>OW240916.1:190296357-190310502 GCA_933207985.1 Pelobates cultripes | reverse complement strand
GGGTGGGGGAGAAGAAGGAAATTGGAGGGGGGGAGAAGAAGGAAATTGGAGGGGGGAGAAGAAGGAAATTGGAGAGGGAGGGGGAGAAGAAGGAAATTGGAGAGGGGGGAGAAGAAGGAAATTGGAGTTGGAGAGGGAGAAGAAGGATAGTGTATATGTGTATGTCAGTGAGTGTGCATGTATGTGTGTCTGTCAGTCTGTGCATGCATGTGTCAGTGTGTGTATGTCAGAAAGAGACATTTGGAGGGGGGGGCGGGGGTGAGTTGAGTTATGCCATGCCTAGGGCAGCACAAAACCAGAATACACAACTGGACTCCACCCTTAATTCTACTATAGTGCTCTATGCACCCTATTGTATGTAACTGAGGCTGTTGGGGACTTAAATATGTGTGCTATGTCTATTAAATTTAGTTGCTGTTTTAATCTTCACCAAGTGTCGTCTGGTGTTTGGGGAAATGAATATATATATATATATATATATATATATATATTTGTGTACGGGGTAATTCGAGGACGTACAATTAAAGGTATGTAGTTCGATAAGGACCAAAGTCGGTTGAGGTGTGCCGAAACCGACGAGAGGTCAGGCCTGCAAAAGAGGGCCCGCCTGGTATATTGATGTAAATAATAAAGGGTGAGGTGGGAGGGGAACTTCAAAACGCCGACGATAGGTAAGCTGGGATTAGCTGGGGATTTAAATAGGAAATTAACCCCTCCCACAAATTCAGGCATTTTGCCTTCCACTTGTGTACGGGGTAATTCGAGGACGTACAATTAAAGGTATGTAGTTCGATAAGGACCAAAGTCGGTTGAGGTGTGCCGAAACCGACGAGAGGTCAGGCCTGCAAAAGAGGGCAAAAATAAAAGACAAGATTAACTTAACAATTAGTAGTCATTTAGTCACATCATCGAAATGACCATCTGATTTATCCTGGGTTAGGAATGTTACTATTGTATACCAACTTCCCATATTTTACTTAAGTGTGTCGTACCACGCCCTTTAGAGGCTGCTGTTGTAATGACATGGAATGCGTGGCCCGAGAAGGAGGATTAAGGCCTGGGTGGAGTATTTAAAGTAACAAATATCACCGTTATTAAAGATAGTAAGGGATAGTTAGGGACCTGGCTAACCTGGTCTTTGAATACTAGTATAAATTTTAACCGGGCCCAATTTAAATTGTCCGACTGAGTTTTGGTATAGATGATGTAACAATTGTTGATTTCCATAAATTCTTGATGCATGGGTAAAGGTCAAATGTTCCTGACAGCAAAATCTTCTTTTGGACTCAAGAATCGTAGAAACCAAGTAACTATGTTAGTAGGTCATAAAAGGAGGCTTAATAGTTAATTTGAAAACTCCCCTATAGATTGTACTGTAGATAGGAAGTGAATTGGACGATTTATGGCGCATTGATTTCTGACACCTGTCAGCGCTTATACTGAATAAGAAAGAAAATGGGCGCTGTTGGGTATATTGTCCACATGTAATGTTAAATTCCTTTAGGTATAGTACTATAGAATTGTAGGCTGGTTTTAGAGATGTGGCAAAAATTGTGCAAGCAACCAGTTATAACTGTAACACATTTATTATCTTGAACCATATATTATACTTACACATATCGTAAGCTGTAGAGTATGTTTGATTAGTATACGTAGACAACCTTACCTGCGTAAAACTCTAAACTAAGGCATGATTAGACCTTTGCCTGCAGAGGATCTCTGGACTGTATGTTCTTTAAGCTCAACCTTAAGCACGGTCCGACTTCAGGACTATAGGAGCGGCTAGGGTGGGGGACTTGAGAAAAGATAGTACGTTACCTGGAGCTATTTCTTGTAGCATGCTGTGAGGAGGGAAGAAAATATATATGTTTTAACTATGCAAACTTTGATGCCAATTGAATATCCCGTATAGTAGAGCTTCTTGCAAACGAGTACTGATAGGCGCTCATGAGGACTATCCCGTGATGTGAGGCCCTCCCATTTGCCCCGTGTCTGAGAGAGGCCCTACCTTTGATTTGGGCCATGTGGACTTGTATCTACTACGCGCAGCGGGTTGTTAAAGTGTTGGTGGCGGTAAAAAAAAAACTATACTTGTGGCTGCGATATGTGAGGCCTACCCAAGACCTTGCGAGGTACTAACTCCATGTCGGGGTGAGTAGATGGCGTTGTGCAATTATTTGACTAAGTTCAGAACTTCTAACCCATGCAGGCTTGTTTCTTGTGGATGAGCGTTAACAATAACCTACCATGTGTGAGTAATTGGCTAGAACCACAGTGAAAAGGACTGTAAAAGGCACTTGACAAACTATCTGTTGCGACGCGAACCGAAGAATAGAATGAAATGTCGTGATTCATAGTGGGGAAATGTGTGCACTATAAGATAGGATCCTGAAAAGGAGGTTTGAACGTGGTTTAAGCTTAAAGATGATACGTGTTCGTAAAATACCCTCCAATCGTTTATTTGATAGGCTTGGGACACTAAATGTTGGTATTTCCGATGCCTATGGTGTAACTTCTTAGACAGAAACAGATAGCATGACCGAAGTTAATCCTGATGGACCACATGAACTTAAACAACATAGTGAAATGTATGCAATATAGTCTCTGTTAGTTGTAAAGGATTTGAATGGTATTCGTTCGTTCGTAATGACGGCTGAGTGATGCCTCGATATTTGATATGAAACGAGTGGGAATTCTGTTTACCCTGTTTTTATTAGATTGCTAATGCTTTAACCTGCATAGCTTGTATAATTGACATAGATGTGATAATTAAGCTATAGTATGAGTCAACGTATGTAATTTAGAACTCAACGTACTGAAAAGCCCCTAATGGGTTGCAAGTAATAATTAGTGTATCTGTAATGCATAAAACTGTAAGCAATCACTATGTGTAAGTAAGTGTCTTGAGGAACTGACGATGGTCCAATACAAGGCCTAAACCTGTACAACGTGTAACTTAAAGGCAGCGTGAGGCCCAATATTCATATTTAACTGAAAATATATCTAAGAAAAAATGCCTGAAACAAATTGTTGGAGGAAACCGCTGATCTTGGTTTCTACTAGATTGATATGGCACCTAGTGTATGTGGAATAAAAGGATCACAAGTGAGTGACAAGTTGGGGAAATAAATATCTATTTGGGTATCCTTGTACTGCTATAACTAATTATCTAGTAGACCCTTGGCCCGTAAGTGACTGACGTATTGAAAGTATGGATTAGCCTTGTATGACAGTTCTGACATACTGTAAGAGTATATAAACTCACAATCGAAACTAAAGCTATAACGAGGCGGGAATAATCCGCTAGGATGCCTGATCAGATTATCGGACCTGAAACATAGTGGTTATGCGTGACGGGGACTGTAGGACGCCGTCCCTCGACTTACTAGGTGTGTGTGAGTGAGTGTGAGTGCTGGCTGACTAGCTAGTGCCGCAATGCGGCGAAACGATTATTCTAGATGGGTGACAGGTGAGGCCCTGCTATTTGCCAAGCGGCTTGAGAGGCTCTATCTATGCGTTGGCGCGAGGGGATAACGTGGCCACTGACCGTTGTGGCGGGGTGTCGGCCTCTCGGTGACCGTTAAACATAAGATAGAATGGGAGTGACAGGTGAGGCCCTGTCTATGCCACAATGCGAGGCGACTAACTATGATTTGGCCCGAGGAGCGTAGAACCTCCGAGTATGAGGATGGGTGCTGGCCTCGCGGGACCACTAAGCTTAGGCGAAGAAGCCAAGGGGAATAATAACTAGTGGACACCTAGGAACCTGACAGCCAGCCACTACTAACTAAGAGGGAAGGTTAGTCCGTGAGAGAGAGGACATATCATAGAAAGAAATGTGGGTGGTAATGAGTTAGGATCGTAAGTGTGACCGAAACTGGAGTGCCCTGTGAGCACGTGGGGTCCAGATGGTCGGTACGTATGAAATAGAAAGCGTGTATGTATGTATGTATGTATGGCCCTCGGGGCGCCAGACCGTGGCTCGTTTTTTTTTTTGTTTTTTTTTAAGAATGGATGCGAATCTAGTACATAGTACTGTTAAAAATGGGTACTTGCCTTTGCCGAGGCTTGTTCATCAGAACTGCAGATAACGTGCGTTTATTCAAAGCATCTGATGATGAATGTGATATGTGCATAACAGTCAGAACCTCTGCGTTTCCTCTGAGGTGTAACATATAATGTTGTAATCAGGCTATCACAGAAGCCCTAATAGTCTTCCTATACAACATGTTTGCTTTGCATTAGATTAGACAAAATGTGGCTAATCTTCCCAATTGACTGTGTTCTCCTATTCTCATGCTAGTTAAATCGCGCGTGGTCGCCTGCGCAGGGGTGTATACGTCCGAGTTACCAAGCCATTTAAGTGTGCATGAATTTAGCCAGGTCAAATATTTCTTGATGGTAAATACTCTTGGTAATGCGGTGTGTAGGCATTATGGTAATTGAAGAGTGTATGCGTCTAAGTTAAGGCATAGTAATATAGTGCAGCAAAACAGGCAACTAAGTAAGCAGTACAATAACAGTGTATATATATTTAATTAAGAAAGTAATTATTCTTTACTGGATATACAATGAATACCCCGGTTACCCAGTCTATGTTACCTGCACCAGGAGGTTGCCCACAGTGTCAGTGTCCTGAGAGACCTGGGCCATGCTGCGGGCCGTCACTGTGCAGCTCCTGGCTTTGCTGCCATGGCAACTGGACGCGGGGACTGTACCACTGCGCCAGGCGGGGGCGGAAGATACCACCCATTCGCACGCTGGGAAAAGGCGCCCGGAAGTGTAGCCGTTGCCACGCGGAAGTTGTTGGTTGCTATGCGGAAGAAGCATGCGCGGGTTACGGACTGGCGTCCAATAGCTCAGCACGTTGGAACGCATATGCGTTCCACTTTGCCCAACCTGCTTCTGTGTTTAGCCTGGAGATGAACCGAACGGGGGAAACCCACGAATGATATATATGAAATCGACATACGAAATCCAAGGTGTTCGTGGAGATGAATTACTTACAGTTACCAGTGAGCCTGCTCGTGCGACGGCTGAGTTCGTTTTGTTAATACTCACGAATTGTGTGAAACTAATTTGGAGGGCTGTGTTCTTACGGACAGCCGGCGGGCGGAAATGACGTCAGAGCTTTGTGAACCGGAAGCAGAACAGAGGAACTTCAAAACGCCGACGATAGGTAAGCTGGGATTAGCTGGGGATTTAAATAGGAAATTAACCCCTCCCACAAATTCAGGCATTTTGCCTTCCACATATATATATTGATGAAAAGTGTGTCCTGGGCTATATACACAGTAGCCTGGTCCAGGGTGGAAAAGGTTCACAGTGATTCCAGTCAAGCCTTGGCAACTGGGTCTGAATGGCTCCAGGGTCCCTGATAGCTACAAGAAAGCAGACTTGACGGAGGTAGTCGGTTGGAGTACTGGAACCCCGTCACATTTGGTTGGCAGCGATGGGATGGCTTTCTAGCAAGTGGGGAAGCATCCTTGGGACACTGCAGTATCTTATGGGATCCTGGCAAGATGGGTAACACTAGCACCCGGGCAGCGTCCCTGTCTGGAGAGGAATTCACGAGGATGGAGCGAGCTAGCCCCCGGTCTCACTCCCAAGAGGTAGTATGTGTTCCAGGGCATGGAAACAGCCGATCTCACTCCCAAGCAGCAGCAGGCATTACTGGGAGTCCGTTTCACTCCCCAGTGGCGGTATGTGTTACTGGGAGTGGAGACAGCTGGACTGACTCACCAATGGCAGATTGTGTTCCAGGGAGGGGAGATAGTCAAGCTCATACCCAGAGGCAGATGTTATCCCCAAGAAAGGAGAATTGCACCCTCCATCCCCAGCGACAACTTGGTCCACAAGGAGTGGAGTGCAGCAGTTTTCCTTCCCAGCAGAAACCTGGATTTACAAATGGGAGCTTGTTGCAGGAGGCCCCCTGGACAACTGAACCTTTTGGGAAAGGTCACCCGACTAACACAAACCCACACTGATTGGAGGTCTGAGGTCTGGTTAGTCTCCCTGGGAGGGGAAAGATATGTGACAAATGATCTTTTCTTTGGATGTTTGCCACAAACTCCTGGAGGACTGTGGAAGCTGGCATCCTGCTCACCAACTATGGTCCAAGTCTGAGACCCCGTTCAGGAGTTACTATGCCCAGCAGCCATTAGCATCTTTCCCTGGATGCCCCTGGTTTGACACTTTCCCTTCATTTGAATGGAACCGAATGCTAGCTTCCTGGCAGCCGTTCGCATGAACCAAACCCAACCCCAGAATGGTCTTCAGCGGTACTTAACCACGACTGCTATGGAACTAATTTGGCATGAGGACTTTGCTGTACCCAGGACCCTGTTCGAGGGCGGGAAGCGATGAAGAGGCCCCAGCCAAGCTAGGGGCTGAAGCACTCCTGTATCCCAGAGGAGAGCTAGGAAGCAAGGTGTATGGAGGTACCCAATCGGGTGCCAGACGGCCTGTCACACTGTGTTTGTTGCTTTGGGGGATAATTTTATATATTTATTTTGTAGAAGATCATTATTATATTTTCTGGACATACTATGCACTTATTTTATGCATATGTAGCTTATTTGTATTGTCAATGGTAACAATAACCTTCAACTTGAAAGAAACACAATTTCTTCCCATAAAACACAATTGTTTCCAATTAGTACATATGTGAATTATTGAAATAACATGCATAATTAGCAAATATTAAATTTACTGTGGTTATATTTGTATCATGTTTTGTTTATCTATACATATTCAAGCTGATGATAGGGCTCCATTAACACTATATTAACAGACTACAGAATACCTGCAGAGCTGGACCTGTATGCTTAATAAACAGGTGAGTATGCAAAGTTTTCTCATATTTAAATGTTCTGTTAGACATTGCCATTATGTGCTAATGTTGTCCTTTTTCGCTATTTCATGCTGGTACATATGTCAGAATATATCAATAGTTTTAAGTGCTTCACTATCTATTATTATTTATTTGAATAATTGTATAGCTTTAAATGCCTAAATTACAATTTATAAAAGCCAGTAAAAATGTTATAAGTCCAAAATAATACTTTAATAAATATATATATAATATATTGATTTACAAGGGAATTTACATTATTGGAATACATTTATTCTGTTCAAAGTAAAATTCTGCCACTTGCTGCAGACTGAGAAAATATATTCAAGAGAAACATGTGAGGGATTATAGAAAGAAGTGAGTTGGTGAAAAAGAAACTGAAATTTGTTAGGTTTCATCTTAGAATTGCGCTAAAACTTTAAACTTTTAACTTGTATTAGTTACTGATAAAGAACCAAAACTTTAGAATTCATGTATTTTCAACAGACAATTAGAATTGGTACTTTGCTGATGATCTCTTAATTTTTTTTACAAGGTTAAAATGAAGAAGTATTTTTTTGAACAAGCAAAAAAGGCTTACTAAAATATTTAATTCAAAACCAGCTTAATAAATGTAACTATGATCAAGCAATATATAGTTGTTTTTTATAATTTAAATAATAGTGTATAGTCAATTTCTGACAAAATAATAATTTAAAAATTAAACTAGTATTGCTATTTGTGCAGAAATAGATAACATCATGAAAATAGACAAAGTTTCGATCCCTACAGAAGGATCTTTATCAACTCGTCACAGTGCACATATATAGTGAAAAACTGAAAAACATGCAATAGGGGGAAAATGCATGGTTTCCATTAAGGTTGCTACGTAACAGTAGTTTTTTAAAAAGTGAACTCTCAGATTCTGTACATATTATCACAAATCACTTTCATTAAAACTGCACAGTGTTATGTGCTAAGTGAAAGATACATTAAATCATTATAAGGAACCTTAATTGGAGGCATTGTGAAATGGCATGATATTTTTCTGAAACATTATGCACTTTTCTAGTATACATTCGTATAGTGTTGTGTATTTTACTATGACTTGAAGAAACCATTATGTAGTGGTAACATTGTCTTGCATTATGACATAATAAAATTATTAATTTATTCACAAAAAGTTGTACTGAACCATTTTATATTGGACACAGAGGTATTGGTTGTTATTTATGGATGGGAGATAAGTTATATACATACTTTAGGCAAACTTTTTAAAATTATTGTGGGTATTACACAATTGTAATCATTTATTTAAAAGGGTAATTTTAAAGCTCATGCGAATTGTAGAAAGATAATAGATAAACGAGCTACAAAATTGATAAAAGGAATGGAGCATTTTAGTTATGAAGAAAGGTTATAAAAATTAAATCTGTTTTAGTTTGGAAAAACGGCGCCTGATATACATTATACAAATATATTCGGGGCCAGTACAAACCTTTATCTGGAAATCTATTCATAAACAGGGATAAACAAGAGGTCACACATTTAGGCTGGAAGAAAGGAGATTTCATCTAAGGCAATGAAAAGGTTTTTTTTACAGTAAGAGCAATAACGATATGGAATTCTCTGCCTGAAGAGGTGGTTTTGTCAGAGTCATTACAGATGTTTAAACTGCAATTGGATAAATACTTGCAAAAACATAGCATACAGGGATATAGTTTCTAATTAGTGGGGTAATAGCTGCTTTATCCAAGGAGACATCTGACTGCTATTTTGGGGTCAAGAAGGAATTTTTTCCTAGTTTGTGGCAAAATTGGAAGTGTTTCAGACTAGGTTTTTTGCCTTCTTTTGGATCAACAGCAAAAACAAATGTGAGGAAGGCTGAACTTGATGGACGCATGTCTCTTTTCAGCTATGTAACTATATAATAAGGGAGATTGCTATGAGCTTTTAAAAATGATATGAAGTAGTTAATATACATAAAAATGAATATACACATAATTCTGTCTATGTTTGTGTCTACTCTGAGATTTTATGGTTAAATTAGTTTGTATAGTGTTCTAAAAATTGGATATTTTTTTCTGGTCTGAATGTTCTTTTTTATTTTATTTTTCTAAGAACAAATTAAGCAGAGGTTTTTTTTTATTATTTTGTATAAGTTGTATGCATAACTTGTATAAGTTAAGTTATGATTATGGCAAGCAGTCATTCTGTTTTCCTTTCTGGAGCCCCAAACCTGCTGATTTTGAATATAGTAAGTATTTGCTAAATTAATTAAAGCAAATCATATGTTTGTGATCGCTTGAATGAGTCACTCTGGAATTCTGATTCAAATCCAAATTTATAGTGTAAACATTATAAAGTCCAGAATTCCATGGTAAGTAAGTAATTGGAGTCTAAAGTTACAACTTGCAACATTGATCTGATACATTTGTGGGACAGCCTTCAAAATGTTCCAGGCTGATAATTCAAAGCAGACCGAAGGAAAAATTTTACACCCAAGATGTGATCAACATGTGGAATAATCTTGTAAGTAAGTAAGTAAGTAGACTCATGTGTGTTGGCTATGAATGAAAAACAGTGTTGCAAAGGATATGTTGATGAATTGTTTACAGTTGAACTATATACAGCTCCATTGAACAAGAGTATGGGACATGATGGCACTTTATGGACAGTAAAATATTAATTTTACATCACATTTTAATTCATAACCAGCAAACAAAGTCCAAATGATTAACCAACTAATGTTCATAATGCTCATATATAACATGCTTTTTGTTAAAATAAATTAACATAAAGTTAAAATATTGACTACATATGGTAATTGTCCTAAATATTTTTTTATTATTCTTGGAACTTCATGAATGCATAGTTGATGTCTTCATTATGTAGAATAATGAAAGTAAATGTAGTTACACAGGTTCATATGTTAGTGGTCAAAAGAGTGCAGTGGAGGGCTTGTAAAATTATTTGGAGAATTATTAGGATTACACAAGTTTATTTATGAAGAAAGTAACAAAAGTAACTCACTAGTGAGCTCAGTGTGAACAGTAGGTAGCGCTTGAAAACCAACGTGATGAATAGCTGCTCTTAAACACCCATGAGGGGATACCTTTCTTCTCTCACCATAAATACATAGATAAAAAAAAAAATGAATAACAGGATAAACCTTATAATCAGTGGGTGGAGCAGTGAATAGTAGACAAGCAAATAATAGCTTACCCCTTTGTATGGTTATATAATTCTCGATGCGGTTTAATATGAAAAAGAGAAAAACATAGAACAAATCTAGTGAAGATAGTTTATACATTGTACTAGACACACAAATAAGTAAAATTAGACACACTCACAATCTTCAGAGCCTGAGGATAAGGCTCTATAATAACGCAGCCATGCTTTTATAGGTAGCACCCCACCTTCTTGGATAAACAGGGATCTCAAGGCAAATAAAAAAATAAAAAAAATTGCCCCCCCCCACCCTCGAGCGGTGGGTGGGGGCCCTAAATACCAAGAAGGGGGGGACCTATTGTCCCCCCCTAGCCCCCACCCTCGAGCGGTGGGTGGGGGCCCTAAATACCAAGAAGGGGGGGACCTATTGTCCCCCCCTAGCCCCCACCACTGAGCGGTGGGTGGGGGCCCTAAATAAAAATAAGAATGGGGGGACCTAATATACTCCCCTGAGCGGTGGGTGGGGGCAATAAATAAAAATTGGGGGGAACCTAATGTCCTCCCCCCGGCCCCCACCCCTGAGTGGTGGATGGGGGCCCTAAATAAAAATTGGGGGGGAACCTAATGTCCTCCCCTCTGGCCCCCACCCACCTGAGTGGTGGGTAGGGGTCATAAATAAAAATTTCACCCCCAAGGTGACTAGGGGCCCCCAAATCCCCTACTACTGCCCTTATTTAACCCCTTAAGGACCAAACTTCTGGAATAAAAGGGAATCATGACATGTCACACATGTCATGTGTCCTTAAGGGGTTAATAAAGTGAGAATTCAAAGTGTATTTTATATTTAATGTCCTCATGGCTGAACTGGGAAATGTTTTAACTTTTCTTTGCATAACACTAGTTATACTTTTGTGCAATACTTTTGTAACTAGTATTGATTTGCACTTCACTGCTTTTGCAGGCTTGCTTTCCTCCGCAGGTGTGAGTGGTGTGTAGGGGTTGTGCCCCTTGTGGCTCCTTTCCCAGATGGGCCACCAGACTGCTAATATGTGGTTCTGATGTGTGTTTTGTCTGGATATGGCCTCCCCGGCTGTGCCTCAGCCTTGCGCCTTGCTGTGGGATGAGCTCTGCCTGGCTGTCGTGCTTTGGGTGCTTTGATCTTGTTGCTGGCCGGTGCTGGTGTCAGCAACTGTCGCTTGTTCTCCAGGCGTTCCCAGAATCGCCTGCATTTGTCCTCAAATTTTTTCTGGAAGGCTGCTGCCCATTCCATGGTGTCTGTTGTTCTGTATGATTAGCGGGACCGCTGACCATCTTGGTCAGGCCACGCGGTGCTTTTCTGCCAGCTGTGCGTCCTGGAGTAATTTGGTGATGAGTGTTCTCTTTGTGAAGGTAAACTGGGATGACCACCGCCGGTCCAGAGGGGGGGAACGAGGGCACTTGTGCCTATATTTGGTCTGTTGTGTTGGCAGGAAAGCGGCCGTCTCTCCTGCGACTGCCATGCTGGTAGGACTCATACACTTGTCGGGTGAGCATTGTACCAAATGTCGCTTGGGTGGTGTCATCTCGAGGTCACCTTTCGATTGGTGGCCTGTCTGCCTTGATTGCCGTTTTGGTAGTAAAAGTTTGCTTTATTCGCTGGATAAAGTGGGAGCTGCTGAGGTTTGCTTCAATTTAGCTTGGCAGTCAGGCCCCGTCCCCTAAATAAAAAATATTAACCTCCTCCCTCTCCCTCCATTCCCATTCACTTACCCGATTGTCGTCGTTCTCGGTGATCGGTCTTCTTCCCCATTTGGGGGGACTGTCTGACAGCCCAGACAGACCCCCTCGGCTAAATAGGACCCCATGGGCCATATGATCGCTCTGAAAGAGCAGTCACATAGCAGCAATAGGCATCCATAATGCTGCCTGCAGGGGGACTGCCTGAACTGACAGGCAGTCCCCTTGCTGGTAAAAAAAAGTTTAAAAACAAATACAAAATAAAAAAAATAAAGTTAGTAAATAAAAAAATATATATTTATATATGAGATACATATATATGACATCATACTAAGTGTATTTTTTATTAATATATACATATATTAATATAAAAATACACTTAGAGAGAGGGGCAGAGCCTAGCAGCGCATCCGAATAGATGCCATATTTCATAGCTCCGAGCACTACAAATATAATCCATTAAATATCGCCTGCATCTTAATACAACTGGCTGAAAAGAGGGCAGATTTTGCAGCAGCACACCATCCTGAAGCCGCCAATTACTTTTTTTCCTCACCCTGGGCAAAAAAACCCCAGAGCTGAGGCTCCAAGGCCTACCGCACCACCAGACAACCTCTTGCAGCCACCGGAGGCCTACCGGGTTGGAACGAGGCAGACTTCCTGACTCTGCTTGCAGGCGACATGGGTAGGAGAACCCAAAAAACACCCGTGACCACTACCAGGATGCAGCAAGGCATCTGCCTGATGTTGCAACGCACGACGCCCACGAAGCCACCATCAGCACGAGAGTCCCCACTCTCCTGGGAGCCCTCGACTTCAGGAGCCGACGGCGGGACCTCACACCGGAGCCCGACACCGGCATACAGAGGGACCCTCACTCATCTGAAACAGAAGCTCTGGCAACAAAAAGAACTCCAAGACATGCTCACCGGCCTCCAAAACAACCTCAGGATGATGTGGGAGGCGGACCTGGCGGTTCTCACAACGGAGGCACAGGCTGTCAAAATGCGCTCACAGACAACAGAGGGAAATGTGATAGACTTACAGAAGGGATTACAAGCACTGAGTGATAAGGTACAGCACCTGCAGGCTATACACACCAAAACGAACAGACAAGTGCACATACCGGACAACAGGGGCAGGAGAAAGAACATAAAGGTAGGGGGAGTAGCAGAGAACATACCCCTAGAAGAATTGCCACACTTCATGAGAAGGTTGGTGGCATCTTTAATGCCAGCTAGAGAAGCCAAATACTTCTCCTTTGATGGGGCGTACAGAATAGCTAAATCCCCACAGGCCCCTACAACCGCACCACACAACATCCTCAGGTGCCAAACAATGTCCAATAAGTTAAGCCTACTAGCGGCGATAACAGGGAAGACTCCATATAACTTTGAGAACTGCAAAATCTCCTTCTTCCAAGAACTAAGCAGAGCCACACTACTCTGGCAAAAAAAAAAACATGCAGTCCCTCATACCTACCCTACAAAAAGGCCTGACCTACCTATGGGTGACACCGCAAACACTGTGGTTCACCAAAGAGGGGAAGTTTTACAAGGCTACTAACCCTGCAGATGCTCCCACGCTCCTGGCGGCACTGGACCTACCACCACAAAACACCCTCACCCACGAAATGAGGGGCACAGAAAAGATAGGAGACCAACGACCTGAAACGACCAACATGCCTGACCAAACCACGCTGCAGTGTCATATACGAGACTGCCATAGTTAAAAATGTTTTGCAATTTTACTATTATAATTTTCACTTACTTTGCCTACTAATATACTACCAACACACACCAACGTATACCCACCCCGCATTGCTGGCACACAGCGCTCACACCACGCTCCGAAACCCACTCTTCCCCCCCCATAGCTCCGAAGCGCCAGGGAGAAAAAGTCAAGGGGACAGGAGCTCAAACTCTCAGACAAGGACCAGGGCCGGGCCAAAAGCTAGAACTCGCACCACTAGCGACTAATTCACATTGATAACCCACTCACTAGGGAAGGACACAGCCTGGATGCCAATATAGAAACTAATAGGGACCACAGCTCCCCCACCTAGCGATGGTGATACAACAGTAAGGCCAACACCTCCCCTCCCTAAACCTAAGCGACTTGGATCCCGCAAACCTCACTGGCACGCAACCTCCGTGGCACCACGCATAGAGGGGGTTAACTATCCCAAATAGAGACCAGCTCGTTACAACCCGAAAGACCACCACTAGTGATGTACCGACGGTTCGCCGGCGAACGGTTCCCGGCGAACATAGCATGTTCGCGTTCGCCACGGCGGGCGAACATATGCGCGGTTCGACACGCCCCCTATTCGTCATCATTGAGTAAACTTTGACCCTGTACCTCACAGTCAGCAGACACATTCCAGCCAATTAGCAGCACACCCTCCCTAGCAGACCCTCCCACCT
>OW240916.1:190186112-190296257 GCA_933207985.1 Pelobates cultripes | reverse complement strand
CTGTCGTGCTTTGGGTGCTTTGATCTTGTTGCTGGCCGGTGCTGGTGTCAGCAACTGTTGCTTGTTCTCCAGGCGTTCCCAGAATCGCCTGCATTTGTCCTCAAATTTTTTCTGGAAGGCTGCTGCCCATTCCATGGTGTCTGTTGTTCTGTATGATTAGCGGGACCGCTGACCATCTTGGTCAGGCCACGCGGTGCTTTTCTGCCAGCTGTGCGTCCTGAAGTAATTTGGTGATGAGTGTTCTCTTTGTGAAGGTAAACTGGGATGACCACCGCCGGTCCAGAGGGGGGGAACGAGGGCACTTGTGCCTATATTTGGTCTGTTGTGTTGGCAGGAAAGCGGCCGTCTCTCCTGCGACTGCCATGCTGGTAGGACTCATACACTTGTCGGGTGAGCATTGTACCAAATGTCGCTTGGGTGGTGTCATCTCGAGGTCACCTTTCGATTGGTGGCCTGTCTGCCTTGATTGCCGTTTTGGTAGTAAAAGTTTGCTTTATTCGCTGTATAAAGTGGGAGCTGCTGAGGTTTGCTTCAATTTAGCTTGGCAGTCAGGCCCCGTCCCCTAAATAAAAAATATTAACCTCCTCCCTCTCCCTCCATTCCCATTCACTTACCCGATTGTCGTCGTTCCCCTCTCGGTGATCGGTCTTCTTCCCCATTTGGGGGGACTGTCTGACAGCCCAGACAGACCCCCTCGGCTAAATAGGACCCCATGGGCCATATGATCGCTCTGAAAGAGCAGTCACATAGCAGCAATAGGCATCCATAATGCTGCCTGCAGGGGGACTGCCTGAACTGACAGGCAGTCCCCTTGCTGGTAAAAAAAAGTTTAAAAACAAATACAAAATAAAAAAAATAAAGTTAGTAAATAAAAAAATATATATTTATATATGAGATACATATATATGACATCATACTAAGTGTATTTTTTATTAATATATACATATATTAATATAAAAATACACTTAGAGAGAGGGGCAGAGCCTAGCAGCGCATCCGAATAGATGCCATATTTCATAGCTCCGAGCACTACAAATATAATCCATTAAATATCGCCTGCATCTTAATACAACTGGCTGAAAAGAGGGCAGATTTTGCAGCAGCACACCATCCTGAAGCCGCCAATTACTTTTTTTCCTCACCCTGGGCAAAAAAAACCCAGAGCTGAGGCTCCAAGGCCTATCGCACCACCAGACAACCTCTTGCAGCCACCGGAGGCCTACCGGGTTGGAACGAGGCAGACTTCCTGACTCTGCTGGCAGGCGACATGGGTAGGAGAACCCAAAAAACACCCGTGACCACTACCAGGATGCAGCAAGGCATCTGCCTGATGTTGCAACGCACGACGCCCACGAAGCCACCATCAGCACAAGAGTCCCCACTCTCCTGGGAGCCCTCGACTTCAGGAGCCGACGGCGGGACCTCACACCGGAGCCCGACACCGGCATACAGAGGGACCCTCACTCATCTGAAACAGAAGCTCTGGCAACAAAAAGAGAACTCCAAGACATGCTCACCGGCCTCCAAAACAACCTCAGGATGATGTGGGAGGCGGACCTGGCGGTTCTCACAACGGAGGCACAGGCTGTCAAAATGCGCTCACAGACAACAGAGGGAAATGTGATAGACTTACAGAAGGGATTACAAGCACTGAGTGATAAGGTACAGCACCTGCAGGCTATACACACCAAAACGAACAGACAAGTGCACATACCGGACAACAGGGGCAGGAGAAAGAACATAAAGGTAGGGGGAGTAGCAGAGAACATACCCCTAGAAGAATTGCCACACTTCATGAGAAGGTTGGTGGCATCTTTAATGCCAGCTAGAGAAGCCAAATACTTCTCCTTTGATGGGGCGTACAGAATAGCTAAATCCCCACAGGCCCCTACAACCGCACCACACAACATCCTCAGGTGCCAAACAATGTCCAATAAGTTAAGCCTACTAGCGGCGATAACAGGGAAGACTCCATATAACTTTGAGAACTGCAAAATCTCCTTCTTCCAAGAACTAAGCAGAGCCACACTACTCTGGCAAAAAAAAAAACATGCAGTCCCTCATACCTACCCTACAAAAAGGCCTGACCTACCTATGGGTGACACCGCAAACACTGTGGTTCACCAAAGAGGGGAAGTTTTACAAGGCTACTAACCCTGCAGATGCTCCCACACTCCTGGCGGCACTGGACCTACCACCACAAAACACCCTCACCCACGAAATGAGGGGCACAGAAAAGATAGGAGACCAACGACCTGAAACGACCAACATGCCTGACCAAACCACGCTGCAGTGTCATATACGAGACTGCCATAGTTAAAAATGTTTTGCAATTTTACTATTATAATTTTCACTTACTTTGCCTACTAATATACTACCAACACACACCAACGTATACCCACCCCGCATTGCTGGCACACAGCGCTCACACCACGCTCCGAAACCCACTCTTCCCCCCCCATAGCTCCGAAGCGCCAGGGAGGAAAAGTCAAGGGGACAGGAGCTCAAACTCTCAGACAAGGACCAGGGCCAGGCCAAAAGCTAGAACTCGCACCACTAGCGACTAATTCACATTGATAACCCACTCACTAGGGAAGGACACAGCCTGGATGCCAACATAGAAACTAATAGGGACCACAGCTCCCCCACCTAGCGATGGTGATACAACAGTAAGGCCAACACCTCCCCTCCCTAAACCTAAGCGACTTGGATCCCGCAAACCTCACTGGCACGCAACCTCCGTGGCACCACGCATAGAGGGGGTTAACTATTCCAAATAGAGACCAGCTCGTTACAACCCGAAAGACCACCACACTCTCAAAAAAGTGCAACATGCTAACCTGACATAAACCACAAAGTCATTGTTCACTTCTTTATAAGACTGTTACAAAGTCTCTCTCTCATATATATGTATATGTATGTGTATGTGTGTGTGTGTATGTATATATATGTGTATGTATATATATGATATAGATATATCTGATCAGATATCTATATATATATCTATATGTGTGTGTATATGTTACATGCAAACCTGCACCAAAAATAAAGGATTTAAAAAACAAATACACTTAGAGTAAAATGACGCATGCATATATCGTATGTGTGTGTGTATATATATATATATATATATATATATATATATATATTTGTGCTCGGAATTTAATATGTAATGGATAATGTCAGAGATAAAAGTTGGTTGTGGTGTGCCGAAACCAACGTCCGAGTGGGCCTGTAAATAAAAGAGGGCCCACCAAGGAGAATTGTATGTACTAAGGGTGTCGGTGGGTGGGGAACACTTGAACTCAAACGTCAGAGGTGAGTAGGGGCTGGGTGTTTAAGTAGGGGACTTACTCCTCCCACAAATTCAGGCCTAATGGCCTTTCTACATATATAATGAAATATACATATGTCCATATACATAATTCCATAAATATACACATAGACTTCAAATATATAAATATGTATATATATTTGAATGATTCGTGCATATTCATTTAATATTTTTACATAACTAAGTATTGAAAAAAGAAAAGAAAGCAAAATCTACCAATAAGTGTGTCACCTATTAGGGGCTCTGGATGCTTGAAACCAGCATATCTTAGGTGTCAGCATTTATTGCCGTAAATCTTGCAACTGTGAACTAACACTCTGAGGAAATAGCATCATTTGACTGGATGTTCAGTCCTTGTTATCATCTACTTATTTCTTTGTATATTTTTCATTTATAGCAGTAGTGGGTTGCTTAGTGTAAGAGCAGGCTTTTTAAGGGGTGCCCATGAAGGCACATTAGACTCTCACTGTAATTGGAGTTTAATATAGTAGCAGCTTTTCCCCTTTTTCTATATGTAGGAAGCCTTTTTTACTTTAACACTAGTCAAATAGTGTACCATTATTCTATTTTATTTCAACATTAATTTAACACACACTGTTAATTTCTTGCTATATGACTCAGCACTGAACGTTCTATACTTGATTTTATCTGTTTTATTATATATAGTTTATTTTATATTGAATGATACCAAAAAGTTATGTTTTATTTATCATTAACTCTTGCTACTCTCTTATTAAAAGACACACTTATTGGTAGATTTTGTTTTTCTTATTTCAATGTTAAACATTTACGGGTTATCCCCCTTTTTTTACTACTACCATTAGTGTGCCTCTTCACTATATATAGGCTCCATTTTTTTAATTTAATTACATAATTAAGTAATTTTAATGATTGCGGTTTGGGGGACCTGCCTGACATCCCAGGCCAAAAGTAAAGCAAATTTAACTTGCTAGCACTATATTTAACCCTGTAACTTTCCAAGACACCCTAAAACCTGTACATGGGGGGTACAGTTTTACTTGGTAGACCTCTGAACACAAATATTAGTGTAAACAGTAAAACCTAAGTTTTTTTTTGTTGTTGCATTTTTCACACACAAACAGCACTTTTCCTGATGATATCATTGTTGTGATACGTTTTACTGTTTGGAACCCTAATATTTATGTTCAGCGAAGTCTCACGAGTATAACAGTACTCCATATACAGTCATTTTTAGAAGCCACTTAATCACAAACACTGGCCAAAATTAGCGTTCATAATTGTTTTTTGCATTTTTAGCACACAAACAAATATAAATGCTAATTTTGGCCAGTGTTTGTGACTAAGTGGTTACTGAAAAAGACTGGACATACCCCGTATTTTATATCCTGGGTTATCTTCGTTTAAAAAAATATGTACATGGGAGGTGTGATTCAGAGATTTATGACAGATAACATTGTCACAATGTCACTATTGATAAATTTTAAAATATATATTTTGAAACAACAATGTCCTACTTGTACTTATATCCTTATGACTTTCCCAAAAAAGCTAAGAACATGTTAACATTTTGAAACTATTTAGCACGGGTGTTTTTTGGCAGTTGTAGAGGCGTAACAGATTTTGGGGGTCAAAGTTATTTTTTTTAACATTTTTTCATCATTTTTTATAGTAAATTATATGATATGAAAATAATGGTATCTTTAGGAAGACCATTTAATGGCGAGAAAAATGGTATATAATATGTGTGGCTACAGTAAATGAGTAAGAGAAAAATTACAGCTTAACACAAACACCGCAGGAATGTAAACACAGCCTTGGTCTCAAACGGTAAGAAAAGCGGTCTGGTCAGTAAGGGGTAAAGAAAAAAAAGATTGTAATCACCTCAAATCACCAGAATCTGTTAAAGTCATGTATGATTTGAAAAAAAAGTGTTGTTAATTTATCAACTCAAATATCTACCAAGCAAAGGTTTTAAAGTTGTAATGCTGTGATTGCTACAATGTTCCTCCCAAACAATTGTGTATAGTGCTATAGAGTTCCCATTCCCTTGAAACTAATTTTACAAAGTTACTCACTAAACATGTGCACACCAGTGGTTCAACTCATTCCATTTGTCTGAATTTTATGACTGATTCAGACAAACTAATTTTCATTCATATGTTGATTTGGTTCATCTGAGTTGTGTTAAAATGATTTGTTTCATTAAAATGATTCAGATGACTGAAATTGTGATGCAAATGAATAGCTTTAACAAATGCAATTGAATACAAAATTTAAGCAAAGATAATGTACCATAAATAAAACCAAACCCTAATATTCAGCTATACACTAAGGGGATCTATTTACTTATCGATGTATTGTAATTATCTGGTTTGAAATCCTAAATATAATTTAGATTTTTGAACTTCATCACTGCAATTCAGTGGCGTACACATGACCCATGGGGCCCCGGTGCGAAAATTGATCCAGGGGCCCCCCCCCCACGCTTACTCAGCGCAGGTCGGGGCCGCGACACATGGCGGCGGGCACCTGGTCGCAGGGGTTGCAGGGCTGTGACCCCGCGACCGCGGTATGCACACACACTTAAAGGACCACTACAGACACCCAGATCACATCAGCTCAATGAAGTGGTCTGGGTGCCAGGTCCCTCTAGTTTTAACCCTGCAGTTGAAAACATAGCAGTTTCAGAGAAACGGCTATGTTTCACTGAGGGTTAATCCAGCCTCTGGTGGCTGTCTCATTGACAGCTGCTAGACGAGCTTCCGCGATTCTCACTGTGAAAATCACAGTGAGAAGACACTGAACGTCCATAGGAAAGCATTGAGTAATGCTTTCCTATGGGCGGTTTAAATGCGCGTGCGCCTCTTGCCGCGCATGTGCATTCGGAGCTGAGAGGCGGACACTGGGGAGTCCGACGCTGGAGAAAGGTAAATGCTGAAGACACACACACACTCTCACGAACAGACGCATACACACTAGGTAACAGACACACACATTTACTGACAGACACACACTCAGCAACAGACATACATACACACTCACTTACAAAACATACACTTTCACTGACAAACACACACTCACTAACAGACATCAAACACACTCAGTAACACACTCACTAGCAGACACACACCCAATAACAGACACACTCACAGACACACACACAGACACACTAACTAACACACACACACTAACACACAAACACATACACTAACACACATACACACACATACACTAACACACACTAACACACACACACTAACACACAAACACAAACACACTAACACACACATACACTAACACACACATACACTAACACACACACACCAACACATACACTAACACACATACACTAACACACACATACACTAACACACATACACTAACACACACTAACACATACACTAACACACACACACACACTAACACACACACTAACACACACACACTAACACACATACACTAACACACACTAACACATACACTAACACACACATACACTAACACAAATACACACACTAACACACACTAACAAACACACACTAACACACATACACTAACACACACTTTTTTTAAATTTAATCCCCCCAGCCTCCTTACCTTTTGGAGTGCTGGGGGGATTCCCTGGGGTCCAGTGGTGCTGCTGGGCGGGTGGCAGGTCCGGCAGGCGGGCGCGCGAGGAAGCACTGAGTGCTCCTCGCGCGCCGGCTGCCCGCCCAGACAGCCCAGCCGTCGGGGTCAGCAGGGCCAGCCTCGGGGGGGCCCTGAGGTGGCTGCCTCCTGGCCCCCTAGGAGAAGAGGCTGGCCCAGTGGCTACATACCGGGTCGCAGGGGCGGCCGGGCCCCCTGGTGGGCCGGGCCCGGTCGCAGCCGCGACCCCTGCGACCCTGGTATGTACGCCACTGCTGCAATTGCAATTTGTTTCTAAATTAATTAACTTCCTTGAGCATGTTGCTCCAAATTCATGCTTGCAAAAGCATTTGATTGCATACATAGCCATTTAATAACTATTTAGTGCTTGCTTAGGGCAGCGGTAGGCAACCTTCAGCATTAAAAATAATGTGGACTACATTTCACATAATGCTTATGCAACCAAAAGAGACACAGAGGGTCTTGGAAGAGACACACAAGTAGCTGGTCTTGCCTAGGGTGCAAAATAATCTTAACAAGGCCATATATATATATATATATATATATATATATTAATGAAAAATCCTTGCACTCAGGCTATAATAGTAAAGTATACTTGCCGGGTGCTTTAACCTGGGACTTTAAATATCCAGAAAAAAGTAGTAATGGTAGCACTCACGGTCTTCAGTTAAAAATCT
The DNA here is from genome assembly GCA_933207985.1 of Pelobates cultripes. NCBI lineage: Eukaryota > Metazoa > Chordata > Amphibia > Anura > Pelobatidae > Pelobates > Pelobates cultripes. Next base: position 190,288,616 of record OW240916.1, on the reverse strand, counting down.
TCTTTATTCAACAAGAATTAAAACATAAGGTCTAGGATCAACGTTTCAGTCCTCTCTTAGGACTTTCATCAGGATCAATATGTTACATGGAATAATACCAATAATATTTAGGCAATACAATTTAAAAAATAAACAGCAATTAAGGAAATAATAATCAGGAAAATGAACTCACCCCAGGTGACTCGTATGACCGGCGGCGTCTTGCCGACCTCTGTGCGCATGTGTAATGAAAAAAACATCTCCAGCAGTGTACTGGACGGCAGCCGTGATTATCCAAACCACTATAAGTGTCAAACAACCCAGAATGATGTGTGCATGCGCAGATAAATCTTAGATTTAGAAACACAGCACGCCATCCTCCTGGCATCTCCAGAAGGTCTCAAGTTACAACAAAGACTCAAGGAAGAACTCCTTAAATACAAGAATGAACTTATTAGGTTCAAAAAACAAAAATATGGGAGAGTCCATCAGGACTACGTTGATCATAGAGTCTACAGATGGCTCTCTGGTGACAACTCACGTAGATCAAGGAGACAAAAGAAGAGAATTCTACGCCCCAAAGTCTCAACTATAGATGTGACCACTGGAGAATCAGCTTCAGACAATGATACACCAGTAGAATGTATACCTTTTTTAGGGATAACGGAATCAGGAGCGGTCACTCGCTGCCAGGTGAAAGGCGGAGAAGGCGCAGGTCAAGAATAGTGATGTACCGAATGGTTCGCCGGCGAACGGTTCCCGGCGAACATAGCATGTTCGCGTTCGCCACGGCGGGCGAACATATGCGCGGTTCGACCCGCCCCCTATTCGTCATCATTGAGTAAACTTTGACTCACTGTTATAGATTGAATAGCAGTCAGTTGTCTGCCACTGCTGCCAGCTTCTGTGTCAGGCTCACAGTGCATACTGTGCCCATTTCCCCAGTCAGTGCCACCAATTACATCTGGTGTCACAATAGCTTGATTTAAAAACAAAAAACTTTTTTTACTGTTATAGATTGAATAGCAGTCAGTGTCCTTAAAGCGGGTGTGTTACGCTAACAGTGGATACGCTGACCAGTGCCACTAATTAGATCTGTGTCACAATAGTTTGGATTTAAAAAAAAATTATCTTTTTTCACTGTTATAGATTGAATAGCAGTCAGTGTCCTTAAAGCGGGTGTGTTACGCTAACAGTGGATACGGTGACCAGTGCCACCACTTAGATCTGGTGACACAAAGCTTGGATTTAAAAAAACAAAACACTTTTTCACTGTTATAGATTGAATAGCAGTCAGTGTCCTTAAAGCGGGTGTGTTACGCTAACAGTGGATACGCTGACAAGTGCCACTAATTAGATCCTGTGTCACAATTGCTTGGATTTAAAAACAAAAAACTTTTTTTACTGTTATAGATTGAATAGCAGTCAGTGTCCTTAAAGCGGGTGTGTTACGCTAACAGTGGATACGGTGACCATTGCCACCACTTAGATCTGGTGACACAAAGCTTGATTTAAAAACAAAAAACACTTTTTTCACTGTTATAGATTGAATAGCAGTCAGTGTCCTTAAAGCGGGTGTGTTACGCTAACAGTGGATACGGTGACCAGTGCCACCAATTAGATCTGGTGACACAAAGCTTGGATTTAAAAAAAAAACAAACTATTTTTTCACTGTTATAGATTGAATAGCAGTTAGTTATCTTCAAGCCGGTGTCAGGCCTACAGCCTGTGCTCTGCACAACTGTGCCAGTGCACATTGCCACTCATATCTGGTCTCACAGTAGCTTGCACGCATAGTACCACTAATCCCAACAAAAATGACAGGCAGAGGCAGGCCACCCCGCAGGGGCCATCGTGGTCGTGGTGCTGTGATTCCCTTTGGCCCTAGAATAATGCCTAGTTTTCAGAGGCCACGTACCCTGAACTTGAAAAGTTCTGAGGACATAGTTGACTGGCTAACACAGGACACCCAATCTTCTACAGCCTCCGCTCAGAACCTTGACGCACCATCCTCCTCCAGCTTAGCTTCAGGCACCTCTCAAGATACCACTCACCCGCCTGCCGCCACCACCAAAACTAGCACCACAGCCGCTTCAGTTGGTATGTCAGAGGAGTTATTCACACATCCGTTTGAAGAAATGAGTGATGCGCAACCATTATTGCCAGAGGATGTAGATAACAGGGATATGTCTCAGGCAGGCAGCATTACACACATGGACGTACGGTGTGATGATGATGATGATGTTGTACCCGCTGCTGCTTCCTTTGCTGAGTTGTCAGATACAAGTGAAGCGGTTGATGATGACGATGCGTCCATGGATGTCACGTGGGTGCCCGCTCGTCAAGAAGAAGAACAGGGCGAAAGTTCAGATGGGGAGACAGGGAGGAGGAGGAGACGAGTTGGAAGCAGGGGGAGGTCGTCGCAAGGAGCTAGTGGCACAGTCAGACAGCATGCATCGGCACCCGGGGTCAGCCCGACAGCACGCCAATCAACGCATGCTGTGTCCACCACCAGAATGCCGTCATTGCAGAGCTCAGCAGTGTGGAATTTTTTTTGTGTGTCTGCCTCTGACAACAGCGATGCCATTTGCAACCTGTGCCAAAAGAAACTGAGTCGTGGGAAGTCCAACACCCACCTAGGTACAACTGCTTTGCGTAGGCACATGATCTCACATCACAAACGCCTATGGGATCAACACATGAGTACAAGCAGCTCGCCTACTCTAAGCCGCCAGCCTCCTCCTGGTCCAGCATCTTCAGCCACGTCAACCACTGCTGTCCTCCTTGTCCCCTCTCAACCATCCGCCACTCCGCCTCCCGCCTTGAGCAGTTCACGCTCATCTTCCCACAGTCATGTGTCTGTCAAGGACATGTTTGAGCGTAAGAAGACAATGTCAGAAAGTCACCCCCTTGCCCAGCGTCTGACTGCTGGCTTGTCCGAACTATTAGCCCGCCAGCTTTTACCATACAAGCTGGTGAGTCTGAGGCGTTCAAAAAATTTGTAGCTATTGGGACACCGCAGTGGAAGGTACCCGGCCGAAATTACTTTTGCAAAAGGCAATCCCCAACCTGTACTCAATTGTGCAAAAGGAAGTAATAGCATCTCTGGCACACAGTGTTGGGGCAAGGGTCCATTTGACCACTGATACCTGGTCTGCAAAGCATGGTCAGGGCAGGTATATCACCTACACTGCGCATTGGGTAAACCTGCTGACTGCTGCCAAGCATGGAATGCATGGCTCTGCAGAGGAGTTGGTGACACCGCCACGACTTGCAGGCAGTCCTGCTGCCACCTCCTCTACTCCTCCTACTCCATCCTCTTCCATAACCTCCTCGGCTGAGTCCTCTTCTGCTGCTGCGTCTTGCTCCACATCAACGGCACCCCCCAGCTCCCCAGGTACTATTCCACATCCGGATACGGCAGTGTCACGCCGTCTTGGGGTTGACTTGCCTGAAAGCAGAGAGTCACACCGGACCAGCACTCCTGTCCGCCCTGAACGCACAGGTGGATCAGTGGCTGACTCCACACCAACTGGAGATTGGCAAAGTGGTTTGTGACAACGGAAGAAATTTGTTGGCGGCATTGCATTTGGGCAAGTTGACACGTGCCGTGCATGGCACGTATGTGTAATCTGATAGATACAGCACATTGCATAAGTACATAGGCTTACAGGAAGGTGTGTGGCCAGGAAGGTGTGGCCATTTCAGGCGTTCCTACACAGCCATGGCTCACTTTGCCGATATCCAGTGGCGAAACAACATGCCAGTGAGGCGCTTGATTTGCGACAGCCCGACACGTTGGAATTCAACACTCCTAATGTTCGACCGCCTGCTCCAACAAGAAAAAGCAGTTAATGAATATTTGTATGACCGGAGTGCTAGGACAGCCTCTGGGGAGCTGGGAATTTTTTTGCCACGTTACTGGACGCTCATGCGCAATGCCTGTAGGCTCATGCGTCCTTTTGAGGAGGTGACAAATTTAGTCAGTGGCACCGAAGGCACCATCAGTGACATCATACCATTTGTTTTCTTCCTGGAGCGTGCCCTGCGAAGAGTGCTGGATCAGGCCGTAGATGAGCGTGAAGAGGAAGAGGAAGAGGAAGAGTTGTGGTCACCATCACCTCAGAAACAGCCTTATCAGCATCGCTTGCTGGACCTGCGGCAACGCTGGAAGAGGATTGTGAGGAAGAGGAGTCAGAGGAGGAATATGGCTTTGAGGAGGAGGAAGAGGAGGAGCAAGACCAACCACAACAGGCATCCCAGGGTGCTCGTTGTCACCTATCTGGTACCCGTGGTGTTGTACGTGGCTGGGGGGAAGAAAATACCTTCAGTGACATCAGTGAGGAGGAGGAACGGGAAATGAGTAGCTCGGCATCCAACCTTGTGCAAATGGGGTCTTTCATGCTGTCGTGCCTGTTGAGGGACCCTCGTATAAAAAGGCTGAAGGAGAACGACCTGTACTGGGTGTCCGCGCTACTAGACCCCCGGTATAAGCAGAAAGTGGCGGAAATGTTACCGAATTACAACAAGTATGAAAGGATGCAGCATTTGCAAAATAAATTTAAAAGTATGCTTTACACAGCGTATAAGGGTGATGTCACAGCTGGCAGAGGAATCTAACAGGGGAGAGGTGGAAGTCATCCTCCTGCCATGACCGCCGGCAAGGACAGGGCGCTTTAGAGCGTGTTGTTGATGGAGGACATCGCGGACCTTTTTAAGTCCCTACGCGCTCGCCACAGCCCTTGGGATCCACCCCTCAGAGTGACTTCGACCGACAGGTAGCAGACTACCTCGCCTTAACTGCAGATATCGACACTCTGAGGAGCGATGAACCCCTTGACTACTGGGTGTGCAGGCTTGACCTGTGGCCTGAGCTATCCCAATTTGCGATAGAACTTCTGGCCTGCCCCGCTTCAAGTGTCCTGTCAGAAAGGACCTTCAGTGCAGCAGGAGGTATTGTCACTGAGAAGAGAAGTAGCCTAGGTCAAAAAAGTCTAGATTACCTCACCTTTATTAAGATGAATGAGGGATGGATCCCGAAGGGACTGACACTGGGCGATACATTAGATTAAAAAGGCCTGATGAGATGAGCTGCCTTGGGCTAAAAATGGTCCACACGCTGCTGTATTTTAGCTCTGAATGCCTGTTGACTTGCGTGACTGATCCGCCACCAACTTGGGTTCAAGCAGCCATCTTTTAGGGCACTTTCTGCCTGTGAAACAAACATCAGTTATAGATTGAATAGCAGTTAGTTATCTTCAAGCAGGTGTGTCAGCCCTACAGCGTGTACTCTGCCAGTACGCTGCCACCTCCTCTACTCCTCCTACTCCATCCTCTTCCATAACCTCCTCGGCTTAGTCCTCTTCTGCTGCTGCGTCTTGCTCCACATCAGCGGATAGGGGGCGTAACAGTGATTAAACTGATAACAATAGTACTAAACACACCACTCACTCACTGGTGTCACAATAGCTTGGATTTAAAAACAAAAATTTTTTTTCACTGTTATAGATTGAATAGCAGTTAGTTATCTTCAAGCAGGTGTGTCGGCCCTACAGCGTGTACTCTGCCAGTACGCTGCCACCTCCTCTACTCCTCCTACTCCATCCTCTTCCATAACCTCCTCGGCTTAGTCCTCTTCTGCTGCTGCGTCTTGCTCCACATCAACGGATAGGGGGCGTAACAGTGATTAAACTGATAACAATGGTACTAAACACACCACTCACTCACTGGTGTCACAATAGCTTGGATTTAAAAACAAAAAATTTTTTTCACTGTTATAGATTGAATAGCAGTTAGTTATCTTCAAGCAGGTGTGTCAGCCTACAGCGTGTACTCTGCCAGTACGCTGCCACCTTCTCTACTCCTCCTACTCCATCCTCTTCCATAACCTCCTCGGCTTAGTCCTCTTCTGCTGCTGCGTCTTGCTCCACATCAACGGATAGGGGGCGTAACAGTGAGTAAACTGATAACAATAGTACTAAACACACCACTCACTCACAATTTGGCACATTAGATTACGCAGCGCAGTGCCCAAATTTGTTGTGATCTGTGAGTAAGGTAGCGGTTGTCCATACAAGTAGGTTGCAGCTTTTTGAGGGCCCACACCACCGCTATGCACTCCTTTTCAATGGCGGTGGGAATATAGCCCGGCTGTGCAAAGTTCTACGGCTTAGATAAGCCCGAGGTTTTCATACCATCTGCTCGACTTGGCTCAGTACTGCTCCCAATCCAAACGCCAAGCGTCTGTATGGACGAGAAAGTGTTTAGTTGGATCAGGAGAAGAAAGTACAGGTGATTTAATGAGCGCCGTCTTGGGCTGTTGGAAGGCCTGTTCACATTCTGGGGCCCATACTACTATCTTGGGGAGGTTTTTACACGTTCCTATATGGCACTTACTGGGCTTTGGGGTCAGTCCGGACTCCCTAATCCGGTCTATTACGGCTCCTATGTGGGTCAGGTGTTCGGGCCAGGAGCTGCTAAAAATGTCTATACCATCAAAGTAGGTGTGTATCAGTGTGTATTAGGATCCTTAGGACAGGTCTCAATCCATATCTGCCAAGTGACCTGATGTTGGGGTAACATTCCCTATTCTGCTCTGTGTCAGTGTGTATCAGGGATCCTTAGGACAGGTGTCAATCCATATCTGCAAAGTGACCCGATGTTGGGGTAACATTCCCTATTCTGCTCTGTGTCAGTGTGTATCAGGGATCCTTAGGACAGGTGTCAATCCATATCTGCCAAGTGACCTGATGTTGGGGTAACATTCCCTATTCTGCTCTGTGTCGGTGTTGTTATCAGGGATCCTTAGGACAGGTGTCAATCCATATCTGCCAAAGTGATGACCCGATGTTGGGAGTAGCATTCCTATTCTGCTCTGTCGGTATTTATCAGGGGATCCTTAGGACAGGTGTCAATCCATATCTACTTAGAGTGACCCGATGTAGGGGGACCAGTCCCTATTCTGCTCTGTGTCAGTGTGTATCAAGGAACCTTAGGACAGGTGTCAATCCATATCTGCCAAGTGACCCGATGTTGGGGTAACATTCCCTATTCTGATCTGTGTCAGTGTTTATCAGGGATCCTTAGGACAGGTGTCAATCCATATCTGCCAAGTGACCCGATGTAGGAGGAACAGTCCCTATTCTGATCTGTGTCAGTGTGTATCAGGGATCCCTAGGACGGGTGTCAATCCATATCTGCCAAGTGACCCTATGTAAAAAAGGCCTGATGAGATGAGCTGCCTTGGGCTAAAAATGGTCCACACGCTGCTGTATTTTAGCTCTGAATGCCTGTTGACTTGCGTGACTTATCCGCCACCAACTTGGGTTCAAGCAGCCAGTGTGTACTTTATAAATGGCTTTATAAAGCAGTGTGTACTTTATAAATGGCTCCACCTGCCACCCGTACAGCAACACAGTCTCCAGTTAGGAGGACCAGCCAAGCATCTTCTTCCATCTGCCTGTTACATAAATTACTGCCGTGTACACGACCACTGATAGGAGACGCGGAAGGTATTAAACTGATAAAAATAGTACTAAACACACCACTCCTATCTGGTGTCACATTAGCTTGACCGCGCAGTGCCCCAAATTTGCAGTAGAGGACCGACCAAGCCTCTTCTTCCATCTCCCTGTTACAAAAATCAATGCCGTGTACACGTCCACTGATAGGAGACGCCGAAGGTATTAAACTGATAAAAATAGTACTAAACACACCACTCCTATCTGGTGTCACATTAGCTTGACCGCACAGTGCCCCAAATTTGCAGTAAGAGGACCGACCAAGCCTTTTCTTCCATCTCCCTGTTACAAAAATCAATGCCGTGTACACGTCCACTGATAGGAGACGCGGAAGGTATTAAACTTATAAAAATAGTACTAAACACACCACTCCTATCTGGTGTCACATTAGCTTGACCGCGCAGTGCCAAAATTTGCAGTAAGAGGACCGACCAAGCCTCTTCTTCCATCTCCCTGTTACAAAAATCAATGCCGTGTACACGTCCACTGATAGGAGACGCGGAAGGTATTAAACTGATCAGAACAATACTAAACACACCACTCCTTTTTTTGGTGAGGCTTTACAGGACAGAGTGCTTCTCCACGGGACATGTTAACTCACGGGCAGCTGGCTCATCAAGGAACCAGAGCAGCTTTCCATGTACAGGTAAGACACGTGCAGCCGGTAAGGGTTCAGGCTCTTCTTCCTGGAGGATACGCTGCAAGCCTGTTGAACGAGGTGACCTTGCTCGGGTCCCAGGTGTACGGTTCCTAAAATGGCTGCCATATACGTCCACTGATAGGAGCGGAAGGTGATAAACTGATAAAAATAGTACTAAACACACCACTCCTATCTGGTGTCACATTAGCTTGACCGCGCAGTGCCCCAAATTTAATGTGATCTGTGAGTAAAGGTAAACGGTTGTCCATACAAGTAGGTTGCAGCTTTTTGAGGGCCCACACCACCGCCATGCACTCCTTTTCAATGGCAGTGAATCTACTTCGCTATGCAAAAGTTCACGGCTTAGATAAAAATCAATGCCGTGTACACGTCCACTGATAGGAGACGCGGAAGGTATTAAACTGATAAAAATAGTACTAAACACACCACTCCTTTTTTTTGGTGAGGCTTTACAGGACAGAGTGCTTCTCCACAGGACATGTTAACTCACGGGCAGCTGGCTCATCAAGGAACCACAGCAGCTTTCCATGTACAGGTAAGACACGTGCAGCGGTAAGGGTTCAGGCTCTTCTTCCTGGAGGATATGCTGCAAGCCTGTTGAACGAGGTGACCTTGCTCGGGTCCCAGGTGTACGGTTCCTAAAATGGCCTACCATATACCGCGTCCACTATTAGGAGCCTTGAAGGTATTAAACTGATCCAAGAACAATACTAAACACACCACAAATAAGGTTTCTCTCCTGTATGGCTCCCTCAAATGATGCTTAAGATTAGAAGCGGCTGAAAAGCATTTCTCACACTCAGAACAAAAATATATTTTTAACATTCTCTCTCCACTTTGAGCGAAATAGCGTTTGGGGAAGATTAACATAATTAAGCACAGAGCAGTAAAAATACAGTTTTAGCCATACCTGTAACTTTAAAGCTACACATCCCATCTTCATAATTACATATTTGGAATCAGCACACTTAAAACATAAACATAACCAAAAATCAGCCAAATCCATCCAGGGGTTAAAAAGTTGGCTGGAGGTCCCTTTATGACCGACTGCAAGCACATTTTCCTGCCCAAAACAGTTCCATAGATTTGGGCTGTGAGGTCGGTCTATTTCAGGCTGAAAAAACGACTAAGTCCCATCAAGAATGGGACTTAGTCTCTGCAGCTGAAATAAGGCTGAAAAAAAGACTAAGTCCCATCGCCGAATGGGACTTAGTCTCTGCAGCTGAAATAAGGCTGAAAAAAACGGCTGAAAAAAAGACTAAGTCCCATCGCCGAATGGGACTTAGTCTCTGCAGCTGAAATAATTTCCCATTTACTGAACCAAGTGGGAAATAGCAAGGCAGGCACAAAGGGTTTGCACCAGGTCTGGGGACACAGGGGACACCGTCTTAAAGGGGCCGTGTCCCCAACAAGTCTGGGGACACGGCCTTAAAGGGGCAGTGTCCCAATCTTCCTGATGTCCCAAAAAAGGTGTTTAAAGGGCCAGCACCAGTCACATAAAGAGTCCATAAGCCCCAATATGCCCACCGACAGTCTTAAAGGGCCATACACACCAAATAAAAGTGCATACATTTTCACAATCTCCCAGGGGCCATAGTCATGCGGGAGGAGGCTGGCAAATAGGCTTCTCCACAACCCAGGGAAGCAGGGCAATTTGCCATTTAAAGGGCCTGTTACAAATAGCAGTTTGTAACAAGGTGTCAATCCATATCTGCCAAGTGACCCGATGTAGGGGGACCAGTCCCTATTCTGCTCTGTGTCAGTGTGTATCAGGGAACCTTAGGACAGGTGTCAATCCATATCTGCCAAGTGACCCGATGTAGGGGGAACAGTCCCTATTCTGCTCTGTGTCAGTGTGTATCAGGGATCCTTAGGACAGGTGTCAATCCATATCTGCCAAGTGACCCTATGTAGGGGGACCAGTCTCTATTCTGCTCTGTGTCCGTGTGCATCAGGGGCTCTGAGGACAGGTGTCAATCCATATGTCAAGGTGTCAATATGTCATATGTCAGGTGTCAATCCATATTGATTGTGATTTAGGAATGTTAGGTGATTTCTGCCCTTTATGGATTAAAACCAGACTCTGTATCAACTGTGTAATTTTCCATGGGAGTTTTGCCATGGATCCCCCTCCGGCATGCCACAGTCCAGGTGTTAGTCCCCTTGAAACAACTTTTCCATCCCTATTGTGGCCAGAAAGAGTCCCTGTGTGTTTTAAAATTCGCCTCCCCATTGAAGTCAATGGCGTTTCGGGCGGTTCGCCGGTTCGCGAACATTTGCGGAAGTTCGCGTTCGCCGTTCGCGAACCGAAAATTTCGGGTTCGCGACATCACTAGTCAAGAAGAGGGCATAAGGGGAAAGGCTACCACGCGGGGCAAGCCACCACACAAGAGGTAATTCCAGTCTTTAATTTATCTTATAGGTCACTCAATTATCATGAGACAGGCCTTTTGAGTAAAAGTATGTCGCTTGTGCCTACAGCTTCTCCAAACCAGTTCAAATGGAATATAGAACTGTTTCAATTTGGGAGAATGATGCGATTAAAATAATTTTTTGACAAACCTGGATCCCCAAAAATACCATCACCACTGGAAAACAGAGACAAGTTCTCATCGAAATCTTCGTTTGACCCGCAGTCCAACAAAGCATCTATTAAAACTTTTTTATCTACCACCAGCCATGATGCCAAGGAAGCCATGAGACAATATAGGAGATTACACCATAACATCTTCAAACAACAGAGGGAGATCATCAGAGACTTAGCGAATGATACATCAATTACAATACGCTCGGCGGATAAAGGAGGAGGTATAGTGATCATGAACTATGCTGATGAGATGAAGGAACAACTAGCGGATAAACAGACTTATAGTCTGCTCCCACAAGATCCCACCAAAATTGCATTATTGGATATCAAGAAAAACAAACCCATTCTCATTACAATGGACGTACGCAGTTTATACACGGTGATCCCCCATGAAGATGGAGTAAACGCGATGTGACAAGTGTTGACACAATCTACCTCGTACACAGGCCCGCCAATTGAATTTGTGTTGGAATTATTAATGTTTACGTTACAGAATAATTATTTCCGTTTTGAAAATTTGTGGTACTTACAAACAGCAGGCACTTCGATGGGAGCGGCCATGGCTCCAATGTACCCTAATGTATGTGTACGAAAAAGAACAAATCTTGACTAAGTATACGCAATACATTCAAGGCTATTATCGATACATCGATGATTTACTCATTATATGGAATGGCTCCTTAGAAATGGCACATCAGATGGTGATACAGTTAAATCAATTATCCTCACCAATTAGGATGACAGCCAACATTGATGTAGAACAAGTACAATTTTTGGATCTCTCTATCTCCATAGGTGATGGCAAATTGGAATACAGTTTGTTCACCAAGCCTACGGACAGGAATACACTTCTACACTACCAGAGTGCGCATCCATTAGCACTCAAGAACTCCCTATCCAAGGCGCAGTATCTGCGAGTTATCAGAAATAATTAGAATCCAGAAGTAATGGAACAACAACTACAGGCGATGACAACTAAGTTTACGGAAAGAGGTTATCCACAACCAATCTTACAAAAAGTGATTCAAGATGCAAGACATGCATGCGCAAGTGAAAAGGCAAGTAGCCCCACAAGATTAGTATTTCCTATGCAATTTCATCAGTCTGCTACATTTATTTATTCTGCTATCAAAAATAATTGGAAAATGTTATCAAGTGATGACACTCTCCCTAAAATATTTAAAGAACCTCCTTTAATATGCTATAAAAGAAACAGAAATTTAAAAGACTTGCTAGTACATACTGACCCCATTAAAAGTTATACAACAGCCATGGCAACTCAGAATCGAGGGTCAGTCCGCTGTCTGGGTTGCGTCACATGCAGCCATATGATGCCAGCCCGGTTCTTTAATCATCCCCATACTAACAAGAAATATCAAATAAAATATACAATTACATGCAAAACCTCATTTGTTGTTACAAACTGTCATGCCCATGTGGTTTGACATATATAAGGGAAGACCGAGACGGCGCTTTGTGAACACATCAGAGGACATCGGTCCAGCATTAGACTGGCTTATAGGGATTTGACATCAGACAAGCCTGTAGCGAAACACTTCTTGGAATATAAGCATCCATTACCAGAGTTGAAATTTGTAGGGATTGATCACGTTCCAGCACCTAAGAGAGGTGGTGACCGTGGCAAATTATTGTTACGAAGAGAAGCCTATTGGATACACGAACTAGAGACAGTATCCCCCAAGGGTCTCAACGAGACATTACCTTTACATGCTTTCTTATAATTGTGTAATTTTGTGATTTTTTTTAATACTTGCATATATTGATGTTTTATTATTTTTGATTGTTGCATAACTAAACTGGCCTCTCAGACTAAGATGTGATAACTAGCAATTAACCTTCATTAACTGAAAAAAACTTATGAATTATACAGGGGTTAGTTATATGTGTATATTGTTTATATACACATATACACTAACCAAGATAAGCCTTTATTTCAGTCTATAAGGTACCTTTAAGGTTTTGAGTTTATTCCAGTCCAATTATTGTATAGATTCACCTTAATAATATCCAGTAAGTTATTTGATTCATCATTTAGTCTAGCTTCCAAGTATGGTATACAGTATATGTAGATTTGTATATAGAGAGTTATAATAACTTTTCACTTTTTAAAGTTATGGCACTAATCTTCACTGGCACTTTATGTATGCACTTCAAGCACTTTTTTGTCACTAGCACTTTAAAATGATTGACTATCTTATCACTTTATCAAGATAAAACTTAGCATCTTGAATGTTATTTTTATCTTTTGCCGAACTTTTAATAGGTTGGCAATACCTTAACCATATAGTTATGCAACATGCCTTTTTAAAGTTTGCCTTAAATTCATCCATTTGTATCACCCCTTTTTTTCCCCTCTATTTTTTTTTTTAATTTATATGAATAGTTCTCTGTTGAGGCAAAGCCTCATAATTTGAGCACTTCACACCATCACAACATTTCAGTATTCCATCAGCACGGCACTTTATTCATAAGTATTTTCAAACTCCTTTATATTTATTTACTTTAGGTAGCATGTTAGGTTGCTATGGCGAAATTGCCATGACAACGATCACTAGCAGTAAACACTATGTCTTCGGCATGCACTGCACATGTGCACTTTAGCCGATTACATTAGGATTTATCTGCACATGCGCACATCATTCTGGGTTGTTTGACACTTATAGTGGTTTGGATAATCACGGCTGCCGTCCAATACACTGCTGGAGATGGTTTTTTCATTACACATGCGCACAGAGGTCGGCAAGACGCCACCGGTCATACGAGTCACCTGGGGTGAGTTCATTTTCCTGATTATTATTTCCTTAATTGCTGTTTATTTTTTAAATTGTATTGCCTAAATATTATTGGTATTATTCCATGTAACATATTGATCCTGATGAAAGTCCTAAGAGAGGACTGAAACGTTGATCCTAGACCTTATGTTTTAATTCTTGTTGAATAAAGAAGATTTTTAACTGAAGACCGTGAGTGCTACCATTACTATTTTTTTATATATATATAAAAAACCTGTTATATATATATATATATATATAAAACCTGTTGTATTACATGTTCCCACGTGATTCATGGGATTAAAAAATTCCATTCTTATACCAATGAAAAAACACTTTTTTTCATTAGATCTCTCATAAATTGCAACACCACCTTTCTAGTCTACTTATTAATTAGACGTGTACCAGAGAAATTTTCACTTTGTGCAAATGATTTCGTACTAAATAAAAATTTAATTCGTCACTCCCGAATTTCGTTTTTCAAAAATAGCACTGCGCATGCGCCCCCCCAAAAAAGTCACATTAGGTGACCCTATTATTTATGTAATTAAGGTGCCCACCAGCCGGTCATGGGTGGGTGCCTGGGGGGACACTAGGTCCCCCCGTTTATATTAATAGCTCCCACCCACGGGTCACAGGCAGGGGTGCGGCGGGGCACTATGTCCCCCCCTTTTAGTTATTTGGGTTCCCCACCATGGGGGAACGTGAGAACCTAGGCCAGATCCTTATTGCACTAGTGTTTTAAATGGCTGCTTGCTGTTTAGGTGACATGCCCCTACTTGCGGCATGCGGTAGGGTTTAACCTCCCTTTTATAAATATGGGGGTCATAGTGACTGTCATGGCAAGGGTACATAAGGGTGCACTATGGAATATTGCTATTTAATATAACTTGTGCAGTGCATCAATAATTGGACCCCTGGCTAGAGGACAAATGGCAGAGAGAAATTGCTCTTTTGATCAAAAGGGGCTTCTACAAGGTGTGAAACGGATTGCCCTTTTTGATCTATCAAAGGTCCTGCAAGGTGAGACATTTTAAACTTAAACCGCCAGTAGGAATAGTTTCAATGTTAACTGACTTTGATAGTTTCAAGCCACATGGTCAATGTATAGTTCAATCCTTTGATATGGTAACAGTATTAGTTTCATGAAGACCAGTTTGTTCTAGTATCATATCCAAGAGAAACATTACTACTTATCCACAGATTAATAATTACGCCTCATTTTTATTATATTTAGAATGGAACAAGCACAGCCTTTTAATCAAGTCTAAACACCACTTATGCAACTTAAACTGGGTGGCAGGGGTTGTGATGTCTGCTATATTAGATCACACGTAAGTCTTGTGATATATCCCTGGAATGGGAAAATGGTAACAAATTCATAGAGGCAATTATTATTTCTGTGGCAAGTACAGTAGAGGAGATAAAACCAAACATTTATATCTGGCTTGTTGTTTGTTTTTTGTCTGGAACACAATGGAGTGGCTACTTATTGTGTCTATAGGTACTCCTTATCTCCGCCTCTGAGAAGGCTGGGAAGTTGAGATGAATCTGAAGGGTATATAACTAGTGATATTGAAAGGTCTTTGGGTACTTGCTTGGGGCCAAAATGTAATTTTGAGTGAGTCACCATCATCCTTCCTTGCCAGACACCCCCTGGGCAGAAGTTGTACTTTGAAAACCTAAGTGAGTAATTAGGACTTCTGTATTTTATCCTTTTTTTTTTTTTTTTAATCTGTTGTTGGTATAAATAATTTATCATATATTTTTATATGTACTATGACTATTTTTTGCTCATAATAAACATTAGTTTATTAAGTTCTGCCTTTGTCTGGTAAAGAATCACATTACCTGTAGAGACTAAATAGTATTATGCAATTACATATATATTGTGATAAGTAATGTTTGGTGGGTTTTTATTATTGATTTACCTGGGGGACCATGGCACCCCATTTATAATTTGTCTTGGTGGTGGCAGCGTTAAAATAGTTATATTATTATGTTTAAGTGTGGGTGGTGTTAAAAGGGGGATTTTGTCATTATTTCTGGTCTAGTGCAGATAAATAGTGAACTTTAACCCTTTCACCACCACAACTACATAACGCACACTCTTGGAGTAGGGTGCATTCGTGACAGTGACCCCCATAGGTTTGAATGCAGAAACAACCCAAAAAACGAATGCACATGTCTATTATGAATGTGTACATGTGGCCTACAATGTGTGGGACAGACAAACTGTACACTTAAAACTAGCTTTAGGGAACATAACTCTATCTTTAATTCTAAATCTGCTACATCTATATCCCAATGTTTTAAAATATTCCATAATTATGAACCTACAGAATTATTTACAACAGGTGTAGAGAGTACCCCATTCCTTTTATCGATGACAGAAAGACAATTAGCCATTTTAAGAGTAGAAGCTAGAGGGATCTACCAGTTGAATACTTTGTATCCCAAGAGCCTCAAAGAGGAACTTGGATATAAAAGTGCTGTTGATCTTTCTACATTTGGAAATATTCCCCCAGTACCCAGTCCCATTGCATGGTAAGGGTTACATTATTTTACCTTTACCAATATCCAGACGATAGTAATAATTATGTATTCTTACATTTATTGTTTGATATGACAGAGACAAAAGAGTTGTTTTTTTTCATTTATACATTTTTTCTTTCTTTTGATTAGCATACCGATTTCTGTGCTTTTTCTCATCTACTTGACATTTTTTTGGCCTTGCTGGGTCAGATTGCCATTCCTCACTAATTGGCCCCCTTTAAAAGCCAGATTGTCTTATTTAACAGCAGCCTTTTTATAGAAGCACCACTGCACAATATATTGATTAAGTTATGATAAAGTTAATTTTACAGAACAAAATGCATTAATGTCCCTCTACATCAGTGGTTCCCAATCCAGTCCTCAAGTACCCCCTAACAGTCCAGGATTTAGGGATTACCCAGTTGTGTCTACGGTGTTTTAAGAAAAAAAAAAAAACTTTAGTACCCCTTACCAGTCCAGAATTTCAGGATCACCCTGTTGTGTCTAGAGGACTGGGTTGGAAACCCCTGCTCAAAGTGATGCACCAGCCATGCACAACCATGTGTAGGTCAGCTAAGTTTTCTTTCTTTCTCCCATTCAGTTGAACACAAACACCCATTTCAATTTTGGAACCCTCTTTTCTGTTCCATGGAAAATGTCATCTGTCATGGGACCCTCTTTCTTCACTATTATCAGGTACAAGGTTTGGGTCCTATTCAAAAGTAACATGTTGCAGATAAAAAAAAAACTTTTTGTGAAGACACCTTAGGTTACTTCATTCTGATGTTTTTCCTGTTGGCATCATTGGTTACTGGCATCTCTACTTAGGTGTTGGAATGGGTTTAAACCCCTTAAGGACCAAACTTCTGGAATAAAAGGGAATCATGTCATGTGTCCTTAAGTGGTTAAGCCCTCTAAATTGTGCATTAGATGATCTTCCTTTTAATATTGATTTGTTTTATCTATCTCTTTTTATTGTTTAACATATCATGATAACTTATATCCTAACAAAGCCCTATATTGCACGTTTATTGCAGTGTTCTCTGATATGATTGTTGTTATATGTACTATTTTCAAGACACACTGATATTCAGAGGAAGCTGCAAGTGCAACACTCATATTGTTTTTTTAGAGGAATATTGGTATAGAGTATATTTTTATTTGGTATATGGGGACAAATTGTTCTTACTGTATGAGCCCCACTGTTAGCTATTTAGTACACATGCTCCCAATCATAGCTTGATTAGCAGGGTCATGGGGGAGGTATAAAAGTATGCACCAGAAAGTCATGTCATAGGTGAAGCCAAGTGGCTTTTTGCTGCAATGGCCAAATTAATGAAGTGAGCCATTAAGTCATATGGAAATTCTGATGGCTGCATATGCATTTGAATGCTGACTAGATGACCAAAAACCTAAATTTTCAGTAATTTTCTCGTTCTTCCGAATAGGAATGCACAATTCTTCTAGTCATGGCAATAATACATGCAGCACTGTGAGAGTGAGTGCACCCTTACAGAATTACTTACTAAAATGAGAATTCAAAGTGAATTTCAACATTAAGGCCAGAGTAGCTGAACGGAAAGCATAGGTGACTTAGATAATTTTTCTAGCTCCTCAAGCTAGACCCAACTTAAGCAGTAATATTCACAGTGCTCTGTGGTGATCTCAAGATCCTGCCAAATGGATAAATATGGACAACACTGATGTTATGAACTTAGAGGCTTCTATTCAAAATAGTACTACCAAGAGCTGGCTGACCTCAGCAATATATGCCTCTGCACAGCAATAGAGCCAGCAGCTGTGGAACTAGCAGAAATGTTCTGAGGCAACTTGCTCTTCATAAGAAGGCATCTCAAGGATCTAAATAACAAGGTTTGTGGAAGCAACAAGCACAGACCATATCAGGCTAAATCACAGGTGAAGACCCTGAATTCCATTTTTAATGAAATCCTGGGGAATGTGGAGCTGTAAATTATTACACAAGATAAGGCCCACTGTGGCAGGATGGAGTGCTGAAAGATGTGATCTGCTGTTCCACTCATGCTGGTTGAAGGAGCACTTTATGCACAGGGATTTCGTTTGACAGTATTGACAATTGTGAGGCACACTGTTAGCCTTTATCAAGACCTCTTTGTCATGACCTTGGAGTCCCATAGTGCCTATTATGCATCTGCTGCTGGAGCAGAACATTTCCTATAGATGGAAACACCCATTTAGCTTGCAGGCAAATGTAGGAGAAAGTTGGCCATCTTTACAGATGCCTGAGGATGTCATAATTTCTGTCCCCCCTGGATCTGCCATCCATTACAGTACAAAATTGGTTACCACACCCATCACAGCTACCTTAGAGGGAACAGCATATGAGACTTGACCGGCATACTCCAGGATGTTCTTTGCAATTTGAGTCGGCCCCAGCTACTCCAAGGTTTTCTGAGGAGTGAAGCATGTCTGGGGACATACCATCTACTTAAGCATTCAGCCCTACTTTGCTATTATGGCTAATAATTTATGACTTTTTCAGGATTAGACCTGGCCTACTGAGGCCTTTATCTAGTCAGAGTGGTTTTACTACTGTGCTTTGTTTAGGGGAAGAGACCCACTAAATTCCTGAGTGAAAGCCTAAGTAGCATTTAGCACACATTTTGCATTGTCCTTTTGGCTGTACTTATCTACATAGACCAACAGAGATTATTCTTTCAGTGATGTGGAGTGACCAACTTGGATGGGCCTGTGGCTGTATTTTGAAGTGGGCAGTGGGACTATTATGTGGCTTGAGAGAGCCTGTTTTGAAGCAAGATTTTCCCCCAACTCTACACCACTACAGTTGTGTTTCCTCATTGAGACATTAAAGCACCACTCTAGGCACCCAGACCACTTCAGCTTAATGAAGTGGTCTGGGTGCCTGGTCCAGCTAGGGTTAACCCATTTTTTAATAAACATAGCAGTTTCATAGAAACTGCTATGTTTATCAATGGGTTAATCCTTCCCCACTATTCCCTCTAGTGGCTGCTGATTTTCACAGTGAGAGCACGCCAGCGTCCATAGGAAAGCATTGTAAATTTCTTTGGTTTAATTTTTCATATTCCAAACAAAAATAAAGGCAAGTATTCAGTATCACAAAAAACATAGAAAGGTGTAATGTACCTTTAAAAATATGTTCATCAACATGTAAAACTTTTCATAAAAGTGCATACAAATAGTACAACAACATATGTGATAAAAACTTTGCAAATAAATAGTGCAAGTATCCAAAAATCTTCAATTTGTGCAAATCACAATATTAAATTGTGCAATTAATCAAATTATACAAATTACAAAAACACAATATAAGAAATTCATAAAGATGTGTAAAATTAGATTTAACTCACAGTAATTGGTTGGACCACCCAAATACATGAAAAATAAAGAATATATAATGCAATATTGTTAATCAGTTAATATTAGAGATATATTATATGTAAGCACTCCTAAACAATGAGCAGGCACTCGAAACAGACTCAGGCTTTCAGCACATCATGTAACATGAATGCTCTCTTCTTTAATGAGTAAGGGCAGCCGATTTCCGACCCAACTTTATTGCAGAATATGTAAGCTCCAAATAGGTTAAAATACCACAATACTTCTTGAATCCTTTCCAGCATGAGCACGCTCCAGTCCATCCACCGGCATATTGGATACCTTTGGGCATATTCTCAATTCCTTTTGGGAGGTGGGGCACCTGATGTCATGTGTCTATGATGTAGTGACATTGAGGATGTTATGACGCATTTTGCTAGTATTTGGCTTCTTTGGATCTAAAAATCAACCTCTGCCAATCTCATTTGTCTGTCCATTTAAAAAATGGATAATTAGAAACACAACGTAAAATTAAATAGAGCAAATTCAATGTTCAATACAAATGGTTCAAAAGTATTTAGTCTATGAACCTACTTCATTTTCTTTTTCCATATACCTAAAACATGATTAGCCCCTCTTCAAGATTTCTTAACACATTGAATACCAATGAATATTAAGCTTCTAGGGTCCATATTATGACATTTCTTGAAATAAGATGAAACACTATGTTGTTCATAGCCTTTATGTATATTACTAACTTGTTCACTTATCCTTTTATATAACAGGTGGCTAGTGCATCCAACATACTACAGCCCGCATGGACAAATTAAAAGATAGAGCTGTGAGGCAATCCCCCTTTTAAGGCTGCTAAAAAGTAAAAAAAAATAAAAATGTAATAATAAAATATAATACTATATAGTAATATATTATAAAAGAATTAAAGCATTTTATATTATATGATTTCATTATAAGTGTATTTTGAGATATATACACGTATATCTCAAAATACACTTATAATGAAATATTATATATGCATTATATATGTATAATATTATAAAATGCTTTAATTATTTTAGAATATATTATACATATATATAGGAAATAAAAGTGTGTGTGTGTGTTTATATATTTATTTATATATATTTGTGTAATGAATGAGGCGTATAATTAATTTAAATGTAAATTTGATAAAAGCAAGAGTCGGTTGAGGTGTGCCGAAACTGATGAGAGGTTAGGCCTGTAAAAAAACAGGGTCCACCTGGATAGATTAATATGAATAATAGAGGGTGTGGAGGGAGGGGAATTTCTAAAATCGACAATGACAGGTAAGCAGGGGTTACAGGGTTTATATAGGCCAAATAATCCCTCCCACAATTTCAGGCATACGATATATATATATTTATACCAAATGGGGATAAGGTGCACTCAAAAGGTCTTTTTATCTTCAAATGATTTTATTTGTGAATCACATCAAATTTGTCCCAATCGACGTTTCGACCCATACAAGGGTCTTTTTCAAGATAAAAAAAAGACCCTTGTATGATCTTGAAAAAGACCCTTGTATGGGGTCGAAACGTCGATTGGGACAAATTTGATGTGATTCACAAAAAAAATCGTTTGAAGATAAAAAGACCTTTTGAGTGCACCTTATCCCCATTTGGTTTATATAATTACACTAAAGGAGCACCATTTGAATATTTAAAGAGGGTGAGTGCCAAGTAGTTGTGTGTGTGTGTATATATATGTGTGTGTGTGTGTATGTGTATGTATGTGTATATCTATATATATATATATATATATATATTAGTCTGACGATCACCTGCATCACACACCGCCATTTCCTGCCAAATAAGGCTGGTATCCCACGATCCTGGTAACTGTGGTGGTGTTTGTTCCTCGCCCTGCTCACTCTCCTTGCGTTCCCGGCTTCCGGCAGGTAGATAGCAGTCGGCTCGTGTTCGGGTAAATATTGGCTCACACAGACTGCTTGGCCCACACCGGCACCATACACCTCCTTTCTATATGTCATCTGGGGGGGAGCAGAATCTCACAACGAGGTCACTTGGTTGGGTTGTTAACTGGCACAGAGGCTCTATGGCAGTATAGATAGAACTGCCTCTGTGCCCTCGGTAGCGACTCGCTTGACTCTTCACTAACTCTATCCTTACTCCTAGGTGGGTTGCCTATCATATACAGGTCTTATACATTCATATATGGGTCTTATCTGCATACATTAGCTTTGTTGACAAGGGTTACCATTTTCTATTTGATTTAGGCCTCCCTCCCTAATAAAAATCTGTGTTGTCGCACGGCCGATCTTTCTGGTACTCACTTTACCAGCAGGTATGAGACTTTTGGACCCCCTCTGTTAGCCTGAATTGTCTATATGGTTACTGCCTGATATGGAAGTGGGTGGCCACTTAGGTACTTGATGCAGGCACTCTCCACCTTAGACTCGCTGGTTCCGTGAGGCCTTCACCCATCCTCCACACAAGGTTATACACCCATGGGCCAAATCATAGCTAGCCGCCTTGCTCGTTGCATAAGAAAGAGCTTCATTTGTCACACCCTTGCTATCTTATGCTTAATGGTCACTGAGAGGCCAACACCCCGCCACGATGTCAGGTGACAAACAAACCCCTTGCGCCAACACTTAGAGTCTCTCAAGCCATTTGGCATCTAGTGAGGGCTCACCTGTCACCAAATAGAGAATTGTTTCACCACTTGGCACTAGCTAGCCTGCCAGTAACATCCCAGTTCTAGTGGTATTGTTGCTGTTTTTCAGTATGTCTCAGGATCCTGATGAAGGTGACAATATTTCAGTCCCCAGCACTCCAGGCCAGGTCCACTATACCTACATGCAAAGGCATGTAGGGGCAGCCTCCAGCCTCCATCAGGTCATGGACTATCCCCTGCCTCACAGCGAAGCTACGCAAGCACAGCATTCCTTTCCCAGCTCCGGCCAGGACAGCGGAGCTATTCAGGCTCATTCAGGCCAACATGGATGATATAGATGAAGGGGAAGACACAAATAGCTCTAAGGACTCCAATCTCCACACAATGGTCGCCTCCTCCATGGGGCTAATCAATGATAGGCTGGAGAGACTGGAAGCTCGTAATCTTTCCATTACGGCTGCAGCTCCCCTCATGGATATACTTCCAAATACGACCCAGTTACAGCCAGGTAATAGTGTGCCTGCTACTTCCAGATCACATGTTATCAATCCAGCACACATGGTACCGGTAAATCTAAAAAAGGACATCCTGGAAGGCAAAGACGTTAATCTCGTCTCCCTGTCGTAGAGAATCGCACTTACGCATATGGGGATATATCAGTAGTTCTGAAAGCAAGAGACCCTAGACTCCGCAAGAAGCTGTCAATCCCAGATTTTCTGATTGCTTTTGGTATCTATAGGGATGTTTTATTTTCGGTTCACTCACATAGAAAAGAAGAGCTGGACCTCTATATGCACAAACTGGTTGACTTGGGCAACAAATAAGGTGGTACGTCCTTTTATGACTACCACCTGTCATTCTCAGTGAGGGCATCTGCAGCTCTGGTCCAGTACAACATCAGTATGTATTGGAGCCAGATGGATACCAGGCTTTTTTTGCAAACACTTCACTGGGCTAAGGACCTCAGCTTGTGCAATATGCGCTTCTGCCACACATTCTGCAAATTTCTGCCAGTTTCACCTGATACCCCCAGTACGGCAACACCAAGCACCTTGAGGGTTGATAAACAGAGCAAAGATAAACCAGGCCACCCGATTGTATACCTTGGCAAGTCACAAATTTATAACAACTTTTATGAAGGACCATGTGGTTATAGTACCTGTTGTCATGTGTGCTCTCGCTGTTTCAGGGCTCATGAGAAAACCATGTGCCTTAATAAAATCTTTGGCCTTGTCTCTGGGAAAAGCTCATGCAAAGAAAGACTGATCATAGATTTCTCAGGGTTCCCAAGCCTTAACTCATTGATCCCATCAGAAGTATTCTCTCTACAGTACTGTCAGGAATATAGTTGATCCAGCACACAGAATAGTATCACACCTAGGACTAAGGATAACGCAGACACTTCACTGGGCTAAGGACCTCAGCTTGTGCAATTTGCGCTTCTGCCACACATTCTGCAAATTTCTGCCAGTTTCACCTGATACCCCCAGTACGGCAACCCCAAGCACCTTGAGGGTTGATAAACAGAGCAAAGATAAACCAGGCCACCCGATTGTATACCTTGGCAAGTCACAAATTTATAACAACTTTTATGAAGGAGCATGTGGTTATAGTACCTGTTGTCATGTGTGCTCTCACTGTTTCAGGGCTCATGAAAAAACCATGTGCCTTAATAAAATCTGTGGCCTTGTCTCTGGGAAAAGCTCATGCAAAGAAAGACTGATCATAGATTTCTCAGGGTTCCCAAGCCTTAACTCATTGATCCCATCAGAAGTATTCTCTCTACAGTACTGTCAGGAATATAGTTGATCCAGCACGCAGAATAGTATCACACCTAGGACTAAGGATAACGTCTAACCGGACATTACAATGGCCTGACTTAACGTACCTCAAAATAGTCAAAATACTTGTCGAGGTCAGGGACACAGAATGAGACACAATTATGGGGAAAGCCAGAAGTCAAGTATATGAGAAATCAGGGAAGTCAAAACAAAGCCAAAGTCAAATACCAGAAAAATGCAATCAGGAACACACTCTCGGATAACCAGCTAGTGGAAATCATGAAAGGGCACTGACAAAAAGGTAATTTAGGTTTAAATAACCCTCCTTTGGCTGTCCCTGACCTATGACCCCAAAACGTGCGTGCGCGTCTGACGTGACATTGCATGCACGTTGGCGCCATCTTTAAGAAGGCAAAGACGTTAATCACTGGGGACCGGAACGGAGGGAGACCTGGTAGCTGTCCGCCGGGACCATGGTAAGTCAAATATATCTGTCAGCATGGCTGCTTAGTTTTTGTGCAGCCATGCCGGCCGAGGAGCCAGGATACGTGACTATACCCCCCACTTAAAGACCACCCACTGGGTGGGCAGGACCAGGCTTGAGGGGAAACCTGGCATGGAAGGAACGGATTTTGCGGCCCACATGTACGCCTGAAGCAGAAACCTAACAACGATCGGCAGGACCAGAACCCTTCAAATCAACCAAATACTGCAAAGACCCCTGAGAAAACCTGGAGTCGATAATAGAGGAGACTTCATACTCCTCCTGTCCAGAAACAACCAAAGGAGGGGGTGGGACAGAAGGGGTGGTGTACCTGTTACAGATAAGAGGTTTAAGGAGAGATACATGAAATGTATTATTAATATGCAGAGAATAAGAGCCAGAGAATAAAACACAGGATTAATCCTGCAAATTATTCTAAAGGGGTCAAAAAACCTGGGTGCAAACTTCATGCTAGAAACCTTGAGTTTAATATTCCGTGTGGAGAGCAATACCCTGTCACCCACCTGGTAACCAGGGTTGGCATCAAGCTTTTCAGCTTGCATTTTGAAACGAGCAGCAACTGTTTCTAAAGCCATGTGGACCTTAGTCCAAGTCTCACGTATACATGTGAGGTGGTCATCCAGAGTGGGAATAGCAGTGTCGGATAATACCACAGGGAGGACAGTAGGATGACGACCGTTGTTAACAAAAAATGGACTATGTCCAGATGAGTCATGGGTTGCATTATTTCAGTCAAATTCAGCCTGTGATAGCAAATCAGACCAGTTTTCCAATGTGCCATTAATAAAACATCTCAAATATTGTTCCAGTGATTGGTTGGCTCTCTCAGCCGCACCATTGGTTTGAGTATGGTATGATGACAAATTCTATACCCAACTGTTTGTTAAATGCTCTCCAAAATCGTGACACAAATTGGGAACCCCTGTCTGACACAATATTAAGCAGAATACCATGTAATCTGACAATTTTGTGTATAAATATATGAGCCAGCTCTTGGGAAGAAGGTATCTTTTTGAGCGGAACAAAGTATGCCATTTTAGAAAAGCGGTCAACAACCATTAGGATGTAACCTTTAGAAATCGGTAGTTCCACAATAAAGTCCATAGGCAAATAAGACAATGGAATGCTGGGTATAGGAAGCGGTTGTAATAGCCCACAAGGTAGTTTATTGGAACCTTAGAAACCGCACAAATAGTACATGCCTCCACATACTCTCTGATGTCCTTTCTAAGAGATGCCAACCAAAATGACTTAGACAGCAGACACAGTTTTATTAATACCTGGATGACCAGCTGTCACATTATCATGAAACACTCTTAGTACCTCCTTTCTTACCAGTAACGGAATAAACAATCTATCTTGAGGTTTATCACTAGGTGCCTGAGTCTGAGCTGCCATTATAGCACAAAGAAGAAAAGACAAGGAAAGAACCGTAGAGGCAATGATACATTCAGGTGGTATGATGGGAGACGTTTCTTATTCTTGTTCTACCTCCAGGTCAAATTGCCAAGATAGGGAGTCTGCCTTAACGTTCTTAGGACCAGGCCTGTACGTGATGATAAAGTTAAAGCATGACAAGAACAATGACCATCTAGCTTGTCTAGAAGACAACCTTTTAGCATCTCCAATGTATGCCAAGTTCTTGTGATCAGTTATGATCAGGAGAGGGTCCTTGGAACCTTCTAAAAGATGTTGTCATTCTTTCAAAGCTAGGATAATGGCTAACAATTCTCTGTTACCAATATCATAGATGCGTGCCACTGGTGACTAGAGTTGAGCAGACAACTGGATGTTCAGGTCCAGCGGGTTCGACTGAACTTTGAAAAAAAAGTCTGGGTTCGGGCTTGAACTTGACCCCGAACCCCATTGAAGTCAATGGGGACCCAAACTTTTGGACACAAAAATGCCTCTAAAAAACTCCTGGAAAGAGCAAGAGAGCTGCAAAAGCAAGTAAAATGGGGGTAAGAGTAGGACAAGTGCCCTGCAAACATGTGGATAGGGAAATGACTTAAAATAACATAAAAATTAAAAATACAGCTGAGCCATAAAATAACACTAGATGGAATCTTTGATTTTAGCTTTGGAAGAACATAAATCAAAATCTAAAGCATGGCTGTCAGGAAGATCAACAGAATTATCCATTTGAGAGAGCCTTGGAGTGCAGGGTATTCTCTTATATTTAACGCTTTTATTTGACTCTTACATATGAAGTGCACCGCATGCCCCAAAATGTACTATTTAGCAGATTAGCAGCAAAACAATTAGAATGTTTACAAGTGCGCAGACTCTCAGATATGAAGTGCACCCCACTAAAATACGGTTTAGCACCCCAAAAAATTAACGTTTTAAAACTGCAATGTGACAGCAGTATTTGACGATTCTATTTGACTCTCATATATGAAGTACACCCCACTAATGTACTACCCCACTAATGTACTATTTCCCACCCAAAAAAATTTACTTTTTAAAACTCCGATGTAACTGCGGTATTTGAAGCTTCTATTTGACTCTCAGATATGAAGTGCTCCCCACCCCACTAATGTACTAGTTTGAAGAATTCTTTCCTAAGCTGTCCCTATCAGCGGCAGCATCCTCTCCCTACACTAATAAGACCGCATGTGCGTGCGTCGCTACGTGACTCCAGCTTATATATAAAGGCTGGGTCACATGCTGCACTGGCCAATCACAGCCATGCCATTAGTAGGCTTCTAAGGGCACACGAGTCAAACGCTTGTTGATTGGCTGCCATGCAGCCTTTGAAAACGCACCATTAAATCGCCGAACACCAAACTCCAACCCGAACATACAGTGATATGTCGGTGTTCGGGTCCGGGGTCCAAAATATGTAATGTTCGCTATGAACCTGAACTTTTCAGTTCGGGTTCGCTCAACTCTACTGGTGACAACTTTCTAGAAAAGAACCCACAATGATGCAAAGGGGTATCCTGACTCTCCCTCTGAGAAAGGACATCTACGACCACTGTCTCAGAGGCATCTACCTCTAGTATGAAAGGTTTGCTAGTGTCAGCGTGTACCAATATGTCAGCAAAAGCAAATACTTTTTTAAGTAGCTCAAAAGCTTTTTAGCTTCTTTAGACCATATATTACAGTCAACCCCCTTTCGAGTCATATTGGTGATGAGTGCTATTACTGTAGAGAAACCTTTGATGAATCTCCTATAATAATTTGCAAACCCAATAAACCTTTGAATGGCTTTTAACCCATTGTGTAATGACCAGTGTAGAACTGTACTTCCGTCTGGTCAAATAGGCATTTGTCAAGTTTGCAACATAGCACGTTTTTGAGCAAAGTTTGTAAAACTAGTTTAACATGCCCATGATGAGTCTGGAGATTTGGGGAATAAATGAGTATTATCCAGATATATCAATACGAAAGTATAAATCTAGTCTCTGAGAACATCATTAATGAGATCCTGAAATATGGCGGGAGCATTACATAAGCCAAAGGGCATGACAAGATACTCATAGTGACCATTTCTTGTGTTAAATGCAGTTCTCCATTCATGCGCCTCCTTAATCCTTACCAAATAAGAGGTCCTAATGTTGAATTTGGTAAACACCTTAGCACTCTGGAGTCTGTCTAAATCTCCTCCTTTTTTAGATAGACTGCCAAGGGTGAAGATCTATCTTTGATGGGTAGGAGGTGTTTACTGACAAATTGCATGTCAATAAGGTTTTCTGCAGCGCCTGAGTCAATCAAAGCGTTGAATGTAAAACTTATCTATTGCATTGAGCAGCAACACTAAGGAGAAATCTACTTTGGGTAGTACCAGGGGACATATATATCACACCTAAAACTGGTCCCCTGATGGTTCTTGGGTGCGCAAGTTTTCCCGGCATATGGGACAAGCATTTCTTATGTGCCCTTTCTTGCCACAGTATAAGCAGAGGCCTTTTTTTTCTCCTGAACTGTTTCTCTGCCTCTGACAGTCTCATAACCCTTAACTGCATAGGTTCAGGTTCAGACTGCACAGAAGGGCCAGGGACAAAAGTATTGGAGAAGTGAGGTGCCAGTGACCTATTAATATTTCTGTTTTTATTTCTAGTTCTCTTCCTGTTCCTAAGTCAGTTATCGATATGCATCTTATAAGTGATATATTCATTTAACCTCCCTGGTAGTTCTTTGGCTGCAATTTCATCAAGGATAGCTTCCGATAATCCCTCTACAAATGCAGTGATTAATCCATTATTAGTCCAGTCTACCTCAGAAGCCAGGGTACGGAATTCTTTGGCATAATCTGAGACAGAGAGGATCCCTTGTTTGATACGCATTAGGGCAGTGGAAGCATTATTTTCCCTTCCTAATGGTTCAAATGTTAATTTGAATTTTGCAAGGAATTCCTGGTAATTATAGGCTATAGTCATATCACTCTCCCATAATGGATTGGCCTAAACTAAGGCTTTACCTTTAAGTCGGTTCATTAAGTAAACAATTTTAGCTCTATCCGTGGGAAAGGACACAGATGAGGCTTCAAAATGGTACTCGATCTGACTATTACAATCTGTGAGATTTTAAATAATTTAGTGAATAAGCGAGTGCTCTGGATTGTGTATTTTGTATGTTATATATATTGCCTATTTTGTATGCATGTTCTGGTGAGTGCAGCCATCTTGGTTTCATTTATATATTTAGGAGTCCAGGCCAAGTACTTGGTTTTGCACACCTCCGTGTCACAGGTGCCTCATTCCAGGATCCTATTTAGCCTTGACTTGCAGAGAGTCCCAGGATGAAAATATTTCCCAAGTAAGTGGATTAATCTCATAAGAGCAGGCATTAGGCTGCTAGAGTAGGACCTGCCAAGAATGGGGTACATTGAGGTTGTGGCAGGCTTATGCAATATATGATCATTTAATGTAACTAAACCCCTATTATCTTTTTTGCCTAGGTGAGGTGTATTTTAATAAAACTATTACAATCTGTGAGATTTGAAATCATTGTTTAGTGAATAAGAGAGTGCGCTGGATTGTGTATTTTGTATGTTGTTTGTGTATATATAAATATATATATATATATATGTATCATCACGGCAGATTTGTGATTTCTATGGGAAAAGCAAGTCTCATGGCTAGACTGGTGTGCAGATTTTTGTTTAACATTGTATTTACTAGCCACAAACGTCAGGTGGATACACACATATATTTAACTATTAACTAATTATTTGATTGTATTAATTATAATTTGAGGGACCTGCCTGACAACCCAGGTAGACAGTCCAGATAATTTAATTGGCAAGCCCTATATTAAACCCTGTAACTTACCAAAACACCATAAAACCTTTACATGAGGGGCATTGTTATTCTCTGGAGACTTTGCTGAACACAAATATGAGTGTTTTAAACAGTAAACTTATCATGACGATGAAATCACCAGTGAAAGTGCAATTTTTTGTTCCAAAAAAAAAATAATGCAAAAAACAAATATGAACGCTAACTTTGGCAAGTGTTTGTGGCTTAGTGGCTACTACAAAAGACTGGACATACCCCATTTTGAATACCCTGGGTTGTCAACTTTTTCAAATGGTATGTCATGATGGGGTTAATTTTCATTTCTGGGCTGCCATAAAGTCTCAAAGACAACATAGCCAATCTGGCAAATAGCAATTTGCAAAAACAGAAATTGGCAAATCTAATGTTTGACTCTGTAACTTTCAAAATCACCATAAAACTTGTACTTGAGGGGTACTTTTGTACTTGTGAGATATTACTCTACACAAATATGAATGTTTTAGAGCAGTTACGTGTATTATACTGATAATATAATCGGTGAAATGGCAGTTTATGTGTGAACAATGCAAAAAAAATATTTAAACGCTAATTTTGGCCAGGGTTTGTGATTAGGTGACTACTAAAAAAGACTGGACATACCACATTTTTGGGTTGTCTACTTTTACAAATTGTATGCCATGATGGGGTTAATTTTCATTCCTGGGCTGCCATATGGTCTCAAAGGCAACATAAGCCCAGCAAACCAATCTGGCAAATTTCAATGTGTAAACATTTGACCACTGTAAACAGGGCCGGCGCTTTCTATAGGCCAATTAGGTGGCCTCCTAGGGTGCTCTTCAAAGGTGGAATGCCATTTTTAGGCTGCCCCTCTATCAAACCGGTCTATGTGAGAAGTGAGTTTGGCAGGTCATGGCACCGAGTGCTAATGCTAACTAAAGCCGGCATCCACCTGAGCCTGTGCCGTAGAGGTTAACTTGGAGCTGCAACCACCGCTCCCTCCTCTTTCAGACAGTGAGAGGGCGCATTGTTTGCTCACTCCCATCCCTTTCTTTGTACTGGGAGACATGGGGCGGGAGCATATCAGGAAGTGAGACAAGGAGAGTGACAGCAGCCAGGCACAGTCAAGATAACCGCAATCTGGTAGGTCCCATGGCTACTATAGCTAGGCAGCTACCGAGAGATTACATTTCATTATGTACATTAACCAGTACTAATTGCAAATTATTTCACATACTGTTATGGGGGAAAAAACAGTCATATTAATAACATAATGTGTGTTGATAAGACAAGAAAATATGAGCCCTACAAACTATTCAAAATCACATTGCATGCACTGTATGCACCCTGTTCATTGTACTGATGATCTAAATATTGTATTGTTTGACTTTTAGCTGCCTGGTGTGTTCCTAGGTGCCTAACAAAAATACTTGGGGCATGAGACCAAAGAAAATCCACTCTCCACTGAATAATCTAATGATAATAGGAGCGTCAGAGATATGGTGGGTGTGGAAGGACGAAGGCATGGTGAGTGCTGAGGTTGGGAATATGGGGGGTCTTACACAAACATACACTGTTCATTCACTATATGCACACTGCATCCACTTTATATTATATCCACTACGCACACTGCATAAACTACACAGACACTGCACACACTGCATTCACCATATAAACACACACTTTAGATCTATTACACACACTAAAACCACTATACATGTACACCTCATCCACCACACACACACACACTAGAGGAGGGGGCGGAGTCAAGAGCTGTAGTACACTAGGGTGTCTACTTTTCAAAAAATATATGGTTTGATGGGGTAGATTACATTGGTCAGCTTCAAAAATGTCCCAAATAGAACATGGGTGCATGATGACCAAATGTGAAAATTAAAAGTTGGAAAACTGAAATGTGCACCCTCCAAATAAGGTCTTTTAGCCCCCCAGAGAACTCGACACACCTATACATGGGTGATATCACTGTACTCAGGCGATGTTGCCGAACACATATTGGGGTGTTCTTTGGAAGTAATCCTTAAAGTTATCAGTACATGTATTCTTAAATTGCTATGTGTGTCAAAAAAATATCACCAATTATATATATTTTTTAAAGACAAAAAAACAAAAAGGGTGCTAAATAAAACAAATAGATAAGAAATATATATAACCAAATCCCAAATAGGTGAATAATAAAAATATTATACAACCTGTGAAAACAATACAAAGTATTATTTAAAATAAGTAATGTGTATATATGTGTGTGTGTGTGTATATATATATATATATATATATATATATATATATGTATATATATATGTGGTGTAGTATGTTAAATATAAATATTGGGGTGAGGGTGGTAGAACTCACTAGATGCATGTATATTCTGGCATTTCTCCCATAAATTAGGTCAGGAAAGAGGATGGATAATCTTCAAACAAGTTCTTCTTGATGGCTCAGAGTAACAGAAGAAAAAATGTAGTGCAGACGGTATTACAATATAACACATTTATGGCACTTACAGGATAGCAGAAGAAATGAAGCATATCTCCACAACCAGCGTGGTGACCAGTCTTCAAAGGCTAGCAGGAAGCTCCGGAAATACACATACAGGGTGGCAGATAATCAATAAAATATACAAATTAAATAAAACATAAAAAAAAGTATACACAAGTCATACGCGTTTCGTCCATTGGGACTTCTTCATGGATCAATTGAGATGTTCCAGGAGAGTCTTCTTGTATACCAGTGCACTATTTATATATTTGTTTCCCCCAATATAA
Source organism: Pelobates cultripes (assembly GCA_933207985.1). Taxonomy (NCBI): domain Eukaryota; kingdom Metazoa; phylum Chordata; class Amphibia; order Anura; family Pelobatidae; genus Pelobates; species Pelobates cultripes. Next base: position 190,256,218 of record OW240916.1, on the reverse strand, counting down.
AAATAATAAAAATAAAGATAAATGTAAATGTAAATATAAAAAATAAATATAAAAATACTGGATAAAATAATTATATATATATATATATATATATATATATATATATATATATATATATATATATAGAGAGAGAGAGAGAGAGAGAGAGAGAGAGAGAGAGAGAGAGAAACCATATACAAAAATGTGTATATGAAGTATAACTACATCAAAATAAGTCCAAAACATAAAAAATAATATAAAATAAAAATCATAATAAATAAATACAAAAATATACATGCATGAGGCTATGATGCTGAGTCTTGTACAACATGTAACTTTCATAATTAAAAAAAAAAAAAAAAAAATAGTTTGGAAATAGCAAAGTTCTACTTGTATTTATTGCCCTATAACTTGCAAAAAAAAGCTAAGAACTTGTTAATATTGGGTATTTCTAAACTCAAAACAAAATTTTTAAACTATTTAGCATTGGTGTTTATTTGGCAGTTGTAGATTCGTAACAGATTTTGGGGGTCAAAGTTAGAAAAATGTTCTAAGTTATTTTTTGTATAATAGTGATCATTACACCTTCTAGTTAGATAACATCAATAAGGAGCAATTCCAAAGAATGAGGTATAATTGTACAAAAACAGAGGTGTATGATGAGCAGGCTAAAGTGTTGGTAATACAATTTGTTGGTAAGAAAAACCCTGAAGAATTTAGTAATTAAGGCACAAGATTAAATTAGGAAATATAACCAGAAAGACCTTATATTAGAAAAAGAGACTAAATACAATAAAAAACAAGAGAATAATGAACTAGTACCATTCGTTTTCAATTGTGATGAGAATTTTAGAGAGATTAAATATTTTATTAAAAAACATTGGCATCTTCTACAGAAAGATATGGAGTTGCAAAAGCCTGCTCTGCCATTCATCAACTTCAGGGTTGCTCCCAGTTTTAAAATACTTTTAACTCATTTTTATATTAAATGTATTTACTGATCAAAATGTTTTTTTATTCATACAATAAATGCATGGGATGCAAATGTAGTAAGAATAAATTGTTAAAAGGTATAAATAAATTGAAAACAAAATACATGGACACTGAATTTTATATTAAGGATTTTATTACGTGTTTTACTTGAAATGTTGTTTATCTTTTCATTTTTCAATGCGGGCTGCAGTATGTTGGGTGCACTATCTGCCCATTATATAAAAGGATAAGTGAACATGTTAAGAATATACATAAATGCTATGATCAGTTTAGTGTTATGTCTCCTTTCAAGAAATATCATTATATGGACCATAAAGGCTTGATTTTCCTTGGCATTCAAGGAGTAAAGAAATCTTGGAGGGGAATAATCATGTTTTAGATAATTAAGTAGATTCATAGGCTAAAAACTTTGGAACCATATGGATTGAACATTAAAGGAACACTACAGGGTCAGGAACACAAACATGTATTCCTGACCCTGAAGTGTTAAAACCACCATTTAGGTGACTTGACCCCCCTTTGGTCCCCTTAAAAGGTTATAAAACTTTTTTTTTTCCAGCGCTGAGCGGGTCTGCTGGCACTGGCCGTGCCTCAAATCCGCCTCATTGCTGACATCTTAGAAGTGATGATTTTTAGCAAAAACAATGCTTTCCGATAGCGTGCTCAAGCTGGAAAGGACTCAAGAAGCTTTGGGGTATTTTAACCTATTTGGAGCTCATCTATTCTGCAATAAAGTTGTGTAGGAGATCAACTGCCCTTTCTCATTGAAGAAGAGAACATTTGTGATGTGCTGAAAAGCTAAGCTGTCTTAACCTCCTCATTGTTTGTGAGTGCTACATGCATATAATATATCCCTCATCTTTAGTCCTTGACAATATTGCACAATATGTATGCTTTGTTTTCTCTTTTTATATGCTTGTGTGGTTTAACCAAGTACTGTGAGTTAAATCTAATTTTGCACATATTTATGAATTACACATTCTGTTTTTGTAGTTTGCATAATTGGGATGCTTGCACAATTTAATGTTGTGATTTGAGATTGCAAAAATTCAACATTGGGGTTTGAGATTTGCACAAATGGAATATTTTAGCTATTTAAACTGTTTATTTGCATAGTTTTAAGCCATGTACTGTTGCAATATTTTTATGCACTTTCATAAATGAAAAGATTTGCATTTTGATGCACACATTTTTAAATGCACACTTTTTTTTGCTGTTGTCCTGCTAGGTTCTTGAAAGTCCTACAATCCTACTGTCATACTGATTTAATATTTAAAAATATATAATTTTATATTTGAAAATAATCAAACAAAATTAAAAAGGGTATAATAAAAAAATGGGAAAAATATATAGAAAGCGAAAAAAGATGGGGAAAAAAAGAAAAAGCATATCCATTATACCTGCTTATAAAATTGTCCCTTCAAAGGCCTTGGTAGTTCATGAGTAGTCTGTGAAAGGTGGGGTAGGTTAAATGAGGATGGTATCTTCAGTCATAGTGTTTTCATTACCATGGTGGGTAACCTTGTGAGCATGGATTTTGCTTGGTACTATTGTAATGGAAGTAACTCTATTTTTTAAATTTATTTGGTTCAATTTTCTTTTTGCTATTCTTCCCTTTGAGTACAATTGTATGCTTTTGAATTTCACCATATAAAAATTTTGTTTGGTACTGACATGTTTGTTATTATCTGCATGGTTCATAGTTTTGGCCATCCAGGCAATGGTGCATGGGACTGCATCTCAATTGTTACCACTTTGATAGATAGTGGTTTGCCTGAGCTCACCCTGCTCTGGAATATTGCCCAGGTAAGTTCAGAATTCTAGAGTGGAGACTAGGGTTAAGTGCAGTAGTGGTCAATATTACAAATCTTCTTTTTTGATTGTTTTACCCTTTTTTATTTTTATGTTTTTTATCCTTCCTATGAATGGTTATACCCTGTTTAGGTTAGTATTGTTGGTTCTCCAGGTCCTTGGTGAGACGTGCTTCACCTCTCTGACCTCCAAGGTTTCACTTTCTTATCTTAAGATCCTTGATCTCTCTTCTGTTTTTTTCTTGCCCCTTCTCCTCTTTTTCCCTTCATTTTCTTCCTGCATCCTATTTTTCCATTTCACTGCTACCTTGCAGTTACACAAAATTTCAAGCATGATGGGCAGATGGGTAGACTAACAGACTTGGAACTTCAACATAAGCAAAAAAAAAAACATTTCTGATGAGCATTATAGTGAGTTCTTGGCTGCCATAAAAGACTTGTTCACTTTACTCATACAGAAATACTTTGTGGATCTGCAAAAGTCACAACTGTCAGGGTCTGTTGTATTATGCACAGCGCTCAGGCTTGAGTTACTTCCCAATTATCTCCCGGACAGAGAGGGAGGAGTTGTGATGCATTGTGGGTATATTTTGTATCTGTGTGTCAGGATTTGCTATGTGTCTGTCCCTTGTCACAGTCTCCCATCTGTTCCCCTAGGGGAGTGTCTACCAGGAGGGAGACCTGCATAAATATTGGGCTGTTAGCCCTCAATAAACCAGAATCCTGTTTTACCCTCAATACGGAAGTTGGTCTCGTGATTGGGGGCATTTACTGTACGCGGTTAGAGACTGATTGCTGGGAATGTAAGCTGCTTGGATGCTGTGTGTGTGTGTGTGTTTGTCTGTTAGAAGCTATTTGTGAGATTACTGTTCGGGAGTTTGGAGCATTCCCTGGTTCGAGTTTGGTGTTCTACAGTAGCTGTACCTGTACCTCCACAAAAGGGAAGCTCTACTAAACGGCGATTTAACCCCTTTATGCCGTAACACTCAGTATGTGGAGAAGGCTATTGACTAGGTGGAATGGCTACTTCTGCAGCTGACTCTTCAAAAATGGGAATTGGAAATAACTTTTGTAAATGGCATCATGCTCTTTATATTGTTCCAATTGCATGGGTTCGGATAAATGGGGCACTGAAGAAAGTATATGTAATGGTATTCTAAAAGGCTGTTCCCTCTCACCTCTATTGTTTGTTTTAATTCTGGATCCATTTCTTGTTGCTATCAGGAAAAATACCCCTTTTCCAATTCCAGAAGATCAGCTACAAAATTATAACAAATTGGAATTAAACTTCTCATAAATTGTGGGTGATTAATCAGATCAGCACTGGAGGTATCTTTGGGTCAGTTCATTGCTGCTTATATTGTCTGAGTGCCCAGTGCTGAACCTTTTCTAGGGATGGGTATATGATGAAATTTTGATCCACATTTGCTAATGAAGCTGTAGACTTTCACCCTGTGGATTTCTTCCTTAAGTACACTAGGCTCCCTATTTAGTGCACTAGGCAAATGTTATCCAGGCATTTGCTGATTACGGCTAGGTCCCTAGACCCAATTCTCTGGATGCCACAAAGTGTTTCTTCATGTTAAAGTTGACTAGATCATGTAGAGGAGATCTACTTGATGGAAGAACAGACTGCTGGTATGAAAGATAGAACTGAAAAATGCATAGCGGTGTGCAGATCTTGTCTGTCCTATCTTCGTGCTGGGTCATAATTCCTCTCATAACTTGTTGGCCTTTCTCACACAATTTTTTTAAATATTTTCTTCTCTTTCTGTAATATTTTTTCCATTCTGCTACTATTTTGTCTATTTCATATGTTGCTACCTTAGCTCCAGCTTATAATTATTGGGTTTTAGGAGATTTCAGCACTGGGTTTCTGAGGCAGTGTCAGGGTACCTGTTGGTGATGTATCCAGGGAGGACATCCTCTCTGCTTAGGGGCTCCCTTCCCCTAGCATTTCGGCATATTTCGGCCGTCTTCGCGCCGGCCGCGCTAGCTCCTCCCCCTTTTATGACGCGACGGCTAGCGTCGACGTCATGACGTCGGCATTTGCATAAAGTGCCGGGAACCGCTATTCCGGACCTTTTGGGGGCGTGGTCTCTATTTAGGTAACAGGGTATTTAAAGGAAACCTTTACTACTGCTCATTGCCCTGTCGTGGTTCTAGCTTGCTAGTCACTCAGCGCGTTCTTTATCTAGTGTTTCCGGTTTTGACCCTTGCTTGCCTTTTGTCCTGTTGTCCTCTCCTCTCCTTTGACTCGGCTTGTATCTCGCTTACCTGTCCTCCGGCTCCCTTGACCTCGGCTTACCTTTTGACTATTCTTGCTTTGTCCTTACGTTAGTCCGGCCATTCTAAGGTCCGGTATACGTACCTCCTTCTGTGCGCACTCTGCGTATTGGATCCCTGTCAGTTTCCTGACATTACGACAGGGCCATGATGGATCCTGCAGGTGCTAGTCCTCCTGACCCCAGATTTGAGGCCATGGACCATAGAATGGACCAAATGGCTTTAGCGTTACAAACTTTGTTGACACGCTCCAGTACCCAGTCTGAAGAAATACGTTCCACTGCTAGCCACTCGCTAAGTACTGGTTTGGAAGTAGCCACTGTAGGCGCATCTTCCCATGTCACGTCACCATTACGATATGGGGGTTCGCCTGATGCTTGTCGTGGTTTTTTAAACCAGATAAGTATACATTTCGAACTACAACCCCGGGCTTACCCCACTGACAGGGCTAAGGTAGGCTTTATTATAACCCTGCTAATAGATAAAGCACTTAGATGGGCCAATCCCCTTTGGGAGAATGACAATCCTTTAGTCTACAACTACACTGCGTTTGTCACGGCTTTTAGAAGAACCTTTGACCCCCCAGGGAGGAAGATTAATGCGGCCAGATCCCTGTTACGCCTTAAACAACAAGATAGGACCCTTGTAGAATATGCTCTAGAGTTTAGATCATTGGCAGCAGAAGTGAAATGGAACGAACAAGCTTTTATGGATGTTTTCTTGAATGGGTTGTCTGATGAAATTCTAGATGAAATTGCCACAAGAGAACTTCCGGAAAATTTAGAGGATTTAGTATCCTTCATTTCCAGAATAGATGAACGCATGAGACAGAGGCAGAACACTCGGGAAAGAGTTACTAGACTTCCTGTAAGACTCGCTCCCTCATTTCAGAACCCTGACTCCTATAATCCTACTCTACCAGAACCTATGCAAATAGGTAATACTCGCTTATCTGAGGCTGAGAGACAGTACAGAAGAAGGGAGGGTCTCTGTTTATACTGCGGGCTGAGAGGTCACCTACGTCTTAGTTGCCCTAATCGTCCGGGAAACGCTCGCACCTAAGTTCCCTTAGAGGACGGGCCTTGGGTGTTTCATTACTGTCCTCTATGCATAATAAAAAGACCATAGGCTTCTGATTCCTGTCTCTCTAGCTTGGGAAAAGGGGTTTATTACTACGATGGCATTATTAGATTCTGGAGCAGCAGAAAGCTTTATAGACCAAACTTTCGCTAATATGCATTGTATCCCATTCCAATTGAGAGATACACCCTTGGCCGTTGAGGCCATAGATGGTAGACCTTTATCTGAACCAGTAATATTCCATGAGACCGAACCCGTTAAGCTTACTGTTGGTATTTTCCACGAAGAGTTGATTTCCCTTCTGTTAATTTCCTCCCCGGCAGTCCCAGTGGTTCTAGGATATTCTTGGCTCAAGAGACACAACCCTCAGATTGACTGGGAGGGTGGAGAAATCGTTTCTTGGGGTATGGGTTGTAGGAAAGAATGTCTGCAGAGAGTTACTTCTGTTTGCCCCGTGAACTCTTATGCTAACACTTCTCAATCCACAGACGTTCAGATACCATTACAATATCTAGACCTCAAATCTGTATTTGACAAGGGTAAGGCGGATACTTTACCTCCCCACCGGTCTTATGACTGTTCTATTAAACTTTTCCCTGGTACTATGCCTCCCAGGGGTACGGTATACCCTCTATCCACCAAGGAAAACTTAGTTTTAGAGGAATATATCAAGGAGAATTTAGACAAGGGATTTATTAGAAAGTCTTCTTCTCCGGCGGGGGCGGGTTTCTTTTTTGTAGAAAAGAAAGACGGTACCTTACGTCCTTGTATAGACTATCGGGGATTGAACAAAATTACTATCAGAAATGCTTACCCTATTCCTTTGATTACTGAACTCTTTGACAGACTAAAGGGGTCGAGTATTTTTACTAAACTTGACTTAAGGGGAGCATATAACTTAGTGCGAATTAAACAAGGAGATGAATGGATGACAGCATTTAATACCCGTTACGGGCATTATGAGTATACCGTAATGCCGTTTGGGCTTTGTAACGCCCCGGCCGTCTTCCAAGACTTGATCAATGAAGTTCTTAGAGAATTCCAACATGAATGTGTAATTGTATATTTGGATGATATACTAATCCATTCTAGAGACATTAATTCACATCATAGACAAGTCAGAAAGGTATTACAGAAACTTTTACAACATGGATTGTATTGTAAATTGGAAAAATGTAGCTTTGACCAGTCTCAGGTAACTTTCTTAGGTTACGTAATTTCCAAAGACGGGTTTATGATGGACCCGACCAAACTAAAATCGATTTTAGATTGGCCTTTACCTAAGGGACTCAAAGCCATACAAAGATTTCTTGGATTTTCTAATTATTACAGACGTTTTATTAAAGGGTACTCCTCTGTTATCGCTCCTATCACTAATATGACCAAACAAGGAGCCGATACCAAAACCTGGTCTACTGAGGCTTTATCTGCTTTCGAAACGCTCAAACAGTCTTTTGCCTCAGCACCTGTATTAGTTCATCCTGATACCTCTCTACCCTTTTTACTTGAAGTTGATGCGTCTGAAACAGGGATAGGCGCAGTGTTATCCCAAAGACAAAGTTTAGATAAGCCGCTGCACCCTTGCGGTTTTTTTTCCAAGAAACTGTCACACACTGAAAGGAGATATGACATTGGTGATAGAGAACTTTTAGCTATCATTATGGCATTAAAGGAATGGAGACATTTGTTAGAGGGCACCGTCCTCCCAGTTACTATCTTGACTGACCACAAAAATTTATCGTATATGGGGGAGGCCAAAAGATTATCTGCCAGGCAGGCACGTTGGTCTATGTTCCTTACACACTTTAATTATGTGCTTACTTACAGGCCTGGTTCTAAGAACACTAAAGCAGACGCTTTGTCACGTCAGCACGAACCTACCACCTCTACAGAGGATACTTTGTTCCCTATTATTCCTGAAGTCAATATTATCGCCAACACCAATGTCAAAATACACTCTCCATTGCTCGCTGATATTCAGAACGAACAATCTCTTGCTCCCGAACGTACTCCTGTGGGCCGCTTGTTCGTGTCTCCCAAATTCCAAGTGGACATTATTCGCTGTTTCCACGATAGCAAGATCGCTGGTCACCCCGGCATCCACAAAACTTACTGCCTGATCTCAAAAGACTTCTGGTGGCCCGGTTTACGTAGGGATGTGGAAGACTTTGTCAAGGCTTGCAATGTTTGTGTCAGGAATAAACTTCCGCGGGATCTCCCTTGTGGTTTATTGCAGCCCTTAGTCGTTCCCAACAAACCTTGGGCTTGCTTGGCTATGGATTTTATTGTTGATCTACCAGCTTCCAATAGGCATACAGTTATACTCACGGTCCTTGACAGGTTTACTAAAATGGCTCATTTCGTTCCCTTGCCTAAACTTCCGTCCTCCCCCGAACTGGCCGTGATATTTGCTAGAGAAATTTTCCGTTTACATGGTATTCCCAATGAGATTGTGTCAGACAGGGGTTCCCAATTTATTTCCCGTTTTTGGAGATCCTTCTGTTCACAGTTGGGCATCAAACTGAATTTTTCTTCGGCCTATCATCCTCAATCTAACGGAGCAGCCGAACGCACTAACCAAAAAATTGAGCAATATCTACGTTGTTTTGTTTCTGAACACCAGGATGACTGGGTCGGTCTGATTCCTTGGGCGGAGTTTGCTCACAACAACCTTGTTTGTGGTTCCACTCATAATAGCCCCTTTTTCTTGAACTATGGCTTTAACCCTACTGTTCTTCCGTCGGTGTCTCCTTCCCAGGGTATACCGTCGGTTGATATTCATATAGCCAACCTGAGAAAGTTGTGGGATCAGACTCGACAAATTCTTGAACGTAGTTCCGCGGTGTTTAAGTCACATGCTGATAGGCGTAGACGTCCTGCTCCTATTTTTTCTCCGGGGGATAGGGTCTGGTTGTGTACCAGACACATTCGCCTGAAAGTTCCTTCCTTGAAGTTTGCTCCTCGTTACATTGGTCCTTACAGGGTACTGAGGAGGATCAACCCGGTTTCTTATTTGCTGGATCTACCTCCTACTCTACGCATCCCTAACTCTTTTCATGTGTCTTTATTGAAACCTCTTGTTTGTAACAGATTTTCCTCCCGCTCTACTCCTCCATCCTCGGTCCGTGTGGATGGTCAGGAGGAATATATCATCAAGTCCATCCTTGATTCTCGTATTTCTAGGGGGAAGCTGCAATACCTCATAGACTGGAAAGGTTATGGTCCAGAAGAGAGGTCTTGGGTTCCTGGTATAGACGTGCATGCTCCTCGTCTTCTACGGGCCTTCCACGTTCGTTTTCCTTCTAAGCCAGGTCCCATCCGCCCGGTGGGCGTTTCTAGAAGGGGGGGTACTGTCAGGGTACCTGTTGGTGATGTATCCAGGGAGGACATCCTCTCTGCTTAGGGGCTCCCTTCCCCTAGCATTTCGGCATATTCCGGCCGTTTTCGCGCCGGCCGCGCTAGCTCCTCCCCCTTTTATGACGCGACGGCTAGCGTCGACGTCATGACGTCGGCATTTGCATAAAGTGCCGGGAACCGCTATTCCGGACCTTTTGGGGGCGTGGTCTCTATTTAGGTAACAGGGTATTTAAAGGAAACCTTTACTACTGCTCATTGCCCTGTCGTGGTTCTAGCTTGCTAGTCACTCAGCGCGTTCTTTATCTAGTGTTTCCGGTTTTGACCCTTGCTTGCCTTTTGTCCTGTTGTCCTCTCCTCTCCTTTGACTCGGCTTGTATCTCGCTTACCTGTCCTCCGGCTCCCTTGACCTCGGCTTACCTTTTGACTATTCTTGCTTTGTCCTTACGTTAGTCCGGCCATTCTAAGGTCCGGTATACGTACCTCCTTCTGTGCGCACTCTGCGTATTGGATCCCTGTCAGTTTCCTGACAGGCAGACACCTGCCAACAGCTTCACATGTGCAAAATATGATTTAGATATGTCTACTGTGATATTTGTCACTCTCTCCTACCTCTGGTTATATAAATCACAATATTTGGTTCTTTAAATTGCCTTGCCAACATTAGGGCCTTGTTTATCTTATAGGCACTGTTGGCGTGGTCTCTTGCTCTTTGTATTTGTCAAATCTTAGAAATAAGTATTTTCGCTATGAATATATGTATATTGCATAAAAAGATTTTGAATACATTATGCAATTTGAGCTCCATATTTATATTTTTCATTGAGCATTGTTACTAAATTCACTAGACATTATTTTAGGAGGAAAGGAATAAAACAAATACTTAGCTCAATTGAATAGTTCTTCAGAATAATTTAATATAGTACATTTTAGAAATATAAAAAATAACACATATACAATTAATAACTTTGCTCTAGTAGCTACAAATCCCTTTGCCACTATCAGACTGGGAAAATCTGTATGCATTTTCTAATTAAATGCCATAGGGCTAATATATTATAATCACGCAGAGATTGCTGCATTTTGTAACTCAAATGCAATTTCATTAAGGGAAAAGAAAAAAAAAGAAGTGTGTTCTTTTAAGATGACATGTTGGCTTTAATTGTTGCAGTTTAATATGTCTATTGAAGTTAGGAAATTAAGCTCTACATATAATTGGGAAACAATTGTTCTTTTGATATCCTGCACAGATTGCTATTTCATATCCATTAATGTTGAATTAAGTCAACCAATAGAATTGACAACTCAGAAAAGCAACAAGCATGACGCAACTGATAGTAGCACGTGCAACTAATACACACTATAACTGAAGCAAATTATAGATTAATGATAATTAGATAAGTCACATGACAATATCAGTTGTGTATCCCTCCAGCGCAGTTCATCTATGTGATCCACAATGATGATGATTTCAAAGCATTGCTTGTATTTCCATCTGTGCTGCTTCCTCTAATTTGGATTCTTAGCCTTCATTATCTTATAGTAATGATGTTACATATTTACAACATTCAGCATATTTTGAAATTGGATGTCTAAGCATGTGTTCAAATAATTATTTACTATTACATACAAGGATCTGGAAACAAAATATACGTTTAGTTTATATACTTAATATGTGCAGGGCCAGTGCAAGGATTTTTGCCGCCCTAGGCAAACAAAAATTTGCCGCCCCGCCGCATATGTTCTGCCCACCATGTGACATCACAATGCCCCACCCATATGATCTGTCATGTGGGCCAATGCCAGTTCTGCACAAAGTGTCTTTTATCTGAAAAGGCAGTGTGTTTATGTTAAAAAGCCTGCAGGCACAGGCTATAGACACCAGAACCAATAAGCTGTGGTGGTTCTGGTGACTATAGTGGCCCTTTAATGTGAGGTAAATTAGCAATTAGTGCCACTAATAATATATTGGTTTGCCTACTTACCACCAGATGAGGACAAGAGGATGATGATGGGTTCAGGCTGTGGTCTGGCTCCACAGGTCTGGTGTAGAAGAGGCTCTCTGGAGACTGTAACAGTGCTCACAACAATTAACAAACAGGAAGCAGCTCCATTTTTGGGGCCCCTTACACAGCTCAAGGTCTGGGCCCCCAGGGCCTGACCATGAGTATGCCTACAAGGCCCATCCACATTCCACCTGCATGGCCCACCCATGAGGTCGCTCACAGGGAATGGAGTGTATGTGTGTAGGGGATGTGTTATATGTTATTGTAGAGGATGTAATGTGTGTGTGTGTGTGTGTGTGTTCTTATGGAATATAGTGTATAGGGATACCAATTTGTGTAAGGGATGTACTGTGTGTGTGTATAGGGGATGCAGTGTGTTTGTGTGTTTCTGTGTGTGTGTGTAAGGAATGCAAGATGTGTTTCTGTGTCTGTAAGGGGTGCATTGAGTATGTGTAAGAGATGCATTTTGATTCTGTGTGTGTGTAAGGGATGCATTATATGTTTTGGTGAGTCTGTGTGTGAGTAGGGATGCATTGTGTGTTTGTGTATGTGTAAGGATGCATTGTGTATGTGTGTAATGTAAAAGAAATGTAGTTTGTGAGGTAGGATAGGGGCTGAGAGGGGAGCAGCTCTTTTTATTTTTATAGTGCGCTCCACTCCTATCAATTAGTAATTCCCCCTCTTTTCCCTTAGTGCTCTCTCCTCCTCTCCTGACCTTTAGTGCTCTCTCTTGGCCCCCTTTCCCTTACTGATATTCCCTCCCATCCAGTCCATTAGTGCTGCCCCCACCTGTTCTGTCCCTTAGTGATCACCCCTGTTCCTTAGCACTCTCCCCTGCCCCTGTCCCTTAATGGTCTCTGCCCTCTCTTCCCTGTTCCTCAGTGTTCCTCTCCCCTCACTGTCCCTTAGTGGTTACACCCCTCTTAGTGGTCCTCTCCAGTCTCCCCTTGATGGTCCTCTCACTCCCCCCTCTCCCTCCTCAGTGGTCCTCTCACCCCCCCATACTTAAGACTTTTAGTGGTCCTCCCTCTCCCCCCCTTAGTGGTCCTCCTCCCCCAACCCCTTAGTGGGCATGCCTCTCCCTCCCCCCACTAGTCCCCAGTCCCCTCTACCCCCACTTGGTGGCCCACCATCCCCCCTCTCCCAAACCTTTTAGTGGTCCTCTTCCCCCTTGGTGGCTCTCTCACTCCTCTCCCCCTTAGTGGTCCTCCCTCCCTGTTGTGCCTCCTACCTAAGTAGCTCACTGAGTGCTCACTTCCTGTCAGTCCGCCGGTGGCCGGGTACAGGAAACAGCACTTCCTGTAATGCGGCCTGCGCTGCCAGGCCACGCTTCATTGAGTGACTGGCAGGATGAAGCGATATGCGCTTCCCTCCTGTCGGTCACCTAAATCTGGAGCCCCCCCGGGCCAGTGCACGCTGGGCCACTGCCTAAGTCACCTATAGGTCACACTGTCCCTGAATATGTGACCATGTCAAGTAGGTATATTTAGAATTTTGCAGACACAATGCATGGAGCAATACTATTCTCTCCTCTTCTCAATATAATACTGTGGAGATAGAGAGATACACAAAATAGTGCAGACAATTTAACAATAAATATTTAAAGAACAATATGTGCAAGGAAATCAGAGACAATTAGAAACCTGGCTCTGGTATAGATGGCTTCAGGATCTATTTCAGGGTGATCCTAGCCCTTCTGTGCCTGGTAGTGATGCTTCCAATAAATAGGAGAGGATCCAGAGGATGGAATGATAAAAAATAGATTTATTGAAAAATATACATAAAAAACCTATATAAAATGTAAAAGGATAAAATATCAAAAAGCCAATACGCGTTTCGCCCGTTGTGGCTTCCTCAGTTGGCTCTCTAAACTTATGTCCAGTCCATGTCCATATATAAGTACTTAATTAATTGCAGTTCGCGGGTAATTCCATTGTGGAACGCACTCGTGCGTTCCATTTCTTCATTTACATGTATTTCCTCCTTCCAGCCGCGTGGGTACGCTGATGTCACTTCCGGGTTCGATTCCGAGTGGAACGCATAAAGGGTTCCAGTCTAAGTACTTCCTTGTACTCATTTGACATCGATCGTGAATGGAACGCAGTCATGCGTTCCAAGCCTCTTCCTGGTCCTCACTCCCACTGCAATAATACATCCCATGCAGAGGGGAACAGAAACATGATACATAATTCTAATGGGTACATTCTCAGACACAATTCACCTTATATAAATTCCACATATATTTATAGATAATAACACTCCAGAAAACAAAAAGGAAAATATTGTTAACCACATCAATTAATTTCAAATGGTGACTATGCACATTGTATTTAAACGTATATTTGCATTCCCAACCTTTAAAGTGACAGTGCAAGTTATATAAAAACAGTGAATTTCTCTACTAATTTTTAAAGTGACCATGCATATATTGCCAAAGTGCATGCACAGATGGGGGAATGGATTTATATCTAACTAAATAATTAAATGATTGCTTCCTGATGATATTAAAAGATAAAATTATATATTAAAAACATTATTATGCAGATTTAAATGAGGAGTCTTGATTTTTAGAATTAGAAAGGAATCTAACATCTCACTCCAATATTAAAAGGGAGTATGGCATCCCACTCAGTAAACTTTAAAAAAATATATATCCAATACATATTGTCTTTCTTTTTAAACCAACAATTAAAATAAGTTTTTATATATATTTAGGATATTGAATATAAAACAGCATAGAATTATAATAGATTATGTAAAAAAAAAAATTATATAAAAAAATTATAAAAAATGACATAGCTCAAAATCTTGATTGAGCCCATGTGGAACCAATGTTTTAAGGTTATAGATGCATTTCATCTCCTCTTCTCCTATTTTTCTGTTGAAATCTCCCCCCCTCCAGTCTCTATGTACTGCTTTTATTGCACAAAAAAACATATTCTTTGGGTCTGTATTATGGTGGATTTTAAAATGGTTTGAAACACTATGTGTTTCTAGCCCTTTTTTTATATTTCTAATATGTTCCTCAATTCTTACGTGTACGCTTCTAATCGTTCTTCCCACATATATGAGATCACAGGGGCATTTTAAAATATAAATAACATTTTTAGAAAAACATGTTAACTGGTTTTTAATCATAAATGTTTTCTCTTTCTGATACTGAAAGGAGGTGATATGTCTTTTTTTCTGATTGGTTTCCCTACAAGCTAGACAGGAACCACATCCATAGAAGCCTTTATTTTTATTTAGAAAATGTCCAGTTTGTTTAGTGGTAAAACTACTTTTAACCACCATTTGTTTTAAATTTTTACACCCTCTGTATACCACCATTGGTTTGGGAGGTAGAATCTGTTTTAGAATGGGGTCTTCTTGTAGAATAAGCCAATATTTGTGAATAATTTTCCTTATTTTCGTATTGTTCCCACTATGGTTACATATAAAGGGAATCTTTGATTCACTAGTATTTTTCAAATCTCTTTTCTTTTTTGATGTATTCCCTTTATATCTAATGAGTTCATTTCTCTTTATTGTTTATTATTTAGAATTTTGTCTAGAAGTATAATAAATGTTCCAATTCATATCAGATATAGTGTTCTTAAGACTCACTAAAAAATATTTTATTGATTTTTATGATCCTATATCAAAATGGGTCTCCCTTTAAAGATCTTATCAAATGGATGCTTAATAAGCAGGGCTTCTGTACTGGCTTAGATTAGAGGGACTAGATCATGATAATGGCATACTAGCATGTTATGTAAGTGATTAAACTAGGTAATTCAAATATTCTGCAAAAATACAGTGGAAATAATGGACCTTTAACCCCTTAAGGACCAAACTTCTGGAATAAAAGGGAATCATGACATGTCACACATGTCATGTGTCCTTAAGGGGTTAAATTCAATTTAGATCTAAAAGTAATACGATCTTGGTGCATCTTCTCAGTGTTTCTAGTGTTGAAATACTGTCAAACAGCTCAGCAGCAAGAGTAGATTTTTTTTTTCTCATGCTCTGATAAACTAATTAACACTCCTTCCAATTTGTGAGCCTTCTACAGGAACATTAGAAACCCCTTCACATTATAATTTTTCTTGAAATAGTTTTGGTAACTTTTGTTTGGTCAACAATCTCAGGGTCTAAAAGCAAGACTTTGTTGGCACCCAAGAGTCGGTTTATAGTTGAGCAAGAAGCAAAAATGAGTTAGCCATGAAAAGATCATCTATTTATTAAGAATGCTTACGAGGATAGGTATAACATTTTAAATCTTTAGAGTCAGGATGAGGTACCAAATGTCAATTAAAAATAAATTAGAAAATTTACGTAATTTAGAAAAAGTAATTACAGAAAAACTTGTCTCAATTTGGATTTAAGTCTCCACCAGAAATAAATATACCCTTAGTAAATTGTTGTAAAATATACCACACTTTAAATAACAAGGGAACTGTTTTTTAATGTTAGGAGAGTAGACATTTGCGATAGTGAAGAGGGAGCCGTCAGTTTGGACAGTAATAAAATAACCCCAACCTTTGAGACTACACAAGTGTTGCCATGTTGGAACTGCAACCAAAATAGTGACTCCGTTTTAGAGGAACACGAGGAAGCCAGAAAGCTTAGTGGCCACACTCTGCATGACTAAAAGCTACTTGTGTACTTGTGGCACTCAAATCCCTCAAGACTCAAATGTGCTTCCTAAGAGTATCCAAACACTTGACATTGTATGTGGTAATCTGCACAGTATTGGAGTGATCAGCCATAATGTTAGGCAGAAAACAAAAGCATATAGTAGTTGCACTGGGAGACAAACCGTCAAATAAGGGAAAGGGAAATAAATTTAAAAGATCAAAAACCAGATCAAGAAAAGAAACATATATAACCATACATATTGATGAATGTGAATACACCTTAACAGACTAGGCTAACACAAAAAGAATAAGAAAAACCTTAAAAAAAACAATAAGGGGGACCAGAATAATAACAAAACAGTGTCAATTTGTGACTATAAGATGAGAGTAGGAATCCACTTCTGTCACTATTAACATCTTAATGAAAAAGTGTAGGCTTGTTTGTCATTGAGAATGCACATCTTGTTAAAATCCCTTAGTCCAATTCATCAGCTTAGACAACTCATAAAAGAAAAGAACAATTGGTTTATTTAAAAAAAACAATATATATATATATATATATATATATATATATATTTTATCCTTGAAGTTTTAATTCTAGTAGAATCTTAGCTTAAGTTAAAGTGGTTATTGCCCTAACAATGTACTTGAAAAAAGTCAATGTAATACTGGTCAAACAGACACAAAGTATACACACAAACAATACAAATTTAGCTCAACACTTATGTGGAGGAACCCCTTAACAGTCACAAACACCAATAGTTCAAGACAAACAATATAAGTGGAGCTTTAAAGTACCTGAAAAACTTGAATAAATGGCAAATATATTCTATAATATGCCTTCACAATAACCTGTGAATAATATATAACATATACATAGTGCAGATGGTATATAATATATATAAATAATAAATCTGAGAAATATGAGTAAGAGTGGTAATTCACAACTCACAAGAGTAGAGCCAATAGGTCACCTGGCTCTAGTGTGAAGCGCTCTGTGATCTTTATTAGGGGAGATCAACTACCCACTGAGCATGTATCCTCCTGGTCTCCTCCTCCTTTGTATGTAGCAAACAGACAGGAAGGTCCCAATTGTAGAAGGATCCAAAAATGTATTAATAAAAACAAATTAACACTTGTAAATAAAAAATAAATAATATAAATTATACAAGCTTGTATAAGTCCACCATGTATTGTGAATAAGGTCCAAAACGCGTTTCGCCAGTAACCTGGCTTCCTCAGTTGGTTAAAAGATTGTTCAATTTCTTTTTAATGTATTTATACCTTTCTAAATGGATTCTCTACGTTCACGTGACCGGAAGCAGTTGCTGTGGAATGCACGCTCCATCTAATGGAACGCACGTTACTTCCGGTCTGAATGCTTGCGAACCCGGAAGTAGAGTCCTCCTGCCGTTATACTGTTTATCTTCCTGTTCAATGGAACGCATTTATGTGTTCCTTTTTCCTCAGAGGTCTCCATGGGAAACAGTCCACATTAGACAGCAATACTTGAGCATTACCTCAAATAAAAAAAGAGGGGTCTCATCACCAGCATCAATCTGTCAAAAGTTACAATAAAAAGGCAAACTAACCACAATACCAGTGACTTAAGAATGATCTATAAAACCTGGCCAGTGGCCAATTCCACAAACTGTTTTCAAGCTAGATACTCATGTATAACACATTGTCCACAATACACCACTGGTTTCATGTTTCATATAGTACTATATATTTATATATATTAATGTATACCATAAATAAACCAATCCATTTTAGCTCTTTACATTTTAATGATTGGGGAATTATTCTCACTTCTACCACAAGTAAACAGGATATGAATTTTTTAGACCTTACCATTTTTGTGGAGGATGGGAAGATTGTAACGAAAATATACCCCAAAACGCAGGATTTAAGCTAAACAAATGTCAGTAAAGAGGGAAGGTACGTCTACCGGACCTAAGAGTGGCCGGACTCGACATAAAGGAGAGAGATACAGAGTCTGGAGCGATCCGAGGTCAAGGGCACAAAGAGACAGCGTAAACTTAGACTAGCCGGGGTCTGGTACACAGAAAACAGCAAGCCGGCAAACAGAACAGATAAGGATAAAGAGATAACATAGTCAGAAACAAAGCCAAAGTCAAGTACGAAGGAACACAATTGAACACAACAAGCGTTAAAGGGAACTGAAACAGAAACCACGATAGGGCAAGGAACTAAGGGAAAAAGGTGAGTATATATACCTAAACATCTAATATGATTGGTCCCTGTCACATCCACGCCCCCAAAAGGTAGGTGTATGGGGAGTGTGGCATGACAGGGACCAATGGGATGCCTTTTCCAATTTAGGCTCCCACTGTCCCTTTAAGAGTGCGCCCGAGACCCACGGCGCGCTCTTAGAGTTAGGCGGGACATGTGTCCGCTTCTCGCGGTCACTGCCCGCCTTCCTGTTACAGCCTTCGGATGAGCTGCGCGCGGCTCGTGCAGCAGCAGGACCGCGCGCGGCTCCAATAGAGGACCCCGGCTGGCCCGCTACAAACATTCAAATTAAAAATTATTTTAAAGAAGTAGACTGTAATAGCTACATAGATCTTAAGAGTTGTCATTATAACCCATGGCTGAAAAATGCCCCCAAAAGTCAATTTATGAGACTACGGAGAAATTGCACACAAGATAAGGATTTCGACACGCAAACTGTAGTGATTAAAAACCAATTTATGGAAAAAGGTTATAAAGAAAGGGATCTAGATTTTAATCTGGATGAAGTGAAAAAAATGGAGAGAAAGGGATTACTAAAGTATAAAATGAAAAGTAAGGAAAATAAGAATAAAGACATTCCGTTTATATGTGATTTTTCTGCTAAAAACAAACAAGTGCGACAGGCCATTAATAAATATTGGTATCTCCTACATGACGATCCCATTTTAAAAAATATTCTTCCTTTAAGACCGAGAATAGTACATAGAGGGTGCAATAATATTAGAAATGTTTTAGTGAAAAGTAATTTTAAAGATCCATTAAATCAAAACAATTTTTTAAATAAGAGTAAAGGCTTTTTTGGATGTGGAACATGCGCAGCATGTAGGACAACAAACAATAAGAAAAGAAATATAAAAAACATAAACGAGTTTACGAAAAAAGAATTTGAGATAAGAGATCAACTTACGTGTTTCTCAAAAAATAAAATGTATTTATTGAAATGTCCATGTGAATTATTATATATAGGGAGAACAATAAGATGCCTACATGTTAGAGTTTCAGAGCATGCAAGAAATATCAAAAAGGGAATAGAGACACATAGTGTTTCACAACATTTCAAATTTCACCATAACCAAGATCCAAGAGACCTTTCATTCTGTGCACTAAAAGTGGTGAAGAAAAATTGGAGGGGAGGAGATTTCACCAAAAAAATCAGAATTGAAGAAATGAAACTTATATTTAATTTGAATACTCTAGTACCTCATGGTTTGAATATAGATTTTGAATTGTCATTTTTTTGTAAACAAATGTATTTTTATAGATTTTTATCCATGAGCATTATTCCCCATATATACATTTCCATATGTTTTTCAATATATATTTTTTATGTGTTCTTATATACAATCTATGTATTTTTATTTTCCCTTTTCTACTAATAAAATACCCTTTTTTATGGTTAAATACTTTCCCTCTCCAATATATATAGATATATATGTTATATTTTTATAAGTAATTCAGTATACACTTTTATATTTCATGTGAATTTTATGGATTGGTTTATTTATGGTATACATTAATATATATAAATATATAGTACTATATGAAACATGAAACCAGTGGTGTATTGTGGACAATGTGTTATACATGAGTATCTAGCTTGAAAACAGTTTGTGGAATTGGCCACTGGCCAGGTTTTATAGATCATTCTTAAGTCACTGGTATTGTGGTTAGTTTGCCTCTTTATTGTAACTTTTGACAGATTGATGCTGGTGATGAGACCCCTCTTTTTTTTTTTTGAGGGAATGCTCAAGTATTGCTGTCTAATGTGGACTGTTTCCCATGGAGACCTCTGAGGAAAAAGGAACGCATAAATGCATTCCATTGAACAGGAAGATAAACAGTATAACGGCAGGAGGACTCTACTTCCGGTCTGAATTCTTGAATTCCGGGTTCGCAAGCATTCAGACCGGAAGTAACGTGCGTTCCATTAGATGGAGCGTGCGTTCCACAGCAACCACTTCCGGTCACGTGAACGCAAGGAATCCATTTAGAAAGGTATAAATACATTAAAAAGAAATCGAACAATCTTTTAACCAACTGAGGAAGCCAGGTTACTGGCGAAACGCGTCTTGGACCTTATTCACAATACATGGTGGACTTATACAAGCTTGTATATTTTATATTATTTATTTTTTATTTACAAGTGTTAATTTGTTTTTATTAATACATTTTTGGATCCTTCTACAATTGGGATCTTCCTGTCTGTTTGCTACATACAAAGGAGGAGGAGACCAGGAGGATACATGCTCAGTGGGTTGTTGATCTCACCTAATAAAGATCACAGAGAGCTTCACACTAGAGCCAGGTGACCTATTGGCTCTACTCTTGTGAGTTGTGAATTACCACTCTTACTCATATTTCTCAGATTTATTATTTATATATAGTATATACCATCTGCACTATGTATATGTTATATATTATTCACAGGTTATTGTGAAGGCATATTATAGAATATATTTGACATTTATTTAAGTTTTTCAGGTACTTTAAAGCTCCACTTATATTGTTTTTCTTAATGTAATACTTGTGTTTAAATTTTACAAACTAAAATGTCTGGATCTTGATCTAAAATTATGTCCAACTAACCCGTTTTGGTTCTCAAGGCAAACCTAAGATCAAGACATTGTCAGGATTATAAAAAAAAAAATGGATAGAGAATATTACTAGTCTCTCGAATTGGACTTCAAAATGCATTAGTGGGTACACTGATTATAATGAGAAGTGTGCCAATGCACCCCCTCCAATGTAAGTAGTCAAATATACTCAAATGTTCAATAAATATATTGAAGGAGCCAGGGCATTATGACCACTAAAGCATGCTTTATGGTGCATGGAGTGTCCCTTTAATGCAAATAATAGCAAGTCTATATGCACTAAAATAATAATATTGGCTGTTCATCCTATAGCATACATACTACCTATCAAAAATAGCAGTTAAAAATTGTTAATTAAATTTTTTATTTTATTTTACCATTTCAGCCAATATTCTCCCTCAGCCTTTGATGTTTACTTTATGAGAGTTATTAGCTAATGTGGGAATTCAAAGTAAATTTTAAATTCATGATAAATATAACCAAACTGGAATCATTCTCTATGTCGGCTATGCTTCCAGTTCTGTTAATTTGGCCTTAAATTTACAATTCACTTTGAAGTCATCTTGAATTCTCACTTAGTGAATAACCCTTTATAAGCAATCATCTCTTCTGATTTTTAATGGACTAATCCATTTTTACAATGAGAATATACAGATATTCTATTCTTTATTTAAAAAGACATTGTCAAATAAAGCGACATTTAGGAGTTAGATCCACGTTTATGATGCAGAAGATCACGTGCAACATTAACAAATAATTATATCAGTAATATTTATTCATTTATAATACAAATCCAATAAACGTCACACACATACATACTACATATTGTGTTAGGTATACAAAACTTCTATAAAAAGCATAAATGAACTGTCCAGATGCCATTACAAACATACCTTAAGAAATAATACATCAGAGCAATAGTGATGTGCCGAACGGTTCGCGAACGGTTCGCCACGAACGGTTCGCCACGGACTCATCATTGAGTAAACTTTGACCCTGTACCTCACAGTCAGCAGACACATTCCAGTCAATCAGCAGCAGACCCTCCCTCCCAGACCCTCCCACCTCCTGGACAGCTCACTAAGAATGCAGCTTCAATATGAATGTAAAATGGATGCTGTCCAGGAGGTGGGAGGGAGGGTCTGCTGCTGATTGGCTGGAATGTGTCTGCTGACTGTGAGGTACAGGGTCAAAGTTTACTCAATGATGAGTCCGCGGCAAACCGTTCATGGCGAACCGTTCGGGACATCACTGCAGAGCAATAAAGTCACCAATACAAGTATACAACACATCACATTAGATGCCCAAAAAAGTAAAGACAAATTATATGTGGAGGAGAGCCTAAGATATCAAACAAGAACATTTTGGCATTATACCTTTCTCAGCCATTAGCAATATGTATGTATGTAAACTAATGAAGATAAATCCGTCCGAGGGGACTGACTTCAGAGGATTACCAATCATCATATAATACCATCTCATTCCTGGAGGTAACTGAACACGAAAATATTTATAAATATTTATTAAATAAACAAAACACAGGAAAAAAAGATCACAAAAGTAAAAAACTGTAAGTGTTAAAAATGAGGAAAGCCAGTAAACCAAAGGCTATAGACTTTAAAATTATTCTAAGTTCAGAGTATAGAGATTCTATGTACTTAACATTAATTTAAAAATTAATTTCATCTCAATGAGATGAAGTGATCTGGGTGCCTATAGTGTGTTTTTAAAGCAGTGATGCCTATTCATAAAAACAGTGTATCAAAAATGCACATGAAGTATAATATTAGGTGACAGACACTATGGACTACATTTGGTGCAGCTGATTCAGTAGCCCCGTCCATGTACCAGACTTGATATTATGGTGATGACAAAAATATAAAACCTCAAGAATGGTTGGGAAGTGGTCTGTAGATAGTATAGCTATACTACCCCAATATACAACAGCCTATTCATTGCTCCCGTAGCTAGTAGTCAACTAACTTAAAGCCATTAGCTCATTCGTACCACATAGCTAGTAGACTATTTTCTCATCTTCTTTACCCAATTACCAGCATTATCTCTTATTGTATGTTACTAGACTTCTTCCTGTGCTCACCTCTGCCTGCAGGGAGACCTCATTTCAGATGCTTGGAGCAGAGCAACAAAGTGTGCATTGTGTACACAGGACAAACTCTCCCATTACACAGGCACTCTTGATGTAAATCCAGTCCTATGCATAGTGCAGCTTAAGGAAGTGTTGACACAAATTCAGGCTGCACGGCAAAGCCTTCATGTAGTAACTTATGGCAATTACTCACTAAATTCTTATTATGGCCACAACCTTATGTATAAAGGTTAAACGACGATTTACGTATTTTTTTTAATATTGTTGTAAAAAGAAAAATGTTAATATAGCCTCTTTGTGCATTACCCAATTTAATTAATACCTTGTTTTAGTGAGTCTTACTTTTGTACTTTAGAGACAGCCATGTTTAAATCTTCATGAACGTGCACTATATATTGACTGTCCCTGCAGATAAGCTGTGCTTACAAAAGAAGGGGACTTAAAAAAAAAAACTTAATTCATAGAGCAAAGATAAGCCAGGATGCACTAAATATCTGAAAAGACATCTACTTATATATATATATATATATATATATATATATATATATATATATATATCATTATAAAGCACAAATAAGCCAGGAAGGAGATTCAGCTTTGCTTACACACTAAATAATACACCAAAGGTATGATATGTGTAATCTTTTCTTTAGAATACTTATAAAAATTACAACTTTAATTACTCCTTTTGAAGGTGTGGCCTAGGTGATAAGTACTTACATATATATAACTAGACATTAAGTTTACTTATTGACCACCCATTTCAGGGTTTTCATATGTCTTTTTAATATTTTTCTTTATTAATAATATGTATTTCATATTATATGTATGCATTATGACATATTATATGGCATATATTCAGATTCTTTGTATTTCTGATTTTTACTTCCTTCTCTTCAACTAAAATGTACTTATAATGGAAAAAAAGTTGGCCTTAAAACATCCTCAATGGTAAACTTAATTAAAAACCCCATTGGAAGGGATTAAATGTATTTTAATGATAAAAAATCCAATTAAGTTCTTAAATTGGTTTGGCATTTTTATAACCACAACAGTGAAAATACCTCTGTGATATAAATTAGATACTTTTCTAATTATATCAATAAAACAAAAATGAGAATTAAAAGACTTGGTTCCAATCTAGATTTCTGATAATGTGAGCAGTTAAGAAGAAAAATCTACTTTTTAGTAGCTAATTAGGTGGTAAGAATCATATTTTGAATAAATTCAAGAATAGATCATTAAGATGTAAAACCAGGCATCTTATTTATTTTGTTAAAGAAAACATTTTTTTGATAATATTATCAAATATTTTGAACAGGGTTATGGTTCTTTTGCTTATCAAACTTAAAAAAAAATATACAACAAGACAAGTATATTGAACACGGGTTGCTTTCTATGTTTATACTAAATGCAATATATATCGTCGATCCTGACAAAAGTTCTGTACTGGAACTGAAACGTTGATCACTGTGGCATATTGCTGAATAAAAGCAAAGTTTTTTCAACTTATTATCTAGTCCCTGGATTGCTATCTTCCTAGTGTATGTGTATATATATATATATATATATATATATATATATATATATATATATATATATATGTGTGTGTGTGTGTGTGCATGGGGCAACAAAAGCCGTTTCTTGATCTTTATACATTTACCATATATTTAGATATATGCAAAATTTGGTTGGGGTTTGACGAAACCGATGTATTGGTAGACCGTAAATAAAGTGGGCCCACCTAAGCAGGTAATAAAATAAAAGGGGAGTGGTGGGAGGGACACGAACTGTACCATACAGAGGCAGAGTGTGGAGATGATGGGGGTGTTCTTTTATTGGCACTAGCCCCTCCCACAACTCCAGGCTCCGCCTTTACATTTGTGCACAGGGCAGCAAAAGCCATTTTTGATCTTAAACCATTTACCATATATTTAGATATATGCAAAATTCGGTTGTGGTGTGCTGAAACAGACATATCGGTAGGCATTTAAATAAAGTGGGCAAAATGGATGCATGTAAAATTAATTTATTCAATCAACAATCATCTCCATCATTATAACATAGAATCTTATAATGCTAAGTGTTGGAATGCTTGTCTAATTTCCTTCTGGTTGAGTAATGTATCAACAGTATGCTGTTGATTTCCAGCGTCCCAATGGTTTAATAATATGGGCAGGATTGTTCCTGTTGGGGGCTGCAGAAGCCGCACCTATCCTGAAGGAGTGACCGGAATACTGTATGGGATTGAACCCTAGTCTCATTAACAGGATTCTGACATACAGCACAAATTTACTAGTAGTGAGCATGGCCCCAAGAAAGGTAAGCAATGGTTGATTTCAATCTGCACTATGAATACCACCCAAGTCTCCAGAATGTGATGAGCCCAGGTATGTCTGATCAGAAAAAAAATAAGGCTCCTAGTACTAGAGGGCAGACACAAGTTCATTGCTGAAGAGCAAAATGATGGTTTCATAGCTCTATTAGAACCTCGAAAGGCAGGTTTACCAACTGCCATGACTTACCTCTAGAGTATTCCCTGCAGGGTCAGTAACTCCATTTATCTCCGACATACTGGTCACTGGAGGTTCTCCTGTCTGACCATGTGGAGCTGGGATTCTTGGAACTTCAGTCCTGAGGTACAAATACC
This sequence comes from Pelobates cultripes, assembly GCA_933207985.1. Lineage (NCBI taxonomy): Eukaryota > Metazoa > Chordata > Amphibia > Anura > Pelobatidae > Pelobates > Pelobates cultripes. The sequence goes on along the minus strand of OW240916.1, from coordinate 190,230,483 downwards.
TTGCAGTCCTCAATCGCCTTTTTAATGGATTCATCCAAAGCTTTCCCAAACAGCAGTTCCTCTTCAAATAGAGTGATGTAGAGGGCAAACTTGGAGGATGAGTCATCATACCAGAAACAGAACCATAATGCTTTCCTAGCTGCTATAGATGCTATTGATAAAGCCATTAGTTTGAGAGATCATATATATATATATATATATATATATATATATATATATAAGAAAGCTTTAATCAAACGTTTCATGGTTCTAAAAACAGCAGTGAAAGCTACAGCTTTTGGACAGGTCTGCATCCAATTTTGATCCATAGGCTTGTGTAAAAAAGCGGCAGCATCATCCCACAGACTACCCTGGAAATCGGTGCATCCGCCTTAGGTGGTGTAGTTCAGGGGTTGGAAATACCTTCCTCCATAGGGTAAAGTTTGGCCTCTTTTTCTTACCCTCTGAAATACTTTGAAACTTCCTTTGTAAGCTATGCCCACATGTCATGTGGCTGCACAGGTGTAGGTGATGCTGAAGAGGCTACCTTCTGAAGACAGTCAATGCATAACCTTCCACTGCATTCCCATCACAGTCAAAACTTGGTGTAGATTCAGACTTCAAATGATAAATAAATAAATATTACCTGTGGTAAAGTACTAAAGTAAAAAAAAGGGCACTGTCAAATTCTATTACTAAGAAACCAGTCAAACAGATTTAAAACTGGATGAAAACAGCACTTACCCATGTCTGGAGACCTTGCAAATACTTTTCAAATAAGTTTGGGATGTTTATTGTAACTTTCCCTCCATTTTAGGTACTTTCTGGCAATTGCCCTTATTCAAGATGGCTGCCGCAACTTGTATTCCCATAATGCAAGTTAGTATTGGGCCCTTTAAGGCAAAAACTGCACATGCGTTGGCCTCTTCCAAGTGCATTTGCCGTTTAGAGACTGGGGAGAGAGCTCAGTGTACAGCATACATGGCCCCTGAACACCCAGGGAACCGAGAATAAATCACCGGGACCAGGGGGAAGCATAAGACATAACGTAAAAGTGCCTGCAAGGTGATCAAAAGGCAACAAGTGCAAAAGTTAAAGTTTAAAGGCACCCCAGTATAAAGGCATCATAGTATAAAAGGCATCACAGCCTAAGGCACAGCTGCATAATGCCCCATAGTTTAAAGACATCACAGCTTAAATGCATCACAGTATATTTGCATCACTGTTTAAATGCCTCACAGATTAAATGCATCACAGTATAAAAGCTTTAAAGCATAAAAGCACAACTACATAATGCACCACAGTTTAAAGATATTACAGCATAAGGCACAGCTGCATAATGTATCACAGTTTAAAGGAATCACAGTGTAAAAACACCAAAGTATAAAGGCACCCTAATATAAATGGCACCATAATATAAAGGCACCACAGAATAAAGGCTAAAATAGCAAACACAAACTAGAAAAGCTACAATTTCTGGGGCAATTGTGTGAAATGTTCTTGCCTCCACCAGTAGTCTACAACTGGAGTGGGTGGAGTAACTGGGTGGAGTGGCTTGAGTAACTGTTGTGTGGTTGGAGTGGCTGGAGTAACTGTGGAAAGGTTGGAGTGTGGTTCACTCACTCTACAGCAAGGGCAGAGAAGAGTGGTTAAAAACAAACTGCTTTAAAATGCTCAATATGAATAATAATATATATGTGAGATAAAAGTAAGTGGTCTTGCCACGTAGGGATATAAATATACCAATTTATATCAAAACGTTCAGCTATCCCCACTGCCACTGTGATGTTTTGTACAAATTAGTCAACAATTCCTGTATAATGAAGTACTCACTTTATTAATACATATATTACAGCATCTTCATATTGCAGCCTTGTTACACAGGGTTTCTTCGGGCGCCATTTCAAATCCCTCGAACATTCCACCAACTGCCAACAGGAACTAATAGATTTCAAATAGGGCAGAGAAGAGCAGTTAAAAACAAACTGCTCCAAATTGCTCACTTCACTGGCGGTTGCCATCTTCAAACGGTCGTATTTTAAAAACTATAAATCCTACAGTGAGAATCACAAAACCCAGACCTACATTTTGATGCATAGTATGTCTCTGAAATATAAAAAATGAAGGCACAGTCACAGTTTAGATATTGCCCTTCAAATTTGAGGTGGCTAGAGTGGAATTTCAATGAATGTGAATGGATGGCGTGAGTTGCAAAAAAAATGGTCATATTGTGAAAACTATCAGGACTATGGCTTAGCCGTGGACATGTTTAGTGGCAGTAGGAATAGCTGAACGTTTTGATATAAGATTTGTGTAGGTGGGATTGAAAATGAGGGAGTGGTGGCAGTTTAGAAATCATGTCCTGATTTTTGAGCTTTTGTCAGCTCCCACTCTAGTTTTGAACATTTTGCCATTCATTCCTATGGGACCAATTTCACCACAAAAACGACGATATTTCCACAAAGTAATAGCACACCAATCGGGAACAATCCGCACGTTTTGGTATATTACTGTCTATGTAGTGTAAAAACTGTGGGAGGAGTTAGATTGGTAAATTTGGCTATAATAAAAATAATATATATGTGACATAATATTAAGTGGTCTTGCTATGCAAGAACACTTAATAAAGTAATGATGAGAAAAAACATACATGTCCATAAGTAAAAGGAGCAAATTGCTCACATCCTAGGGGCTGTAGGACAGAAAAAAGACTGAGGACCTTAGGAATGGAACCTCCTTTTAACCCCTTAAGGAATAAACTTCTGGAATAAAAGTGTAGCGGTACTTACCTTACCCGGGGGCCGGCCGAGGTTCTCATTTCCCGCCGCACGCGGCTATCGACTGAAGGTGGGCACGGACCGCGAGATGCGGTCATGTGTCCCACCTAGCTCTAAGAACGTGCCGGGCGTCTCGGGCACGCTCTTAAAGGGGCAGTGGGAGCCAAAAGATGAAATGTGCTCCCATTGGCCCCTGTCATCTCACGTTCCCCAGACACTCACATTTTGGGGGCGTGGATATGACAGGGGCCAATCAAACTAAAGTTTAGGGTATTTATACTTACCTCTCCCTTAACTCCCTGCCCTATCGTGGTTTCTGTTTCAGTTCCCTTTAGTGCTTGTTGTGTTCAATTGTGATTTTCGTGCTTGCCCTTGGCTTTGTATCTGACTCCGTTTATCTCTCTATCCCTGTTTTGTCTTGTTTGCCGGCTTACTGACTACTGTGTACCAGACCTTGGCTAGTTTTTGTTCTCGCAGTCTCTTTGTTCCCTTGACCTCGGCTTGTTCTTGACTCTGTCTATTCTCTGCTATACGGCGAGTCCGGCCATTCTGAGGTCCGGTAAGCCGTATCTGCTCTATCTGTCGATTGTTGAACTAAATCTTGCGTGTAGGGGTAAACTACCGTGACAAAAAGGGAATCATGACATGTCACACATGTCATGTGTCCTTAAGGGGTTAAAGCCTTTGGTGTTTTTCCTGTTCTATCGGCTGTAAGGGGGGGAGCTAACCCATGTTGTATATGCTGCCATGATTAGCCAGGAAATATATATGTATATGCGTGTGTGTTTGTGTGTTTATATAATATATATATATATATATATATATATCCATAGATATATATAATCTAAGTACTTTTATATACACATACACAATCCATTAATCTAAGTGTATTTTAATATATATATATATATATATATATATATATCTTGAAAAAAATGAAATCCATAAAATAACATTACATTTAAAAATTTGTTTTAACCGTATTTAGATATTAATTTACATATATATTTAAATCAAAATACATTTAGAATTACGTTATAAATACATATGTGTGTGTGTATGTATATATATATATATATATATATATATATATATATATATATATATATATATATTTAACCCCTTAAGGACTGAGCCAAATGTACACGTTGTGAACAAACAAAATGTAAACAAAACCTGGCATTTGCGCTACATGTCTGTCCAACCGTAATTCACCTCTTTCATAGTAAATGCACCCACCCTTATTATATATCATTTTATTCAGGGGAAACAGGGCTTTCATTTAATATCAAATATTTAGCTATGAAACATAATTTAATATGAAAAAAATGGGAGAAAATAAGAACTTTTTAATTTTTTTTAGTTCTACATGACATTTTAACTGTTAATGTCATAATACTGTTTGCTTTTACTGCAATAAAATACACATATTTGTATTCAGCAAAGTCTCACGTGTAAAACAGTACCCCCTATGTACAGGTTTTATGGCATTTTGGGAAGTTACAGGGTCAAATATAGCACGTTACATTTGAAATTGAAATTCGCCAGATTGGTTACGTTGCCTTTGGGACTTTATAATAGCCCAGGAATGAAATTTACACCCATAATGGCATACCATTTGCAATAGTAGACAACCCAAGGTATTGCAAATGGGGTATGTCCAGTCTTTTTTAGTAGCCATTTGGTCACAAACACTGGCCAAAGTTAGCGTTAGTATTTGTTTGTGTGAAAAATGCAAAAAAAACGCCAATTTTGATCAAGGGTACTGCCATGGGCACCAGATTTGCCTTGAGTTATGCCAACATTTTTATGGATTATTGGGAGCGCCAATTTATTTGGGAACATAATCCATACGGGGAAGATCTGGTGCTCTGGCGTCGTTATATTGACGATATTCTTGTGATATGGAAGGGGTCTGAAGAACGCCTACTAAATTTCTTTAAATATCTCAATGACAACACTTTCTCACTTGTTTTTTCTCCTATGCATAATCCCACCACCATAGATTTCTTAGACTTGACCATATTTATACAAGGAGGTCATATCCAGACCAAAACATATTTCAAACCCACTGATACCAATAACTATATTGAATCAACAAGTGGACATCATCCGAGATGGTTGTCGGGAGTGCCTAGAAGCCAATATACCCGACTTCGAAGGAACTGTTCGAATAAAGAGGTTTTTCTAGAACAAGCAAATATTCTGACAAATAAATTTATCGAGAAAGGTTATAATAGGGGGGTCTTGGATAGAGAGATAGAGAAAGTAATGAACATTCAAAGGGGTGATCTTTTAATTGATAAAATCAAATGCACTGAGAACTCGAATAAGAAATTTGAATTCTCATTTCACACTAAATATAATTCTAAAGCTTTTGCAATTAACAAAATTTTCAAAAAACATTGGGAGATTTTAAGACATGATCAATTTATAGGCTCCCAATTACCCTTATACTCTCAAATAATATATAGGAAAGGGAGGAGTTTTTCATCCTATCTAGCACCTAGTCACTTTCGAAGTGGGGACCAACATGAATTGAAGGTGAACAGAGGTTTTTACACCTGTGGCGCCTGCAAAGCATGCAAAGGTTTATCTCCTTATACTTGTTCTTTTAAGAGTTTTATAACCCAAGAAATTTTTCAGATTCAAAGTCAGGTGACCTGTTCTTCCTCACATGTTGTATACCTCCTCACATGTGGGTGCAGTGTCCAATATGTGGGGAGAACAGGAAGAAAGGTCAAATTGCGTTTCTTAGAACATAAGAATAACATTAGACGCAAAAAGACAGATCACTCTGTTCCCGTTCATTGCAATCAGTGTCCCCTTTTTTCTTCTCACGCTTTCTCTTGGGTGATTATTGAACAAGTAACACTTGATGTAAGAGGTGGAGATATCACCATGAAACTAAGACAAAGGGAAGGATTTTGGATCCATAAACTCAAAACCCTTCAACCCAGGGGTTGAATGTGGATTATGATTTCATTTATTTTCTTTAACATTATTATTCATTCATTTGTATTTTTTCTTTTTTTCTTTTTTGTCTTTTTCTTTTTCATTTTTTATTTTTATTTTATTTTTTATTTTTCATTTATTATTATCATTATTTTTATTTTCAATTTTATTTTATTCTATTTTATTTTTATTTCATTTATTTTTATTTCTATTTTTATTTTTATTTTTATGTTCATTTTTACTTTTATTTTTATTTTTATATTTATTTTTATTTTTATGTTCATTTTTACTTTTATTTTTATTTAATTTTTTTTATTTATTTATATTTTTTATATATATATTTTATGTTTTTTTATATATTTTTCATATATTCTTTATATATTTTTATATATATATATTTTTCATACATATTTACATATAGTTTTTCATTCATTTTTTCATTCATTCATATTTTTCATTTTAATTTTATTTTAATTTTATTTACAAATGTATCCAAGATCCTTCCCTTTGAACATATTACTCCTTTTTTTGTATCAGTTTTTTTGTATCTGTTTTTCACTTGTATAAGATTATGGGCTATTTATGTATACATAGATAATGCCAGTTTGATGTTTTGTATACATTATTTCATATCTCTCTGTCTAATTGTCCTCCTTATAAGTACGGACTAATTTTGGTGAAGACAACGGCTTAGCGGCTAAATGGAACGCATGTGCGTTCCAGCTGATGACGTAGATGGAAGAGTTTTCCCCCTTCCGGCTGGGTGGAACGCAGATGCGCTCCACGGAGTGAACAACGGAAGTCCATATAAGGAATGGGACTTCAGCATATTGTAATCAGCTGTTATCAAGCTCACAGATTGGATGGCGCGAACGGGAACCTGGCGAAAGAGACATTTAAAAGAAGACCGAACAGAAGACAACAGTAGCACTTATGGACTCAGTACATTGTGATTTATTTGATTACTTTTTATTTATTTTTTGCTCCTGAGGAAGTCTAAGCTTTTTAGACGAAACGCGTAGAGCTGCTTTTATTTGATTTGCCACTATCTGTATTTGCAACCTCTGATTACCATTCTGCAAGAGAGACATATACTTGATGGGCGTTTTTATCTTCAATTTGTGTAAGTGTTTCCAATAAAATGTAATTTCTTTTTACCATACAATTCTATGCTATGTTCGGTTTTTCTTCATTTGAGGCATCAATCATTTCCTCACAAGACTTCCTGACAAGATCAAAGAAAACCTAGATGGGCTTGATTTTCATCACCATTTTGTGAGTGCAATACTACTTTAGGGTACTATTTACTAAACGGTGTTTCCCTATGATTGTTCCTTTCTTGTCATTTTTTATCTAGGTGTATCTTATATTTTGTATGTATTCTCTGAAGCTCTGAGGAACTTTTTGTTACAACCTAGATCTTTTAAGGGAAGTAATTTTTACCTTATTTTATATTATTTTTGCTGCACTTGGGTGGTCTTTTATTAGATACGTGTCTATTCTTCAAGTGTACGCTTGTTGATTTTTGAAAATTGTCCACATTGTCTCGTATGCTATACTATGCACTACAAAAATAAAACATGTAAAAAAAAAATAGTAGAAGAAGTAGATATAGTACCAGCTGTGTATACAGCTCCAACATATTCTGAAGTACTTGCAATTATGTACTGGGGATATAAACAAGTATTCAGATATTGACAGGAACAAGAGGTTAAGAGGGCCCTGCTAAACTGGACTTTCTATTGGAATCTACTTATGAAAATTGTTAAACAAGTTAGGGAGTGTAAGACCTCGGTATGTCATCAGAGCTATTTTGTGAGGTTAAACCTTTTGGTGTCCTAGTGGAGAGCATTCTACTGAGCGGTCCTTCCTTGAGAGGTCCTTCCAGTCCCATATATCTGACCTCTTTCTCGATTTATTGGAGTCCAGTATTTCCCATGATTATTTATTATTATATAATTATTTATTTTTAATAGAGAGATGATCAGCCATCTTATTATGAGGGAGCCATTGGGCTCACTAATTGCTTGCTGGGGTCTCACTCCATCATATACTAAGTATACTTTAGTAGTTTTAGTTTCATTATGCTTCTCTCCACTGCAGCATTGCAACGGATATATATATATATATATATATATATATATATATATATGTGTGTAAATATATAAAACAGTGTGTCTCTCCTAGAATAGCTAAGCATAAGGTTTCACTAGGCAAGCTACACTAGTGTAATTATCATTTATGCCAGGACAGAAAATAATTTATCAGTTTGTGATGCTTTATTACCATTTAATATATATAAAATATATGGTGAGAGGTCATGCTCAGGCTGTCATCTAACTGGTTTTGCAGCCAAGACTCAAATATTAATATTGTCAAGCTCGAATTATTTGATGTGAATGTTAATTATGCATTAATATCCTTATGGCCTTTCCAGTATATGTCATTTAAGTCTAATAGCATTTGTCCTTGTAATGGTGATCACTACACACAATACAAATAGCATCAAGGTTATTCACTAAAATGAGAATTCAAAGTGAATTTTAAAGATAAGATCAAAATTGCTGTGCTGGTTAAATTCTCTAACTCAACTAAGCTTTAATTTCTGTTACTTTGGCCTTAAGTTCAAAATCCACTTTTAATTCACATTAAATTGTCACTTTAGTGAATAACACTTCATGATTTTTTTCTGACATAATGGAGGATTTTATGAACTTTTTCTGATAGAGTACGCCTTCATAATTTGTGACAACAACCACAGTATTTAGACAGATGAGTTTTATAAATTTGTAAAGTTATATTTTATAAGGATTTGCATTTGGTTAAGGTGTTTATTTTTCTAATACACCATCTCATAATTTCAAATTATATCTCATATCATTATTCTTTTTGATTTTCTTAAAGTTTATTTTTATATTGCTTTATTATATTTTTTTGTGCTAATGTTTTGTGATTTTTTTTTTTTTTTTTTTATTGGGTAGCATATTCTTACATATTTCAACTTCATACAAACAAACAAATCCCACCCAATAAATATGAAGGAATTATAGAGTACTGAAACATAATACTTATTACAATCAGCCTTAAAGGAGAAGTGTCACCTCAGCACTGTTTAATATCATAGACCTTTCATCAAGTTTTGAAAGGTATGAGATTATTTTAAGTGTATGTAAAACATATCTCTACCTTTACTATATGACAGCATCCTTCATCCATCTGACTTTGGGTCAGACAGTGTTAGAATTTGATGTCATTGCACTGTGCCAAGAGTGAAACAGGAAAAATCCCCAAAACTGTCTGTCAAACACTGTCTAACCAAAGGTGTATGTATAATTGAGGATCCTGTCATACTAAAGGTAGGGATTTTTTTTCTGATATTTGTACATATACATATACTATTTCCTTTCAAAACTTGATGAAAGGATAAGTATTTTAAAAAAGAGTGGTCCTTTAATAAAATTATTTAACGGTTGCCAAAATGTAGTATTTAAAACTAAGGAAGAAGCACACTCTGAGCCTATATAGCTATTAGGACAATGAGACTGGGAATTGTCTAGTCCATTTATTATTGGGCAGGGTGTCTTGAGGATGTAACTGTATTGCTCTTCAAACGATAGACCATGGGATGAAGGAATTAATAAGAACCTGTTGCATTTATCCTTACCCACGTATTACCCTCTTTACAACCACACATTGGTTGGATAAAGAAGTAGAAATAAAGGCACTAGCTCGTTAGTCTTCCCTCCACCATCAACAAACAAGGTGGAAGGAATGTGCATGCCTCATCTGGTTAATAGTGGGGTCTTGGAGACCCTGAATTTAAAAAAATAAAAATAGGCAAAACTGCCAATAATTTCTCTCTCAGCAGGAAATAATCATTTGGCTCTTGCTTTATGCTGGAGTCTTGTGGATCCCACATATTTTTTGTTACATAGTCCATGGCTGTTTGCTGCCATAACGTTCCACTTATGCCACGTTTTGTTCTGACATTATTCAAACACTACACTTACGTCAGGAAAGGCATCCACTGCGAGTGGTGAGCTACACTTGAAAGTCCGCCTGCAAGCTTGAATTCTTGATGAATTCTTTTTTTTTTTACTTCTGAATGTATCTTTTTTTTTTTCAGCTATACAATTATAATATGCATTTTTATAGACCTGTTGTGCTACATTGAATACATAAGCACTTGCATATCAAGATGAGGCCATTTTATACTATTAATAAGCATGTGAGTGATTCTTGGTTTTAATGCATGGTATTAGTAGTTAAATGATGCCTCAAAAGGTTGAAAGTCTTTTTGCAAAGATACAAAGAGAAAATCTTGCTAAATTTATCTATTATTTTTCTTTTGTTCAGCTTTTGGAAAATCCCCATTTCCTTTATAAACTATCTTTTGTTTTAACATACTGCCTTGACAGACTCGCACATCTACATATTATATATGCTGCTTGAATGGAATATATTCCATTTGCATAATGAGGCTGTGGAGAATTCCCTCGCCCAAAGAATCATAATTTAAATGTTGAGTGAAGGCAATTATAATAGTGTTTACACTTTTGAGAAAGCGTTCTCAACTGAATTTTATAACATTTCTCAGGAAAATAGATGTTTATTTTTTTTTTTAAATAAGACATTTTGCTTGGTAGAGGCAACCAGAGTTTATATAACTAGGAAAACTAGCATATATACTAAACTGCAAGATCCTAAAGATCTAGCGGTTCAAAACATATCTCTAGAACTCCTCAAGGTTTTGTATTTCTCTAATACATGATTCACAGTTGAGGTAGCTTTTATAATTTTATGTTATATGGTATATGTTAAGGTTAAGATTAGTATGAGTGCTTAGGTACTGTAGTAGTTAATGGTTAGTGTCATTGTAGTGTAGTGGTTAATGTGCAATGTAGGGGATAATATAAATGTATTCCCTAGGCTCCCCTGATTAGTTCAGTCGGACATGATACGTATTTATTGAAAAAAAATATGTATTGTGTCAGTGAACTGCTGCTAGGCTCTAGCTAGGGATAAAGACTTGTTACATACTCATCCCCACTTGTAGAATTTTTACTTGCTTTTCCACCCCAGAGTAGTATTGAAGTACCTGAAAAAGGGGCAGTAAGTGTGAAAAAAGTGCAAAAGTACAGTGCAGGCTAATCACCCCGAACTAGGGATCACTCCCAGTCCCAATTACAATACAAACAGAATAAGTATAGTTCAAAAACATATAGTTAAAAAACATATACCACCGGGGGCGCCACAATCACAAACATGTGAATATATTTACCACATAGTATGCATGGGTATTCATGTAAAGAGATAAAAACAAAAATATATAGTGAAGTATTTAATAACAGGTAAAACAGAATAATAAAAAACGAATACACTCACAAATGTAGTTGCACAACAAGGACATATGTCTTAATTGTGCTAAAGAAGCTTGTCAGCCCTTTCCTGGGCTAAAGTCCCCTCTCACTGCAGGATCCCAGTTTTCAAAGTTCCAGAGACTCCCAATGGTAATTCACTTGAAGCTGGATCTGATCCAAAAGTACTGGGGACACTGGCAGGCTTCTCACCTCTCAACGCGTTTCGTCCGATCGACTTTTTCAAGAGCTGTGTTTCTCTTCTTCTTCCGGCTTTTTAAATGATTAGGTTCGCACGGCTTTCAGTACTGCGCGCATGCGCATTACGGTAAAACTTTGCCGCGCATGCGCGCGCATCCAGCTTGGAACGCAAAATAACTTTATTGATGCTTTATGCAGGCGGACACATTTCCGTGCATGACCATTTGGTCCGACGGAATGATATACGGGCACTTGAAGAATAAATAATACATAGTTCATCTAGTATATACAGATAGAATACTGACAAATGACATATTATAATAATAAAACCAAACCTTATAATAGAGATAAAAAATATTTAAAAATATATTTCAAATACATCACATCTTTGCTTCTGACATACAAAACTAGTTAAAATTCTACAGTTGGGATTAAACATTAAACCTAATACAGAAAAAATAGAAAAAATAGAGACATATTATTACATTTTCTACAATATAATATATAGAGAGATTACTTTATCTATATATAACAAACTATATGAATAGCTATCCCAAAAATTAGTAAAATTCATATATAATGATAATAGAATTCATATAAATAATCATCAATTGATGTTTTACCTGTTATTAAATACTTCACTATATATTTTTGTTTTTATCTCTTTACATGAATACCCATGCATACTATGTGGTAAATATATTCACATGTTTGTGATTGTGGCGCCCCCGGTGGTATATGTTTTTTAACTATATGTTTTTGAACTATACTTATTCTGTTTGTATAGTATTGAAGTACACCTCATAAAACACAGGAAAAAAAGAATTCATCTGGGCTTCTCCCTCTGCTCCCCATAGGACGGAGTAATATCCCCTCTCTGTACAGGACTCTGCCCCTTTGATATTCAATAATGCCCTACCTATGCATCTACCTGCCACAGTGTGGCCCTTTTTTGGCTTTTGCTATATTTCCCAAGATTCCCTGCCCACCATGTGACATGGAGATGCCATCCAAGTTCCCTCCTTCCTTTACTTCAGCTTTTTTTACATTTGTTCTACACCACTGTCTCTTATATATTTTCTATTCTGTAATAATTGTTACAGCTCTTTATTATTAACCCTTTTTAATTTTAGTTATTTCTTGTTATACCTACTGTTATTTTCCTATGTTTCCCCCTTTCTAATATAAATGATTTTTCTAGTCATTTTAGCTATAAAACATAATCCAAGGCTTCTTTCCCCACTCATATAGTTGTAGCCCCTCTCTATCCTTGGGTTTCTCTACCCCATAGAGAGTAGTGAGATCTGCCCCTACAATAACACATTACCGGTGGGTCTATATGCTGTGACCGGCCCATTTTCAGCATATACTCTATTACCAGCCGCATCACATGAAGTCCCCTCCATCTCTTCTCCTTTAACTTTTTACACTTGTTTTATACTACAATCATATATATTTTTTTATTAATTACAATTTTTAACTGTTTTATTATTATGCAATTAATATTATTGTATTTCCCATTTACTGTTACTCACAGTCACGGTCCTGGGACTGTGACGTTATTTTACAGTCAAAATTAAAAATGTGTATGTTTCGTAACCCTATAAATATGGGTGAATGCTAGGTATATGGTTCTGACCACTTGATAAAGCCCTATAGGGTGAAATGCATTGTCAATTTTAAGTATTGTTTGGCTACCTCACGTTTTAGTCTCTGCCACATACTTTTAAGTTATGTTACCATTATTTTATTGTCTCTTACCTGGCATCCAGTGTTACTACTGGTGACTAGAGATGTCCCGAACAGTTCGTCGGTGAATAGTTCCCGGTGAACATCACATGTTCGCGTCCACCGCGGCGGGCGAACATATGCGATGTTCGGTCCGCCCCCTATTCCATATCATTGAGTAAACTTTGACAACCCCCCCACCCGCCGCTCGGGGGTGGGGGTTGTCAAAGTTTACTCAATGATATGGGGGGGACCTACTGTCCTCCCCCCGGCCCCCACCCCTGAGCGGTGGGTGGGGGCCCTAAAAAAAACAATAGGGGGGGAACTTCTGTCCCCCCCCGGCCGCCACCCATGAGTGGTGGGTAGGGGCCCTAAATACTAAGAAGGGGGGGACCTAAGGTCCTCCCCCCTGGCCCCCACCCCTGAGCGGCGGGTGGGGGCCCTAAATACTAAAAAGGGGGGGTACCTAATGTCCTCCCCCCCGGCCCCCACCCCTGAGCGGTGGGTGGGGGCAAATAAATCACAATGGGGGGGACCCAAGGTCCTCCCCCCTGGCCCCCACCCCTGAGCGGCGGGTGGGGGCCGTAAATATTAAAAAGGGGGGGGACCTAAGGTCCTCCCCCCTGGCCCCCACCCCTGAGCGGCGGGTGGGGGCCCTAAATACTAAAAAGGGGGGGGCCTAATGTTTAAAAGGGGGGGGCCTGTGATTTATTTGCCCCCACCCACCGCTCAGGGGTGGAGGACATTATGTCCCCCCCCTTTTAGTATTTAGGGCCCCCACCCGCCGCTCAGGGGTGGGGGACAGGGGGGAGGACCTTAGGTCCCCCCCATTGTGATTTATTTGCCCCCACCCACCGCGTAGGGGTGGGGGCCGGGGGGGGAGGACAGTAGGTCCCCCCGGGGGGGAGGACAGTAGGTCCCCCCCCTCATTATCTTTATGGCCCCCACCCGCTGCCCAGGGGTGGGGGCCGGGGGGAGGACAGTAGGTCCCCCCCCTCATTATCTTTATGGCCCCCACCCGCCGCCCAGGGGTGGGGGCCGGGGGGTGGACAGTAGGTCCTCCCCCCCATTGTAATTTATGGCCCCCATCCATCGCACAGGGGTGGGGGCAATAGGTTTTTGTTTTTTTTTTACAGTGAGCAGCTCACTGCTTACTAGACATGCCCCTACTCGCTGCATAGCGAGTAGGGGCAGAATTTACTAATACTAAGTAATCTTTACTTAGTATTAGTAAATGTGGCTGAAAGACCAATTTAGGTCTTTCAGCCTTTTAGTAGATAGCTCTCTAATACCGTGGGAATTAGGGAGCTATCTACTAAGCGGCTGCAAGATGCAGCCGCGGATCGGAGTTTGCATGCCACAGTCCAGGTGTTAGTCCCCTTGAAACAACTTTTCCATCACTATTGTGGCCAGAAAGAGTCCCTGTGTGTTTTAAAATTCGCCTGCCTATTGAAGTCTATGGCGGTTCGCCCGGTTCGCGGGTTCGCGAACATTTGCCGAAATTCGCGTTCGCCGTTCGCGAACCGAAAATTGAATGTTTGCGACATCACTACTGGTGACATCTGTGGACCTCTATTAAAGAATCCTTGGTGGGGATTATACCACCTACACCTGATACATAGAGCAGTCTGCCTGCTCAAAAAATTGTTTCCAACTATTACTTTTATACTTACAAAAAAATGAGAACACACTTATTTTTTCCTTTGTTTTATGTGGTGTACTTCAATACTAATCTGCTGTAGAAAAGCATCAAAGTGAAATCATACAAGTGGGGATCTACCACTGCATGCTGGATAGTCCAGAGCTAGTTTAAGCTCCATTGCATGTTAGTTACCAATTGTGGATCTATGTATAATGTGTAATTAAGCTGACAAATTGCACTACAGGTCTTTTCCTGATAATCTGTTTTCTCCTATATGTTACCAAGAAGTGAAGATTGCACTATACATATCACATGAACATTTGTGAATAGAAGAAACACTACTATAGGACTGTTTTTATATACCTAATACTGGTATTTTTTTGGCTTCTATCATTTTTTTTTATTTGTTAGCATGGAGTATATGCTTAATTTGAGATCACTGGGTAATATGACACAAGGAAATCACAGCCTAGTTGAGGCTCTACACCTCTACAATTTTGTAAGTGTTTCCATAGCTAGCGCTGTATCAAGTGCATAACAGTCTGCATTTATTATTGCATTTCTTTTTCTTCTATATGCCCTTACACGTGGGGAAGATCGTTAGTCAACTTTATTGATGTGCCTTCAATCAAATTTTTTATTGTGAGTGTAACTTTAAACACCACTTTCAATTGCATCTCAGATAGTACACTATGATGTTTTGTTTTGCTTTCTCTTCCTGCTGTAGAATCTATATTGTATACATATTTTGAGAGGACTGGAAGGAGTCCTTTGTTCTTATTCTACAGGGTGAGACATTTATTATATAGGTGAAGTGTGTTGGGTTTCACCTTCTCACTTTATATCTTTCCACTTGTGATTATAAAGGGTGTGTTTTTTCCTACTGTATTGTATAGTTGAGGCTATAGAGTAACCATATGGTAAACAAGATCTGTACAAGAACATGGCTCCAATGACCTTTTGAAAAGTCCCTATCACTTTAATTGCTTACCTACATTTGCAGAAGATAGAGATATTCCATTACCTGGACGACATTCTCATAGTGGGATCCTATTCAAGAGGTGTTACTTCATACACAGGCGACTATGCTCTGTCTTCAGGAACACGGATGGATACTGAACCTGGAGAAGAGTTCTCTGACTCCATCTCAACAGATTGTTTTTCTGGGTGCTGTGATAAACATGTCTCTAGGAACGGTAACTCTGTCTCAAGAAAGAATTGTAAAGATTCAGGAGAAAAGTGAGCACTTAAGCGCATCAGTTCCTTTCTGCAAGAGAAAGTAGGGCTTGTGAGATGTCTGAAACTCTACCTATTCAGATGGAATTTATGAGGCAATTCAACAGGGACAGATCCAACTGGGATCAAAAGATTATGCTTCTCAAGAATTCAAAAGATCAACTGAACTGGTGGACAAGCCGGAAGAATCTTTGTCAAGGTTACCCTTTAGGAGAACCAAACTGGTTGGTAATTATGACAGATGCCAGCTTGGAGCCCATTTTGGGTCACTATTACAGCAGGGACAATGATCCGACAGAGAAAGGAAATTGCACTCCAATCTGAAAGAGTTAAGAGCTATCCTCAAGGCCCTTTAAGATTTTCTCCCCTATGTGAAGAATGCCTGGATTATGATTCAGACTGACAACAGGGCAGTGGCTTCATATGTAAACCACCAAGGAGGCTCAGAAACATCTCCAAGGTCTAAAGGCGTTGTAGCTACCAGGGCCTCAGAACGTTTTGGCGGATTATCTAAGCAGATTGGTAGTCATGCCAGAAGAATGAAAACTTAATTCAGAAGTCTTCAAAGCAATAACTTTTCAGTGGGGCATACCTCAGATCGTCTTGATGGCATCTGCTTGGAACTCACAAGTAACAAAGGTCTTCTCTCTTCACCCAGACCATCAGTCAGTAGGACAGGACGCTCTATCACAAGGTTTGGGAATTCGATCTGGGGTATGTGTTTCCTTCCCTACCTATCATTCACCACCTGCTGAAGAAAATCTGGAAGGAGGAACAAGTGGTATTTTCAAGAATTTCTACAAACTTGCTTAAAGAAAGGTTTAAGTCTGAGTACTTTGAAGGTTCGGTGTTCTGCTTTATTGGTCCTATGTAACATTTCTTGGGCTTCTAATCCCTTGATTACCAGATTCTTTAAGACCTCAACGCAGTTATACGCCTTCCTGGGATCTTCTGCTAGTCCTAGATGCATTGTCTGGAGCACCATTTTCTCCTCTTGAAGAGTTGGATTTCCATTCTCTAAGATATAAGACTCTCTTTTTACTGGCCATTACTTCGGCTAGAAGGATTTTGGAGATTAGAGCACTTTCATGTGAAGAAAAGTATACTCAGGTGTTTCATGACAGAGTGGTATTACGTCCTAAAATTGAATTTCTGCCTAAGGTAGTTTCTAATTTCAATCTGATGCAGGAAATTGTTCTACCTTCCTTTTTTTCCAATTCCATCCTCATAATTGGAAGTCAAACTTCATCATCTGGACATTAGGGAATATTTGATCAGATATTTATCAGTCTCAAAAAATGTCGTAAAACAGATCATCTGTTCTTAGGGATCCAGGAAAGGAAAACTCATCTTTTTACAAATAAGTGTCTGTTAGTCCACCCATTGCACAGCGCTGTGGAATTTATTGGTGCTTTATAAATAATTATAATAATAATATAAAACAGGTAAACAAAGTACTGAACTAGTGAACACAATGGCTGGTGTTGGTATTGGTGGTGATAATGAGTCTGATGGTTATATCATCTATTTTCCACCACTGAAGATATTGCTTTAAATCTGTCTCAGGGGAATCTCGGCTCTTAGCCAGAGAAATTACAAGAGTAGGGTCTGGAGAATATAGGCAGCAGCCCACTATTTTCTACAGGGGTTGACCTTTCCCAAACTGGTGTTAATCTGGCTCAAAGTTTCTGTCACATACCTAAATGCTGTTCTTTTTTTCATGTCTAAATTGTAGTTCCACCATATGTTGACATTCTGTCATAGCCTGTGTGTAGGAAACCCTATTTTTTTTCTTGCTCCTGCCTCAAAAGCTGGCCTTCACACTGTGGTGGAAATACCTGGCAATCCTCCTGCAAAAATCGGAAATTGTGCTGCCTTCTAGAACTGCAGCCTTTAATAAAAGATGTAGAATTAGTGCCGAATAGCACACACCCTTAATTGCACCACCTCTCAAAGCTATAGTGATAGGACTATGATCTTAATGGAAGTAATTTATGTGGACATATTGTGGATCAAGGGCCTCTATCAGATGTTTAAAGTGCTTCCCTTACAAAATCAAAAGAGATGCTTACCATACAGCAATTATATGGGCAATCAGACTGGTGATTTTGTTAACCTGATGGTTTTGACATTGTTCTGGAATAAAATATAACAAAGTTATCAAGAGTGGGATGGTGGTCACATCCCTGGGAAGTTGAGGAGTCTGACTGTCCTTGGCAACTACTGGAATTATCCTTAAAATCCACCTGCTCCGCCTAAGTCTGGTAGACGTGAAGGAGATACTGCTGGTGGAAGAATTTTGTGCAGAATCAGGTAAAGTACAAGTTGACTTAATGTCTAGTATTTTTTTTCCTCAGTAATACATACTTGTGGTGTCATTGCAGTTGTTCATACTGGCACTAGTGAAATGACCCACCACTCTCTCCCTCTTCTCACTTTCTTGTTGCACAATTTTTTTTGCAAATCACAATTATTAGAGGCACTCAAAGTGATGCCACACTTTTCCTTAAAACAAATTTCACATCAGACTTGTGGCTGCTGAAGATGAGGGTAAATTTGCATTAAAAAAATCCTGCTTTGAAATATAGTTTTTTTGTTTTTTTTTAACCTCTTGACTGGACATAAGATACAGCCCAAATCATTTTGTAGACCTGTAATCCACCATGGCAAAATAAGCTACTTATTTTTCTTCCTCTCCCCCCAAAACAATCTCCTTCTCTATTCTGTCCCCTCTTTTTAGTACCCGGAAGGCCCCTTGTTTTTTTAGTCACAGGCAGGGACGTACCTAGAGCATTTGGCACCCAGGGCGGATCCTGGGCTTGGCAACCCCACTCTCTCCCCCCAAAAAAACCTGTAACATTTTTTAAATGTTTTCCTTTTTTTTTTTTATGTATTGAACAAATTTGGAAACTTTGCAAAACCGCTGTCAGCCCCCTTCTACAAAACCCTTGTGTGCCCCACCCCCTCCTACAATACCCCTGTCCCGCCCCATCTACAAATCATGTACTGCCCACTGTCTACAAAACCCTTGCAACCCCCATCTACAAATCCCCTTATAAAGACTCCTGTCCCAATACAAAACCCCTGTCCCCTTCTACAAAATCCCTGCAGCCCCACACACACATTTACAGGCAAACAGTCACACACACACAGTCAGGGCCTCCATCAGAAATTGTGGGGTCCCTAACAAAGCTCAAGGTCTGGGCCCCCGGGTGCCCGCCTCCAAATCTCGCCCACAGGAATACACACACACAGATACAAAAGTACACAGACACACACACACAGAAAGATACACACATACTAACAGACACAAATACTTAAACAGACATAGACACATATAGACACATACACATGCATAAGGAGATAAGGATACACACACACACACACACACTGACGTACATACATACTCACATACTGACACAAACAGACATACATACAAACTGACATACAGACATACATATACATACATACTAATATACATACATTCAGACATACACACACAGATATATACAGACATTCTGACATACACACAGACATACATGCATACTGACAAACATACTGATATATAGATAGATATATACATACTGACACACACAGATATATATATATATATATATACATACTGACATAGACACACAGACATACATACTGACATAGATACAGACATGCATACACAGACATACATACATACTGACATACATACACACATACTTGTCATGTCATGTGTGTATGTATGATGTTTCAAGTAGCCTCTCTCATTGTAGTAGTAAAGCAGGTGTATTTTCTCACTTCATGTCCATGAATGTGTCCATTGAGAGACACACTTGTAGAGATTAAAAATCCATCTCCAACCCCATCATTTATCTCCTGGCCTAGATCTCTTTCACAATGCCTAGATATTTCTAAAACAGGAAAAGGTATACAAAATGCATTTGACTTGTTTCCACAAAAGGACTTCAATTTTATTCTGTCATTGGTAGAATGCAAATACATTTCATTGAAAAGAGAAAATAAGACACATAGATAAGAGAATGCGAACCAGCAAAGTTAGAAAAGGCAAACACAGACATACTGACAAACAGGCATACATGCAGACACATACATATACACACACCCCTCATTTATCAGCCACCCTCCTCTTACCTTTAAGTTCCAGGAGTGTGGCTGGGGATGATGGGAGTGTTTGCCTCTGGTGTCCTGTCCTCTCCTCTGCTCTCCCTCTCACCCCGCGCGGAGTAAGCTAGGAGGAAGTGACTGGCCGTCACTTCCTCCCAGCAGCATTTTTTTAAAAGATGCCCGGTCACGCAATTACAGCGCTGACTGGCCCCTGAAGATATAGGGCTCATCGGGTGGCCCTAAATGCTTGGGCCACCTGATGGGCCCCGGGCTCCCCAGGGCCGCCGGGCCTGTGACAACCATCATGGTTGTCACCCCCTGATGGCGGCCCTGCACACAGTTACAGGCATACAGTCACACACAGTTACAGGCAGAAAGTCACACATACAGTCAGAGACAGTCATGCACACAGTTACAGGCAGACAATCACATATACATTTACATACACACACGCTCACAGTAAAAGACAGCAGCAAACCGTCACATGCACACAGTCACAGACAGATAGTCACACACGGTTACAGGCAACATCAAACAGTCACAGGCAGACAGTCACACATACATAGTCACATGCAGACAGTCACACAGTCACACACACAGTTATAGGAAGACAGTCACATATACAGTCACAGGCAGAGAATCACACACACAGTTACAGGCAACATCACACAGTCACAGGAAGACACACACACACACACACCGTTACAGGCATGCAGTCACACACACAGTTACAGGCATGCAGTCACACACACATACACAGTTACAGGCATGCAGTCACACACACAGTTACAGGCATGCAGTCACACACACACATACACAGTTACAGGCATGCAGTCACACACACACACACACATACACAGTTACAGGCATGCAGTCACAAACACACACACATACACAGTTACAGGCATGCAGTCACAAACACACACACATACACAGTTACAGACAGGAGCTGGAGGAGGAGTGGATTCCCTGAAGTCCTTCCTTGGAGCCTGTTAGGTGGAGAGGCAGGGATTCCATCTTGCTGAACCTCCATGTGCAGCAGTAACAGCAGCGGGTAAGGGCCGCATTAAGCCCCACCCCCGCTGCTGATTTGGCTGTCTTCCGTGCAGCCAGTTCAGCTGCTCCTTGCGTGTGTGAGCTGTTCTGGCCACACGGCAACCTAACTACCATGGGGCACTGTGCGGCCATACAGCTCACACAGCCCCCAGACCAGGGTCATGGCACCCCCCCCCAGTGGCACCCGGGACGGACCCCCCTAATACGCCACTGGTCACAGGAGAGACCTTTGTTTGGTATATATGTCTGTATTGTGCTTCTAAATTATAATTTGGATGACCTGCCAAGCAGCCAAAATTCTGATTTATCTACAATAGAAACATAGCCCTAACACCAGGAACAGAGTCCTGTTGAAACTGTTGAGTTACACTTAAATATCCGGTCATAAACCATGGTAAAATAATAACAGGGTTTTTTTGTGACTTCTGAGTACAGTTTTACAAAATATGATGATTATTTTGGAAACTAGTAAATATACCCCTGTGTCAAAATATACCAATATTTACCATGCTACACTAATTTGAAAGCAAATGTGGCTACATTTGCTCTAACCTTATGTACACATGATATTATTTTCATTCAGTATCTATGTAAGTGTAAGTAAGATATTGTTAATCTTTAATTTATGGAAATACATTTCCTCAACCTCTCTTCCATATAGTCACACTAATAGAATCCATAGTGAAATACTTTTGCTTGTTGGTTTGGATATTAAATCCCTAAGGGTAGGTTCCGTTACATTGTACAGTGTGTGGATTTTTCTTGTCAACTGTTAGAGCACTTTGCAAAATGACAGCAATTATTACAGCACTAAAACATTGCACTAAAAGCCTATTACTTTGGATAGATCACTTACTGTCGCTACCTAATTACATGGCACCAATTAAAATCTTAACTGCAAATTTGTTTTAATTCAAGCCATTTTGCTTGAAAAATAAATGGATAATTTGATCTTGACATAAAAACATATGCTTTGTTTATAAATTGTTTTTGTTGTAATTCTACATATCTATATATCTTCATCTATCTGTCTGTCTGCCTGTCTGACAGTATTTCTTGGCTATATAATGTAAATATACACAGATCAGCACATACCATAAGTCACAACTATATAGTTTTCAAGAGTGGCTGCATTGAGAAAGAGAGGGTAAGAGAGAAAAATCTAATGGCTTTATTTGCAGGATGCTATTTACAGGTAGAAATTTAAAAAAATACACAGGAAAGGTTTGTGTGCATTACATTTTTTCTCTCTTAATCAACTTGCAAATATGCATCATTCAAGGAGATTTATTAGTGGGCCCTAGTAGTGGTTACCAGGGCCGCCATCAGGGCATGACAACCGCAACGGTTGTCATGGGCCCGGCGGTCCTGGGGGGC
Source organism: Pelobates cultripes (assembly GCA_933207985.1). Lineage (NCBI taxonomy): Eukaryota > Metazoa > Chordata > Amphibia > Anura > Pelobatidae > Pelobates > Pelobates cultripes. The sequence continues at coordinate 190,208,059 of OW240916.1, read as the reverse complement.
CCGGACTGCTCAGGTCGTCCGGGCCCCACATTCAGTGGGTACATACCGGGTCGCAGGGGGCCCTGCGACCCCAGTATATACCCACAGGGCCAGCCTCTTCTCCTGGGGGGCCCAGGAGGCGGCCACGTCAGGGCCCCCCCAAGGCTGGCCCTGCTGACACCCGGCGGGCCGGCGCGCGAGGGAGCACTCTCTGTGTGCTTCCTCTTCAGCTCCCTCGCGCACCGTACTGATGCCGGAGCCGGAAGATGACGTCATCTTCCGGCTCCGGCATCAGTACGCGGCGCGCGAGGGAGCTGAAGAGGAAGCACACAGAGAGTGCTCCCTCGCGCGCCGGCCTGCCCGCCCGCCGCCAGTGTCAGGGGGGGTAGGAGGAATGAAATTCGAGGGAGGGGAAGGAATGAAGGGGAGGAAGGAATGAAATGGGGGGGGGAAGGAATGAAATGGGGGAAAAGAATGAAATGGGGGGGAAAGAATGAAATGGGAGGGGGGGAAGGAGAAGAAATGAAATGGGAGGGGGGGAAGGAATGAAATTTGAGGAGAGGGGGAGGAAGGAATGAAATTTGAGGGAGGGGGGAGAGGAATGAAATTTGAGGGGAGAGAGGAATGGAATTTGAGGGGGAGAGGAATGGAATTTGAGGGGGAGAGGAATTAAATTTGAGGGAGGGGAGAGAGGAAGGAAATTTGAGGGACGGGGAGAGGAAGGAAATGAGAGGGAGGGGGGAAGAAGGAAATTGACGGGGGGAGGGGGAGAGATTGACATCCATCACACACAATGCACCCCTTGCACACAGAAAAACACACAATGCATTACACACAGATACACGTACACAAGCAATGCATCCCTTACACACAGCAACACACAATGCACCCCTTACACACACTCAATGCATCCCTTACAGACGCACACACTGCATCCCATACATACACAAACTCATCTTGCAGCCCTTACACAGATTCACACAATGCATTCCTTACACACATCAGGACATCCCCCACACACACACACTCCACTCCCTGTGAACAAACTCATTGGTGGAACATGAAGGTGGACCCTGGGACCCAGACATTGAGCTGTGTAAAGGGCCCTCCAAAAACCGCCTCCAGAGAGCCTGTTGTACACCAGACCAGACGGCAGCTAGAGCCCATCATCATCATCCTCATCTGGTTGTAAGTAGGCAATCTAGTATATTATTCGTGGCACTAATCTCTAATTTACCTCACATTAAAGGGACACTATAGTCCCCAGAACCACTGCAGCTTTATGTAGTGGTTCTGGTGTCTAGCCTGTCCCTGCAGGCCTTTTAATGTAAACACGGTGGCACTGCAGCACTGGTGTTAGTTAACATGGCAGATCACATGGGTGGGGCATTGTGATGTCACATGGAGGGGCGGCAAACTTTACTTTTGCCTAGGGCGGCAAAAATCCTTGCACCGGCCCTGTAGACACTGCATCCCTGTGAGCGGATTCGGGAGGGGGCAGCACTTTGGGTGGACTCGGGTGCAGGCACCGGGGGGCCCAGACCTTGAGCTGTGTCAGGGGCCCCAACATTTCTGATGGCAGCCCTGGTGGTTACAACACTATTTTAGAAGCAGTTGCTAAATATATCAAGCCTTATAATGGGAAGCTTTTTTTCTTATGTTTTCAGTGGGCCGGCTATTGCAGGGTAATGATTAGATTTTGCAGATGTTTTGTAATCCATGACCTGTCATTTTTGAAGAGTCCCAAAGACTTAGCTTCTTCTAGTCACCCTCAGAGCAAGTCTGTTGCATCCCTGTTAACGTGGGGAAAAAGGTCCACATTAATTCTGAGATAGGTTGACACAGGGATGTGACATCCTCTCAGTTCTGGATAAATCAGTGACAATCTGAGTATTAGGCTTGTTGGTACACTTGATTGTATATTTTAGTGTATTTTATTATATTCTTATAATATTGGTCCCTGAGGAAGTTCCCTGAATGGAACGAAATGTGTATAACCATTTTTTAAATGATTCTATTTTAGCAATTTATGCAAATAAATATTTTTACATCCATACCATTTGGAGTGTGTGACCTTCCCGGTATCTGGATTGGAACTACTGTCGGTAGTGTGATATACCCCCCACAGCTATAGGGGAGGCACCTAATATGTGAGTGTAACCATTAAGTGTTGGGTGATTGAGAGCCTATAATAGTATTATACTATGTTGTATTTTATTTATGTTTTAGTGATACCAGCTGGATCCCTATGTTGTTTGTATTTTATACTATCCTGCATATGGTTACCCTTTTTGGGAGGAAACTTGAGGGAAGCAAGTATCCAAAAGCTAAGTTCATTTGTTATTTCCGCAGGTGAACAGGTGGAAGTTGTATATTATTTTATTACAATCTGAGCTCAGCAAGAAGTTGTGCTGCTGACTTCAGACTGCTTAGACAGTGACTCAGTGGTGCTTCTCCTGCTGTTAAAGTGTGGTGCCAGGCAATGTAATATGAATATGTTATGATTCCTGAATTCTTGTAGAACTCTTATAAAACTATAGATCTCATAAATGCCCATAATCTGAACTGAAATGGATATAAAAAACAAACTGACTTGGAAATAGGAACTGACAAAAAATGACACAGAAGACTCAGAGAGCACCTTCCTGTTCCTTAAAGGGACACTGTAATCAACCAATGAGATGAAGTGGTCTGGGTGCGACATCCCTGACCCCATTAGACCTGCAATGTAAAATGCAGTTTTTGAGAAACTGCAAGGTTTTACATTTCATTGCTAAGACTGCTTCTTTTGACTGTTTACCAGAGGATTTTACAGTGTCAGAGAAAATATATGAAATATAAAAATATTTTTATAAATATATAAAAAATATTCCAAACAATATATTTAATCAAAGATCATGGTGGAAATTGTATTATCCAGACTGCCATACTCTATCAAAAGCGACATGGGCCCAGAAAAACACCATCAATTTTCCAAATTTTAAATGGGCATCTAATATATTTGGCCCTGTTACTTCCCTAAAACACCTGTAAAACTGGTACATGGGTGTACTGTTATATTTACGAGAGAATGTTAAATAAAAATTCCGTAAGCTTTATTGTTTTAAATATGTTTATTGGATTCACAACATATATTTCAATGCAAACGTATTTGTGGTTAAGCGGGTAGGTGCCTGCGCAGAGGCGTAGTTATCGGTACACGAGTAGGTATGCATGTTGTTGCCTGCGCAGAGGCATAATATTCCGGTTGCTTGAATTATAACATTCAGTTTCACAGTTGGGTGCGCACTTTACGTAACTTTTGCTATGATGGTGGTCTGTCTTTGTGATTGTGCTATCCTTTGTGTTTTTGAGCGTCTGTTCCTGTGTATGTGTCGGGAGAGGCCTTCTGTGTGTTAACTCTGGTAGGTGCATTCTAGTTGGGTCCATGGGTCCATGGTTTGGTGCCGCTGGCCGTCGACCAGCTGCTAATTCTGGTGAGGTGTGCGGCTTGGTACTATTTTTCGAAGTCTGGGAGTCTGGGAGCACTAGGCCTCTTCTGAGTTTGGGTAGGGTCACTTGGGCGTGTGCTATACGTGGGGATTTACCCTTCCATATGAAGGAGCGGACCTCTGATTTTGGGTGCCGAAATTAATGTTTGTGGAGCGATTATTGGCACCGTTTGAAATACAAAGAGTAGTTTCAGCAGTAGTGTCATTTTGACTGTGTTTACTCTTCCCAACCATGAGATATAGTAGGATCTCCACCTGTGTAGTTCTTTTGTTGCTTTTTTCAGTATTGGGAGATAATTATGTGTGTAGAGGTCTGCCGAGTTTGGTGTGAGCCAAACCCCTAGATACCTTATACCGGTGGTCGAACCACCGGTATGGGTGCTGTCTGTGGATCGCTCGTTTGAGTGTGGGGCTTAAGGATAGGTCCAGTATCTCTGACTTTGAGTAGTTGATCTGGAGGTTCGAGATTCGGCCATATATGTCGAATTCCGTCTGTATTGCTCGCAGGGAGGTTTCCGGGTTCGTGACTTCGGATGTCTGCATTATGTCGGATCCTGTTCAGGAAGGGCTCTAGAGTCAGTGCAAAGAGTATGGGCGAGAGTGGGCAGCCTTGTCTGGTCCCGTTATGTATCTGGACAGGTCTGTCAGCACGCCGTTGAACGTGCCGTTGGGTTGGTATATAGCACCGTCACCCAGGTAAGGTATTTCAGTCCAATGCCGAGGGAGCAAAGAGTTTCGAACATCAGGTCCCAGTCCACCCTGTCGAATGCTTTCTCCGCATCTGTGGACAGGAGTAGGACTGGGATCTTCTGTGCTCTGACGTGTGCTATGAGGTTCAGGGCTCTTATGGTATTATCCCTCACTTCCCTGCCTAGGATGAATCCCATTTGATCCGGGTAGATTGTGGCGGGTAGTAATGGTGCCAGGTGCGACGCCAGGATGCTCACCAGAAGTCTGAGATCCATGTTCAATACGGAGATCTGGCGGCAGCCCGTGCATTGTGTCTGGTCCTTACCCTCCTTTGGGAGAAGGGTGAAGTTTGCCGAGGTGAATTGGGCTGTTTGGTGAGGCTCGGTCCTGGATGGAGTTCACGGTTTTCAGGAGTTTCGGTAGGATGTCTTGCGCGAACGTCTTGTAGTATTGGAGGGGCAGGCCGTCCGGTCCTGGTGCCCTGCCCGTTTTCGCTTTTTTGATGGCATGCACCAGTTCTTTAGGTGTGATAGGTTCCTCTAGTGCTTCCAGGTTGACCTCCTCTATTCCTGCGATGTTCGCCGTGTCTAGATATCTGTGGATGTCGGCGCTCTTTGGGGTCGTGATACTTCCAGTGTGGTTCGATAGAGGCCGCATAAATCCTGGTAGTAGATGTGGAATGCTGTTGATATCTGGTCCGGTAGGTGTCTGAGTCGTTGTTGTGCGTCCTTGATTTTCGAATTATATAATTGGGATCTGCGTTGCTTTAGGAGGTTTGCTAGTAGTCTCCCGCATTTGTCCAAGTGTTCATGTATTATGTGCCTGTAGTGTTGGTATGAGCGTTGGATCGCGCGGTTGAGGTGCGTGGTGAGTTGGGTATGTTTGGCCAATAGGTCTCTGAGGACTGTCGCGTGTAGAGTGCGTTTGTGTCTGGCTTCCAAGGTCACGATTTCTTTGCTGAGTTCGTGCATCTCTTGTGTCACCGTCTGCTTGCGGGTTGCGCAGATTGCTATGATTTGACCTCGCAACACAGTCTTGTGCGCTTCCCAACAGGTCAGTGGGGTCAAATCGTCAGTCTCATTGTCCCTGAAGTAGTCTTGTATATAGTGGCTGATCTGGTCCGTTACTATTGAGTTGGAGAGCATCGATTCGTTCAGATGCCATGACATCTGTCTGGGCTTGAACAGTGGTGATTTCATCTGCATGTGGATTGGGCTCTCCAGCAGTCTGCCAGCTGGTGGTGGTGTAGGAGGTGGAGCGTGTTGGCGTATCTGTTGTGTGGTGTAGTTCCATGTGTGGACATCGAGTCCTTGCTTGCTCCGTGTATGGGACTCATCTCGAGAAGAGGATGCATACTCCCTGTGTGCGCCTGTCTGGGTTGTGGCTGAAATATCCCGTGTGGAAGTTGCGGTCCTTCAGGGCTGGCGCCCTGCCTTCTTGGAAGTGCGTTTCCTGAAGGAATGCCACTGATGCCTTGTAGTATTTCAGGTGCAGGGGGTGCATGTGTGTTATCTTTGGATCTGGCAGGGTGGGGCGAGTTCTCACCGGTAAGACTGGTGAGTTGTGTTGGTCAGGTAGGATATCAGGGTACTTCCCTGTATAAGTTGGGTCTCGTGGTGTTATCCCGTAACTTGTGTCGTATCATTCATGCGGGTGCTGTGTGGGCGGGGGGGGAGGGGGACGCCTCTGGGGTCCCTAAATCCTCTTTCACTCCATAGTCTCATTGTGGCTGTCGTGCCTTTTCCTTGTGTGGTCCCGTGAGGTTTCAGGTTTGTATCTTGGGATATGTCAGGAACCGCGTGGAGGCGATGATGATGTGGTGCTTATTCTGGGTGAGCATGTTACACTTAACATATACAATGAATGAACAGTTAGATCCCCCTAGTACTATTTTGTGGTGGGGCTGATTATTCCATCCTGGAGAGCAGTCCACCTCTTGGTCCTCATTACCTATGTCTCCCACTCTATCACTGCTTAGTGTGTGTGGTCTTGGCTGGTGGCTAGTGGGTGTGGTGTCTGTTCTGGCCCTCTACCACTTTAAGGCTTTGCCTGGGTTTTGTCTTCTCAGGCTCGTTTATTTTTTGCCTCAGATTATCATGTATAGATCCCCCACTTGTTCTCCCCCCGCCCAGCTCTCTTTCCCCCCTTTTAGTCTCCCCCCTCCCCCCTCCTTTGCTTCATCTCTTGCCTCCCCCTCTCTTCCCCATGTCTAAGCCCATTGGTGGCAGGTGGGGACCCTAATATTAATATTCAGGGTGGAAAACCTAGTGTCATCCCTACTCATGGGCAGTGAGTGTGGGGCTGTAATTAATAAAACAAGAGTGAGACATGCTATTGCCCTCCTCCCAAATAATTGCATAGCATGTGAATAGTTGATATTTCGTAGTGTGATCCAGGGTCCCCCAGTTTATTTTGCCAACTAGTTATCATGCAACGGGTAGGTTCGCAGGGTAAGGGGCTTATTTCACAGGCCCTATTTCCATGGGATTTTTAGTGACTGGGCAGTAATGGCTGCCCAGTAGCTAGTTTTAAATTTTTAAGAGATAGGCATACAATACTTCAAATTCATTCATATACATAAAAGCAAGTGAATGATAATTTGTGAATGTGCATTATGTCCAGAAGCATTATGTCCCAAATTTGATTAAATCTGGTGCTTTGTAAATACTCTTAATTATATACATCTTATAGGTTTTGGATACAAAAGCACAAAGGAATTTGGGCAATTGCTGCAAATTCACTTGGCAGACTGAATTTGGACCGCATTAGGCTTTAATAAATATGAGAATTGCCAATGCATTCAGAATTCAATCATTTTCACAGGATTTTCCATTATTTAGTGAATAAACCTTTATATAATTAGGATGCAATTCCATGCCAGTTATGCCAGTTAAAATTCACTTTAAATTTACTTTGAATTAAAAACAAACCTCACTTCAGTTAGTTCGATTTTTCCAGAATTTAAAAAATTCTGACTGAAATTAGGACTTTACTACATAATTTCAAATTGTATTTGAATTTTATTTAGTGTGAGTGTAATGGTCTTGAGTGCATGGAGCAACCAAAATTTTAGACTAAAATAGTATGTCACTTTTTAGAACACTTTGATAAATGCTCCACCACGTATTAATTACCACTCTGCATGAGGTGTCTATGTTTCATGAAGTACAGTCATCCTATAGTCCTGTAATATGTGTATCCATCTTTTTCCTATTTTTGCATTTAAGAAACTGACATATTCAGACCTGGCAAAAATGTTTTTCTAAATGTATCTACGAACCTACCCTTTATCTAACTATGAACAAGGTTTCCAGATCATTAAACTTATAAACCCATTTTTGACATTTCTTTAATGCAACATTGGTCTACAATATATTACTATACATTTATACATAATACAAGAAGAATGTAAAATGATTATACTTCATCTTAAAACATCTGTGTATAATGGTAGGCCACTTTATTTTACTTGGCTACATTTAAGTCGTCATTTCCAGCATGTATTCACTTGATTCGCTTCTCACGCTTGAATACACTAAAAGTATTGTTAATGGCAACATTATGTATTTGTAATTTACATATAAGACCACCTGGAATCGTGGTTAGCTTATGCTATTTAACTTTAATGTCTATCTCTCCTTATTTCTTCTATAGATCAGTAGCACATTACCTACAGATTCCATTGCAAATGTTAGAAAAAGTCTGCCTTCGACAAAGTGGCTCTGAAAAATTGTGCTTTTACAATTTCCCAGAATGCTCAGCAGAATATGTAAATAAGTATAGACAGGTAATACTTTTCATTCCATCCCATTTTTCTGCATGTGGTTTAGCAATTTAACACAATTTAAAATACAGCTTTTTATAGCAAAAACATGATAGGATTCCAATGGACTGAGTGCCAAGGTTAGACTGCACAGTTTTGTCCTTTTTGAGACAGCCCAGGAAGGCACTGTGCAGTCATGGGAATCTACTCTATCTAGTAATAAAAACAAACAATATGAGAATTTTGAGAACAGATAAAAGCTTAGAGAAACTCAGTAGCTTGCATTTTGGTAAATCCCTGCTCAGGTCTCAAAATAGTTTTTTTTCTCACTTGTGCCATTACTTAGAGAACCTACTACAAGGTATATCAGACTGATTCCATTCTTAAGAGCAGTCTAGAACTGAAATGCTGGCAAATTCTCTCTGCACGAGAGTTACAGCAATTCCGAACAATTGTTTCGGACTTCTTTGAGCCTTGTCAGCAAGGTGTAGCTGATACCACTCTAGACACAGTGAGCAAGGGGACCACGTCTCTGACTAGTAGCAAACACAATATGATCATAAGTCCTAAAAGAGAAAAAATAAAATTTTGCAGATGAAATTGATACAGTTGGTAAAATTTTTGCACATGTTATCATATACTATAATTTTATATAAAATTATTTTGTTAAAGTATATAAGATAAATCAATCATGAAATAAAGGGGATAATTGTAAAAACCATTTCAGAAACCTACAGATAAACATATTGATTTAAACTTTTTTGAATATTTTTGGCAGACACAACCCATAAGATGAATAAAAAGACATCAGTTTATTTTTAAATATGATTAATTTAGTTTTGATCATCTTCCATTATCCACAACACCCAAGTGGACAACACACTAAAATATGTTGTGTGAATGTCATTCTGATTGTCAGGTTTCAAAACTGACATGTAAGACTTTTTCGTTTATTACTGGACCTTTAAGTGAACGTCATGATTTTCTTCTCTAGTGGCCTCCCTAGCCACTAATCTATTCACTCACCTTAATATCCTCACCTGGATTAACTAATGATGAGGCTTGATAAGTCTACTCCCAGCACACAACAGTGCCTGGACATTGAAGTCTATGCTCTGATAAAGAATGTTCCTGGTAATATCCTGTATTTTATCTACATGATTTCATTCTGTAGAGAACTTACCTACATTGCCTCATCCTGTACTCATCTGCATTTCCTCATACTGAAAGGCACTAACCTGTATTACTTCATCCTGAATTTGCCTGAATTACATCTTACCGAAAGACTTTCCTTATCAGCTTCCAAGAATCCTGATTTGTGGCGTATTGTCGTCATTGAAGAATCTTAACTGCTTCAATTGCTGCATCACTGCATGATCTCGTAAGCAACCTGCATTATATTATTTTTGAATATACCTACCTGTTTCAACCTCTGCAACTCTGCATGATCCTGTATTGCCTTATCCTAAAAGGTATTTACTTATAACTAACTGCATTGCAAAGTATCCTGAAAATCCTTAACTACTTGGTATAACTTCAAGCTTGCTTGAATACAAAATACTTTATTCATTTACTTTCTAAAGATCTTGTTTGTGGCATATCGCCTAAACCCTGTTTTTCTAAAAGTATTCTATTTGTGGCAGACTGCACTTTATTTATTTCAGTAAATTTGTTATGTCTAATATGACAAAGTTTTTTTAACCAGTAACCCTTGCAATCGTATCCTCTCTGACCTGCCCAGGAGCATGACACTGATTCTGGAAATGTATAATATGGCAAATAATAATACAAATAAACATTGGTTATTTAAAACCTATATATAATTGAATAATTAGTGTAGTAACAAGTATAACATTCTGAAAAGCTGATAAAGAGATTCCAAATAGAAGTGATTATGTTACAAATGCCTACAGGCAACTTCATGATGTCATATGTTATTTTTGACTTATATCATACTAAAAGTGAGACAATTAACCAAAATTACTTTAAAATACAAGAGCTGAAGAAAGCATTGTAATTAAAGAGGAATAACCATGCCACAGTAACCCAAAGATACTTTTTTATTAACATTTTAAAAAAATAAATTTTACGAGCCTCAAATCCGATAAAGTCTCATTCTGTGAATGTAGCAAGTCTTATTGATATGTTTTAATAAAACTGTTTTGAACTGCTTTTCTGTAGCAATGATATAGAACAAAATTAGCTTGATATACTAAGCACTAGCAATTTGAAAAACAAATGATTTGCACTTTCCAAAGTGTGGCAACCATTGGAAGACTACCTAGATAGGACAGCACGAACACCATAAGGCATACAAGCAAGAACGCAGCAATATGCACAAATACTGCATGAGACAAGGCTTGATAGTTCCTGCAAATGAATTTCATCAGATCTGAAAATATACGGGCTAGCCGTACACAAAAAAAGCACTCAGAAATGTAATAAACCGTGGCACACCCTGTCACAACCGCTGAAAGAAAGGAATGTAAATATGGCCGGTGACTTAAATGAATGTAATACTCACTAACACCGTATGATGTGATAAGCAACTGTAATGGGATACAGATATTTGCTGTCGAGGTATTGTAAAGATGATATTGTAAAGAAAATAAAGAATTGAAAAAAAAAAGTGTACAGTGTAAATTTGCTGTCCCCTCAAAATAACTCAACACACAACCATTAATGTCTAAACCGTTGGCAACAAAAGTGAGTACACCCCTAAGTGGAAATGTCCAAATAGGGCCCAAAGTGTCAATATTTTGTGTGGCCAACATTATTTTCCAGCACTGGTTTAACCCTCATGGGCATGTAGTTAACCAGAGCTTCACAGGTTGCCACTGGAGTCCTCTTCCACTCCTCCATGATGACATGACAGAGCTGGTGGATGTTAGAGACTTTGCGCTCCCCCACCTTTCATTTGAGGATGCCCCACAGATGCTCAATAAGGTTTAGGTCTGGAGACATGCTTGGCCAGTCCATCACCTTTACCTTCAGCTTCTTTAGCAAGGCAGTGGTCATCTTGGAGGTGTGTTTAGGGTGTGATGTTGGAATACTGCCCTGCGGCCCAGTCTCCGAAGAGAGGGGATCGTTCTCTGCTTCAGTATGTCACAGTATATGTTGGCATTCATGGTTCCCTCAATGTAGCTCCCTAGTGCCGGCAGCACTCATGCAGGCCCAGACCATGACACTCATGGTTCCAGTAATCCATGTCCTAAGTCTGCTTGTCTTCAGCAAACTGTTTGCGGGCATTCTTGTGCATCATTTTAGAAGAGGCTTCCTTCTGGGATGACAGCCATGCAGACCAATTTGATGCAGTGTGCGGCATATGGTCTAAACACTGACAGGCTGACCCTCCACCCCTTCAACCTCTGCAGCAATGCGGGCAGCACTCATACGTCTATTTCCCAAAGACAACCTCTGGATATGACGTTGAGCACGTGCACTCAGCTGCTTTGGTCAATCACGGTGAGACCTGTTCTAAGTGGAACCTGTCCTGTAAAACTGCTGTATGATCTTGCCCACCATACTTCAGCTCAGTTTCAGGTCTTAGCAATCTTCCTATAGCCTAGGCCATCTTTATGTAGAGCAACAATTCTTTTTTTCAGATCCTCAGAGTTCTTTGCAATGAGGTGCCATGTTGTACTTCCAGTGACCAGTATGAGAGAGTGTGAGAATAACACCACTCACTTTTGTTGCAAACGGTTTAGACATTAATGGCTGTGTGTTGAGTTATTTTGAGGGGACAGCAAATTTACACTGTTATACAGGCTGTACACTTACTACTTTAAGTTGTAGCAGAGTGTCATTTCTTCAGTGTTGTCATCTGAAAAAATATAATACATTATTTACAAAATGTGAGGGATGTACTCACTCTTGTGTGTGTGTGTGTGTATATATATATATATATATATATATATATATATATATATATATATATATATATATATATATATATATGTGTGTGTATTAAGGCAGTTTTGCCTGTATTTGTGGGAGGGGCTTAAATTAATTCACTCCCCTATATAAGGGACACCCCTTACCTGACTCATATATATATATGGGACGAAAGTGCTAGGTGGGATAGTGCATGCTATGCTGCAAGGGTTAACATCTTGTGTGTCATAAGAATTGATTGTACCAGGTAACCGAGTTTCGGTTGGTGCTGGTTGTACAGTAGCGTGAGGCCCAGCCTTGTGAGGGCTGTGACCGACTCGAGATTGCCAGTCTGTCGTAAATTTTTTGGCTCATGAGTTTATGAGTGAGGCTAGCATGGCCTGGGTGTTGCTGGGCCTTCCCCTGCCTCCGTGTTGTCCGTTGATGTATGGAGGAGTTTGAATAACTCTGCTTTCCTTGCTGTGGCAGGGTAGGGGATATGTCGCCTCCTTAGGTCGGAGCCACATCTCCTCTGCTTGAATGTGTATCACTTCTAGCCGGGGTGCCAGGAAGAGGTGATTCTTCACCATCTTTTTGAGAAATACTTAAATAACAATAAAGATTGCAATTATTATTTGTACCCAGAGGTCTTGTACTGGCTTGCTAGCTAAGCCGTAAGGTGAAATGCGAGGCGGCTAGCTCACGAGTGGCCAGAGGGGTGTATGCCTCCGAGTGTAAGGCGGGGTGTTTGCCTCACGGGACCACTAACCGAAGCATAATGCAGAGAAAAAAGGGGGTGATACCTATTGGGCCCTAGAACCCTAATTGCCAGTACACTATTACTATTCCAGGGAAGGTAAGAGATGGATAACTACATGAGCAGGTGTACGTACCTGGTACTATGGTATTGAACCTGACAATCCGTATAGGTTTTTTAGTAGTAACTGTAACCTGAATGGATAAAATCGTATGGCATATGGAAATATGGCATAGACAAACCTTATCTTAAAACATACAGTATATGTGAAAGTAAAGTTCCGTGATATGTATATATTAAAGATCATATCCATACTGGTTAAATATGTATCAATCTTAACCCATTAAGTGCCGTATGTATGTGAACCATATTACCAGTTACGTATATACAGATGCGTGTGCTACTGTGTAATAATATGTGTATTTATAACAGATGTTGATATACTGCTTGCTATGTGAATTGCTGTATGCCTTATTGAATGGTCAGTGAACATGGTGTTGCAAAATGCAAGTGCACTGGAGATCTGCCGAGTGCCCTATAGGTGGCAGTGTAGTTGATACTGATTGGTATGTGAAATGTTGTTTGTCTGTTGACCTATAGGGGTCAGTGTTTTGGTGTTTGTAAAACCCCATGAAAAACCCCATGAAAATTGTCAATGTACTTGACAGACCTGTAGGTGGCAGTGTTGATAGAACCACTGTTAGTCTTGATGTGAAATTTAAATTATTGTGAATTAAACCTGAAGTTGAGCCCATGTTGGAGTTTAATTTATGGTTATGGTTATGTTTAAAACAATCTTATGTGTAATTTATATTGGCTGGTAATTGTATATGACATGTGAAGACAGTTTTGCTGTTGACCAGTAGGGGTCAGAAATGCTGATTGTATGGTAAAATACCCTTTAACCCCTGAAGGATAAATGACTTGTGTGACATATCATGATTCCCTTTTATTCCAGAGTTTGGTCCTTAAGGGGTTAATCCAAATGCAAGGTTAACGTGAGATTTTGAGAGTGACCTGTAGGAGTCAGTGTGGTTTATGTGAAACATTGTTTCGTGAGCTATTCCCCAGCATTATAGTTGTATGACAGGGAAACAAACAGTGCCCGTTTGACAATATACAATAAGTGAACATAATAGCTTAATAACAGTCATTGTAACAAACCAAAGTTCTGTTCGTGGGTTGTAAAGGCACGAAACGTGTGTGTGTGTGTAGTACAATAGTAAATGCATGAACTAGTTCCCGTTTGGTAGAAAATTGCACGAACCGTGAGCCTGGTATGTCAGGGAAACAAAACGAAACGAGCAGTGAGATTCGAAATGCACGCACAGAATTGCCTAGTATGTTTAGGCAATTGAAACAGAATGTGTTCCCGTTTGGAAGTATGCTAATGCTCGAAATGAGCCAGTGACAGATATAAACAAGTGAATTTAAACGAATGATATGCATGAACATGCAATGGTTTTAGGACAGATTTAGACAAAATGCAGCCGTAAAGTGAGGACCTGACCTGTGCATGGTGCCGTGGGACTGATGCCTGGCGTAACGGGTAGGTCGACTTACGGTTTGTGAGTCACTTGGACACCATCCAGAGCGATAGATTGAAGAAAGAATGTGGAAGGCCGGAAAAGCCTGTGGCTGAATTCCTGACACAGCTCAGCTTAGAAAACCTCATGGAGTAATCAGGTAAAATGGCGTCTGGATGACCCGGAAGTGGAAATCATTCTGATGCTGACCTCAAGCGATATGAGTCAGGTAAGGGGTGTCCCTTATATAGGGGAGTGAATTAATTTAAGCCCCTCCCACAAATACATGCCAAATGGCCTTAAAACATATATATATAATCTCTATCTCACGGAGAAGGCACTGTACCACCAGTATATCCTGGAGTGGAGATATACCACTTAACACTGTTCTTAGGATCTAGAAAGCTCCATTACATGTGAGTGCATATGGATTCACCTATCTGACTTGCCTATATTATCCTGACATACTAAACTATATAGTTTCCATTTTATACGTTGGACTATCTACATGAACAAGAGGCTCATTACACATCCTTAAGCGGGGATTTACCAGTCAAGCACATTACATTTGAGCTATTTCATAACTCCATATATTGTAAGTGTATCTCTTTTTCTTTCATATTCCATTTAAGAAACTTACTACACTATATCATCGTCCTTTTTTCATTTTTTTTCTGTTTAATATGGTGAGGACACATCAAGGTGCTTCTCTCAATTCTCCCTATTAGCTCTTTTACTGTCTGATTTCTTTCCTTTTGGAAATCTTTGACTTGCGTATGGCCCAGTGGCGTACATAACAGGGTCGCGGCTGAGACCGGGCCCGGCCCACCAGGGGGCCCGGCCGCCCCTGCGACCCGGTATGTACCTACTGGGCCAGCCTCTTCTCCTGGGGGGCCCAGGAGCCGGCTACCCCAGGTCCCACCGAGGCTGACACCCGGCGAGCGGGCTGTCTGGGTAGCCGGCACGTGAGGGAGCACTTTCCCCTAAGTGCTTCCTCTTCCACTCCCTCGCGCACTGCACTGATACCGGAGCCGGAAGAGGACGTCATCTTCCGGCTCCGGCATCCCTACGCGAGGGAGCGGAAGAGGAAGCACTCAGGGGAAAGTGCTCCCTCGCGCGTCGGCCACCCAGACAGCCTGCTCGCCCAACCAGGAGCCCAGCTGCACCATCACTGGACCCCAGGGAATCCCCCCAGCACTCCAAAAGGTAAGGAGGCTGGGGGGATTCAATTTAAAAAAAAAAAAAAAAAATAGGGTTAGTGTGTATGTGTTAGTGTGGGTGTTAGTGTTTCTGTTATTGGGTGTGTCTGTTATTGAGTGTGTCTGATGTCTGTTAGTGTGTGTTTGTCAGTGAAAGTGTGTTTTGTGAGTGTGTATGTATGTCTGTCGCTGCGTGTCTCTCTGTCAGTAAATGTGTGTGTCTGTTAGCTAGTGTGTATGCGTCTGTTCGTGAGAGTGTGTCTTCAGCTTTTACCTTTCTCCAGCGCCGGACTTCCTTGGCACTGGGGATCCCTCCGCCTCTCAGCTCCGAATGCACATGCGCGGCAAGAGGCGCGCGCATTTAAACCGCCCATAGGAAAGCAATACTCAATGCTTTCCTATGGACGTTCAGTGTCTTCTCACTGTGATTTTTCACAGTGAGAATCGCGGAATCTTCTCTAGCGGCTGTCAATGAGACAGCCACCAGAGGCTGGATTAACCCTCAGTGAAACATAGCCGTTTCTCTGAAACAGCTATGTTTTCAGCTGCAGGGTTAAAACTAGAGGGACCTGGCACCCAGACCACTTCATTGAGCTGATGTGATCTGGGTGTCTGTAGTGGTCCTTTGGGTGTGTGTAGCATACCGCGGTCGCGGGGTCGCAGCCCTGCAACCAGGTGCCCGCCGCCATGTGTTGCAGCCCCTTTAATACCTATTAGGATCCGAATCCAGCACAGGAGGGTGGATAGAGGACTGAATCCATTGCCAGAGACATATCTGCGATGCGCTATAGGTCTTTCAGGCCTTTCTATATTCTCTAATTACCACTTATAGTGGTTCTACATTTGTTTTAAATACTTTTATTGTAGTCATGTCATAAGCTTGGTTAACAAACATTTTTTTTTTTTTTTTTTTGATGTAGTGTGTATTTGCCTGCACGGAGGCATGGTTCTCGGTACATTGTTATAAGCCATTGGTTGCCTGCGCAGAGGCGGGTTTGGCATACTTTATGCATCATAATTATCTGGCATACATTGCGGTTTGTGCATGTCTGGATGTATGCGTTTATTTTATGTAAATGTTGTGGTAGACATACAGGTTTTGAACCTTGTCGTGAGCTTGTTGCGTCTAATTAGTCCCTGTGTGCTTCGCGTGTGCTAGAGTTTTCGACTATTTGTCACGTCTGTTGGGATCGTTGATGTTGCGTTTGGGTTTTACTTATGGCTTTGTGTAGTAGGTCTTTATGTGGGAGTGTAATGTGTGGCGTGTCGGGTGTCCGGGGTATTATCTCCTCTATGGTGCCTTTTCTGTCAGCCCCAGCGGTAACCCTGCTCATCTTGGCTTCTCGTCTTGCTTACTGCTGTGGATTTTGCGGGGTTTGCTGGAATCTGGCGGGTAGAGCAGTGTCTCGTGTTTCTATTAGTATCGTGTCCTTGGGTCATTGGTGTGCTTCCCGTCGTGTTGGTCCCTTCTACTACATCGGCTTTATATTTGGCCTGTGTGTTGGATGGGTGTGTTTGTGTGTGCGTCTGTTTTTAAGTAGGTTGGGTCGTTGTAGCTTGTTTCGGACGTGTTCATGTAGGTTGTTCGATGTGTTAGGTTGTCTATGTCTTAGTGGGGATCACCTTAGTGAGTAGCAGTGTTCGTGTGATATTTAATTGTCTTCACTCCTTATGGTAGCTTGGTCTTTTCTGGTGTCTGTAGTCATCTGTTTGAGAGTGTTGTGGGTAGGGGGCCGGGGGGGGGGTAGGGGATGAAGGTTGGATGTCTTGTCTCCCGTTGCCGCCTCAGCCCGGGGCCTTCCGAACACCCACTTGGGTCTGTTCCCTTTCTCCCTCTCTTTCTGCGGTTACTGTGTTATGTGGTGGTGTTGAAAGGATTCTGAGGTGGTATGGTGTATCCAGTGGAACCAACATTTTATGTAGCGGTCCCTTTGTGTCGGGGTATTTGCTTTCATATCCTCTAATTTCCGTATAGCTTCCACCTTCTCCACCCAGCATCTCAACGGGGGTGTGGTGGTCTGCTTCCAGTATATGGGGATGGTCGCCTTGGCTGTGTTAAGCAGTCTGGGGATAATGGATCTGGTGTATGCCTATGTTGTCATGGTGGTTCGGTGTAGGAGGAAGGCGGCCGGGGTCCTCGACAGTAGTTCGGCTGTTATTTCATGTATAGCGGAGGAGTGGGCTCGTGTCTGTCGTCAGGTATTGTTTCGTGCCCTGCCTGTGCCAGACTTGCATTGTTGCTGTCACGAAGGGGTTGGTGATGTGTTTGTGTCTGTACGCTGCTTTGGGGATCCATGGTAGGGTTCGGAGGTCGCAGTTGGTCATATCCGATTTCAATTGGGTCCACGGTTTGGTGCCGCTAGACACTGACCAGCTGATGATTCTCGTGGTAATATTTCTCAAAATCTGGTAGCGCCAAGCTCCCTCGGAGTTTCGGTAGTATCAATTGGGAGTATGCTACGCATCGGGATTTGCCCTTCCAAATAAATCTGTGGACTTCTGTCTTTAGTGTCGAACGTTTGCGGGGCAAGTATCGGTACTGTTTGCAATATAAATAGCAGTTTGGGTAGAAGCGTCATCTTAACCACCACAAGATATAGTATGAGTTCCATTTGTGCAGTTCTTCTGTTGCTGTTTTCAGTATCGGGAGGTAGTTGTGTGCGTATAGATCTGCTGGGTTTTACCACCCAGTGGTATGGGTGTTGACTCTGGATCGTTTGTCTGAGTGTGTGATTGATGGTCAGGTTCAGGATCTCTGAATTCAAGTGGTTGATTTGAAGGTTCGGGAGTTGGCCGTATAGCTCGAATTCCGTCTGTATGGCCTGTAGGGAGGTCACCGGGCTCGTAACTATGAACAGGAGGTCGTCTGCGTATGCCAAATTTTATGGTGTGTGTTTCCGATTGTTAGTCCTTGTATGTCTACATTGTGTCGGATCGTGTTGAGGAAGGGTTCTAACGTCAGCGCAAAGAGTATGGGCGAGAGCGGGCTGTGGCGAAACCGACCTCGCCACTGGCCATTGGAGAAGACTGATTGCCAGCCTCCTGCCATGTGACTATGGCCCCTGGGATGTATTGCCCTTTAAAGACATGATTTGGGCATAGTGGATTTGTGTTGTGCTGCTGCTGGCCCTTTAAGAACCATCTGGGGACATACTGTGGAGTTACTGGGTGGCCACCATTTCATGTATCAGAGGCACATGGTGAGAACAATGGATGGTGCCATTTTAACTCACAGGCACTGTTTGGACTTTTCTACACGGTGCCATCTTGCCGGTATTTGGTGCACAAAGACATCGTGCAGTAATTTTAAACGATACAACAGGGGACACATTATACAGTAATTATTTTTCATATAGCCTGTATATGTTCTACAGAATCTGCATTAAACTGTATCTTCCAAACTATTGAACAGATCTGGGTGAATTTTGGATATGTGGTTCACCCAGATCTCCCGGTTCTGGATATACTTTTATGGGGTTATTGCATGTTTTGGGGTCCCTGTGATATGTTTTATAATACTGTATTTTTCTGCCTGTGATAATTACATTAACCATTTTCTTCAGTAATCATATCACAGGCAGAGGGGAGGATTTTGTGTGGGAGTGTCTGTGAGTATTGTACGGATTGATTGGTTGTATTTCACAACCCTGTGGTCAGTACTATGTTTGTGGATTGTGAATAAAAGACTGTATGTGCCAGTACAGGCAGTTCTGCTTGACCTCAAAACGAAGTGTTGTCTCGTTATTGGGGGAATTGGATTGTATGCTGATTGCCAGGAGTGTAAGCTGATTGTATGCTTTTCCTGTTCAGCTGCTTACAGCATTCATATGCTTGAGAGCATTCGTATGGCTTCTATGGTTCGGTGGTTGTGTTTTCTGCTGCAGTGCTTGGAGTCCTCAGGAAGTGCTAGGAGCATCTTTCAACTGAGGTACCCAGTCGGTGTGCCAGGTGACCCGTTGCACGGGCAGCCCTGTCTGGTTCCATTGTATATCTGGAACGGGTCCGATAGTGCGCCGTTGATCCTGATTCGTGCCGTTGGGCATGTGTATAGTGCCGCCACTCAGGTGAGGTATTTTGCCCCAATGCCGAGGTGTCGGAGCGTTTCGAACATCAGGTCCCAGTCTACCCTGTCGAACACTTTTTCTGCGTCTGTTGACAGGAGTAGCACTTGGATCTTTTGTGTTCTGGCATGTGCTATAATGTTCAGGGTTCTAATGGTGTTGTCCCTCACCTCCCTGCCAGGGATGAACCCCGTTTGGTCTTGGTGGATAGTTGCAGGCAATAGCGGCGCCAGTCGGGTCGCGAGGACACTCGCCAGGAGTTTGAGGTCCGTATTTAACACGGAGATCGAGCGGTAGCTAGGGCATAGTGTCAGGTCTTTTCCCTCCTTCGGAAGAAGGGTAATGTTTGCCGAAGTGAATTGGGTGATTGGTATGGCTCCTTAGTGGATGGAGTTGAGGGCTATGAGGAGTTTTGGTATTGTGTCCTGTGCAGAGGTCTTGTAGTACTGGAGGGGGAGGCGGTCCGGTCCCGGTGCTCTGCCTGTTTTCGCTCTTTTGATAGCGTGTGCCAGTTCCTCCGGTGTTATGGGTGCCTCCAGTGTTTCTCGGTTGGGCTCTTCTATTTCTGGCACATTTGCCGCATCTAGGTATCTCCAGATGTCATTTTTTTTTTTTTTTTACTGGGTCGTGGTGCTTCTGGGGCCTCTCGGCGGAGGTGGTATAAGTCTTGGTAGTAGGCTTGAACGCTGTGGAAATCTGGTCTGGCATGTGTCTGAGTCACTGTTGTGTGTCTTTGATTTTTGAGATGTAGAGTTGAGTTTTGCGTTGTTTTAGTAGATTTGCTAACAACCTCCCGCACTTGTGTTTATAGTGCTGGTAGGAGCGTTGGATCTAGGGTGCGTTTGTGCCTGGCCTCTAGTAGTGCTATCTCCTGGCTGAGGTCAAGAACCTCTTGCACCGCCATCTTCTTGCGGGTTGCACACATCGCGATGATTTGGCCGCGTATCACCGCCTTGTGTGCCTCCCAGCATGTCAGTGGCGTCACGTCATCCGTCTCGTTTTCCTCAAAGTATTCTTGGATGGAGTGGCTGATCTTGTCTACCACTGTTACGTCAGAGAGGATCGATTTATTCAGTCTCCATGACATCTGTCTGGGTCTAAACAGCGGTGATTTCAGCCGTATGCGGATCGGGCAGTGGTCCAACCAAGTCATTGGTAGGATCTCTGCGGTGGTGAGCAGGGTCAGGTTTTGGTGTGGTATGAGGAAGTAGTCCAATCTTGTGTATATTGAATGAGTCGTTGAATAGAAGGTGTAATCGCGGGTCGATGGGTGTAATGCCCCCCAGCAGTCCGCTAGTTGGTGGTGATGAACGAGGCGGAGTGTGTTTGCGTATCTGTTGCGTGGAGTTGTGCCGTGTGTGGATGAGGAGTCTTGGTCTGGATGTAGTGTCAGGTTCAGGTCTCCTCCGATGATCAGAGTGCTTTCTGTGAATTTCATCAGGGTGCTGAGCACATGTCTTAGTGTTGTTGTTTCGTGTTAGGGGCATACATGTTGGCGAACGTGTATGTTTGGTCCAGGATAGTGCCTTTTGTGAAGATATACCTTCCTTGTTTGCATCTGATGGTGGCTTTCTCCGGATAGGGGACGTGCCTTGAGAAGAGAATGCACACTCCGTGTATGCGTCTATCGGGGTTGTTGCTGAAGGGCCAGTGCTCTGCCTTCTTGGAAGTGTGTTTCCTGGAGAAATGCTATCGATGCCTTGTAATGTTTCAGGTCTCACAGAAGCCTTGTTCGTTTCTCCCTGATGTTCAAGCCGTGCACGTTGTAGGAGACTATACTTAGTTCCTCCCGAGCGAATCCGTTCAGCCCCCTGGGTTGACATCATCCGGGCGGCCAAGGAAGATGACTTGGTAAGGTGGGGGTGGGGGGAGGGGGAAGGATGGTGCGGGGGGGTGTTTGTTGATGTAGTGTGATGGCGTTGTGGTCACGTCTGGGTTCTGTAATGGGTCTGAGTGGACTTGTTTTGTCTTTGGCGCTACGTAGTGTGTACAGGTTAATGGACAAGTGTCCCGGGGTGCGACTGTTCGACCGATCAGTCGGTAGGTCTGGGTCGACTCCGGGATTTGTGTGTCCTCTTCTGGAAGGGGGTCTTGTGTCCTCTGCCTGTGGGGGTGTCTGGCTACATGTCTGGGATGGCTCGGGCCATCCAGTGGCGTCTGCCGAGTTTATGTGGGTTTTGTAGTTTGTGGTAGGTATGTGGTCTCCCATCCGCTTAGTGGCTGTGTGATTGGAGCGTCCTCTCTGTCTCTTGCTGTAGTTCGTGCGTGGGTCATCAGTGGTACGTTAAGTGTGCTATTGCTGTCCCTCTGCCGGCTTAGGGCAGTCAGTTTAGTTGGTCATGTCGCCAGCTAGTCTACGGGCGTGATTGAGTTGTGGGGACCCCCTTTTGCGGGCCTTGTGTGTTTATTGTTGTGATTTTACATCATAGTGGTTTTGTGGGGCTAAGCTTTGCTGGGTCAGGGCGGTCTAGTGAGGTCTTGGGGTGGGCCTTGTCGTGGGTCATGTTTGGGGGTGCTGTTTCGTGGCCTGTTTTGAGTCTCACGTTCTGGTGTATTGCTGGTGAGAGTTGGGGTATGGTATCGTAGCGTTCTCCGTCACATCACTCTG
>OW240916.1:190058612-190181112 GCA_933207985.1 Pelobates cultripes | reverse complement strand
GCTTGATTATGTCATATACATTGGGTAATGTCATGTAACTTGGCATTTTTGTCAAATATTTTTTTATTGAAAGGTTTTTAGTTAAGAATAATAATCATTGAAAAACTAATATAAATATATATATATATATATATATATATATATATATATATATATATATATATATATATATATATATATATATATATATATATATATAATAATAATAAGAATACATATCATTCAAACAAACAAAAAGAAACGGAGGAAAAGTATCCATCCATTATAAAATTGATAGCATATGCTTTATGAAAAATACTACATAGTGTCAAATAAGGTGTAAAAACACTTAACTTGGCATTCTGATGGTGCAACATAATTTTATAGTATAATTTAAAGAGCAGGCTCCACAAAGATGTCTCAGTACATTACAGAAACAAAATTTTCAATTGTAGAATAAATTCTAGACTTGGTAAATACTGGATGATTGTAGGTATTAATGGACGTGCTAGGTTAACTCGCAGTAATGGCTATCTGCCTGTAAGATTAAAACATATGGAAGAAGAATTAAAGGCAATAGGTATTAACTAAAAGAGAGCACAATAGGAGCATGAAGAAGGCTTGGAGACTCATAACTTACCTCTTAATGACTAATAAACATAATAAGCCAGTAAAATAATCAGAGCTGCACAGTATCTGCAGTCTTTTCATACAGCTGCTCAGTCAATGAATATGGATGGAAAGCTACCAATACAGAGGTATGACATTCCACTGATCCCTGGAGGGACACTCCACCAGCTCAAAACATGGATGTGATTCTGCACTGCACCTCCATGAATCTTGCTATCAGGAATTGGGCCTCTGGACATTCCCTCTGCATGCAGTAGACCCTGCTGAGCATGAATCCTCTGACATCTATTGTGCTTGCAGGCATGGACCCCTCTGGTGCCCCAAATAAGGACACAGTGTTAGGGCCTGCATGTAGGTGGAATACAAGGCTGTGTTGGCTTCAGTGCCCTTTTTACCTGCTTCACTGCTCATGTCAAAGAGAGCTGTCATGGAAATTCTACTGGCTCTTGGCTGCCAGGAACTTTGATCTGGACTGTTACACATGGACCCTCAGGTAAAGTATTCACTTATCAGTTGCATTTTTTATCCCACAATCTTGTGCACGGGCTGTCGAGTGCCAGTGTAAGCAGGTCTACTCGAGTAGGTATGCATGTGTCTGGGCACTACAGGCATTGTCGGTCATCTTATTAAGTAGGCCTCTGGCATACAACATGCATTTGGTCAGAAAAATTGCAGTGGGCCAAGGAGCAGACCATGGAATACCGGGATAGCACCCAACCAAAGCAGGGGGTTGAAAGCCCAAATGAGGCTGGAACCAAGCTCTGGCAGATGATTGGTCTCCTCTTTATTTGGTCATAGGCCCCACGACAGTCCTGCTCGGTCCACACCTGCCAGAACCAACAAAACCTAAGTCAGTTACTCAGCAAAGTATTCCTCTAGTAGTTACTGGTTTGTCATGCGAACTATAGATTAATTTTGCCAGTGAATCAACGATATTTCAGGCTAAATCTGAGGAGCTCCAACAATGTGCGACCCACTCGGTTTAGCTGTCAGGCTAATTTATCAATTTTAGATTTTTTGATACATTTTTCAAACAATTTTATTTTTTTGGATACACTTTAAAATTATTTAATGAAAACTATTTTAATATTTCATTATTTTGATATATCTTTGATTTATGATATATTTTAATAGCTTGAACAAATCATTAAAATATTAGATCATTTGAAAAGCTTATCCAAAAATATCAAATCAGAGTCTAACAATCGCCTGTAGCTGTGACTTCCCCTTTTTATTCATAAATGCTTTTCATTGTAGTTTTTGACCCTGCTTGGTTGAGTCTTGAGGTGTGACTACACCTGTCACCACCATAGACACAGTAAGGAGAAGTTTTTTCCACACTAATAAGTACTCCAATATGTGTATTTTGTGTGGACTATGTAAGTACATCATGCATATGATGTAAGTATTGTATGTGCATGAGTTAATAAAACACCCAGACAAACTCAAAAATATGACATGGTTCCTTCAGAGTTCTATAAAATAGTGAACAATTGGGCAAATATGTATTGTGACGGACTCCCTGGCACCCTGACCGGGTACCTCCGTCAATCGCTGCTTCCTAGTAATCCTTGAGTACCATAAGCACCGCACTGGGACACCATAACCACCGTAAACCCCACAAACCACCGCAGCTTGGTTGGGGTCTCGCTGTCCTCTGCCCACCCTGGACCCAAGACCAGGACCTAGCTTCCAGTGGTAGGCCTCTCCTAGTCCAGAGAGTGAAGCAGGCTGGCAAGAGCAATCATTGTGATCCAAGGGATTATAGCAATCCCCAGAGTGAGTATAACTCTCCAATCTCTCAAACATGAGCCTAGACTTCATGAAGGTTAAAACAAAATATTTTTAATGGCAGCCACAACTGGCCTTATATGCAGGTGCAACAGATATATTTGGACAACAGATATATTTATATTTGCTAATAATATGTTATTTAATAGATATAGTTGGTTTAATTGAAATATAGCATTCAATATGATTACCATATTGACTCTGAAACTATTTCCTGTTGGATCATATGATTATATGCTTTATAAGTATAAAACACACTTATTAATTTGCGGTCAGTGATTTAACTTCTTCTTCATTAACAAGTGCTTTATGTTCGTAAATATATTAATATAATATTTATTTGCAAGATAAGATGCGTAGCTAGCCAATAAACAAATGATGAAACAATACAAAATTATACAAATTTACACAATTATTTGTGTTTATTTGTTTATCTTTTAAATAAATATTTAGGGAAACTCTATAGACAGTATACAGTATTATTGTTTTCATTTTGTATTCAAATTCATTTTTTTAAGTTATTTTATAAATATTCTTGCATAAAACTACATAGTGATTATTGTATTAAATACAGTAGGTGTGATAGATATAAAATTGTCAAATAAAATGCTTTTAGATATTTGTAAGAATCCTAATGGATTTACTATAAGCACTGTTTAGCAATTTTGCCTACAGAAGGTTAAAAAAAGGTGAGCATTTCAAAAATCAGCATAATACCCACATATTGAAAGTATATTTGAAACACAGTTGTGCTCCATATTTTGCATACCATGGTTAAAATTGTGACATTTTGACATTGATTTTGAAAATATAACTGATCATGCAAAAAATGTCTGATTGAAGGATAGTGATCATATGAAGCCATTTATTATCACATAGTTGTTTGGCTCCATTTTAAATCACATTGATAGCAGAAATCACCCAAATGGCCCTGATCAAAAGTTTACATAAACTTGAATGTTTGTTACAGACACACAAGGTGACACACAGATTAAAATGTCAATTAAAGGTTAATTTCCCACACAGTTTGTTAGCTCTTACATGGATGCATTGAGCAGGCTGTATACTGAGCCATGGGGACCAGAAAAGAACTGTGAGCAGAAAAGAACATTCAAAAGACCTTTGTAACAAGGTGATGAAGCTTTATAATGACGGAAAAGGATATAAAAAGATATCCAAAACCTTGAAAATGCCAGTCAGTACTGTTCAATCACTTATTAAGAAGTGGAAAATTTGTGGATCTCTTGATACCAAGCCAAGGTCAGGTAGACCAAGAAAGATTTCAGCCACGACTGCCAGAAGAATTGTTCAGGAAACAAAGCAAAACCCACAGGTAACCTCGGGAAATATCCAGCCTGCTCTGGAAAAAGACAGTGTGGTTGTTTCAAGGAGCACAATATAACAATACTTGAACAAAAATTAGATGCACGGCAGTAAAGAAGCCTTTACTGCACCAATGCCACAAAAAAGCCTGGTTACAATGTGGTCGATAATAACTTGACACACCTTACAGCTTCTGGCACACTGTAATTTGGAGTGATGAGAACAAAATAGAGCTTTATGGTCACAACCATAGTGCTATGTTTGAAGAGGGGTCAACAAAGCCTACAGTAAAAATAATACCATCCCAACTGTGAAGCATGGTGGTGGCTCACTGATGTTTTAGGGATGTGTGAGCTCAAGAGGCACAGGGAATCTTGTAAATAAATTGATGCAAAATGAATACAACATGTTATCAGAAAATATTGGCAGACAATTTGTATACTTCTGCACAAAGGCTGCGCATTGGAGGCTCTTAGACTTTACAGCATGAAAATGAATCTAAGCACAAGGCCAAGCTAACCCTCCAGTGGTTACAGCAGAAAAAAGTGAAGGTTCTGGAGTGGCCATCAAAGTCTCCTGACCTTAATATCATCGAACCACTCTGGGGAGATCTCAAATGTGCAGTTCTTGCAAGACGACCAAAGACTCTGCAAGACCTGAGGCATTTTACCAAGACGAATGGGCAGCTATACCACCTGCAAGAATTAGGGGCCTCATAGGCAACTATTACAAAAGACATTAATGCTAAAGGGGACAATGCACAGTATTAATAACTAGTTGATCTGGGATCATTTCATTTTTTTTTCTTTGTCACCATGTTTTGTTTTATGATTGTGCCATTCTGTTATAACCTACAGTTGAATATGAATCCCATAAGTAATAACAGAAATGTGTTTTGCCTGCTCACGCATGTTTTCTTTAAAAATGGTACAAATATTTGCAAACTTTTGAGCACAACTGTAATTACTGTAGAATAATAAAGGCAATAAAAAAATTTATTTGTGAAAGTAAAAATGTGTATACATATTTACGGTAGTGGAGGAGTTAAGTGGTTTATTCGACACATTTGAATACACCTCACATTTATAAACAATGCAAAGGAGGTACCAACAAAATGCTTAATTGCTTAACATTGTGCTGACCTGGGTATAGAAAATGTATTAATCTACCCAACTGGCTCTTCTCAAGTTGTGCTTCTCAGCAGTGTATGGTTGAATACTACCACTTATAAAGGAGGTTCTAAAAAATAATTCGAAAAGTCGATCAGTCATACAGGTGATACTCGAAAAATTTGAATATTGTGCAAAAGTTAATTTATTTCAGTAATGCAATGTAAAAGGGGAAACTAATATATAAGATAGACGCATTCCATGCAAAGCAAGTAAGTTCAAGCCGTGATTTGTCATAAGTGCGATGATTATGGCTTACAGCTCATGAAAACCCCAAATCCACAATATCGGTAAACTAGAATATTGTGAAAAGGTGCAATATTCTAGTCTCACAGTGTCCCACTCTAATCAGCTAAGTAAGCCATAACACCTGCAAAGGGTTTCTGAGCCTTTAAATTATGTCTGTCTGGTTCAGTAGGATTCACAATCATGGGGAAGATTGCTGACCTGACCGTTGTGAAGAAAACCATCATTGACACCCTCCATAAGGAGGGAAAGCCTCAAAAGGTAATTGCAAAGGAAGTTGGATGTTCCCAAAGTGCTGTATCAAAGAACATAAATAGAAAGTTATGTGGAAGGGAAAGTGTGGAAGAAAAAGGTGCACAAGCAGCAGGGATGACTGCAGCTTGAAGAGGATTGTCAGGAAAATCCATTCAAAAGTGTTGGGGACTTTCACAAGGAGTGGACTGAGGCTGGAGTCAGTGCATCAAGAGCCACCACACACAGACAGATCCTGGACATGGGCTTCAGATGTTGTATTCCTCTTGTCAAGCCGCTACTGAACAACAAAGAATGTCAGAAGCGTCTTACCTGGGCTAAAGAAAAACAGACCTGGTCTGTTGCTCAGTGGTCCAAAGTCATTGTAAACCAATGACCCAGAGTCTGGAGGAAGAATGGAGAGGCACACACTGCAAGATGCTTGAAGTCCAGTGTGAAGTTTCCACAGTCTGTGTTGATTTGGGGAGCCATGTCATCTGCTGGTGTTGGTCCACTGTGCTTCATTAAGTCCAGGGTCAATGCAGCCGTCTACCAGGAAAGTTTGGAGCACTTCATGCTTCCTTCAGCAGATGAGCCTTATGGGGATGCTGACTTCATTTTCCAGCAGGACTTGGCACCTGCCCACACTGCCAAAAGCACCAAAGCCTGGTTCAATGACCATGGGATTACTGTTCTTGATTGGCCAGCAAACTTGCATAGAATCTATGGGGCATTGCCAAGAGAAAGATGAGACATGAGACCGAATAATGCAGAAGAGCTGAAGGCCGCTATTGAAGCATCCTGGTTTTCCATAACACCTCAGCAGTGCCACAAGCTGATATCTTCCATGCCACACTGCATTGAGGCAGTAATTGCTGTAAAAAGGGCCCAAACCAAGTGCTCAATCCATATGCATGCTTATACTTTTCAGAGGTCCGATATTGTTCTATGTACACTTCTTGTTTTAATTTATTGCATGTAATATTCTAATTTACTGAGATTGTGGATTTGGGGTTTTCATGAGCTGTAAGCCATAATCATCGCACTTATGACAAATCATGGCTTGAACTATCTTGCTTTGCATGTAATGCGTCTATCTCCTATATTAGTTTCCCCTTTTATGTTGCATTACTGAAATAAATAAACTTTTGCACGATATTCTAATTTTTCGAGAAAAAGAGAGAATGGAATGCCATTCACATTCTTCTGAGCTCATTATTTGAAAATGTATATGATAATATATTTTTTGAATTAATAATCATTATATTGTCTAAATTATTTAAATATATAATGTGGCATTATAATGTGACATTGAATGGTCTATTTCAGTGGTACATTATAACTAAGTTTAAGTTGGGTTCTTATACTCATGTGGTCTACTCTCCCAATGATAATAAAAATACATAAAACATATCCCTATCTATTTAATCTAAACAGATTATTTTTTTTTCAACGTGTATTCCTTCTTTTTTCTATTTTATTTTCTAAAATGCAAGAGATCAAGCATTTAAATTTCAGTCTTATTGGGAAACACAATTACATTCTGCAGCAGATCACACTAGGAATTAATACAGCTGTGAAAGACAATCTTTTCAACTTGTATTATTCTTATTGCCAAAGGGCCTTGGTAAGGGCCAAAATAGGCATCTTCTTATGATCCTGGAGTTCTGTATGCATTTACTGTGCTTCCTAGAGCTTGCATATTTACATACATACTATAATTACCATCTGCACAGCCAGAGGCATTTGTTGGAAATGGGTTGATTCCATCTGTTGATGCAATTTTATCAAAATAATTTGCATTTATTACCTTCTTATGCAAAGCTTTTGTATAGATTATTAAAAAACTACTTGTAGGAATTGAAAAAAACTATCTAAATATAAGCAAAGTTGCTTCATTTGTTTTACATGTATAAATCATTTCCTAGATTGTTTATGAAATGTGCCACTTCACATGGAAGAAAAAATGCAAAAATGCATATGTAACATCAAATATTGCATTTCTTTTTTTACATTTTGCATAAATGACTCTCAAGAAATCTCACTGAGCATCCATAATATAGATATATAGATATATAGAGAAGGTGAATTGATGAAGAAAATAATAATGCTACTAATGATAATAGATTTTTAGTTGGAAAAAGGTACATTTTACTTTTCATACTTACTTTAGTTTAAAAGACTGTTATGGGTTCTGGACGCTACTGTAGTTATTTTCTTATTTAACATCTGATCCAGTGACAGGTGTATATCATATAAGCTATACATAAGGAACAGGTTGAAAATACATTTTTGGTGTGGCATCTATGCTTTTGGCCAGAGATCCTCATGCAATTACATCTATGTTTGAACATATGATACCACATGAAATTGCTTGGGCTTTATCTTGGTCTGACAGTTATGAAAGTAGCCAATGACATTTCTTTAAACCTGCAGAGTTATATTATATTATAAACTAACCAAACAAAAAATTAGTAATTCAAGACCCAACAATATATTTACACAAGATGAAAATACATGCATTTGCTATTTGAAAAAGATTCTTGACCAAATAGATATTTACGTTATTCACAAACCCTTAAAAAAATAAAAAATAAAGTTGATTTAAAATAAAGCAACTTTTCTTACCAGCCTTACCACTTTGTACAGTGCATTCCTACTAATAATGTACACGGGAATTAGCATTATGCCAGATCATATCACTATAGAGGTTTTTTTAATAAACAGCAAATGGTGTGAACTTAAAACCGAAATGCTACATTTGGTCTAAACCAGTGGTATCAACCTTTCTCTACCCACCGCTCACTTCTTGATGGAAAAATTTCCTTAACGCCCACCAGTTTTCGCGCAAGTGCAGAATATTTTTTAGAAAGGAGGGTGTTTTAAAAAAAATAAATGTACGTACATTTATCTTTTTATTTCTACTTAATGCATGTTTATAATGTTTTTAACTTTATAAAGTTTAATGAGAAAACAATAAAGTAAATTGAAATTTCCTTTACTAGTGATTAATGAGATCCTTGAGGCTGATGCTGCGATACTAAATATTTGATATCTGGTTCGATTTTTGTAAGGAACAAATGAAGGTCTCCTCTTTCGGTGATATTCAGATGACTTCTCTGTTTGCGCATAATATGATTTCTCATCTGTGCGTCAGTTCATCTCCTCTCCCTCCTCAATTCCCCTCGCCACCTTTTTTTCCCCTTCTATTTTTTTAACCTTCCTTATAGCAATGCCCAGTAGTTAGGCTGAGCTAGGTAGCCCATTTACTATAGCCCACTATAACAGACAGGCACACATACATACATACATACATACAGATACACACACGACACACATACAAAGACACATACAGACAGGCACACATACAGACACATACAGACACACAGACAGGCACACATACATACAGACACACACGACACACACAAACAGACAGGCATACAGACACACACACACACACACACACTCACAGACATGCACACACATACAAAGACACACACACACACACACATAAGACCTACATAGACACACACATAAGACCTACATAGACACATACACACATACAAAGACACACACATAAGACACATACAGACACAAGACATACATAAGACACACATACATACACACACACACACACGACATACATACAAAGACACATACACACAAACACACACAAAATTATTTTAGTCACCCTCCTGTTTCCTACCTTTTAGGTGCAGGAGGGTGACTTTCCCTGGGGTCCAGTGGTGGCTCAGGTGGATGGGAGTCAGAGTTCCAACTCTGACTCTCTCTGCTTCCTCCCTCTGTGTGTTAGCTGGGAGGAGTGACGTGCAGTAACTTCCTCCCAGCGTGATGTAATAACAGGGGGCCCAGTTGCGCTGCTAAAGCGCCCAGCGCTGACTAGCCCCCTTACAATCCACATCCATCGGGTGGCCCGGACAGCGTGTGCCCCCTGATGGACCCCTTGGACCGCGGCCCTGGCGGCTTGCCACGCGGGCCAGGGGTCGCAAATGGTGATGGTGGTACCCAGTTGCAGGGGTACCGCTGGCTCGCACCCGCCCTCCCACCCACCCAATCTCTCAAAATGAGGAAATCCTTACCGCCCACCTGGAATCCTGAAACGCCCACTAGTGGCCGGTAGGGACTATGTTGACAACCCATGGTCTAAATCAACCAAATTATACATTTATACAAAAATAAGTCATGCGCTCAAACTCCCACTACTCCTGGTTGGCAGCAATGACCATAGTACATGTTACGGTACCTCCAGTAATAAAATGCCCAAACCGCCGTTTAGTGAATGCTCCCCGTTCGCAATAATGTGGTCTGGTAGCGTGTATAGTAAAACCATGCGAACCGCCAGCTAGGGAACACTCCAAACTCCCGAACGGTACCTGTACGGCTCTTTCCCTTCACGAGCTCCAAATCCACGAACTGCCAAGATTAACCGAACGCCAATATCTTCCAAACGGCAAATAATTCCAATAAGCAGTCTCTAGGCGCCGGTAATAAAATCCCCCCCCAATAACGAGACCAAGCTCCGCTTTGAGGGTAAAACACGAACTGATTTACTGTGGGCTACCTGCCCGGTATTTATGCAGATCTCCCACTTGGTGGACACTCCCCTAGGGGACCAAATGGGAGACTGAAATGACAGGACATGGGGACATTTTGGACATACATCCCCACAATATTCCCAGCATGCATCACAGTTCCCTCCCCTCTGCTCGGGAGATAATTGGGAAGTAATTCAATTATCTCCCAGAGCAGAGGCAAATCGCCATTTTAAGTACAAGTCATAAAACACATAAAAATACATAACTTTATAACTGCCGAACATATTGCATTCGTGTAACACATCTCCAGATAGCCTGGATCTGAGTGCATATTATTGGCGAATAGAGCTCAGATCCCATTCGCATAGTTCAATCGCCATGGAGTCAAAGTCTATTACAGTTCTTCGGTATGCAATTGACTCCATGGGACGGCTATCTGGGTTAAGTCCATTCATGTTGTTGAATCTCCCAAACGGCCGGCATTCGTATGCTTTTGTCGATTGAGAAGGGGAGGTCGATGGCTTCAGCGGTGTTCGGTTGAAAAAGTGTCCGTTTTCAGTTCCATGAAATAACCGTCGAACACCGCTGGTCTTTCGCATGGTTAAAATGGCCGCCGCCTCGTGGTCAACATACGAACGACGACCACCCGGTATTCGGTTTTAATTGAGAAGTGTCTGTGGTTAACCGCATACATTCTAATTGGGATCAATAGGTTAACCAGCAGCACACTTCTCTTCTGGGTGGCCGTCCGTTCGGTAGTTCCGTTCGACAAAAACCGACGTTCCCTTAAACAAAGCATACAAATGGGGGAATTCATGTAAACGGCAAAACAGACGAAGACAGTACTTTTAGTCCAGACAGATGGGTCTGTCACAGTACATATGAGCCCCAATACATACAAAGATAAGTTACTTGTGCAATATCCCAAATCCATATGCATATTTACATAACTAGAGGTTTAAATAATACTTTTGGCTCAGTTGAATGATATTTTCCATATCCGTTCTTTTGGTATGACCTTTTGTTTTTTCAATTTATTATAGTGCTGTTTCGTTAAAAATAAATAAACCAATGAGCAACTTCACAATGAGAATTGTGTATCACAATTGCCAGTATATTTTCACATACCCTATAATTGTATATACATGAGTTTAACTATTGCAAAAGACATCCCATCGTGACAAGTGCTTATATTGCAGCAGAAATGCAGTGATGTAAGTTGAAGCAGTTTGCAGTATATAATTCTCCGGAGTTAAAATTTACTAATGTAGGTTAGAACCCACTGTTATTGAAGTGCTTTGTAAAAAGTGGTGGGTTTAAACATGGTATGACCATATGGTGTGACTAAAAGCCCACCATTTTAAATATGAGAGAGGTGTTTTTAAAATAGTCTTCAAAGAGTGTGTGTATGCGCAGAGCCATATTGTGCAATTTAGTTCTCTGATATGCCTCATATGCATTCTAGCATTAAATTTTCTTTACATGGATTACTATAATTCTTTCTTTTTAGAAATATACTTAACTGTTACTTACTGTATGTGAGCATTATGCTAAAATGTATACATTCTTTTCACATCCTGTTGCCATTGTCATTATTACTACTATGCTATAAGCAGTGGTGTACTAAGAGGGGGGCGAGAGGGGCGGTCCGCCCTGGGTGCCATCATGCAGGGGGGTGCCACTAGGGCTGGCCAGGCTTGGGAGTCAGAGAGATGGCTGCACCGGGTGCCATAGCAGCAAAGGCACCAGGCAGCCGACACAGCTCACACGCAGGGGCAGTGAATACAGCAGGAGACCTGCACGGAGATTTGGGAGCCAGATCGGCCGTGGGGGTGGTGCCAAGCCGGATGTGGGGGCAGAGCTAAATGCAGCCTTATTCTGCTGCACACAGAGGGGAAGCAGGAAGGAGTCCCTGCTTCCCCCAACTACAGCACAGTAGGGACTGAATCCACTCCTTCTCAAGCTTACTGTAAGTGAGAGAGTGTGTGCTGTGTGTGTGTGTAACTGTGATTGTGACTGTCTTTGACTATGTTTGTGATTGTCTGCTTGTGTGTGTGTGTGACTGCCTGTGATTGTCTGTGTGACTGTCTGACTGTGTGTGTGTGTGTGACTGTGATTGTGTTATGTGTATGTATGACTGTCTGCCTGTGATTGTGTGTCACTGTGTGTGTCACTGTGTGTGTGTGTGTGAGTGACTCTGTGACTGTGTGACTGTGTGTGTGTCTCTGCCTGTGATTGATGGTGTGTGTGTGTGTGAGTGACTCTATGACTGTGTGGGTGTGACTGTCTGCCTGTGATTGTGTGTGTGTATGTGTGACTGTCTGTGATTGTGTGTGTGACTTTCTGTAAATCTGTGTATGTGTGACTGTCTGCCTGTGTGATTGACTGCATATTTGACTGCCTGCCTGTAACTGTGTGTGCGTGACTGTGTGTGGGACTGTGTGCATCTGACTGTGTCTGACTATCTTCGTCCTGCAGTGAGCCGGCAGCCAGGATATGTCATCACGGCCTCGGCGTCATTATAGGGCGTGCGATGGACCTGTGCAGAAAGAGCATGGAGTTCCCAGCAGCAACCACTGACCACCAGGGACTGAGGATCTACTCCAGCCCTTCTAGAGCAAGGTAGGGAGGCTGGGTGGAAATCTTAATTATTAAATGTGTGTATGTATGTAATGTTTGTGTGTGTCTGTGATTGTGTGTCTGTGATTGTATGTGTGTGGGTCAGTGATTGTGCTTCTGTATATCTGTGATTATGTGTGTATCTCTGCGTATGTGTTTAGTAGATAGCTCCCTTATTTCCTGTCCTCAAATATTGCAATCCCACATAAGGATAACAAATAAGGGATTTATCTACTAAACAACTGAAAATAAGAAAAGGGTGGTTTTTTTATCCTTTAGCTGTTTAGTAGATCATTCCATGAATTGGTGCCCATATGTGAGATTTCCATATTTAAAGATACCAAATGACGGTGCTGTTTAGCAGATCGCACCCTATTTGGTGTCCTTAAATATGGCAATCCCACAAAGGATAGCAAATAGAGGAGTTATCTGCTAAACAAAGATTGAAATTAAGAGGTGTCAGCCAGCCCACAACACGAAATCTGGGTGGCTAATGTGAATTATATGCAAATGTGTAGTCAATGTGTATCTGTGTTTAACTGTGTTTGTGTGTCTATGTCTGTGTATGTGTATATGTGCAGACATCTAAAAATCTCGCCAACACTACACACAAATGCATGCTTGCATTCAAACGCCAACACTACATACAAACACATCGCTACATTCACTCACATATACTCCATACAAAAACATGCATACATTCAAAAACACAAACACTGCTTAGTGCTAAATACATTAAAACATTTTTTACTTGTTTTTATATTTAAAGTTGAGGGGGGGAGTAAGGGAGGGTGCCAAAAATAGGACCCGCCCCGGGTGCCAAATGCTCTAGGTACGCTCCTGGCTATAAGTAATGCAGGGTGTTGGACTTTTTTTATTTATCTATTTTAGCATACCTGCTATATGTGAGAAAAGCTTTATTTTTGCTTTTATACCATGAAGTATTGCAAGATACTGTCTAAGGCTTTTCATTAAAATAGGTGCAAAAAATTGTATAAAACCAAAGTTAAAATACAGTACAGGGCGCCACAATCAGAAGGTGTGAAGTAGATATAGTTACCACTTTGATGAGATTAGGATAAAACTCACATGAAAAATAAACACACAAAGAATCATAGAGCAAACTTTCATTTACAATCATAGATAAAAACTGATACAAGGAACACTCACAATAATGTTGGCACAATTGAAAAATATCAATTAGTGCAAAAGTGCTTTAGTCCCCAGGAAAGCCAGTCCACAGTCAATACCTCTGGATACCAGGAGTCAAGAATAGTTCAATACCAGTCTTCTGGTGTCCTTTCGGGGGTTTCTCTCTGCTCAACGTGTTTCGTCTTAAGCGATTTCGTCAGGAGATGAATGCTCACTCTTCAGTGTCCAACGTTTAGCTAAGCTGGGCTGCGCCTTTTCTGTATGTCCGCGCAAGCATAGGAGTGTGCAAATGGGATTCCATATGTCATAACGCTTCGTCATCGTCAGCCACGTATGGGCGTTCCTCTCTGGAACACAAACTAACTTTATTGGTACTCTGAGCAAAATGGACAACAACCCAGAACTAGTACAATGAAGCCAGGGTCTTGTGCCAAATGCATGTTAAAAGAAAATATCCACAAATCCGACTATGTGGAATAATACCAATTGGAAACTTAGTGTGAATCTACTTACAAGATGTTAACTATTGTAGTCAATGCATGCTGGAGTCGATTTGTTGATAATGCACAAAATGTTACAAAGTCCAAAGTATATAGAAAACATTTTGCACTTATCTTTTGGAGGGATTTTAGGGAGTGTTCCCATTTTCAGTGGTTTGCCTGCGCATATTTGCACTTTTAAATCTCACTTACCTGTTATCTGGTTTACTAAGGCTTTTCATTCCTCTAATATTTCTATAAGGTATGAACAAATAATTTAAAAATTATATGGTGATGTGAACTCTGTGATTCAATAACATTTATGGATTTTTCTGCATAGTTTACATCTATTCCCAGTAAGGGCTTTTGCTATGTGTAAGTTACTTTATTAAGCCCTTCATGCTGTTAATCATGTATACATCATTATGCAGCAAAAAACACAGTTGTGTATGCATAATTTTAACTATTGCAAATTAAATTTGTTTATAACAAATTAATTTTCTTTGCAATAGCTGTCCAGACAGCAGAGCCAGCATTGCCGTCCTAGCTGCATGGGGTGGTGTGCACCCCATGCACTTGCTGTCAATGCAGGCCTCACCTCTGGCTTAGAGCAGTTCTCTGCAGATGCTCCCTTCCAGTCAGAGACCAAACAGGGGCTTCTGCATCCAGCTGGAAGTGCAGATCCCTCTGGCAGTAAACCAGACCACCAGTAAAACCACTAGATTGGATTAAGTATTAGAGCCCCCTCACTGGAAAAAAAACAGGTAGGAAGGGGACTCAGGCAAATTAAAAAAGAAAAGAAATATAATAATATTGTATATCAAAAATGTAAAATTGATTTTCCGACTCCCTCCAGGGTATGATGTATATTTTTGAGTATTTCTCATTCTTAAGTCCTTTATCAGATGCCTGGGAATCTGAGGGTTCTGCGCAGTATCTTAGCATTTCCTAGAACTGCCCTCTTCTGGACAGTCATCTCAGGTGTCCTATCTGGAATCTGCTAAAGCCACTCCTCCAATGTGGGGGTCACAACCCTGAGTGCTCCTATCACAACCAACTGGGACTACTACTGCTTTTACTTTCCACATTCTTTCTAGCAATCGTTCAGTCCTTGCTATGTGTCTGTCTCATGTCCACTCTTCTTGAAGTTAAAGTTGCTGGGTTTTGCCATATCCACCCACTCTGCATTCTTCAATCACTACTTACTTATCTGTCTGGATCTGAAAATCCCACAGGATCTTAGCCCTGTCATTCTCAAAGACCCTTTGTGTTATCTCCCATCTGGACTTAGGCAGGTACAGCACATATTCTGTGCAGATATTTCAATATACAATTCAAGCAACCTGTGGAATACATATGCATCTAGCTACAGCAGAAGAGGTTTCTGGTCTGCTCTGGTCCTCCCGGCCCACCAGCTGCTCCCTTAATCCTATTCCCTCACATTTCATCTATACTCTGTCTCCTTATTTTGCTTTGCCTCTAACTAAAATTCTCAATCTCTCCCTCTCATCTGGCATATTTCAATTATCCTTAAATCATGCAACTGTAACCCCCGATTCTAAAAAAGCCCAACCTTGACCCTAACTTCCCATCCAACTACTGCCTTTTGCATCCAAGATCCTTGAAAAATTGTGTATGTGAGATTGACACACTTACTCAAGTCCAATTCTCTGCTCGACCCACTTCAGTCTGGTTTCGGCGCTCAGCTCTCTGTGGAAACAGCTCTGACCAAAGTCTCAAACAATCTACTCACTGCAAAATCTCATGATCACTACTCTATCCTAATTCTCCTTGACCTTTCCGCTGCTTTTGATACTGTTGATCATCAACAGCTTCTTCTCATCCTCCGTAATCTCAGTCTATGAGATATTGCTCTCTCCTGGTGCTCCTCCTACCTCACCCAGCACTCTTTTAGCGTTTAGAGGAGTCGGGAAACTATAGGCCAGTAAACCTTACTTCAGTAGTGGGGAAAGTAATGGAAACCATGTTAAAAGATAGGAATGCTGAACATCTAAAATCACTTACATTTCAAGATCAGAGACAACATGGGTTTACTTGAGGGAAATCATCTCAAACTAATCTTATTGATTTTTTTTGATTGGGTAACTAAAATAATCAGAGTGGTGCAGTAGACATTGCTTAACTAGCTTTCATTAAAGCTTTTGACACTGTGGCACATAGAAGGCTTATCAATAAACTGCATTATTTAAGTTTGTATTCCAATATTGTAGAATGGGTAAGGCAGTGGCTGAGTGACAGGCAACAGAGGTTGTAGTCAATGGGGTATATTCAAAGCATGGGCTTGTCACCAGTGGGGTACCTCAGGGATCTGTACTTGGACCCATTCTCTTTAATATTTTTGTTAGTGATATTACAGAAGGTCTTAATGGTAATTTATGTATTTTTGCTGATGATACTAAGATATGTAACAGGGTTGATGTTCCAGGAGGCATAAGTCAAATGGCAAATGATTTAGGTAAACTAGAACAATTCTCAGAGTTGTGGCAACTGGCATTTAATGTGGATAAGTGCAAGATAATGCATCTTGGACGTAAAAACCCAAGGGCAGAGTACAGAATATTTGAGAGAGTCCTAACCGCGACATCTGAGGAAAGGGATTTAGGGGTGATTATTTCTGATGACTTAAAGGTAAGCAGACAATGTAATAGAGAAGCAGGAAATGCTAGCAGAATGCTTGGTTGAATAGGGAGAGGTATTAGCAATAGAAAGAGGGAAGTGCTCATGCCATTGTACAGGACACTGGTGAGACCTCACTTGGAGTATTGTACGCAGTACTGGAGACCATATCTCCAGAAGGATATTGATACATTAGAGAGCGTTCAGAGAAAGGCTACTGAACTGGTTCATGGGTTGCAGGATAAAACTTACAAGGAAAGGTTAAAGGATCTTAACATGTATAGCTTGGAGGAAAGACGAGACGGGGGGTATGATAGAAACATTTAAATACATAAAGGCAATCAACACAGTAAAGGAGGAGACTTTATTTAAAAGCAGAAAAACTACCACAACAAGAGGACATAGTCTTAAATTAGAGGGACAAAGGTTTAAAAATAATATCAGGAAGTATTACTTACTGATGCATGTAATAGCCTTCCAGCTGAAGTGGTAGGGAATAACACAGTAAATGAGTTTAAGCATGTGTGGGATAGGCATAAGGCTATCCTAAATATAAGATAAGACAGGGACTAATTAAAGTATTGAGAAAATTCTGCAGACTAGATGGGTCGAATGGTCCTTATCTGCCGTCACATTCTATGTTTCTATGTTTCTTCTCTGGCTCTGACTCTTCCTCACAACCTTTCTCTGTTGGTGTCCCCCAAGGTTCAGTCCTACTGTTCTCAATGTATACTGCCTCCCTTGGTAAACTCATCCAGTCCTTTGGCTTCCAATATGACTTCTATACAGATGACACTCAAATCTATCTGTCCTCCCCTGATCTCTTCCGCCCCTCTTGGTTAGTGTTTCTGAGTGCCTCTATGATGGCTGCCCACTTCCTTAAGCTCAATTTGTCCAAAACAGAACATCTGGTCTTTCCTTCCTCAAGTGTTGCTACTTCTGTTTTTGTCTCCCTGCACGTTAATGATGATACCATCAGCTCCACCACGCAGGTTCGTTGCCTAGGTGTTTTCTTTGACTCTGACCTCTTCTTCACCCCTCATGTCCAGTCTATTGCCATATCCTGCTGGCCCATGCCCCTGTCCTCTCTCGCCTTGATTACTGCAATCCACTTCTCACTGGTCTTATGTGCTTGCAACTTGCCCCATTGCAGTCTATAATGAATGCGGTGGCGAGGCTCATTTTCCTGTCCTCCTGCACCTCCCACACCTCTGTCAGTCCCTGCATTGGCTTGCCGTAAGATATAGGACCCAATATAAAATTCTGGTTCTTGCTTTCAAATCTCTACATAATGCTACTCCCACCTATCTATCTTTAGAAAATGTGTGGTTTAGACACCTGACAGGCCAACTAATGCGGAGAATATTATTATGGTGACTCTTCGATTTCAGCCCCCTTGCTATCTTTTCTTCATCTGTTCTTCCCCACCCACAACAGTTTCAATTTCCTGTCTTTCCTTTACTTTTTCTTTAACTTTTTTGTTTCTTTCTATTTCTTCCCTTTCTTCACATCTTTTCCCTCCCCTCTCCAGCCTACTTACTTATATTTCACTACCCTTCCAATCCTTCCTTGTTGGCTAAAGCTTCCTCACCTCTTTCACACAACCTAGTAGCCCCTGTCACTCAAAGACCCATTATCCGACATGCTCCACATCTGCCCCACCACCACCAGCATAGCACTAAGCTGCAGGGGAGGCCAGAGTCCTGGCTAGAGAGGAAAGTACAGTAAACATAAAATCACATTTAATCATTTTTTCTACCTCCCTCTAGAGCCAGGAGTTCATATCTGGTCATAGTATGTCACGGTTCTCAGCCAGTTGTGGTCAGAAGTGCCCAAAAGGGGATATGAACCTGGATCCTTCTGTGTCCTGGGCCTGCTGTTCTGCCCAGGTGGCTTCTCTTACTTGGTCACCTTGGTCTGTGTTTATTTGCAAGGGTGAGTGTATTATTAGAGTTGGACTCAGGGGGAATGCAGGGGCAGCACCTGTCAGTCTGGAAAAGTGAAGTCTTTCCAACAATAACCATGGGCTCCATTAGGTAGCTATAGAAAAAGTAAAAAAGTAGAAAAATTAGAAACAAAATTATTAAAAATATTTTTTGTAAATGTCCCCATGAGTTCTGTACATATGAGCATGGAGGTCAGTGTGCTTTGTAGTATTAGCATTTTGTACACCTTGTATAATTCAGGATGCAGTGCTGACAATCTCTTTACTCCTTTGACCTAGCTTGGGGAAGAGTAGCAGGACCGGGGTCATAGTGAGCAACCAACTGGCCTCCCTACATTCTTTTCCTTTAGTATATAGTCAATCTAGTCCTGGACTTAAATAGCAGATAACAGAACAAGGGGTAGAGTCAGCGCTAATCGGGAAGGCAGCAGTCCCAAACAAGGACTCCCTCTAATGTCCCTGGAAATCAATAGTAAAAGCAAGAAAAATGAGGGGATGGGTCTGCGCCAATGTGCACAATGATTAATAGTATTGAGTCCAATAGGATCTATGTTGTCGTTTCCAGAGTTCTACTTTTGGTGATATCCAGAAGGTATCGGTGACGTGAAGAGTAATCCAAATATGTAAAAATAGAAGAGATCTTACTTACAATTAGCAGAGCTTAATCCAGCTCTGGTGTGAATGGCTTACAACGGTATTATCCCCGCTTGCAGGATATGCAGCAGGTGTCCTCTTCTTTGCAGTGACAGGTGGCCAAGTTGGAAAAAAATAGAAACAATGATGGTGCAGTATGTTCTACACGTATAATAAAAAATATAAAATATAATAGATACACTCACATTCGGTAGAGCTTTGACTAGCTCTAGTTGGTTAGGCGTACAGCGGTATCATCCCCGCTTGTAGGATATAGGATGAGTGATCTTGACAAGAATATCAGGAGCTTATGTGTCACCTGGTTGCCAGCATACAACGTGTGTACCCTAGATCTCTTCTATTTATGTTAAATATAGAAAATATCTCAATAATTATCTCCCGTGTCGCACAGGAGTATGGGGCCAAAATAGATTTCCATTTGACAGTTTTAATTGACACATAAATAACATAATGTTTGTTGATACACCTGCTTCTAACAAAGATAGCAAAAGATACATGTTCTAATATGGCATTACTCATCAAATATTCTACAGATTGGTAAGAAAGTAGGGTGGAATGAGGGAGGATAAGGGTAGACAAGGGGGAGTGTTAGGAAGAATGTGTTGGGGGGGGATAAACTGGGATACTCCACCACATATTCTGAGAGACTTGAGGGTCTTTCTGGGATTAGGACATTATGCAGCTGTTAAGTTTAGTTCTAGATTTTTGCTCACAGTTATGTTTTTTGACCAAGGCATGAAAAAATTAAAAATAAAAGAACAAAGATGTAACGGCACCCCCAGGCATAAAAGGGTTTAAACGCCATTTAGTAGATCTTCCCTTCCAGAGACACAGGCACAGCTACTGTAGACACCAATCCACCGAACCGGAGAAGCATATGAATGCTGTAAACAGCCAAACCGGAACCATACGAATGCTGTAAACAGCCGAATAGAAAAACCATACGAAAGGTTTGCACTCCTAGCAGTCGAACTGGAACAGCATACAATATATCCCCCCAAGAACGAGACAAGGCTCCGTTTTGAGGGTCAAGCAGGAACAGACAGAGCTGTGGGTTTATTGTTCTTATGTACACATTCTTACACATTAGTACCACCCACAGGGTTTTGGAACACAACCAATAAACACATACAATATACTCAGACACTCCCACACAAAATCCTCCCCTCTGCCTGTGATTCAATTACCTTACACAATGGGTAATGTAATTATAACAAGCAGAGAAATACAATTTTTCCACATTATTCATAACTTGAAAAGTATGCATCACATTCACATATAACTTACATTTTCAGAATCAGCATACTCCAAATACAAACATACGTCAAAATCATACAAATTGGTCCAGTGGTTCAAAAGATAGATCGTACTCCTTTGTGACCAAAGGAAGCATGGCTTTTCTGCCCAAAACCAGTTCCACAGAGTCTTCTATCCTGGAGATAATTGGGAAGTAATCCAATTATCTCCAAGGACAGAGGCAAAACTCCATTGAACACATGGCAGCAAAAGACAATAAAACACATAAAAACATATAACTGTGCAGCCATTGCACAAAACAGGTACATTCAACATATCCCCAGATAGCTCAGATCTGAGCGCACATTATTATTGAATGGCGCTCAGATCACACACATATAGTTCAATTGCCATGGACCCAAAGTCTTTCATTATACGAATGGGCTCCATGGCATAGCTATCTGGAGTATCAAACAGGACAAGCACCAAATGACCCGGCTTTCATGTCTTTGCAGTGGAAAATCAAGCCTTTTAACATGGGGCCATAATCCAAAGGCAACAGGCGAGCAAACAGGCTTCTCCAATGCAATGTGACGAGATTGGTATCGTCACATCTCTCCCCTTTTCCAAACAGACTAACAGGGTATCTGACCTCCTGCTGGTCAGTGCCCTTGTTAGTTCAGCAGCCCACCCACAACACACAATCAGTAACACAGCCCACCCACAATAACTGGTTATTACACCTGGGTCACCCACACAACCAGGTGCCTCACCATGGTTGTGTGGGTGACTGGTAGGTTGACTTGGTGGGTTGCTGAGTGGGCAGAGACCAGCGGTACTCTGCCCTGGTGCCAGCACTACCACGGGGGTAGACTGGTTGAAGCCTGGTGGCTGGAGGGGGGGATCGACTGTTTCCCCTTTAGATACACAGCTCTGCTGCTAGAGGGGGAGACCGACTGTCTCCCCTTTGGCTAACCAGCACTGTCGCTGGGGGGCAGGACTGACCGTCCCTACCCCCTGTGCTGCAAGTGCAGAGACCATGGTCCCATCTGCACGGTTGTGGGGCTTATTGTCTCCCCCTGGTACGTTAAGTTGCCGCTGGGTAGAGGGGGTAACAAGCTCCTCTCCCTTATATACTTCCAGCTGCGGGGAAGGGAGACCGACTGTCTCTGCTCCCAATACAGAGTCCTGCTGCTGGGGAAAGGAGACTGGGCTCTCTATTCCCTGTAGGACATTCTGCCGCTGGGGAATGGAGACTGGGCTCCCAATTCCCTGCTGTATCTCCCGCTGGGGAATGGAGACTGGGCTCTCAATTCCCTGCTGTATCTTCAGCTGGGGAATGGAGACTGGGCTCCCAATTCCCAATAACTCAGCTTGCCGCTGGGGAATGGAGACCAGGCTCCCAATTCCCTGTAATTCACACTGCCGCTGGGAATCTGAGCCGACTGCCCAGCATCCCTGTAGCTCACCCTGCCACTGGGAAGGGAGGACGATGCTCTCCTCTCCCTGCAAGATACACTGCTGCAGGTGGACAGGACCAACTGTCTCTGTCCCCTGTAACTCAGCCTGCCGCTGGGGAATGGAGACTGGGCTCCCAATTCCCTGCTGTATCTCCCGCTGGTGAATGGAGACTGGGCTCCCAATTGCCTGCAGGACCGGTGGAGAGACCTCGGTCCCATCTCCACCAGCCAACTGGGGTTCTTCCCAGTAACACTCTGCAATATCTGCCCAGTTGAATGGGTCTGGATCTGGGTCCCCGCTTCCCTGCTGAGCCTTCTCACTGGAGTGGAACAGATCTTGGTAGCCCTGCTCCAGCTCCATTTCTCGGGTCATTAGGTGGACCAGGTCTTGCTCAATCTCATGAGTGTCATCCCAGTCATACCTGCTCTCCCTCCACTCAAAGAGATCACTGAACCGGGCTTGTGTAGGGCTCCCAAACTCCGACTCTGAAAAAGACTCCCATAACAAGCCAGGACCATCAAACTTCTCTCCCTCTGGCTTGTCATGCTCGGCTGTCCAGGGCATCTTCCAGCCACATCTCCTGCCATACTAGGTGTTCCAATCTCTTCACCCATTCCTCCAGGGGCTGCTCTCCCAGGAAGGGCATCCGCAGGGCTACTCGCTTCTGTAACCGCTGGTCTTGCTTGGGGAATCTCTCGTCCCACTGGTACCAGATGCCTTTGCGAACTGCATCTCGGTCATCCATGACACCCTCATCGTACTCCACTGCTGGTTCCATCCTGGT
The DNA here is from genome assembly GCA_933207985.1 of Pelobates cultripes. Classification (NCBI taxonomy): domain Eukaryota; kingdom Metazoa; phylum Chordata; class Amphibia; order Anura; family Pelobatidae; genus Pelobates; species Pelobates cultripes. Next base: position 190,158,220 of record OW240916.1, on the reverse strand, counting down.
GCTGTCAGGGTCTCTGTACTGGGACATGCGTTGCCCTCAAATTGTAAAATCCAAACAAATGGTGTAGCTGTCCTTCTGGCTGTAGGAACGATCCAGCCGCTTGCCACCAATTGTAACGGCAACCTCAGCATAAAAGTGTTAAACCGCCGTTTAGTAGATCTTCCCCTTCCAGAGACACAGGCACAGCTACTGTAGACACCAATCCACCGAACCGTAGAAGCATATGAATGCTGTAAACAGCCGAACCGGAACCATACGAATGCTGTAAACAGCCAAATAGGAAAAACCATACGAAAGGTTTACACTCCTAGCAGTCGAACTGGAACAGCATACAATATATCCCCCCAAGAACGAGACAAGGCTCCGTTTTGAGGGTCAAGCAGGAACAGACAGAGCTGTGGGTTTATTGTTCTTACAACAATTTTTCCACATTATTCATAACTTTAAAAGTATGCATCACATTCACATATAACTTACATTTTCAGAATCAGCATACTCCAAATACAAACATACGTCAAAATCATACAAATTGGTCCAGTGGTTCAAAAGATGGATCGTACTCCTTTGTGACCAAAGGAAGCATGGCTTTTCTGCCCAAAACCAGTTCCACAGAGTCTTCTATCCTGGAGATAATTGGGAAGTAATCCAATTATCTCCAAGGACAGAGGCAAAACTCCATTGAACACATGGCAGCAAAAGACAATAAAACACATAAAAACATATAACTGTGCAGCCATTGCACAAAACAGGTACATTCAACATATCCCCAGATAGCTCAGATCTGAGCACACATTATTACTGAATGGCGCTCAGATCACACACATATAGTTCAATTGCCATGGAGCCAAAGTCTTTCCCATAGTCTCTCATTATACGAATGAGCTCCATGGCATAGCTATCTGGAGTATCACCGCTCAAACAGGGCAAGCACCAAATGACCCGGCTTTCATGTCTTTGCAGGGGAAAATCAAGCCTTTTAACATGGGGCCATAATCCAAAGGCAACAGGCGAGCAACCAGGCTTCTCCAATGCAATGTGGTGAGATTGGTCTCGTCACAAAAGACATTAGCATGCATTTAGAATATAGATGTGATTGTTGCCAGCAGTGACAGTATTTTATGTTGTTACTGAGAGTCACTGAGATCATAGATTAGTTACAATTAAAGCCAACCTGATACACTTCAGATATTTAAGATTGCTGTTGTCAAGCCTTTTGGAGGGTTTGTTAGCACATCACTGTGTTTTCCACAAAGTTTTCCCACCCATCTCATGCTTTACTCCAGAATTTGTATTATGGCATGGAGGCTGTAGCTATTTTTTTATGATGCTCATTTGGCTAAGCAGGAGTATTAGTTTTGGTTGTTAGGGGATGGATGTAGCTGCCTATCGTGGGGCTATCAGTGCCAAAGCCATTTCTATGATATGGAAGATAATGTATATTTCTGATTTAGTGCCTTCTAGTGGGAATATCAACATTTCAGGATATGAAGTATCTTTATTCCCATGCAAGATTTTAAGAAAAGAGTAACTTGATTCCAAAATTAAGACAGGTCTGGACATTGCCACCATATATGAAGCATGGTGCTGTGTCCAGATCCATATCACCAACATGAAGCTGACCTTGGTGGATAAATTGTTCATAGGCGAGTAGCTACTATGTACCACCTATAAAGACTTTTCCTCAATCATTTGGCATGTGCAGCATTTAATGAGAGTCTTTGAATTGCTTTAATTATAAAAACTCATTTCTATTACCACAACAAATGTTCTCAAAGTCGGATAGCTGCTATCCGCTCACAAAGGTTTTTTTGTAATTTAAATTTCAACGACCAGCTCCACAGTTTCTCATATGAGCTATAGGTGTAAGAGTGTATCTGAGAGAGAGGTCATTAAGTGGTTTTAGTTTTGTTTAAATTAGTAAATCTATACAAATAGGAGAGCACACGTGTCATCAATAAAAATTAAAAAACAACTTGTTAACACATTGTGAGCAATGTGTTTAGCTATTTAATATTCTTCAATTGTTGCTTACAGCTATTGAACACATACATTCACTAGGGTGGTCCTCTTTCCATGTCAGTACCTTTGCTAATTGAGATATAATCTTCTCTTATTCATTCAATGGTAAAACATGGGGCCTGGTGATACTATAATATAACTCTTTAATAATATAATACAAGGCCAGGAGATAGCGAGTCAGCTGATGCACTCCAAACAGCCAATAAAAGGTATAAAAAGCTTCCCATTTTGCCACAGTGTGATGACCTAAAGCAGAGAAGATGCCCGTAGAGGCTAATGCATATTTCAAACCATTTAAAAACAGTTTGATTACTTACCATGAGAAGGTACTGTACACTACAGTGTAATGTAGTGATAATGGTGCATAGAAAATTCCTTTAAGAAAGGGTTTTGTGAGGGTGCAGAGCTAGCCAGCAAGCTGAGCGGTCGCATGTGTCCTGAGCTCTGGCATAGTGATGCATTGGCTACAAAAGCTAACCCATTTGGATGAGCTGATTTGCTCTCTAAAGATATTAACTGGAACAGGAGAACATGGGGAAGCACTTGCACAAATCCCGGGGTTCAAATGGTCATATTTTGTTTATGGTCACGAACTGACAAGGACATATTTTTGGCACAAGTTGTAATGATATTGATGTTACAAAGTTTTGGAGTCCAGTAGCCAGATCAGCAATGTTTTCTGCCAGAGGTAGCCACTCGTTACCCAGGTGGTTGAGCCCCTGAGCCTTGAGTGGCCTTCTGGTCTTAAGCAGAGATGGGAGACTGGAACAGAAAGATGATAATCGTAGTGAGGCAAGCCGAGGTCAGTGGGAAGGAGAAGCAGCAAAGTCAAAAACAGTCCAAATTCAGCAACAGGAAGGAGAAACAGGAACACGCTGGATTAGAGAGTACAGGAACCACAATAATCTGGCAAAGGTACAGAGACAGGAAGTGGCTTTTATAGGCCAAGAACCAGACACCTGACCAGACACAGCTGAAGTGAGTTGTCACTGATAACCTTGACTCTACAAGCAATAGTATCAGATCTCAGGTAAATTTGCAAAAGGCAGGCTGGTGTACTGGTAAGGAAAAGGTTTAGCACCATGTAAACCAGGGTTCGAAACCCAGCAGAGTCAGTTCCTCACATTACCTCTACAGGCGCAGCCTCTGGATGCCCTATTTCCTGGTTTAGCAGGGTACTGTGCATGGAAAGACTGAAGAAGATCAGGAGCATGAATATTGTCCACTGGTTCCCACGATCTATCCTCCTCACCATAGCCTTTCCAATGAACCAAGTATTGAAGCTTGTTGCGGAAGATCCTGGAGTCAAGAATTTTTTCCACCTCGTATTCATCTTCACCATCCACGAGGACTGGTGGTGGGGCAGGCAAGGCTCGACCAGGGAAAGTATTTTCATGAAAAGGTTTAAGCAGTGCCACGTGAAACACCGGATGTATTTTCATGGAATCTGGAAGTTGCAGACGGAAGGTGACTGCATTGATCTGAGCGATTATCTTAAAAGGTCCCATGAACTTTTGACCCAATTTATGAGAAGGAATCCTAAGCTTAAGATTCTTTGTTGACAGCCAAACCTTGTCACCAACATGATAAACTGGGGCCTCCTTTCTGTGCCTATCAGCAGCTCTTTTGTAACATTCCTGAGCCTCCGAAAGAGTCTCCTTCAACAGTTCTTGGGAATCTCGTAAGGCGGTTAGCCGGTCAGTGACTGCAGGAATGGGAGTAGTAATTGGGAGACTCACTAGAAAGGTTGGATGGTAACCATAATTGGCAAAAAATGGGCTCAGAGAAGTGGAGCAGTGTTGGGCATTGTTATAGGCAAACTCCGCCGTGGGTAGAAAATCCAGCCAGTCATCCTGCAGGTAACTAATATAGCACCGCAAATATTGTTCTAAAGTCTGGTTGGTTCGCTCAGTCTGTCCATTACTTTGTGGATGAAAAGCTGAAGACAGATTTACATTAATACCTAGAATAGAACAAAAATATTTCCAAAAATGAGATGTAAACTGCACTCCCCTGTCAGAAATTACTTCATCAGGCACTCCATGCAAGCGAAATATTTCCCGAATAACAAGGTCAGCAGTCTGTTTAGCTGAAGGGAGACCACGAGCTGGTATGAAATGACTCATCTTGGTTAACCGGTCCACAACAACAAGAATAGTAGTGTGTTCCTTAGAGGGAGGTAGTTCCACAATAAAGTCCATGGATATAGATCCCCAGGGACGATGAGGAATCGGAAGAGGCTGAAGCAAGCCAACAGGGGATGAGCGAGGAGTCTTATGTCTGGCACATACATCACAAGATGACACATACTTCTTAACATCCTCATAATATTTAGGCCACCAAAAGGATCGGGTAAGTAGTTCTTGTGTCTTTCGGATTCCTGGATGACCTGCTGGTTTAGAGTCATGGTAGAGGCGTAAAACGTCCAGTCGCACTGATTCTGGAACAAACAGGCGTTGTTGAAAAATCCAAAACCCATTAAGCATGGTCATATGAAGATCACGAGGAGGATCACGAAAAACTGGATCTTTAGAGTAGCCCTTTTTAATGCGAGACATTAGATCAGAAGGAAAGGTAACTCCTAAAAATCTGCTCTCCGGCAAGATGGTGGCCTTGGTTACTGTAGTATGGAGGGGGTCAGCTATCCTAGACAAGGCATCCGCCTTGCCATTTCTGGAACCAGGGCGGTATGAAATAAAAAAATTAAACCTTGAGAAAAATAGGGACCAGCGTGCTTGTCTGGCTGACAGTCTCTTAGCGGATTGGATACATTCCAGATTTTTGTGATCTGTGAGGACAGTAATTGGATGGGTGGCTCCCTCCAAGAGATGTCTCCATTCGGTGAAGGCAGCTTTTATAGCCAAAAGTTCTTTATTCCCTATGTCATAATTTCTTTCTGCTGGTAACATCTGGCGGGAATAGAAGGCACATGGATGTAACAACATCTTAGGTCCAGTCCTTTGAGACAGTATAGCCCCAACAGCTGAATCAGAAGCATCTTACTCTACAGTAAATGGCAATTCTGGCTGAGGATGTACCAAGATAGGGGCAGATGTAAACAGAGTCTTTAATCTGGAAAATGCAGTGTCAGCCTTATTGGACCACTGAAAAGGAGTCCCTTTACGTGTAAGTTCAGTGATCGGTGTAATAACGGCAGAGAAATTCTTAATGAAACGCCTGTAAAAATTGGCAAACCCCACAAATCTCTGTATATCTCTTTCATTCTTGGGGATGGGCCAGTCCAGCACAGCTTTAATTTTACTTGCGTCCATACTTAAACCTTTAGGAGTTATTACATACCCCAGGAACTGAATTTCTGTTTGTTCAAACTCATTTTTCCAGTTTAATGTATAGGTGGTGGGTACGAAGGCGCTCAAGAACAATGCAGACCTGTTTTCTGTGATTTTCAAGATTATCAGAAAATATCAGGATATCATCCAAATATGCCACAACAAACTGATCCAGGAGATCCCGTAGTACATCATTGATTAGATGCTGAAAAGTTGCAGGGGCATTACAAAGCCCAAATGGCATTACTAGATATTCGTAATGTCCGTACCTGGTTCTGAAAGCTGTTTTCCATTCATCATTTGGTCTTATGCGAACCAGATTATATGCCCCCCGTAGATCAAGCTTCGTAAATATTTTAGCTGAACGAAGTCTCTCCAGAAGTTCAGAAATGAGAGGCAAGGGATAACGGTTTTTAACAGTGATTTTATTAATGTCCCTGTAATCGACACATGGCCGTAGACTGCTATCTTTCTTTTCTACAAAGAATATAGGAGCTCCTGCTGGAGAAGTGGATGGTCGAATAAAGCCTTTGGCAAGATTTTCTTGTATGTATTCACGAAGTGCTTTCAATTCAGGCTCAGAAAGGGAGTATATACGGCCAAATGGGATAGCAGCTCCAGGTAGCAGCTCTATGGGGCAATCATAAGGCCTGTGAGGTGGAAGCTGATCAGCATTCTTCTTATCACAGACATCCGCAAAATCCCGATATTGTAGCGGAAGCTTGGTTAAGTTTGTAGCAACCATTTCATTAATTGTTGTGGTAACAGGTGTCGCCCTTAGAGGGTTGACAATTCATTAAGCTGTGTTCTGAAGGAAAGGACAAAGTTCTAGTCTTCCAATCAATCTGTGGGTTATGCAGAGCAAGCCAGGGTATACCCAAAATCACTGGAAACTGTGTTGAGGAAATTAGGTGGAAAGATATAGACTCATGGTGATTCACTTCCAGAATCAATTTTAAGGGCACAATCTCATGTGTAACCGGGCCTGACGTAAGTGGAGAACCGTCTACTGTTTCCATTAACACAGGTGAAGATTTAGGGATAGACTGAATTTTATTTCCTGCTGCAAATTTAATGTCCATAAAGTTTCCGCCTGCTCCGGAATCTATCATAGCTGTAGTTGAAATTTTATTATCACCATATTGCAAAGTGATAGGCACCACCAAATGAGGATGTTGAGTCATCATACCTTCTTCACCCTGAGCCAGAGAAAATAAGGGTTGTGTGACAGAATCCAGTTGGTCTGAAATCTGGGATTGGTGTTGAATCTGTGCACCCTCAGCAGTCATAGCTATTGTTCTTTTAGACTTGTTAGGGCAATTGATGGCATAATTCCCTGCACTACCACAATACAGGCATAAGTTGTGAGTGCGTCGCCACTGTTTTTCTTCATTGGATAATGGCCCTCTTATTAGATCTACCTGCATAGCCTCAGGTTCAGGGTCTGTAGGTGTTTGTGGGGTCGGAGTAGAAATTCTTGAATAGAAAGTAGGAGTAGCACTTGGTTTAAAAGAGCCCTGTCTTTCCAATCTTCTTTCTGAAAGTCTCCGATCAATACGGATAGCCAACCGCACAAATGCATCAAACTCAACAGGAAGATCAACACGAGCTAGCTCATCTTTTATAGCTTCTGAGAGACCCCTTCTGAAGTGGAACCTCTGGGCTGATTGGTTCCAAGTAGTATCAGTAACCCACTGTCTGAATTCAGCAGCATATTCAGCCACAGAGCGCCTCCCTTGATGTAAATGAAGGAGAGTGGCTTCTGCTGTAGCACAGCGATTGGGATCATCAAAAACTAGGCACATGGCCTCAAGAAAGTCTTTTAAATTTCCCAAGATTGGACTGTCCTGTTCCAGAAAAGGGGAGCCCCAGGCCAGGGCTTCATCTTTGAAGAGGGAAAAAATAAATCCCACCTTCTCTCTTTCAGATGGAAAACGGTTAGGTAACATCATGGAATGCAAACGGCATTGATTTAGGAAACCCCTGAATTTTTTGCGGTCTCCTCCAAATTTTTCTGGTAGAGGCAAGCGGGCATCTTGTGCAGGTGTAACAGTAGTAGTAGCAGCAGCCGCAACATTATGTGCCCTGTAGCTGATAAGCTCACTATGCATTGATCGAACTTCATTTTGCAGTTCAGCTACCTGATCCTGCAGCACTTGAATGGTCTGTGCCTGGGTCTGCATAGTTCTTGCATTAAAAGCAACCTGCTGGGCCAATGCAGAATCTGATCCGACGGTCTCCATGAATGGGCCAGATTATTCTGTAATGATATTGATGTTACAAAGTTTTGGAGTCCAGTAGCCAGATCAGCAATGTTTTCTGCCAGAGGTAGCCACTCGTTACCCAGGTGGTTGAGCCCCTGAGCCTTGAGTGGCCTTCTGGTCTTAAGCAGAGATGGGAGACTGGAACAGAAAGATGATAATCGTAGTGAGGCAAGCCGAGGTCAGTGGGAAGGAGAAGCAGCAAAGTCAAAACAGTCCAAATTCAGCAACAGGAAGGAGAAACAGGAACACGCTGGATTAGAGAGTACAGGAACCACAATAATCTGGCAAAGGTACAGAGACAGGAAGTGGCTTTTATAGGCCAAGAACCAGACACCTGACCAGACACAGCTGAAGTGAGTTGTCACTGATAACCTTGACTCTACAAGCAATAGTATCAGATCTCAGGTAAATTTGCAAAAGGCAGGCTGGTGTACTGGTAAGGAAAAGGTTTAGCACCATGTAAACCAGGGTTCGAAACCCAGCAGAGTCAGTTCCTCACACAAGTCAAGCCAAACACCATTTATTTTCGAGCAGCACTCACTATTTTTCTTTCAGGACCTTAGCAGATCCACACTACAGTGGCAAGCAACTTTGAAGGAGGTGACCTCTCAACTGCGAACAGCAGGTATCCAGTACTGGTGGGTGACCCCACGGGTGCAAGTGGCAGAACGAAATGGCACACAGCATAGACTCACCTCAATGTCACACGCCGACAGCTTTCTACAATCTCTGGGACTGGCTACTATCACCAGATCTACACACCAATGGAACATGGAAAACGTTGCTGTCTTTACACCCGCTGGCTCAGTGGCCCCAGGATGAAGAGACTCAGCAAGTGGTCTCCGTATGCTAGCTGCCTTTGAAATATGCATAGCTTACGTTAACTTTGTTTCCTATGTTATTGTGCATCTGCACTTCGTTTTACGGTTCATGTTGTAACCCTGATAAGTCCTCCAGGACATCTAGACCTTTACTGGTCATCAACAATCTGACATAATTCAAAACTAATTGGAGTCGCAATTAAATTGCACTCTTCCCCCCTTGAGTTCTGGGGTTATGGAACTTACCTAATTATCTCTTGGGCTTAGCTACACTCCCACTGAACATAAGCACAACGCTGCCCAATAAAGCTCGTTGGTAACCTTAGCATACTATGATCTCCTGCAATAGGGATTCGGGAAGTCACTGTCCCTTACTCAGTAGACATTCATCACCACTCATGCTGACTATGCATCCGAGCATAATGCACCCCTACTTGGTTCAGGGAAACACTCAATCACAGTTTGTTATTGTTATTGATTTTCTTACTTTAAAGCAACCACATATATAATCTCATATGCAGGATACTCCGTGCTTATACCACATATAACTTTTCTTCAAATATAAAAAATGGGTGATTATGCTAAACAATATTGTTAACTTCTCTTAAGCCTACACTACATCTCGTCTATGCTCAATATGCTGTAATAACACACATGCAAAAATAAAGAATTTAAAAAAATAAAAAAATAGAAAGGCTTTTGTTCTCTTTTGAATGCAGTGTTTTTGTTTTATTAGTTAAATATATAAATAAAATGCAAGTACATAAAACATGGATTACATGGAACAAGTGGTTTAAAAACACCTTCCGAACCATGTGGGCATTTGTTTTATTTTAATTGATTTATTGACATCTACAGTTTTCAAAAATAATTCATAACAAAAGGGTAACATACTCTCTAAATATTAAATATGTATTTAAACACAAACATAATATTTCTCCTTTTTTCTTGGGTTGTTAATCTACTGGCCTTGATTTGATATCTTTACATAAACATTTCAAATGATTTAATATTATGAAAATATATTAATTTTGAAATATTTTGAGTGTTTACATATTGATATAATTTTATATATGATATATTTTTGATACTTTATTATTTGCAAATAGCTGTTTCTATGATTAAACACATTTTTTTTTTTTTAAATAGTTTTTAATTTGGAGTGGAAACATAGAATGTGACGGCAGATAAGAACCATTCGGCCCATCTAGTCTGCCCAATATTTCAAAATACTTTTAATTAGTCCCTAGCCTTATCTTAAGTCTAGGAATAGCCTTATGCCTATCCCACGCATGCTTAAACTCCCTCACTGTGTTAACCTCTACCATTTCAGCTGGAAGGCAATTCCATGCATCCACTACCCTCTCAGTATAGTAATACTTCCTTTAATAGATCTGCAGTTTGCCATTAGTTACTAACAATACATGTTTTCTTCACTGTTAATGGTCTTGAGAAAATATATTGTGAGGGTCACTTGAAAGACAAACTCTTTTTTCATATACTATTGTAACGTATCCCATTCACTATATGGCCAAACAAAAATGATGTCCAAATTCCTATTCCTTATGTTACTTGCCCTTGCAAATGATGTGGAGTCTAACCCTGTTCCCCTAGCTAATTCTAGTCCTAATCTCCCCACTCAAAAAGGCCTCTCTTTTGTGCACTGCAACAAAACTGGATGCACTGCAAGCCTGGTGTTCCCATTACAAAACCAAAAATCATTGTGCTCTCAGAATCATGGTTAATGACTATAATACCAGACTCCGACATTGCAATACAGGATTATTCATGTTTTAGTAATAACAGCGCAAAGAGAGGAGGAGGCATTGTTATTTATGTTGACAAGTCCATAAAATTTACTCCTTTAAAAAAAACTATAACTCCCCTTCTGCCTTTGATTTCCATTCTGGCACAATTGAGGTCCCTTTCAATTAAACTATCATTGTTGCTAGAATCTACCGCCCACCTAGCTCTCCGGTGCACTCCCTTTCTGACACAGTCCTAAGTGAAACTACTAAGTGAAACTGTAGCTCAAAACCAAAAAAGTGAACTGTTGGTTTTTGGAGATTTTAATATTGATTGTCTGAATCCTAAAAATAATAATTTAAAAATGAAAAACCAGTGTGGACCAGATCAATTCCCAGCAATGCTGTTGAAGCTCAGTGTGCCAGCAATTGCTAAACCTGTTACTACCCTTATCAATGAATCCCTGGTGTCAGGATACATACCCAAACTTTGGAAGACTGCAAAAGTTGTACCTATCCATAAAAGTGGTGACAATACTTTGGTATCTAACTATCGCCAGGTATCATTGCTCCCTGTGTTGTCAAAAATCTTGGAAAAATGTGTCCACACGCAACTATGTGAATATTATCAACAATTAAATTATCTGACCCCTGATCAATCAGGCTTTCATCCAAATCACTCAGCTTCGACTGACCTCTTAAAAGTTTGCAATGACATCCAAATTGGCATGGAAAAAGGATACTTAATTGGAGCTATTTTTCTTGATTTGGCCAAGGCCTTTGACACAGTAGACCATGACATTCTTTTGCAAAAACTTAAAAACTCAGGCATTGGTTATTGTCCGCTAACCTGGTTTCGATCGTATGTTTCAGACCAATTGCAATATGTGCCAATTTCTGATAGCTCTTCCCTCCCTCTTCCAGTCACGTGTGGTGTTCCCCAAGACTCCATACTTGGCCCCCTGCTATTTACATTATTTATAAATGATCTGCCTAACGTCTGCAAATCCTCAACTGTAAACATGTATGCAGACGACACTGTAATCTACGCTAGTAAACCCAAGCTACCGCAGCTTGAGGCTGTGTTCCAAAACCAATTCAGAGGTATAAAAGTGGATGGCAGATAACAAACTCTTCCTAAACACTGACAAAACTGTTACAATGATCTTTGGAATTGTACCAAAATTACATAAACTACAAAATCAACAATTGTGTATCAGAACAAATTCAAATAGCTCACTGACAGCAGTCTGTTCTTTTAAATATCTAGGTATGTTTCTAGACCCCAATCTATCCTTTGGTCTTAAAATTGAAAAAAATTCTTTAAAACTGTACAGAAACAAATCCTACAGAAAGAAAACAGTGCAACAAATGCTAATGCCGGTCATTGATTGTGGGGATGTAGTGGAGGAAGGGTCTGCTGCTGATTGGCTGGCATGTGTCTGCTGACTGTGAGGTACAGGGTCAAAGCTTACTCAATTGAGTCCGTGGCGAACCGTTTGTGGCGAACCGATCGGGACATCACTACATAAGAGTAATACTCAAGGTTAGTATCTACATATGTTCGGGCACATCATTAAGGAGACAAGCCCCATCAGGTTAGAGAACTGGCATTTAGAGATAGGTGCTGGCCTTAGCAACCCTAACTAAATTCACCAGTCCCGTGAGGCCTACTCCCCACCTCAACACGGAGGTTCAGCCCCACGGCCAAATCATAGTTAACCACCTCACTCGCCCTTCTTTAGGGCATCAGCTAGGGCTTCCCAAGTCATGGCCACATGTATTGAATCTCCTACGGTCATCGAGAGGCCAACATCCCACCACCACGTTCAAGTGGCCACAACTTACCTTGGCCAAAATCATATGTAGAGCCTCTCACCACCACTTGGAATTAGCAGGGCCTCACCTGTCACTTGGTTGTAGTTAAGTTCTTCGCCTCAACACTAGTTAGCAGGCCAGTTCTCCGAAGGTCTCGTAGCCCCTTAACACTACCCTACTTAATTTAAATCATTATTCCTTTTTCAGAATGTCACAAAAATCTATCCCCATTGACGATCTACCATTGGACGAAGTACCCAGCACGCCAGTCAGGCCTGGGTCTCCAGAGGAATCCCTCACCCCCTCTACCCCCAGGTCCTTGAAATCTTGGACTATTCAAAAAATTGCAGCAAAACTTAGGCTCAGGGGTTTCCTCTTTCCAGCCACCGCTAGAAAGGCAGAGCTGTACAGGGTCTTAACGGCTCAGGACAACGAACCTAGGCCCAGCACTAGCTCACAAGGGCCATCTACAAACACGCCTGACTCTACACAGGAGACCCTGACTGCTATTCTGGCCAACCTTCAAACCATGAATAACAGACTGCTGAAAGTGGAATCAGCCATAGCCACCTCAGGTGACCTACCAGGCCCTTCAGGTCCTCCCCTGGCAATCTCTACTGTTCAGTCTGGCACCCCCCTCTCTCCCCCACCAGCCACTACCACTACCCCATATGTCTCACCTCCATTCCAGCTTCCATAAAAAAGGAGATACTGGATGGGAAGGATGTAAACCTAGTTTCCTTACCAATGGCCTCACAAGACGTCCTTGAAAACAGAGCATACAATTATGGGGACATCTCAGTGGTATTAAAAACTAGAGACCCACGCCTTAACAAAAAACTTTCTATCCCTCAGTTTGTTATAGCTTTTGGGATATATCGAGATGTCATCTGCACGGTGCATCCACATAGGAGGGAAGAGCTTAATCTCTATATGCATAAGGTAGTTGACTTAGGCATTAAGTACAGGGGATCCTCTTTCTATGACTATCACAAGTCCGTGTCAGCCAAGGCAGCAACTTATCTGGCACAATTTAACATAAGAATTAACTGGTGCCAGATGGACATGGAACTTTTTTGCTCTCACTTTGCCAGTTTGAGGTCCCCGTCCTGTGCCTCCTGTAACTCAACATCTTACTCCACTGACTTGTGCCCTTGTGAGGCAGACCCTTCCACTTCCACTTCTCAACACTCCTTCAACCCACACATTAGACAAGAAGGCGGGCAGAGGGACAAGCTGGGCAGACCCATAACTTTAACCCTGGGGAATGCAGCTTCAGCGCATGCAGGTTGTTGCACATCTGCTCCATTTGCTTCAGAGCTCATACTATGACAATGTGCCCAGCCGACTGTCACCTAAAAAAATGACTAACCGAGGTTAACATAGACATTATGGCTTACTACCTGAGTTCCCACCCAGCTAGGCATTTGGTAGATTATTTGGTGACAGGTTTCTCACAAGGGTTTTACAAGGGACTCATTGCCATCCACACAGGCACACTTGAATGCCCTAACCTATTGTCAGCATCTAACGACACTCTTATGATGGACCACCTACTGTCCACAGAAACCAAGGCTGGTTTCATGATTGGCCCTTTCATACCATCACCATTTTCATCCTGGCGTACCAACCCCATTGGGGTAGCCGTACACAAGTACTCAAATAAAAAAAAAAAGATTATCAACCTCTCTGCACCTCCTTCTTCTTCCATCCCCAGCATCAACTCTCTCATACCCGCTGAGGAGTTTTCACTGCACTAATCAAAAATTGATGAGGCTGTGCAAGCTATCATCACAGCAGGCAGTAAGGCATGGTTGAGCAAGACCAATATTACCAACGCCTTCAAGCTCCTACCTCTTCACCTCTCACTTTGGCACTTGCACAGTGTTTAATGGCGGGACAGGTATTATTTTTCTACCCAGCTCACTTTCGGGTCTAGGAGCAGCCCCAGGCTGTTTGACCCTCTGTTGGCTGCTCCTAAGCATAGTTAGGTGTCTGTTATCCACTATTTGGATGATTTTGTTGGTAGAACCAGGCTCACAAACACTAAGTACTATTCACAGCACCACAGCCCTTTTCACTACACTAGGGGTACCCCTGTCACAAAGTAAAATGCTTGGACCCTCTACTAAGCTATTTTTCCCGGGGATAGTCTTAGACACAATATCTTTACAATCCAGTCTACCACCCATGAAATTGACCCGCATTAGGGACGAGATCGGCCTGTTTCTGCAGAGTGATACATGCGCCAGACAGGGATTCCAGTCCTTACTGGGGTCCCTTAACTTTGCAATGTGTATCATTCCACAGGGCAGATCTTTCGTCTCTAGGCTACTGTGTTTACTCCATGGGATGCCCGACTCCTGCCCAATTATACTGGATGATCCTGCCAGGGCAGATTTGCACATGTGGAGTAACTTCTTGGTTGAATGGAACGTTGTCTCTCTGTTCATACCTCCACTATCCGAGCTCTCACCCACAACCTACACAGAAGCAGCACCACACACAGGGTTTGCAGCTATTTTCGGCAACCACTGGTTTAGGGATAACTGGCCCACTGAGACGGATGCCTTGCCGGCCTTTGAAGAAACATCCTCATTGTTCGAGATTCACCCCATCGTGGCGGCCGCCCATACATGGGATCATCTCTGGAACGGTAAGGCAGTTAAATGCTACTCAGACAATTCAGCAACTTGCAAAATTATTAACAAGGGGCAGTCATCCTCTCTAACCATCTTGAGGCTGATTCGCAAGCTGACCTGGCTGGCAGCAACCTCTCAGTTCCACCTAGTCTGCGTACACATTCCTTGTATCCATAACACAGCTGCTGACGATCTTTCACGCTCTCAATTTCAGGTCTTCTTCCAGGCCCACCACCGACTATCCAGGATACCACCTTTCCACAAGCTAATCCTGGATTAAACGAGCTACTACACCACGCTCAGGCACTCACGCACCTCGCACTCTCACCCAACACCACTATCACTTACGCTAGTGCACAGACTATTTTTAACAAATTCACTGCGGAGTTTCACTTGCAAGGAGACTTCTCTATTAAAACCATGGTGGCTTTTGCCTCTTTCTGTCACCTACTCAAATTATCCCACAATACCATTAATCTTTACCTTACTGGGGTACAATACCACGTCCTCACTAACTTTCCTAATTACGCACCTTTCTTAACATCACACCCTATTAAAAAAATCCTCAAGGGTATTTACAAGGTTACAGTTCCCCCTGTCATTACCAGATTGCCTATAGACGGTTCTATTTTTAGGCTACTTAGCGACCTACTGGACAAATCCCCGTTTGACTATCACACTAACCTGGTTATAAAAGCCGCCATCTTTATGGCTTTCTATTGTTTCCTCAGACCGAGGGAGTTCAGTCGTACGTCAAATAGATACCACATTAAGCCTATAACTATCTCATCTAAAGAAAATAGTAGACCACTACGTACTTTCTTTACCTTCCACAAAAACTAACCACACCATTCATCTCACTATTATTCCCCTCTTCACTACCGGAAATGCCTGGCGCCCAGTCAAAGTACTTGACATATTCCTGGTGTCTCACCACACACACTCACCTGACACTCCACTATTACTACTCCAAGGGCACCCATTCACCACAGCTAAACTCACATCTCACGACAGAACTCTACTTTCAAGGTTGGGCTACAACCCGTCTTCCTTCTCCGGTCACTCCTTCCGTATACGCGCAGCATCTTCAGCATCTTGCTCAAACAAACCACTCATTAAGAGACTGGGCCACTGGAAATCCTCAATTTATAATACCTACATACCATGACTGGAGAGGGAGCTTCGACAAGCTTTCAGAAGTCTCACTTTGCAATAAAATGTATTTTCTTTGAATCTTCCTTTTGCCCTCTTTTTATTACAGGACTACTCGTACGTTGGTTTCGGAAGAAAATGCAAAAAATGTCACATTCACTGACGATATCATCGTTGTAATACATTTTACTGTTTTGTGTTCATCAAAGTCTTCCGCGTAAAACCGTATCCCGCATGTACAGGTTTTATGGTGTCTTGGAAAATTACATGGTTATATATAGTACTAGCAAAAGAGCAGTCACATGGGCCCTATAGGTGTCCACAGTGCCACCTGCAGGGGACTGCCTGAATGTGTGTGTGTGTGTGTGTATGTAATACAGTGAGCATGCTGATTTTCCCGGGTGCTCCTCAACATAGGGGAGTGTGACCGTTTCAATAGAACAAAAAGGGGAAAACTAGGACCAGAAAAAAAAATCTATATAAAGAACTGAAATCAAAGCTATTCCAATGATATCATAAGGAGGCATTCTAAAGGGATTAAGATTACATAGTATAAAGTCAAATACTTAAGAACAAATATGATATCGTCGGGAGTTGTTAAATTCTCCTAATGAAAAAAAAAAAAACTTCTTATCCAGAATCAGACCATTGGATAAATTAATATGGTAGGTATATCACCTTGTAACAGGATGCAATATATATTATCACTACAATTCTTACTCAAAATAAACTCGTTGTTAATTAATTGGAACAAGTATAATCAGCTACAGTTAAGGCTGCACAAACATAGAAATACTGACAATGAGTATTTTTCATTAAGCCCATGCGGTTGAACTGTATTCAGAGTTCTGATCCAAAAAAGTTCCCGTTGAAGCAATAATTTACTCCCCTTCGAAGTGGGGGGTATGCGATCTATAGCCATCAACTTTAAAGAGGGTAAAGTGTGGCCCAAGTCCAGAAAGTATTTAGCCATTGGTTATTCGGTCTTGTTATCCCTGTAGGCTGTCTGAATACTAGACCTGTGGTCCCTTATGCTCTCCAGTAATGGAAGGTCAGTCTTGCCTATATAGGCCAACCCACATGGGCACGTTAATTTATAGACCACAAAATCCAAGGTACATGTCAATCGGTGTTTGATCGTATACGACTTCCCTGTATGTGGGTGTGCAAAAACCTTTCCTGGTACCATGTGGCCATAGGTCACGCAGCCCAAGCACCTATAACACTCTAAGTTTGTTATTGGTCTTTTAAGTTGGTAACTTTGAATAGGATCAGTGTGGTCTAGTAAATCCCTCAAATTTCTTGTTCCTTTTAAAACACATCATAGGTGGATTCCTGAACTCCACAAGGAGTGATGTGTCATTTGCAAGGACCCTCCAATTGTTACATTCAGAGAATTTAACAACTGGCGCAGGACTCCCGGCGATATCATATTTGTTCTTAAGTATTTGACTTTATACTATGAGATCTTAATCCCTTTAGAATGCCTCCTTATGATATCATTGGAATAGCTTTCAGTTCTTTAAATAGAAGTTTTTTTTTTCTGGTCCTAGTTTTCCCCTTTTAGTTCAATTGAAACGGTCACACTCACTTATGTGGAAGAGCACCTGGGAAAATCAGCATGCTCACTGTCCTACTGTGTCAGCCATAGACAGTAATTGATTACAGAGATCATAGTATCTAGTCTTGGTTTCCTATCTCTTTAAATTTGGATTATGCCCACGGAGCCTCCAGCCTCCATTATGATTTTATATTTAGTGCTTTGATTTGAGGTGTGCTCTTCACCAGGATGCCGAGTTTTACTAGCCGGCGTGGAGTGATTAGACTCTGTTTTGGCTAGTTTGTTTTTTGGTTTCCATAGTTCTTTGTGCGAGGCTTCTGCCCGCATGGTCTTGGTGTCAGGCTGCCATGGGGATGACCTGTGTGACGTCACGACGCAGTACGCAGTGACGTCATTGAGATCATACAGTAACCCGGTCATACTCCGGTTATGGCGGTCGCAGGGAGAACCCCCTATGTTATTGGGTAAGTGTAATATGCTGATGGGTATATAAGATTGTTTTTATAAATGTTATGTTATCCTGATAAAAGTTTGTGTTGCTAACTGAAACGTCAATCTTTTAACTATGGACATAAAAAGCTAAGTTTTACTTTACATATTTGGAGTCCTGAGAGTGCTATCTTTATGCTATATGTGTGTGTGTGTGTGTGTGTGTGTGTGTGTGTGTGTGTGTGTATATATATATATATATATTTATGTATATACCCTTAACAACCGTGGACATACTATGTACGTCCGACAAAAAAACAGTCATTAAGGACCATGGACGTAACTAGTACGACCATGGCAAATAGGAGCCCTGGACCGGCGATGACGGTCAGGGGGAACTACCAGAGGCCCCAGCAGTCCCCCTGCAGTAGCTCTGGCAGGAGTTGCCCGTCTGGAAGCGGAGGGTAGTGTCGTGAAGAAATCCTGAAAACAAAATCGAGACAAGTGATCAGCACCAGTGTTTGTGCACCCTGGAACGTGAATACATGTGATAAAGAATTGACAGGTGGCCGCTACCCACGTGAGTCGTCCTAGGAGTCTCATAATTACCAGGGATGCTGACCGGCCTTTATTGACAATATGGCATGTAGCCATATTATTCGAGTAGCACCTAACCGTGTGACCAGACCAATGTGGTCCCCAGGCAATGGCCGCCGCCACGATTGGGTACAGCTCAAATAAAGCTGAGGTCTCTGTGAATTTGGGCAGTGATTTGACATTGGTTGGCCGTGGTCCCCAATGCCATTGACCTCCCCAGATGGCTGAAAAACCTGCGGCATCTGTCCACAGTGTATGTGAAGCATCAGAGAGGGGTGGTATAAACATGGCTCGCCAGTTCCAAGAGGTGAGAAAAAAAAAAACCACTACGTAAATCAGAGGTTGCGTGGTCGTCTAACATGATACGTGAAGTGTCTGAGGTGAATTGTGGAAATAGGAACAGTAGATGTGAAATGAAAGATCTACCTTGTGGATCCTCATGGCAAATTTGAGCGACCCCAGCAGTGATTGAAGTTCTTTCTGGGTGCAACCCCCTTGCAGTAGGTCGTGTTCGATACTTGCCAGCGTACGCTCAATTTTGTCCTGGGGGAGGCTAGCCTGCATGTGTACCATGTCTAGTTGGATCCCCAAAAATTGCATGTTGGTGTCTGGACCTAACGTCTTGTGCGGGGAGACTGGGATAGTGAGGGATTCAAACAAAGCCAACATGTGTCACAAACTACTTGGGGGGAGTGTGTTGTTCTCAATCGGGAGGAAATCATCCAGATAGTGAATAACCAAAGGACATTTACACACATTAAGTAATAACCAACTCAAAGCCTCTGCAAATGTGTTATGTGGGCTACTTTTGGAGCCAAAAGTGAGACGGGTGAAGAAATAATATAAACCCTCGCCATTTAATGCCGTGAAGGTGCCAAAGGGAAGGGTGCATGGGAAGTAACTTGAAGGCATTCACTACATCCGTTTTACTTAACCATGCCCCTGAGCCTGCTTTAATGATGGCCCCTATGGCATGGTCGATAGTGGCGTAATGTAGTGAAAATTCTTCGGAAGGTATGAGTGAGTTTAGGCTGGGGACCATGGAGGAATGTGGTGCAGATAAATCAATGATCAGTCTAGGTTTGAGTGAATTCTGTGAACTGTGGATCATCTAATGTGGATTGTAGGTTGTCACATTCCAGCGTGCAGGTAGGTAAATGTACCAACCCGGTGTGAAATCCCTCAGTTTGTCCCGTGATAAGGTAGTCACTGAAATGGCGTGATGGGTGTTGTCGTAACAGTGTGGTTAATAATGCGAGGTGCACGTACGTGAGATATAGTTTGGGAAATGCTTTATTTGGGCACATCGTTTAGGAATGGGCCCTAAAACAGTGGGAACATACATGCATCAACCTGCAAGAGCTTAAACCACAATTACGCGCATTAAAATTGTTGCAAACTTGGGATTTGCCTAGAAATACAATATGCCTACCCAGTTTGTCTTCCAATCCTCTATCAGGTCTTTGGAGTTAGAAGCAGCTTGGTTTTGTTCCATTTCTGCAGTGTTTGGGCAGAAATTGGTGCTATGCGCTCAGGGACATTTTAGCCGCGAGACAAACAAGGCATTTGCCTTGGGCAGCATTTTCCAGGGGGCGGCAAAAAAAGCCACCCACAAATGCCCAGGGCAAATGTCTTGTTAGCCTTGCGGCTAGCAGTCCAGCCAGGTGGGCGGGGGAGAGCCGCCCGCAGAGTGATGCCAGGATCCGGAATATGATGGTGTGTGTGTGTGTGTGTGTGTATATGTGTGTGTGTGTGTGTGTGTGTGTATATATATATATATATATAATAAAAACACAAACTTTGGCCAGCGTTTGTGACTACTGGAAATACCACATTTGGAATGGGTTATCTACATTTGAAAATGGTATGCCATGATGGGGTTATTTCACATTCCTGGGCTACCATATGTTCACAAAAGGCAACACAGACCCAGTAAACCAATCTGGCAAACTAAATTAGGCAAGCCCTATATTGACCCTGTACTTTTTCAAACCACCATAAAACCTGTACATAGGGGGGTATTGTTATACTCTGTAGACTTCGCTGAACACAAATATGAGTGTTTACAACGATAAAATCACCAGTAAAAATTCAGTTTTTGTGTAAAAATAATGCAAAACACAAATATGAACGCTAACTTTGGCAAGCGTTTGTGGCTACTACAAAAGACTGGACATAACCCATAGTATTCAAAATGGGGTATCTACTTTTACAAATGGTATGCCATGATGGGGATAATTCTCATTCCTGGGCTGCTATACAGTCTCAAAGGCAACATAGGCCCAGCAAACCAATCTGGCAAATTTCAGTTTGCAAACATGGAAAAGGGGAAAGCCATACAGTTGATCCCTGTAAGTTTGCAAAAACCCATAAAACCTGTACATTGGGGGCAGTGTTGTACTCGGGATATATTGCTGAACACATATTGGCATGTTCTTTGTCAGTAACACATAACAGGAACTGAGAATCCATGCCTAAATTACAATGAGAGAAAAATAACACAAAAAAATGACTACCCAAAAGTTTGACAAAGACTGGTGGTAGAATTAGTGCCTGGCAAGTGTTAAAATACCACCATTTGAAATACTCTAGGGTGTCTAATTTTCAAAAATATATGGTTTGATGGGGGTAAATTACATTGGCCTGCTTCAAAAATGTCCCAGATTGGACATGGGTGCATGATGACCAGCTGTGAAAATTCCAACTGGAATGCGCACCCTTCAAATAAGGTATTTTAGCCCCCAGAGAACCCGACACACTTATACATGGGTGGTATCACTGTGCTCAGGAGATGTTGCTGAAAACATATTGGGGTGTTCTTTGGCAGTAACCTTTAAAGTTCTCAGTACATGACTATATTCTTAAATTGCTAAGTGTGTCAAAGACCATAGATTGGTGGTAAAATAGTTGCATGATAAGAGTTAAAATACCCTGAGTTTAATACCTTGGGTTGTCTTATTTTAAAAAAATATATACTTGTGAAGGGTTATTCAGGGATTCCTGACAGATATCAGTGTTACAATGTAACTTTAATTACAGCGTTCATTTTGAAAAAAAAGTTTTGGAAATAGCAAAGTGCTACTTGTTCTCATAGCCCTATAGCTTTCCAAAAAAGCTAAGAACATGTTAACATTGGGCATTTCTAAACTCAGGACAAAATGTTGAAACTATTTAGCATGGGTGTTCTTTGGCGGTTGTAGATGTCCAACAGATTTTTGGGGACAAAGTTCCAAAAAGTGTTTTGTTTTTTTGTTTAGTTTTTTTAGTTTTTCATTATTTTTTAATTTTTTTTATAGTAAATGATATGGTGAAAATATTGAGATCTTTAGAAAGACTATTTAATGGCAAGAAAAATGGTATATAATGTGTGGATACAGTAAATGAGTAAGATGAAAATTACAGCTAAACACAAACACAGCAGAAATGTAAAAAGAGCCCTAGTCCTTAACAGTAAGAAAAATTAAAGGGTTAAACCTCCCTTGGATTAAAACGGGGATCTGATTGACTCCATAGGCTTTTTTTGGTGTACAAGTAGCATACATGTTTTGGCTGGAGAGCCTTCTTCAAGTGCTGAAATACATTACACCTTCTGGTGTTTATATACCTTCCAAGTAATACAATTATTAGGTACACATGTTAACAATCTTCGATAAAAAAAAAACACCACATCCCGCCATTACATTCTCACCGGCGACTCTTGATAATATCACTTCTCCACCTTCCCACAGTGATGTAACTTCCCCTTTTGGATCTCCAATCTAATCCCAGACGGGGCTTTGCATAGTTATATCGCAGTCATCCGAGTTCTTCCTAGTTTCTTCCTAGTATTTGGGCATGCCCGGTAGTTTGTGCACATGGCACAAGTTTGTCATTTTTACTGTTGGCAAGTCCCAATATAGTCCATTGCACAAAAAGGGTAAAAACTATCCATTATAAGGATATAGAAAATATATCCTAATATATCAATTAATCTATAGATTTAAAAACGACATGTATTAATACAATTTTAGACACTAAGATGCTTGTTTTATTTTATTTTTATAATTTTATTAAGTGGCTAAAACAACCCAGAAGTGTACATATCAGTGGACATATTTGAAATCCACAGAACACTCTTATCCAAGATTACAAAAGACTATCTATATGTGCTGAGCACATTGGCAATATCCAAAGGGGATATATGAAACATAGCGTTTCAGCACATTTTTCTGAGAAACATGCTAGTGACCCCTCTTTTTAATCATATGTGGTAATTTTTAAGAAACACAAAAATTGAAGGGGAGTGGATAATTTTATGGAATTGGCTAGTGGAGAGTAAGTGGGTATTCAACATGGTTTAAATTTAAATTTAGATTTTGAATTTGTGCATTTTTATAAATATTATTGTATAAGTATACATGCTTTAATAGGATAGGTACACTTTTTTAAATTATTTTTTTATTGAGAGATATATACATTTTAGATAGTCTTTTGTAAACTCGGAGAAGAGTGTGCCTGTGGATTCCAATTATTCCCACTGATATATGTGCACTTGGATTCAGTGTTGTGTTAGCCACTTCATACATATTTAGACATGGAGAAGCTAGTTTTATTTCTTTTTTTTTATATTATATATACAGTATACACTGTTATTGTTTTCTGCTTTTATTGTAGAATCAAGAATTATACATGTGTTTGTATATATTCTCTATTACTCTATTTTATGACACAAGTGTTTGCTTGTCACTGGCATATATTTTATGCTTTGATGTTGCATACTTGAGCTCTTTTGAATAGGGTCATCCCATACTCATTGGCCATATAATCCTATTCCAATCTATACTGGCAAAAACACAATTTCTTTATTTTTAATTCAACTAAGTGAAGCAATATTAATGTAATTTTTGGGTGGCTTCAAAGTAAGAGTGACAAACATATGATGACAACCCTTTCTCTTCTAACCAGTGACTGATGATACTAAGATATGTAACAGGGTTGATGTTCTAGGAGGGATAAGCCAAATGGCAAATGATTTAGGTAAACTAGAAAAATGGTCAGAATTGGGGCAACTTACATTTAATGTGGATAAGTGCAAGATAATGCATCTTGGATGTAAAAACCCAAGGACAGAGTACAGAATATTTGATAGAGTCCTAACCTCAACATATGAGGAAAAGGATTTAGGGGTGATTATTTCTGATGACTTAAAGGTAGGCAGACAATGTAATAGAGCAGCAGGAAATGCTATCAGAATGCTTGGTTGTATAGGGAGAGGTATTAGCAGTAGAAAGAGGGACGTGCTCATGCCATTGTACAGAACACTGGTGAGACCTCACTTGGAGTATTGTACACAGTACTGGAGACCATATCTTCAGAGAGGGTTCAGAGAAGGGCTAGTAAACTGGTTCATGGATTGCGGGATAAAACTTACCAGGAAAGGTTAAAGGATCTTAACATGTATAGCTTGGAGGAAAGACGAGACAGGGGGGATATGATAGAAACATTTAAATATATAAAGGGAATCAACACAGTAAAGGAGGAGACTATATTTAAAAGAAGAAAAACTACCACAACAAGAGGACATATTCTTAAATTAGAGGGACAAAGGTTTAAAAATAATATCAGGAAGTATTACTTTACTGAGAGGGTAGTGGATGCATGGAATAGCCTTCCAGCTGAAGTGGTAGAGGTTAACACAGTAAAGGAGTTTAAGCATGCATGGGATAGGCATAAGGCTATTCTAATTATAAGATAAGGCTAGGGACTAATGAAAGTATTTAGAAAATTGGGCAGACTAGATGGGCCGAATGGTTCTTATCTGCCGTCACATTCTATGTTTCTATGTTTCATATTATACATATATAAGACCTAAATATGCTGTTTTTAATTGACTTTTTTTTTTTAAAAGTCCTAATAACTGTTTATTGTGCCATTGGTTAATGTTCTTAATCAGGTACATAACAAGTGTTAGCATTTCATATGCTCAGTCCCTGTGATTGAGATAATTATGAGTTGTATTATATTCTGGACATATTCAAGCATATTTAATTTTAATTAGTAGACTGCAATACCTGCTGTGTTCTTTCTTATTAAACCACATAGTGACAGATATTATTTGCAATACTTATGCTGCAGTACAAATTTTAAATTTCATAAAGCACCTTTCCCCCTCCCATGGAGAGTATGTAGAACCAGTTAAAGTGTTTCTTAATTATGCCCTACAGCAAAATAGTATGCCAAGAAATGCTGTAAACATGTAACATTATTCTGTGCTCAGAGTACAAACCACTGTGCGTAATTACTCTAGACTGTTTTTGCAATAAAAAAAAAATACAAGCACACATTGTAAGACAAACTTATTTCATTTTTTTTCATAAATTATATGTTTAGGAGCCATATTTTATTATATTACACAATTTCAATGTCAATATTAACAAAACATGGCATTTGGTATTCACTAAGCAACAAATTTTAAGCATACATTTAGAATCGCTCAAAATATGTCCATCTAAGTTGAGAACTGATTGTATCATAACAAATCTTTGCACATTACATATTATTATTGTATTAGTATTAGTATGTCAAATCTAATCATATGACAATAATTAAGGTATCTCCCAGTACATTTTATTTTAACCCCTTAAAACTGGAGGGCGTACTATTACGCCCTATTCTAAGCGGCTCTAAATGCTGCAGGGCGTAATAGTACGCCCTCTGGTTTTTCTTACTTACCCAGTCGCCGGCAATCCCATGCCTGCGATCGCGGTTGGGGAGACTCACC
Organism: Pelobates cultripes; assembly: GCA_933207985.1. Taxonomy (NCBI): domain Eukaryota; kingdom Metazoa; phylum Chordata; class Amphibia; order Anura; family Pelobatidae; genus Pelobates; species Pelobates cultripes. Next base: position 190,133,122 of record OW240916.1, on the reverse strand, counting down.
TGGGATCTCAGGGAGTCCCCCGCAGCAGATCCTGCCTCCTCCTTGTGAGGACCTCACAATCACATGGCCGGTTAGCTGGCTGCTGCATTGCCAGCAGGGGGACTGCCTGTAATGACAGTCCCCCTGCTGGCTGGAAATCAAATAAGAGAGTTAATCAGTGTAAAAAAAAATTATTATATACTTAGATCATATATATATTATATACTATTTTTATTTATATATAGGTATATATATAGTGATATATACGTATATATTTATGTATATAGATATATTATTTCGTTCTACGTGTATTTTGATATAAATATATATTAATATCACAATACAGTTAGAACGAAATAACACACATCTATATATTTTTTAATTATTTATTTTTAATTCTTTTTTTAATTTTATTTTTTAATGTATTAACATATTTTTTTATATTATATATATATATATATATATATATATATATATATATATTTAATCAGTATCAGTCTACGTGTAATTTTATATATATACACATATATTATTAAAATTCTAATTATATTATTTTAATATAAAATTACACGTAGACTGATACTGATTAAATATATATATATATAATTGTTATATTTATATATAATATAAAAAATAAATATGTAAATACGTTAAATAAAATTAAAAATTAATTAAAAATAAATAATTAAAAAATATATAGATGTGTGTTATTTCGTTCTAACTGTATTGTGATATTAACATATATATATATATATATATATATATATATATATATTTATATCAAAATACACGTAGAACGAAATAATATATATCTATATACATAAATATATACGTATATATCACTATATATATATATATATATATACCTATATATAAATAAAAATAGTTAAAAAAATTATATATATACACGTATGTATGTATATATATATATATATATATATATACATATATTAATTCTACATATATATTTATGTAATATTTTTACATAATTAGGTATTTTAATTCATTACAATTAGCGGTACCTGCCTGACAACCCATGCCGAAAGTATAGGGAATTTAATTTGCTAGCACTATATTTAACCCTATAACTTTCCAAGACACCATAAAACCTGTACATGGGGGGTACTGTTTAACTCTGGTGACTTCGCTGAACACAAATATTATGTAAAATGTATAACAACGATGATATCGCCAGTAAAAGTGAAGTTTTTTGCATTTTTCACGCACAAATAGCACTTACACGGACGATATTATTGCTGTGATACTTTTTACTGTTTTGAAATGCAAATATTTGTGTTCAGCGAAGTCTCCCGAGTACAACAGTACTCCTCATGTACAGGTTTTATGGTGTTTTCAAAAGTTACAGCGTCAAATATAAGGCTTGTGTTTCATTTTTTCACATTAAAATTCGCCAGATTGGTTACGTTGCCTTTAAGACCCTATGGTAGCCCAAGAATGAAAATTACCCCTATGATGGCATACCATTTGCAATAGTAGACAACCCAAGGTATTGCAAATGGGGTATGTCCAGTCTTTTTTAGTAGCCACTTAGTCACAAACACTGGCCAAAATTGTTGTTTTTTGAATTTTCACACACAAACCAATATTAACGCTAACTTTGGCCAGTGTTTGTGACCAAATGGCTACTAAAAAACTACTATTGCAAATGGTATGCCATTATGGGTGTAAATTTCATTCCTGGGCTACTATACAGTCTCAAAGGCAACGTAACCAATCTGGCGAATTTCAATTTCAAATGTAATGTGCTATATTTGACCCTGTAACTTCCCAAAACACCATAAAACTTGTACACAGGGTGTACTGTTTTACACGTAAGACATTGCTGAATACAAATATGTGTATTTTATTGCAGTAAAAGCAAACAGTATTATGACATTTACAGTTAAAATGTCATGTAGAACTAAAAAAAATAAAATTTCTTAGTTTCTCCCATTTTTTTCATAGCTAAATATTTGATATTAAAAGCCCTGTTTTCCCTGAATAAAATTATAAATAATAAGGGTGGGTGCATTTAATATGAAATAGGTGAATTGCGGTTGGACAGACATGTAGCGCAAATGCCAGGTTTTGTTTAAATTTTGTTTTGTTTTGTTCACAACGTGTACATTTGGCTCAGTCCTTAAGGTGTTACCATATGTTTATGTAAACATTGTGCAATGTATTCCATAAGGTATATATTGTTTAAAATTAGGAGATGGGGACAACAAAATCTCCAAGTCGGCAATACTCGAATGAAAATCCAGTACTATAATTAGGGTTAAAGCAAAATCTTTGTAACAGGCCCACCTGCCCTGTTAAGCCAAATCAGACAGTTAAAAATAAAATACCCCTGTTACTATAAAAACACATCAAGCATGTTAAAAACACAAAATTGAACATAAGATATGTCACCACTGAATGATCAGTTATAAAAACTGCACAATATAAAATATTGCTTGCTCCTTACTATATCTAAACATGCTATACATGTAAAAAGGGACCCATTACCAATCAAGGTAGCTAGTGCATTACTCAATGTTCCTTACACACTGTGAAATGGGTTATTATTCATTAGAAATAAACCTCAGACAGCCCACCATGTTTTTCCCCATGCCAAAGACTTACAAATGGGATATGTTACATAAATGTGGCCTGCTTACTAATACAAGAAGCCTATATAACAAAATGGAGGAATTAGAGTAGATAGCCTACACTAATCAATATGATATAATGGGAATAAAACAAATGTGATGGTATGAAACATGTAAATGTTCAGTTATCTTAACTGGTTACACATTAATTAGGATGGATAGAATAAAACAGGAAAGGTGGAGGTTGAAGGTTCAGGTTCAGATCTGCAGAACGTCGATGGGCACTAGGTTTGCTCCAAGTTAAACAAATTTATTCATGTCCCTATAAGAACATGCGTGTGTGTGTGTAATATATATTGCAAACCTGGTGTTCTATCGCCGTTATATAGACAACATATTTTTATTTGGAATGGGAATGAATCTTCTCTTGCCTATTTTTTTACATATCTTAACAACAAAAACTGGAGCATCAATTTTTTAGATTTGAATATGTATATTGAGGATAGTGCAATACATACTAAAACCTTTTTTAAAACAAGTAGACGTGAACAGCTTTATTGAAGAAAGTAGCTGTAATTTTTCACTGTGGTTGCTCAATGCCCCCAAAGCTCAAATGCTAAGGATAAAAAGAAATTGTTAAAATAATGAGGTCTTTAAAACAAAGGCACTTAAGATTAAGAATGATTTTAAACAGAAAGGTTACAAGGATACACTCTTAAATAAAGCATTAGAGGAGGTTGAGTCTAAAAATAGAATAGACCTACTAAAATATAAATCGAAGCAAGATGTTGTGAATACCAATAGTATTTTATTCATATGTGATTTTAATTGTAAGAGTTACCAACTGAGGAAGATGATTTTTTTTTTTTAAATATTGGCCTCTACTAAAGGAGGATGCAACGTTAAATTAAATACAGAACAACCAATATTTATATAGATGGGGGTATCGAATTTGAAATCCAATTTAACTAGCAACCACTTAAAACCACATAAAACATCCACAAACTTCTTTAATGAACAGGGGGCTTTTACAGATGTGGCTATTGTGGAGCCTGCAAAAATTCAGGATCAACAAAAAGACACAAAGAGTTTTAACCACCCTCAAAATCAAGACGAAAGTTATAAAATAAACCAACTAATAACTTGTAATTCCAAGAAAGTGATCTACTTGATATTTTGTAATTGAAGCCTAGCATATGTAGGAGGAACCACAAGAACATTAAATACTAGAAAACAAGAACGTATACAAAATATTTAAAAGGGATTTGAAAAACAGTCTTTCATTACACTTTAAAGTGAAACATGTAATCCAAATCATTTAAAATGTATTGGAATTCAAAAGGTGGAAACAAGTTGGAGGGGAGAGGATTTAATTAAAAAGATGGGCCAATTAGAAATGAGATGGATATTCAATCTCAATTCATTACCACCATTTGGCCTCAGTAGCGATTTCGAAATCTGCCACTTTTTATAGCCTATATCTGTTATTTTCTTTGTACAGTTTATATGTATTCAATATAGGAAGGAATTATACTTATTATTACTGCATATCTTACCCATACACTATTATATATATATTTATGTATTTTCTAAGTATTTTAATACATATTTGTATTGTTATATATAATTATTACAACCGTAAAATAACCCTATACAGGGGTCATCTATTCCTTTCTGTAATACATATTTTTTAGTGGAATTTAGTATTCAAGATATATTGTAACCAATTATTTTTTATATATTTCCATTTTTTTTTCTCCTGTGTTCCGCCTTATGAAATTGGCAAATATTGTGTGGAGATTGTAACCTTATACTCAACCTTACAAATAGAAGAACCTCGGCATGACATGTACATGTTGTTAATTCTGGAACAGGGATTTTGCCCTTAAGCAGGAAGTGACATGAATAGACACGTTTAGCCACTTCTTATTCGCAATTAGACGACCATAGGAAACAGAATTGAACATTCACACACCCCCAACTTGATTGGATATACCAATGGACTATCGACCAATGAGGAAGGAGGAGGATTTTTAAACCAGGAAGAGGAAGCAGTACATTACTGTGGTGGAACCAGCCTCACCACTGGGCACTGGAGAAGACTGATTGCCAGCCTCCTGCCATGTGACTATGGCCCCTGGGATGTATTGCCTGTACTGCTGAGGATTGCTACCAACTAGGTGGATTTGGCTATGGAGCTTGTGTAGTGCCCTCTGTTGGTAGCAACAGTAATATGCACTACCTGAATAGCAAGACTGGTAATTTGCATATTTGGGTAGATTGGCATATCAATAATTCTGCATTCAGGAGAGACATTTTGTGTTAATTATGGTCTTCCCCACCCATTTATAAATATGTAATTATGTTATAATAAGTCACTGTATGTTGCCTGCTGTGATTTGACTGTTTGTAATTTTATTGAGTTTTCACAGCAATGCTAATGTAATGACCATATGGGCTAGTCTCAAGTAAAATAAAGTTTTAGTCAGTTCTATTTCACCCTCAATTTGGAGTCCTCTCTTATTGGGGGAATCTGCTACAAGGGATTTCTATGCTCTGCATATTCCCTTGCTATAATCACTCCTAAGCTTTAAGAGCTCGTTCCTGCTTCGCTCTGAAGGAAGAGCGGTTCGGCCTGCGATGGTTGTGGTGTCGGCTAGAGTGCTTGGAATCCTCAAGAAGCGCTAGGAGCATCTATCGACAGAGGTACCCAGTCGGGGTGCCAGGTGATCCGTTACAGTTACCGATTGAAAAGGCCTGGTGGAAGAGCGAAATGCGTCTCGGGAGGAGGAGAGCCATAGGACTTCAAAGCACTTTCACTGTATTTTATTATTTGTTATTTTTAACCTTGTCAATATCTAAATAAATGTATACATAGGTCCCTCAAGCTTTCAAACTATATGCTTTCAAGGAAGGGCTTTGCCACCTTTATAGGCACATAAGCGAAAACACCTACATACTATACTATTGGTTTCCCTCGCTTTTTGTCTTTTAGACAAGGGGGACAGATAGACTACTAAAAGCATTGAGGATATTGCACCTTACAAAGACATTTATTTTTGAAGTGACATTTGAATATTCTTGGACTGTTTATCTGTGATTTTAATCAGTACCCCAGTCCCACTTTTAAGTGAGACATCCTATTTTGCACTTTGTTTGTGTGTTTCTTATCTCTGTTGTCATGAGAAACAGCTCATTGTGTTATCAGTTGGTTTATTTGCAAGTACATTGTGTTGTTAACATATCTGGCACAGCCCTGCCTTGTTGTTTTTTGTGTTTATATAAACAAAAACAGCCCTGTCCCCATACTACAAATGGGGTGAGGCCCCATCCTCCTCAGCTCCAGGGCCCGGTCACCTCCGACCCCCCCCCCCTTCCACAAGAAACAGTGATTCACCGAATCTGCAGTCTCACATCCACCCCTCCCCCTGAACAGACACTGTAATCTAATTGTTATATTGTTATAGTTTTTATACTCCACTGTATAAACAAAATTCTCCTTTTACCTATGTGACATCTCAAGCACACATGAAACACCGCCAACAGTACCAGATGGGGCAGGACCACTAATTGACAAAGTTTGTTACATCGAAATTGTAGCCAATGGTACAGGGAGTAAATGTTGTCTTGATGTGATGATGTGATAAAAATGACTACCAAGCCATTTTAACCCCTTAAGGACGGAGCCAAATGTACACGTTGTGAACGAAACAAAATGTAAACAAAACCTGGCATTTGCGCTACATGTCTGTCCAACTTTAATTCACCTCTTTCATATTAAATACACCCACCCTTATTAAATATCATTTTATTCAGGGGAAACAGGGCTTTCATTTAATATCAAATATTAAATTATGTTTCATAGCTAAATATGAAAAAATGGGAGAAAAGATTTTTTTGATTTTTTTTTTGATTTTAATGGTCAATGTCATAATACTGTTTGCTTTTACTGCAATAAAATACACATATTTGTATTCAGCAAAGTCTCACATGTAAAACAGTACCCCCTATGTACAGGTTTTATGGCATTTTGGGAAGTTACAGGGTCAAATATAGCACATTGCATTTGAAATTGAAATTCGCCAGATTGGTTACGTTGCCTTTGGGACTTTATAGTAGCCCAGAAAAGAAATTTACACCCATAATGACATATCACTTGCAATAGTAGACAACCCAAGGTATTGCAAATGGGGTATGTCCTGTTATTTTTAGTAGCCATTTGGTCACAAACACTGGCCAAAGTTAGTGTTAATATTTGTGTGTGAAAAATGCCAAAAATGCCAATTTTGGCCAGTGTTTGTGACTAAGTGGCTACTAAAAAAGACTGGACATACCCCGTTTGCAATACCTTGGGTTGTCTACTATTGCAAATGGTATGCCATCATAGAGGTAATTTTCATTCTTGGGCTACCATAGGGTCTCAAAGGCACCGTAACCAATCTGGCGAATTTTAATGTGAAAAAAAATGAAACGCAAGCCTTATATTTGACGCTGTAACTTTTGAAAACACCATAAAACCTGTACATGAAGGGTACTGTTGTACTCGGGAGACTTCACTGAACACAAATATTTGTGTTTCAAAACAGTAAAAAGTATCACAGCAATAATATTGTCTGTGTAAGTGCTGTTTGTGCGTGAAAAATGCAAAAAACTTCACTTTTACTGGCGATATCATCGTTGTAATACATTTTACTGTTTTGAAACACTAATTTGTGTTCAGCGAAGTCTCCCGAGTAGAACAGTACCCCCCATGTACAGGTTTTATGGTGTCTTGGAATGTTATAGGGTTAAAATATAGTGCTAGCAAATTAAATTCCCTTTACTTTCGGCATGGGTTGTCAGACAGGTCCCGCTAATTGTAATTAATTAAGATACCTAATTATGTAAAAATATTGTATAAATATATATGTAGAATTAATATATGTATATATATATATATATATATATATATATATATATATATATATGTATATATATATAATTTTTTAAAAATATTTTTATTTATATATAGGTATATATAGTGATATATACGTATATATTTATGTATATAGATATATATTATTTTGTTCTACATGTATTTTGATATATATATATATATATGTTAATATCACAATACAGTTAGAACGAAATAACACACATCTATATATTTTTTAATTATTTTTTTAATTATTTTTTAAATTTTATTTTTTAACGTATTTACATATTTAATTTTTTTATATTATATATAAATATATATATAACAATAATTATATATATATATATATTTAATCAGTACCAGTCTACATGTAATTTGATATTAATATATATAACTAGAAAAGCTACAATTTCTGGGGAAATTGTGTGAAGTGTTCTTGCCTCCACCAGTAGTCTACAACTGGAGTAGGCGGAGTAACTGTTATCATTTATATAGCACATTTAATTGCAACGTTGTTGCACAGTTACATTAAACCATACATTTATGAAAACATTAGCAGGTGTTCAAAAGGCCCTGTCTATGACATCACTTGCTGCTGCAGCCTGGCACAGGTCAGAGTATTTTGGCGGTTGCCATCTTCAAACGGTTGTATTTTAAAAACTATAAATCCTACAGCGAAGAGCTTTATATCGTGAGAATCACAAGACACAGACCTACATTTTGATGCATGTTATGTCTCTGAAGTATTAAAAATGAAGGCACAGTCGCAGTTTAGAAATTGCACTTCAGGTTTGAGCTGGCTTGAGTGAAGTTTCAATGAATGTCAATGGAAGGCGTGAGTAATATATATGATCTAAGTATATATTTTCTTTTTTTTACACTTATTAAACTTTTTTAAATTTTATTTATTTTATTTCCAGCCAGCAGGCAGCCCCCATGCTGGCAATACAGCAGGCAGCTATCCCGGCCATGTGATTGTGAGGTCCTCGCAAAGACCTCACTCTCACATGGCCGGGGGGGCTTCCAGGGGGTCGGACGTGCTGCGGGGGGCTCCCTGGGACCGAGTAAGTATAGAAAGACCGGAGGGCGTACTATTACGCCCGGCGGCATTTAGAGCCGCCTAAAATAGGGCGTAATAGTATGCCCTCCGGTCTTAAGGGGTTAATACTTGATAGCCAGACCATTGTTACCATAACATGTATGTACACCACAACCGACTGTTACTTCAATGCATACTATAATTACTGTGCATATGTTCACATTTAGTACAAAGTTAATACTAACACAGACAATGTACATGTTAATATTGATGTTGAAAATTTATAAAATAAATAAAAAACATGATATGTTGCTCTTGTAATGTTATGAAAAGCAAGGTTTTATAATTTCTAAAATTTGAAAAATGTTTAATTTTAATTAAATATTTAAGGTGAGGTCATTTACAAAATGGATTAATATGAATGGATAGTCTAATTTGTAAGCAAAAATTTAAAAATTGACCTCGAAGTTTATTTTAAAAATTTACATTTTCTACTTACGTGTTTTATGTGTATGTCAAGTGAAAATTGATTGGTCCCTCGTGTATTAAGCATCACCTGTTTTCCTGATTAATGTAAACTGTGCAACATCTGTGCATCTCAATATTATGCTGTATTTTGATCGAAACAACTGAAATGCAGATGCATCCAAACAAAAAGTCTGTCTGAACTATTATATAGTGCATAAGCAATATTTGGATCTGAAGAAGTATACAATATATGTGTAGTTCATTAAATGCATTTCTGTTTTAATTTACTTATCATAGAATTATTAAATTTTTTAAAATAAAATCTATTGGTTTTATTTTGTTAGTGAGTTTACAAGGATATGTTTAACTATATTGGTTCCTTCAATTGGTTAAATGTTAAAGAAAGTTACAAAAAATTGGAACTATCTTAATGCCAACAATTTAAACAATATATACCTGCTTTAACCAATATATACCCCCATATTATTTAACCAATATATACCTACTTTAACCAATATATACCCCCATATTAGCATAAGGGAGATTAAAATCTATGCTATGCCGCGAGTAGGGGCATGTCTACTAAACAGTGAGCAACCAGTGGCTGCACACTGTTAAAAAAAAAATAAAAATAAAATTCCCCCACTCCCCAAATCACATAAAGGAGGACCAAGCACAGGTCTCCCATGTTGGGGCATCTTCTAAAATAATTAACAGGGGAGGACATAATGTCGAGTCATTGTGTAATACCCCACTACACTGCTGGGTGCCCGAGTGATCGCTCCCCCCCGGAGCGATCACTTCCAGGTTTGCCACACGTGGTGCCTGGCGGTGTAGGGAAGAACATCTGAAGCCATCCATAGGCTTAAGATGCTCTTCCAATTACTGCGTGCCTCGAGGGGTCGACGTACTCAGTAATTGATTAAAAAATTTTTAAATTAAATTAAAAAAATAATTAAATACTAAAAAAAATTAACCCCTACCTTCCCTCCCCCTTTCCCTATGTACTTACCGATCGCTGTCGTTTCTCCACTGGCGATCAGTCTGCTATGCAAGAACACTTAATTAAATGTGCTATATAAATAAATAATAACAGTTACTCCGCCCACTCCAGTTGTAGACTACTGGTGGAGGCAAGAACACTTCACACAATTTCCCCAGAAATTGTAGCTTTTCTAGTTAAGTGTTCTTGCATAGCAAGACACTTATTGTTATCTCACATATATATTATTATTAAGTGTTCTTGCATAGCAAGACCACTTATTGTTATCTCACATATATATTATTATTCTTATTATAGCCAAATTTGAAACCCTAACTCCTCCCACAGTTTTTACACTACATAGACCAAAATTTACCAAAACATGCAGATTGTTCCTGATCGGATTGCTATTACTTTGTGTAACGTTTCGCCGAATGGTTCACGGAATATCGTCATTCTTGTGGCGCAATTTGTCCCATAGGAATGAATGGCAAAGCTAGAGTGGGAGCTGGCAAAAGCTGAAAAATCAGGACATGATTTCTAAACTGCCACCACTCCCTTATTTTCAGGCCCACCTACACAAATCTTATATCAAAACGTTCAGCTATCCCTGTTGCCACTAAACATGTCAACGGCTAAGCCATAGTCCTGATAGTTTTCACAATATGATCATTTGTTTGCAACTAACGCCGTCCATTGACATTCATTGAAACTTCACTCTACAAAGCTCAAATTTGAAGTGCAATTTCTAAACTGCGACTGTGCCTTCATTTTTAATACTTCAGAGACTATGCATCAAAATGTAGGTCTGGGTCTTGTGATTCTCACAATATAAAGCTCTTCGCTGTAGGATTTATAGTTTTTAAAATACGACCGTTTGAAGATGGCAACCGCCAAAATACTCTGACCTGTGCCAGGCTGCAGCAGCAAGTGATGTCATAGACAAGGCCTCTTGAACACCTGCTAATGTTTTCATAAATGTATGGTTTAATGTAACTGTGCAACAACGTTGCAATTAAATGTGCTATATAAATGATAACAGTTACTCCGCCACCTCCAGTTGTAGACTACTGGTGGAGGCAAGAACACTTCACACAATTTCCCCAGAAATTGTAGCTTTTCTAGTTATTATTCTTATTATAGCCAAATTTACCACCCTAACTCCTCCCACAGTTTTTACACTATATAGACAGTAATGTACTGAAACGTGCAGATTGTTCCCGATTGGATTGCGATTACTTTGTGGAACGTTTCGCCAAATGGTTCACGGAATATCGTCGTTCTTGTGGCAAAATTGGTCCCATAGGAATGAATGGCAAAATGTTCAAAACTAGAGTGGGAGCTGGAAAAAGCAGAAAAATCAGGACATGATTTTTAAACTGCCACCACTCCCTCATTTTCAAGCCCACCTACACAAATCTTATATCAAAACGTTCAGCTATCCCTGCTGCCACTAAACATGTCAACGGCTAAGCCATAGTCCTGATAGTTTTCACAATATACAATTTGTTTGCAACTCACGCTGTCCATTGACATTCATTGAAACTCCCCTCTAGCCAGCTCAAATTTGAAGGGCAATTTCTAAACTGTGACTGTGCCCTCATTTCTAATATTTCAGAGACATACTGCATCAAAATGTAGGTCTGGGTCTTGTGATTCTCACAATATAAAGCTCTTCGCTGTAGGATTTATAGTTTTTAAAATACAACCGTTTGAAGATGGCAACTGCCAAAATACTCTGACCTGTGCCAGGCTGGAGCAGCAAGTGATGTCATAGACAGGACCTTTTGTACACCTGCTAATGTTTTTATAAATGTATGTTTTAATGTAACTGTGAAGCACTTTGGGCAACAACATTGCAATTAAATGTGCTATATAAATAAATGTTGAAATGCATTTCTCACTCTATCAAGCTTGCCATCTGCACTTTTTAAATTTGATCAATTAATTGGTTAGTGTAATATTTACTATCTTTACTCACTCCAAACACTCCACACAGATACTCTGCCCACTCCATAAAGTAACTCTGCCCAGTCCAACCTTTCCACAGTTACTCAAGCCACTCCACCCAGATACTCCGCCCACTCCAGTTATAGACTACTGGTGGAGGCAAGAACACTTCACACAATTTCTCCAGAAAATGTAGCTTTTCTAGTTGTTTTTGCTATAACTATTGGTTACACATACTCTTACCATAGCTCTCTATCACTTCTATATAAGATACTGATTTATATCCAGTTTTAAATGACAGGGAGCAGTCACTGGCTTTTATTAATATGGGGGTCATAGTGACCCTGATAAGTATTAATGCATTGTTAATATTATTGCAAGGAGGGAACTGGTAGCGCTGCCGGCTCCCTCCTTGAATTTTTTTTTTTTTTTTGGACATGCACAGTGTTATTTTCGTCCTAAGATTTGAAAACTAATTTCTTTTACCGAATTTCGTCCGAAAAACTAATGTTTTACGGACAAAATTCGGAATAGACAAATTCTATTTTTATTTATTATCAATTCATTCGTACGAAATGAAAATTTCACTGGTGCACATGTCTAATGACAATTAATAATGACATAGAAAATAAATATTGATCCAGGCACTCAAGGATAAAATCCAAAAGAGCAGTCTTTCCATACTTTCAAGACAGGATATCTCAATCTAGAAACTCCTTTTACACTGTTGAATATGTGTGAGACTCCAACAGTTTTAATGGTAAGACAGAGTAAGCCAAAAGGAGCTGAAGAGTGAAAATTAAGATTGTGATGCCGAGAAGGACAAGGTCTGTATATCTACATTCCTCTTCTCTCATAGTTGTGTTTGGCACAATTACGTAGCAGGAAATGTTATTTGAATAAGGTACAATTGAACGTGCTTTATTAAGAGACGTTAAGGTGCATTTTATATTTAATTGGATAATAAGAGGATAGAGTTATTGATAATATAATATAGCAAAGGGAATATTTGGAAAGAGTTTAACTTGCTGTATACATATTTTCTTTCAATCATTGTTTTAGGATTTTACTAAACACAAACTTGTAGTGACTAGTCAACAGACTTCTAACAATTCCTTATTTAAAAAAAAAAAAACCAGAAGTTACTATGTAATTACTGCTTGAACATAAACAAAAACTTTTCACGGTCTATTTATAAAGATTATTGAACTGTGTCTTCATATAGTGAGGCTACACAGAACGCTTTTCCAATACTGATTGCATTTTATCTATTTCCAAAATAAATCAAGACTTATCACCGGAAAAAATCTCATTTCGAAGTCCACATATCTATTATTGGTGCTTTCAACCACTGGTAAATTGTTTTCTGACAGCCTTTTCCAGCCATTTTCTTCTGTAGTATTTGATTTACATATGATCTTTAAACAAAGTGATTGCTGTAATATCTATTTGGTTAATATTCATATCAATATGTGATGTCACTTACCCCGATAGGTCATATCCACTCTATCTTGGTAAATAGGCATGTAAAAAAAAGAAGTGCAGAACTAATGAAATAAACTGATTAGTGTGAGCAAGCAATTGCTTTCTTGCTGCAGTTAAGGTCTTGCAGTTAATTTGGCAAAGATCGGAAAATATATTCATTCACAGAATAGACTTCTCTATAATTGAAACTAAATTAAGTATAGTGATATATCAGAATACATTTGAGGAATTATTTAATGACCATTACCAAGTTATGAATATCTTTAAATATTTTTCCCTTTTTGCAGTACATGCAAAACATTTTAAAACAAAGATATTAACAACATTAGCACACTTGCTAAATATGTTGGTGTCAGTATGTCTTTTTAAAGAAAAATAAATTTGGTCCTAAAAGCTTTGCAGTGATCAGTTTAATTGAAATTGGCTCATATTCGCAGAACTGGATATTTATCAAACAGTTTATTGCATTTCCAAAACATAAACACTGTAGATTACTCAATACGCTGGTAATTGTGCAGGATCAACACAAGAATTCTTTTTTTTTTAATGCCAAAATAACCAAACTAGAAATCCTAACTGAGCTATATTTGCAATATTGACATTATCACATTTTTTTCTGAATTAACCCCACAGTGTCTTTCATAAGGGCATATAAGTATTTAATTATAAATCAGTGGTTTTAGAATTGACATGCTCAGTGCGGAAGCACTTTCTTTTTCTAGCATGGGTATTTTAACTTATATTTTACAATTTGCCTGTCTAAACTAAACACAAGTGACTGCTTACTGAATAAATTTAAACTATGTGTGAAAAAATAAATTAATCTTTCAGAGCTCTGCATTTTAGATCTGACAAAGCATTTTTAAAGGAAACGGTTAATCATGAGTCAACAGTGTTATATACCATATGTTATAGCTACATGCTATATGCAGAGGATGCTATGCCATTTCTCCAAGGTCAAATATGATAATATAATTAAAGATTAGGATTAACTTGAGGTTATGTAAATGGACACACAAGTGCCCAAATAAAATAAAAAGTAATTAAAAGCATAATTTAGTTGATATATCCACACTGAAAATAAGCAGGCCTTTAACTGTGCTTTTTTTCCACTGGAAGCATATCTACAAGCTGCTCTTTTCTGAAGACTTTTCAAGCCCTCCCCTTCTAACCCAGACTTTCCATGGCTGTCCAATCACAGACTTCCCAATGCATCTCAATAAGATGTTTTTGCAAGGCAAGAGTGCTCTGGGCAGTTGCCTGTCTCTTTAGTTTACCACTGAGCTAAACAATCAGGAAGAAATAGAACCAGTTGTCTAATTGACAGGGATGGGGTATAACAAAGTTAAATCACAAATATTCCAATTTCTGTTAAAATCTGCACCTTAAGTAAAATAATTATAAAAAAAAAAAGAGAACACACTCTTCATTCATAAAGCACTTCAGCAAGCTAAAGTGATTTAGGTGATTAGAATGTTAATTGAATATGTAAACTAGAAAAACGTGTGCAGAGCTGTTTTGTTATGATTACTTGTTAAAGGGACACTATAGGCACCCAGAATTCTTTAGCTCATTGAAGTGGCCTGGGCTTAGCACTGTAGTGTAAAACATTACAGTTTTAGAGAAACTCCAATGTTAATTTGAAGTGCTAAGACTACTTCTAGGGGCTATCTACCGGACAGCCACTAGAGGCACTTCCTGCAGTTTCATAGCTTGATTACATGACACAATGCTGGACATCCTTACACTTTGCATGAGGACATTCAGTGTCAAGAAAAATCCCACTGGAAAGGATTGATTCAATGCTTTCCAGTGGGAAAGGCCTAATTGGCAGATTCCCCCATTGGCTGTCATTGGAGCAGCACAACCTAGCACCGAGGGACCTTAGTGCTGGAGTCAGGTAAGTGACTGAAGGTATTTTTAATCCTTTCATGAATGGGAGGGAGTGCATGGGCAGAGGAATACTTCAGTGTTAGCGTTTTTGTAATTCCCAACACTAAAGTGTTCCTTTAATGGTTCTTTTAACTACTTAGATCAATGTTGTTCCTTGTCCTTAGACTTAGAGATGTGTTTTTAGTCTAACTGTAATTTGGTCAAATTCAGGCCAATTGTGTGATTGGAAGAATTTCCTATATTTGACTAGTAACGTGGCACAATCTATTGAATATTCTTGAGAGAAGTATTTTTTTCTACTGAGGAAAATAAGCAGCTTAGTTTCCCATTGTAGACAAGAGGTCAGCTCAATCATGTAGTATGTCTCACGATTACTGCGTGACCCAAAACGCAAAACTATATTAACAAAAACAACGTATACCGGACCTTAGAATGGCCAGATTTAACGTAAAAGAGAATGGTCAAAGAACAAGCCAAGGTTGGGGAAATAGAATGAGACAAAACGAATAACTAGCCAAGGGTCAGGATACCAGAAGAGGGGAATGTCAAAAACAATACCCAAAGTCAATAACAAGAAAGAAAGAGGAGAAGTAAAAAAGTAAAAAAAAAAAGGCCACTTCCATACAGGATTCTTTTATACACTTTGACTTCAGCAGTGTGCTGTAGTAGATGGTAGCCTGAGTCATTAATATTACTATGAGACAAGTTTTAGCTTTATGCTATATCTAGCATCTAGTACTTACAGAAGCACTAGAGAACAATGAGTGGTAGATTGGCACCTAAGTTGGCAGGCATTTTGTTATTCATCATAGTATGAGACTATTTTACCAATATACAGTTGTTAAAATTAAGTTTTTTGTTCACAGTGTGGAAAGGCTATTCTTATTTTGTGAACTGTGAAATGTCATTGATCCCAGTGCAATATACATGTTATTTTATTCTGTTAACTGCTTAAAGGAAAGATCATCCTCCTCTTGAGGATTGTGTTATCTTGGTTATTGATCATAGCTTGAGAATATCTTACCAATATAAAGCTGTTTGTAGTGTGTGCCACTACAAGTGTGTGAGCACTGTTTCTTAAAGCGGCACTGTCGTGCCAAACTTACCTTTCTTTAATCGATTCCTCTTCTCTTCCTCTGTCAGGATCTGTTTTTTCCTTTCATCCTGTCTGCTCTCATTTTCTTTAAAACATAAGACAAAGTGGGAAATTTGTCTTATAGCGTTTTCCTACGCCTGACCATCTATGACCAGCGGAGGAGCAAAATGTGCTCAGTTTCCTGTAGTCAGATAAATTTTCCTGCAATTCTCACCTTTCCTCCATGTTCGTATACTTTAAAGGACCACTATAGTGCCAGGAAAACATACTCGTTTTCCTGGCACTATAGTGCCCTGAGGGTGCCCCCACCCTCAGGGTCCCCCTCCCGCCCAGCTCTGGAAGGGGGAAAGGGGTAAAAACTTACCTTTTTCCAGCGCTGGGCGGAGAGCTCTCCTCCTCCGATCCTCCTCTTCTCCTCCCCATCGGCTGAATGCGCACGCGCGGCAAGAGCTGCGCGCGCATTCAGCCGGTCACATAGGAAAGCATTCATAATGCTTTCCTATGGACGCTGGCGTGCTCTCACTGTGAAAATCACAGTGAGAAGCACGCAAGCGCCTCTAGTGGCTGTCAATGAGACAGCCACTAGAGGAAATAGGGGAAGGCTTAACCCATTCATAAACATAGCAGTTTCTGTGAAACTGCTATGTTTATGAAAAAATGGGTTAACCCTAGCTGGACCAGGCACCCAGACCACTTCATTAAGCTGAAGTGGTATGGGTGCCTAGAGTGGTCCTTTAAAGAAGAAAAACTACCACAACAAGAGGACATAGTCTTAAATTAGAGGGGCAAAGGTTTAAAAACAATATCAGGAAGTATTACTTTACTGAGATGGTAGTGGATGCATGGAATAGCCTTCCAGCTGAAGTGGTAGAGGTTAACATAGTGAAGGAATTTAAGCATAGGGAGGGATAGGCATAAGGCTATCCTAGACTTAAGATAAGTCCAGGGACTAATGAAAGTATTTAGAAAATTGGGCAGACTAGACGGGCCAAACGGTTCTTATTTGCCATCACATTCTATGTTTCTCGCGATGCCTCCTTTCCGTATTCCTGAACGCCGGCAAAACTACCGAATTTCATCCTAACAGAACGAGAACAGTTCGTCCATTTGTGTTAGGATGAAATTTGGGACTTTTGTTCGGTTCGAAATTTAATTCGAATTAATGAAATTCCGATCTATTCATGCCGTGGCTGCATCTTGCAGCCGCTTAGCAGATAACTCCCTAATTCCCATGGTATCAGCGAGCTGTCTACCAAAACGCTGAAAGACTAAGATTGGTCTTTCAGCCAACTTTACTAATACTAATTAAAACTCAGTATTAGTAAATTCTGCCCCTACCAGCTATATCGTGAGTAGGGGCATGTCAAGTAAACAGTGAGCAGCTTGTGGCCGTTTATTGTAAAACAATATAAAATAAATACCCCCCAATAAATGGCCTTATGGTGGGGCAGCTATTAACTAGCCAGGGGGACATAGTGTCTCCTACGAGCCCTGAACCGTGCCCTGCGAGTGGGGGCTATTTAAGTAAACAGGGGACATTGGGTCCCTGTTGGCCCCCAACAATGAGCGGTTGGTGGGGGCCCTAAATGAAAATAGGGGGGACTTGTTGTCCTTCCCCAAGCCCCCACCCATGAGCGGTAGGTGGGGACCCTATATTACAATAAGGGGGGACCTACTGACCCTTGAGCGGTAGGTGGGGGCCCTGCATGAAAATGAGGGGGACCTACTGTCCTCCCCCCTGGCCCCCTTCCCTGAGGGGCGGGTGGAGGCCCTAAATAACAATAAGTGAGGGTTATATTGTCCTCCCCCCAGCCCTTACCCATGAGCGGCGGCAGGTGGCCCTAAATAACAATAAGGGGGGACATATTGTCCTCCCCCTAGCTCCCACCCATGAGCAATGGGTGGGGGCCCTATATTACCGCAAGAGAGGGACCTATTGTCCTCTCCCTGCCCCCACCCCTGAGCAGCAGACGGGGTACCTAAATTACAATAAGGGGGGGACCTATTGTCCTCCCCCCGGACCCCACCCATCGGCAGCGGGTGGAGGTTAAATGTAACGCCCCCCAGGTGACTAGGGGTCCCTAAGTCCCCCCCACCCATTCCTACCTACACCCCTCATCCTAAAAATAGTGAGGGGGGACAATAAAACTAAATACCTGTAAATAAAAAAAATTACCATTTGATGTCTTATTTTTCTCTAAAAAAACTTTTTCCAGCCTTAAAAAAGGACAAATAAAAATCCACAATACCCTTCTAACTTTGAAAATAAAATAAAAAACTAGAAAACTAGAGCCTCCCAAAAAAATCAGCCCCCCCCCCCAAAAAATCAGATGGTAAAAAAATAATCCATCTTCACCCAGCAAAGGCACAGCACAGACTGACCTCCCCAGGTTGGGGAAAGGCTTATAAAGCCTTCCCAAGCCCTGAAATTAAAGTTAAGAAGAAAGCTAAGAGCACTCTGGTTGATTCCAATCCAACCAACCAGAGTGCTCTGAAAGGTAAATGAAGAGACTGAAAGGTAAGTCTCAACATTTACCTTTCACACCACTCTGATTGGTTGGCTTTAAATCCAACCAATCAGAGTGCACTGTGTCATTTTACATAGCGTTGGAAAGTTCCCATGCTGTGTAATTTAACTCATAACAACACTCTGATTGGTTGCTTTTAACAATGCAATACGACCTGAATCTTCAGGAAGAGGGTGGGAGCTAATGGAAATATGTGTGATCACTTTGTGTGTCTCCATGAAGTCTGGCTTGCAAAGTGCAAATTGTGCAGCAAGAAAGTGAGTAAAGGGTCATCTCTAATACTGGTATGCAAATATCTGCAAATATGCCAACAAGAGGACACAATTGTGTATTAATGAGGGAAAAAATAGAACAAGAAATTACTAGGACAGGCAGTAGATCCACTGAAGATTATACACTGCTCAAAAAAATAAAGGGAATACAAAAATAACACATCCTAGATCTAAATGAATTAAATATTCTTCTGAAATACTTTGTTCTTTACAAAGTTGAATGTGCTGACAACAAAATCACACGAAAATGGAAATCAAATTTTTCAACCCATGGAGGTCTGGATTTGGAGTCACACTCAAAATTAAAGTGGAAAAACACACTACAGGCTGATCCAACTTTGATGTAATGTCCTTAAAACAAGTCAAAATGAGGCTCAGTAGTGTGTGTGGCCTCCACGTGCCTGTATGAACTCCCTACAACGCCTTTGCATGCTCATGATGAGGTGGGGGATGGTCTCCTTGGGGATCTCCTCCCAGACCTGGACTAAAGCATCTGCCACCATCTGCATCCTGGACAGTCTGTGGTGCAACGTGACGTTGGTGGATGGAGCGAGACATGATGTCCCAGATGTGCTCACTTGGATTCAGGTCTGTGGAATGGGCGGGCCAGTCCATAGCATCAATGCCTTCGTCTTACAGGAACTGCTGACACACTCCAGCCACATGAGGTCTAGCATTGTCTTGCATTAGGAGGAAGCCAGGGCCAACCACACCAGCATATGGTCTCACAAGGGGTCTGAGGATCTCATCTCGGTACCTAATGGCAGTCAGGCTACCTCTAGCGAGCACATGGAGGGCTGTGCGGCCCCCAAAGAAATGCCATCCCACACCATTACTGACCCACTGCCAAACCGGTCATGCTGGAGGATGTTGCAGGCAGCAGAACGTTCTCCATGGCATCTCCAGACTCTTTCATGTCTGTCACATGTGCTCAGTATGAACCTGCTTTTATCTGTGAAGAGCACAGGGCGCCAGTGGCGAATTAGCCAATCTTCGTGTTTTCTGGCAAATGCCAAACATACTGCACCTGTGGACGTTGGGCCCTCATACCACCCTCATGGAGTCTGTTTCTGACCGTTTGAGCAGACACATGCACATCTGTGGCCTGCTGGATGTCATTTTGCAGGGCTCTGGCAGTGCTCCTCCTGTTCCTCCTTGCACAAAGGCTGAGGTAGCGGTCCTGATGCTGGGTTGTTGCCCTCCTCCACGTCTCCTGTTGTACTGGCCTGTCTCCTGGTAGCGCCTCCATGCTCTGGACACTACGCTGACAGACACAGCAAACCTTCTTGCCACAGCTCGCATTGATGTGCATTGATGTGCCATCCTGGATGAGCTGCACTACCTGAGCCACTTGTGTGGGTTGTAGACTCCGTCTCATGCTACCACTAGAGTGAAAGCACCGCCAGCATTCAAAAGTGACCAAAACATCAGCCAGGAAGCATAGGAACTGAGAATTGGTCTGTGGTCACCACCTGCAGAACCACTCCTTTATTGGGAGTGTCTTGCTAATTGCCTATAATTTCCACCTGTTGTCTATCCCATTTGCACAACAGCATGTGAAATAGATTGTCACTCAGTGTTGCTTCCTAAGTTGACAGCTTGATTTCACAGAAGTGTGATTGACTTGGAGTTGCATTGTGTTGTTTAAGTGTTCCCTTTATTTGTTTGAGCAGTGTATATATAGAAAGAAGAGCGACTAATTTCCCAGCTCAGAAGATAATACTTCTTAAAACATAACTTTTAATGAGGAAGGTAAAAAGTATATTGAATGGTTAATCCAAGAGGGATGAATGCTCACTATAAAGTTGAATATTCGGAGTGTAAATGTGCAGATAGCAGATAGTACAGTGACACCATAAAATTGAACATATAGCACAAAACACAAGTGTAATATACAAGGTATTATGTTATTATTATGCTATTATTTATATAGCGCCAACAAATTCTGCAGCGCTTTACAGTGGGTGGACGAACATGTAGTTGTAACCAGAAAGTTGGACACACAGGAACAGAGGGGTTGAGGACCCTGCTCAATGAGCTTACATGCTAGAGGGAGTGGGGTAAAGTGACACAAAAGGTAAGGATAGTATTAGACTAATGACAGTTGCAAGAGAGGAATCAGTCGGGATCTATTACAGTTTAATTGATACGCTTTTATGAAGAAGTGGAGTGGAGACTGGGTGAGCATCTAGCAGTGGCGAGAGAGGACGGTAGTTGGACGGGGAGTTAGGGTCAAGGTTGGGCTTATTTAGAATTGGGGTTACAGTTGCATGTTTGAAGGGTGATATAAATTGGCCAGAGGAGAGAGAGAGATTGAGAATTTTAGTGAGAGGTAGAGAAATAGAAGAAGACAGAGTACGGATGAGATGCGAGGGAATTGGATCAAGGCAGCAGGTGGTGGGGTGGGAGGACTGGAGCAGAGTGGGTGCGAATGAACATAGAACAGGAGAGGGAGTGAGGTTAGGGGAAGTATTGTAAGGGGGAAGAAGATAGATGATAGATGAGAGACCTCTTCCCTGATTGTAGAGATCTTGTCAGTGAGTTGCAAAGTCTGAGGTGGTCAAGTTAGTAGGTGGAGGAGGAACAATAGGGTGAAGAATAGAGTTAAATGTGTGAAATAGTCGTCTGGGTTCTCGGGAGTGTGTAATGAGGGTATTGAAGTAATTTATCTTTGCTGAGGAAAGATCCGAGCTGTATGAGCACAGCATACATTATAGTGAAGAAAGTTAGACGCACATTGAGACTTTCTCCAACAGCGTTCAGCAGTTCTGGAGCATTTTTTGAGGTCTCAAGTCAGCTTGGTGTGCCAAGGTTGTTTTGGGGGCGTTTGCTGTGTTTAAATGTAGAAGGTGCCATGATCTAGTTGAGCTGTGAGAGTGGAATTGTAAAAGAAGGTTGCAGAGCTAAGACAGGTGAGGTTTGAGATCGGTAAAAGGAGAGTTTGGAGATTAGTGGATATGCTCTAGGTCAAGACATTGAAGGTTTCTGTGAGATTGATGTTCAGAAGGTAGTGTCATTTGGGTCTTGGGAATGCCATGGTCAAAAGTCAGCAGTTGGTGGTCAGAAAGAGGAAAAGGAATATTGGAGATATTAGAGGTGGTACAGAGATTGGTGAAGGCGAGAACAAGAGTGTTTCCCGCTGTATGAGTTGCTAAATTGGACCATTGCGTTAGGCCAAATGACGAGGTTACAGGGCAGACAAGAGGCATCAGTGCAGTTGGGGATGTTGATTGGGATATTGAAATCCCTAAGTATAAGGGAAAGAGTGCTAGATGAGAGGAAGTGAGGAAGCCGGGAAGAAAAGTGCTCAATGAATAGCCTAGGATGACCAGGGGGGTGGTAGATGATAGCAATTCTTAAAGGAGTGGGTTTAAATAGGTGGATAGTGTGAACTTCAAAAGAAAAAAAAGGATAGGGCAGAGGCAGTTATGATTGGTTGAAAGGTACATTGTGGGGAGAGAAGGATGCTTACACCTCCTTCTTTACAGTTGAGTCTGGGAGTGTGAGAGAATTGTAGTCCACCAAAACATAAAGAGGCGGGAGTAGCGCTATCAGAGGAGGACAACTAGGTCTCTGTAAGTGCAAGTAGTGTGAGTGAGTTTGAGATGAAAAAGTATTGTATGGCTGTTGATTTTAAATTACTGCAGACGGAGCGGGCGTTCCAGAGTGCACACTGAAATTTGGTAAGTGAAGAACAGGGTATTGTGATGAGGTATGTGGGGTTTCTGGTTTTATAGTGTGTGTAGAGAAGGTGAAGGGCCCTGGATTGGAAAAGACGTCACCAGCTGCTACAAGCAGGAGGAGAGAAAGTGACAGGAGATGTGAATGGGTTTTGTATGCATGAGGTCTAGGATGAGATTGATTGTGGATAGGAGTGAGAGAGTAAAAAATTAGTACAAGGCATGAGAACAGAGAAGGGGGAGTGTAGCAGAGAGGGGCATATGTAAAAGTGGTAGTGGGGATGAGTGAAGTTGGTGTAAGGAGAGATTTTTATAATGAGGGAGAAGGAGGAAATATAGAGGAGGAGAGGACCGATCATTGCTGAACTGGGAAAAAGTAAATTGGAAATAATTGGAATATCAAGAGCAGGTGAAGGAAGGGTAAATATTACGTTTTATAGGTTAAGAGAAGTGCAGGAGTGTACTAGTAAGAGGCAGTGTGTACACCTTTTATTTTTACATATCTAAAATTTGGTTGTGACAGACAATCTATAAATGTAATAATGAGGGTGTGGTGGTGAGGGGAGGGCATGTATCAGACTTTCTTACAGCAGTATTGTGGCTTTATAGTTTTGAAATCAGGATGTTGAATAAAGATATGTGAGTGTCAGATAGGCTTGCAATAAAGCTGAGGGATGGGGGATATGTATCTAGGCACAGAGATGAAGGGATGGTTATTCAAATAAAAACAAACATATCAATAAAAGAAGGTATTGGTCAGCGGTCAGTCAGAAATCAGAGGGGAAATAGAGGAATGTATATAGGTGAATAAAACAATTACATACAGGGTTAGCAAAACTACACTTTATCATGACAGACAAAATATAAAGGCAAGAAAATATACAATACACAGGATATATAAAATAAAATAAATGTACTGGGTGTTTAAATTAAATATAAATGATGCTGTGCAGGATAAAGTCTTAGTATGGTCTTCCAGAAGGCTACCTTGCTTATTGCAGACAATCAGCTGATGGAGCACAGCCTTTCTTACAGCAATATTGGGGCTTGTTAGTTTTGAAATCTGGCTTGCTTATTGCAGACGATCAGCTGATGGAGCACAGGGGGTGGGGGTTGGAATCATTTACAGCATATATACAATAATGGCTCAAGTTAACTCTGAATATAAAAGGGAGAAATATATAAGAGGAAAAGCTGTATGTAACAAAAGAGTGGTAGAAATTTGTATTACTGGATTTCTTTATAGAAATATAGCCATGATACAAAAGGGGTAGTTACATGTATTGATAAGTATGCTAATCTGCTTGTCAGGGGGAGCCCTCAACTTAGCAGTACTCAGGATTATCAAGAATTGTGCCACTTGACACCAGCAGGATAGGGCTTGTAACATAGTATGGTGTCACTGAATATCTATGGGAAAAAATGTAGCCGTGATGGAGAAAGAGTGGTTGCATGTATACGTTAGTTTACTAATCTGCTTGTTAGGGGGAACCCTCAACTAAGCAGTGCTAGGGATTTACATACATTATGTCATATTACACCAACCAAAGTAATTATAACTTGGTATGTAGGTGCTCCGCAATGCTAGCCAGGGGGAACACTCAACTGGGCAGAGCTACAACCTGGGTACGTTTAGTGAAAGGTAGAGAACTTAAGGTTATTTAGATAGATACAGGAATATTGGTAATCTGATACTAAGCTTGTTCTAATATGTGCCTTCAAGGGCACCTGTGTATATTCTACAGCAAGTTCTATCTGTTACTACTATATTAACAACAGTTCACATGTATCGGAGAGGATAGTCACAGTGCTAAGACCTAAATACAGCTTATCAATAAACAACCAAAAAATAGTAACATATAAAAAAAATGGTAACACAGTATATTGGCACTCTTCTGAAATGCTAGCCAGGGGGAACCCTCGACTAGACAGTGCTGAGACCTCAAAACAGCTTGTAAATGGAGAACTAATAAAAGAAACTTGAGAAAAAATACTTAACACAGAATAACAGAATATGCTCTGGAACTGAATCTAATCTGTGCCTTCAAGGGCACCAATGCTTGATTAGAAACTGGTTCTAACTGTCACTGTAGAGTAATTGAAATAACTCAAGGACAGAGAAAAGGAAGGAAACCGCGCCCTAGATAGTATAATACAAAAAGTTTATACGTACACAGGTCTTATAGTGATGATATATACGGTTGACCTCAAAGATAAAACACATAAAAAGATAATAGTGCTTCAATATAGTCACACTCACATTTACCAGAGCTAACTCAGAGCTTCTGAGGAAGCCTTTTTATAGATGAAACGCTTCTAGTGAGACTTTTAAGTTATTTTCCATAGTATTTTATTATTTTCTATTGTCAATAAATGGGAAACTTTTATCCTTTATTTACTATGGACCTCCACTTCTTTACCTCCTGGTTACCATCTCATCCTCTGGTGGGGATTATACCACCTATGCTATACTAACTAGAGCAAGTTCTGCTCTAGCAAATGTGAGTACGTGATTTGATACCTTTTTTATTTATTTATTTTATCAGTATATATTGCACTATTGGATCTTTTTATGTCTCTTCACATATAATCTGCACACCGCATTGGCCTGAGACCATCAAGACGCTTATTGCTGCATATATCCTTAGACGGGGAGTGTTCCGTCCATTCGTACTAACAGCCGAGCTCTGAGTTAGCTCTGGTAAATGTGAGTGTGACTATATTGAAGCACATATATATATATATATATATATATATATATATATATACTCATTATACTTACCTTATTGCACTATTATCTTTTTATGTGTTTTATCTTTGAGGTCAACCGTATATATATCATCACTATAAGATCTGTGTACGTATAAACTTTTTGTATTATACTATCTAGGGCGTGGTTTCCTTCCTTTTCTCTGTCTATACTATTCTCTCACAAGGTTGGGAATCCTTGTACTGGTTACTGCTGCCCAATACCACCTTTTAGCCTATTACTATAGCAAGCGCCTAATCCCCCTCTTTTTATGAAATAACTTAAGGTAGATAATTGGGAAAAATAAAAATGTCGAAGGACTGCTCTGAAAATATTATAATATGTTACTTTATGGGCACCTGTGCTAGAATCACAGCTAGTGCTGGCTATCACTACAGAGAAGTCATTAAATTTCTAACAGGTTTCCTGCGTTGATAAAAAAAAATATATGGCCATTTAGATCAAGGTAAGTATAGATAATGATACCAGAATAGCTTTGTCTAGTATTCTGACGTTATGCTTACCACAGGAAGGTACAGAGCCCCGATGCGCGTTTTGCCGGTAGGGCTGTTCTTCAGGGGGAAATGAACCTCTATAGAGAGAGGTTTAAAATAGCAAGATGTAACGTCTGATTGGTGGATGACAATATCCAATCAAAAGGATAAGGGTCGTGATTGACAGGTCAGATGGCCAATCAGGTGCTTGATGGTTAGCATTTTTGAAATAGATGGTAATATGTCCCTGAATAAAACCAAATAGTAGTACATTTTATTTACTATATTCTATTTTTATCAATGGGTAAATATATCCTCAAGGACATAACAAAGTAGACCAGATCAGACAATGAGTGTTGAGACTTTGGTGTGTTTATATATGTGATTATGATAATCTGAACGTAAAGCTTGAGATGTGGAATATGATATATGTTAAAATCTGAAAAAGGAAAATTTATCCCTAATTACCGTAATTTTCTTTTCCTGGTCATAGGCCATGGCAGCACAACAATGGGTTAGCTCCTCCCTATCCCTAATTAGACAGGAACCAATTTAAAATAAGGGTATAAATACCCCCTCCCACCTTCTCCTCCATCAGTCTTATTAACAGCAATATCCCAGGGCGGGATCTTGGTGCTGCCATAGCCTATGACCAGGAAAATAAAATTACGGTAAGTATGGATACATTTTCCTCTTTCCTGGCCATATCCATGGCATCACAACAATGGGTAATACCCAAGAAATAACTAAGGAAGGGAAGAAAAGAAAAAAATACAGACTCAAATCTTCAGAAATGCCAGTGTATTAGAAACCCACACGTGAACTAACGGACATAATCAAACTTATGCAGAGTTGGATGCCGAAAGAACAGTTTTGCCAAAGAGGTCTAACTGGCCGGCTTTTACATCAATCTGGTAATGTCTTATGAAAGTGTTCGTGGAGGACCAAGTGGCCGCTTTGTAAATAAGTTCTGGTGAAACTTTAGCTGCTGCTGCCCAAGAAGAGGAAAGGGACCTTGTAGAATGAGCCTTGAGTCCATCTGGGATTCTCATATTAGCTGCCTTGTAAGCTTGTATGATGGCTGCTACGATCCACCTGCTGATGGCTACTTTAGAAGCTTGAAGCCCTCTTCTAGGACCGTTAGGAATGATGAATAGTTTTTGAGAGGTACGCCAAGCAGATGATTTTTGTAAATAAATAGACAGACATCTTACCAGATCTAAGGAAGAAGGCTTGGGTTCTGACTCACTTTCAGGATCTTCTGACTGAAGAGCTGGGAGTACTATCTCCTCGTTGATGTGAAATGTTGAGACCACCTTAGGTCGAAATTCAGGAATAGTCCTCAGGATTACTCTGTCTTTGTGAAACACCGTAAAAGGCTCTTTGGCTGATAGAGCATGGAGCTCAGACACCCTTCTACCTGAGGCGAAGGCTACCAACAGAACTGTTTTTATGGTTAGAAAATGAGGAGAGATGGATTCTAGTGGTTCAAAGGGAGGACCGCTCAAAGCTTTCAATACCAGTGGTTACCCTTAGGAATATATTAGAAATACTGTGGATGTCAGAAATGATAGAAAAAAGAAACCCTAGAAGATGAGGTTCTTCTGCCACTTCCTGCTACCGCTTGGTCACTGCAGGGGATTCTTCTTATTGGCAATTTTACTTGCTACCCCAGTCACTAAAGGAGCATCTCCAGGGGTTTTTCCTTTGTGCAGGGCCACGTACTGGAGACTTTCCAAGGAAGAGAGGCTTAACTCCCTTGGGGCCGAAGGTAAAACCCTCAGGTAAGCCAAAAAAAAAATATTTGTAGTCTGGAAAGGCTAAAGTCCTATAGGGATAGGACAGGAACAAAAGACTGATGGAGGAGATGGTGGGAGGGGGTTATTTTAAATTAGTTCCTGTCTAATTAGGGATAGGGAGGAGCTAACCCATTGTTGTGCTGCCATGGATATGGCCAGGAAATTTAGTTTTAGTGGATATATATATAATACATATCAATGGATATTTTACAAGATAAATTATAATAAATATGTATATATATACATGATGACATTTACTGTCAGTGTATTGATATGTTGTAAGTAGCGATGTACCGAACGGTTCCTGGCGAACATAGCATGTTCGCGTTCGCCACGGCGGGCGAACATATGCGCGGTTCGACCCGCCCCCTATTCGTCATCATTGAGTAAACTTTGACCCTGTACCTCACAGTCAGCAGACACATTCCAGCCAATTAGCAGCACAGCCTCCCTAGCAGACCCTCCCACCTACTGGACAGCATCCATTTTAGATTCATTCTCAAGCTGCATGCTTAGTAAGAGGAGGAAAGTGTAGCTGCTGTTCATAAGATAGGGAAAAGCATAGCTAGGTTAGGGATAAGGGTATGCTTTTTTTGGATTTTTTTTTTCTATGTAATGTAAATGCACTTAGTTGTCTGCCACTGCTGCCAGTTTCTGTGTCAGGCTCACAGTGCCCATTTCCCCAGTCAGTGCCACCAATTACATCTGGTGTCACAATAGCTTGGATTTAAAAACAAAAAACTTTTTCACTGTTATAGATTGAATAGCAGTCAGTGTCCTTAAAGCGGGTGTGTTACGCTAACAGTGGATACGGTGACCAGTGCCACCAATTAGATCTGGTGACACAAAGCTTGGATTTAAAAAAACAAAACACTTTTTTCACCGTTATAGATTGAATAGCAGTCAGTGTCCTTAAAGCGGGTGTGTTACGCTAACAGTGGATACGGTGACCATTGCCACCACTTAGATCTGGTGACACAAAGCTTGTATTTAAAAACAAAAAACACTTTTTTCACTGTTATAGATTGAATAGCAGTCAGTGTCCTTAAAGCGGTGTGTTACGCTAACAGTGGATACGGTGACCATTGCCACCACTTAGATCTGGTAAAACAAAGCTTGTATTTAAAAAAAAACAACCACTTTTTTCACTGTTATATATTGAATAGCAGTCAGTGTCCTTAAAGCGGGTGTGTTACGCTAACAGTGGATACGGTGACCATTGCCACCACTTACATCTGGTGACACAAAGCTTGTATTTAAAAACAAAAAACACTTTTTTCACTGTTATAGATTGAATAGCAGTCAGTGTCCTTAAAGCGGGTGTGTTACGCTAACAGTGGATACGGTGACCAGTGCCACCACTTAGATCTGGTGACACAAAGCTTGTATTTAAAAACAAAAAACACTTTTTTCACTGTTATAGATTGAATAGCAGTCAGTGTCCTTAAAGCCGGTGTGTTACGTTAACAGTGGATACGGTGACCAGTGCCACCACTTAGATCTGGTGACACAAAGCTTGTATTTAAAAACAAAAAACACTTTTTTCACTGTTATAGATTGAATAGCAGCCAGTGTCCTTAAAGCGGGTGTGTTACGCTAACAGTGGATACGGTGACCAGTGCCACCACTTAGATCTGGTGACACAAAGCTTGTATTTAAAACAAAAAACACTTTTTTCACTGTTATAGATTGAATAGCAGTCAGTGTCCTTAAAGCGGGTGTGTTACGCTAACAGTGGATACGGTGACCATTGCCACCACTTAGATCTGGTGACACAAAGCTTGTATTTAAAAAAAACAACCACTTTTTTTACTGTTATATATTGAATAGCAGTCAGTGTCCTTAAAGCGGGTGTGTTACGCTAACAGTGGATACGGTGACCATTGCCACCACTTAGATCTGGTGACACAAAGCTTGTATTTAAAAAAACAAAAACACTTTTTCACTGTTATAGATTGAATAGCAGTCAGTGTCCTTAAAGCGGGTGTGTTACGCTAACAGTGGATACGGTGACCAGTGCCACCACTTAGATCTGGTGACACAAAGCTTGTATTTAAAGTAAAAACACTTTTACTGTTATAGATTGGGCAGTCAATGTATCACGCTAACTGTGACCAATGCCACCGCGCAGATCTGACACGAAGCTTGGATTTAAAAAACAAACACTTTTTCACTGTTATAGATTGAATAGCAGTTAGTTATCTTCAAGCAGGTGTGTCAGCCCTACAGCGTGTACTCTGCCAGTACTGCCACCTCCTCTACTCCTCCTACTCCATCCTCTTCCATAACCTCCTCGGCTTAGTCCTCTTCTGCTGCTGCGTCTTGCTCCACATCAACGGATAGGGGACGTAACAGTGATTAAACTGATAACAATAGTACTAAACACACCACTCCTATCTGGTGGCACATTAGATTGCACGCGCAGTGCCCCAAATTTGTTGTGATCTGTGAGTAAGGTAAACGGTTGTCCATACAAGTAGGTTGCAGCTTTTTGAGGGCCCACACCACCGCTATGCACTCCTTTTCAATGGCAGTGAATATACTTCGCTGTGCAAAAGTTTACGGCTTAGATAAGCCCCGGGTTGCTAGCCACCATCTGCTCCGACTTGGCTCAATACTGCTCCCAATCCAAGCATAGAAGCGTCTGTATGGACGAGAAAGTGTTTAGTTGGATAAGGAGAAGAAAGTACAGGTGATTTAATGAGCGCCGTCTTGAGCTGTTGGAAGGCCTGTTCACATTCTGGGGCCCATACTACTATCTTGGGGAGGTTTTTACACGTTCCTATATGGCACTTACTGGGCTTTAGGGTCAGTCCGGACTCCCTAATCCGGTCTATTACGGCTCCTATGTGGGTCAGGTGTTCGGGCCAGGAGCTGCTAAAAATGTCTATACCATCCAAGTAGGTGTGTATCAGTGTGTATCAGGGATCCTTAGGACAGGTGTCAATCCATATCTGCCAAGTGACCCTATGTTGGGGTAACATTCCCTATTCTGATCTGTGTCAGTGTGTATCAGGGGCTCTGAGGACAGATGTCAATCCATATCTGCCAAGTGACCCTATGTAGGAGGAACAGTCCCTATTCTGCTCTGTGTCAGTGTGTATCATGGTCTCTGAGGACAGGTGTCAATCCATATCTGCCAAGTGACCCTATGTTGGGGTAACATTCCCTATTCTGATCTGTGTCAGTGTGCATCAGGGGCTCTGAGGACAGGTGTCAATCCATATCTGCCATGTGACCCTATGTAGGAGGAACAGTCCCTATTCTGCTCTGTGTCAGTGTGTATTTCGGGTTCGCGACATCACTAGTTGTAAGACAAACATAAAGATAGAGAGAGAAGAGAATTATGAGGCATTAGAGAATTGGGATGGATAAAAAGTGAATATATGGAGTGAAATTAAATTCCTTGTTTAGCCCATTGGGTGCCATCATCTTAAATTTATAGATACATTTGGATTCTTTCTGAAATAACTTGAGATTGAAATTGCCTTTACGTTGGTTGAGAATGAGTTTTTGTATGGCCTGGAATTTCAATTGTTTAGGGCCAGCATTATGGAAATTAACAAGATGTTTTACTGTAGCAATAGGTGTAGGGTTAGTTAAAGGACCACTATAGGCACCCAGACCACTTCAGCTCAATGAAGTGGTCTGGGTGCCAGGTCCATCTAGGGTTAACCTTGTCTGCTGTAAACATAGCAGTTTCAGAGAAACTGATTTTCACAGTGAGAAGATGCCAGCGTCCATAGGAAAGCATTGAAAATGCTTTCCTATGGACTGGCTGAATGCGCGCGCAGCTCTTGCCGTGCATGCGCATTCAGCCGATGATGACCGAAGGAGGAGGAGAACGGTGAGTGTTTAACCCCCTTCCTCCCCCTTCAGCCTGGTGGGAGTGGGACCCTGAGTGTGGGGGCACCCTCAGGGCACTATAGTGCCAGGAAAACGAGTTTGTTTTCCTGGCACTATAGTGATCCTGTAAATTGTAAATGGAACTAATATGTTGAAATATGCAGCGTCTGAATTGTTGATAGGTGCAGTTGACAAAGGCATTGGTGTATATAACGATGTCTGTTTAATTTGATTTGGAAAATTTGGAGGGTGAGATGTATTCACATGCCTTGCAATGGCCACATCGATAGGTACCTTTTAATTGCCTTTAGCCAATTTGTGCCATGTGGTTTCTTTTCCAAGTGGCTGTGTACAAGCAGGTTGTGGAGGTTCTTATAATGACAAGCTGTTATTGTAGGATAAGAGAGCAGTGACTCTATGAGGTCTTGGTCATGTAGTAACATGGGCCAGTTATTTTGAAAGGTCTCAGTCATAGTGGACAAGCCGCCATCAAATGTGGCCACACATCTGATGGCTTTGTTATCCGGTCTTGTTGTCCTTAGACTTAAGGCTCTGTCAACTTGGTATACCATTGTGTTATGCTCTCTTTAGTACCCTATTGGGGTAACCAAGGGATCTAAATCTCCATCTAAGTTCTTGGCATTCATTGAGGAAGTCAGTGTCACTAGAGCAGTTTCTTCAAGCTCGCAGGTACTGGCTGTAAGGAATGGAAGATTTTAACCTACGGGGATGGTAGCTCTCCCACTGGAGGAAGTTGTTGGTACCTGTACCATTGGAGGATGTATTGATGGTATAAACCAAAAGTTGGAAGGTTGATGACACACTGCTCCCAACATCCCAGAAAAAGGTTTGCCAAGCTCGGGGCACAAGCCATGCCCATAGCAGTGCCAATCATCTGTAGGTAAAACCTACCATTAAAAATTAAGTCATTATGAGTTAAAACAAATTCTAGTAGTGACAGAATGAACTATTTCTGTGCATGATTGTGTGATGTTTGATCCAAGAAATATTTACATGCTGCTATCTCCTTGCATGTGGTATGTTGCTATATAAGGATACCACATCAAAACTGGAAAGTAGTGTATATGTTGAAATGTCTAGATTCTCCAATGCTAGTAATGTATCCTTTGTATCTTGGAGATAGGAGGGTAGATATTTTACTAGAGGATGTAAAATACTATCCACAAATTTACTGGGTTGTTCGGTAAGACAATTGTTGCCAGAGACTATTGTTCTCTCTGCGGGGTCCAAGATGTTCTTGTGGACCTTAGGGAGGCAATAGAATGTGGCAATGGTTGGGTTATAGTTTGAAAGTAGGAAATTTAATTCTTGAGAACTAATTAGTTTGTTGTCAAATGCATTGGAGACTAGGGTTTTAGTTTAGATAGATATGTGGTGGTAGGATCAGTAGTTAGTAGGTGATAAGCCCGATTACCATTGAGGTGATTCATACACATTCTAATGTATTTGTCTTGTTTTAGCAGTACAATATTCCCTCCCTTGTCTGCAGGTTTAATGATGGCGTTATGAGCTTCTCTTAGTTCTTTGAGAGCCTTTCTTTCATTCCATGTAAGATTGTGAGTAGGGACAGTGTTGATAGCCTTATTTTATAGTTCTGCTGTTGTTAGCTGGACAAATAAGTCTACATGCGGAACCTCTTAAGTCAATGGGACCTGATGGAATACACCCAAAGTTATTACAAGAGCTTAGTGGTGTACTAGCAAAACCATTAACAGATTTATTTAACCAATCATTAACAGGAGTAGCCCCAGAAGATTGAAGGTTAGTGAATGTTGTGCCCATTCACAAGAAAGGTAGTAGGGAGGAGTCGGTCAACTATAGGCCAGTAAGCCTTACTTCAGTAGTGGGGAAAGTGATGGAAACCATGTTAAAGGATAGGATTGATGAACATCTAAAATCATATGGATTTCAAGATCAGAGACAACAAGGGTTTACTTCAGCAAGATCATGCAAAACTAATCTTATTGATTTGTTTGATTGGGTAACTAAAATAATAGATCAGGGTAATGCAGTAGACATTGCTTACCTAGATTTCAGTAAGGCTTTTGACACTGTTGCACATAGAAGGCTTATCAATAAACTGCAATCTTTAAGTTTGAATTCCAACATTGTTGAATGGGTAAGGCAGTGGCTGAGTGGCAGGCAAAAGAGGGTTGTAGTCAATTTGAAGCATGGGCCTTTTCACCAGTGGGTTACCTCAGGGATCTGTACTTAAACCCATTCTCTTTAATATTTGTATTAGTAATATTGCAGAAGGTCTTGATGGTAAGGTATGTATTTTTGCATATGATACTAAGATATGTAACAGGGTTGATGTTCCAGGAGGGACAAGCCAAATGGCAAATGATTTAGGTAAACTAGAAAAATGGTCAGTGTTGTGGCAACTGACATTTAATGTGGATAAATGCAACATAATGCATCTTGGATGTAAAAACCCAACGGCAGAGTACAGGATATTTAATAGAGTCCTATCTTCAACATCTAAGGAAAGGGATTTAGGGGAATTTTTTCTGATGACTTAAAGGTAGGCAGACAATGTAATAGAGCCGCAGGAATTGCTAGCAGAATGCTTGGTTGTATAGGGAGAGGTATTGGTAGTAGAAAGAGGGAAGTGCTCATGCCATTGTACAGAACACTGGTGAGACCTCACTTGGAGTATTGTACGCAGCACTGGAGACCGTATCTCCAGAAGGATATTGATACTTTAAAGAGAGTTCAGAGAAGGACTACTAAGCTGGTTCAGGATAAAACTTACCAGGAAAGGTTAAAGGAACTTAACATGTATAGCTTGTAGGAAAGGCAGGACTGGGGATCTGATAGAAACATTTAAATACACAAAGGGAATCAACACAGTAAAGGAGGAGACTATATTTTAAAGAAGAAAAGCTACCACAAGAAGAAGACATAGTCTTAAATTAGAGGGGCAAATGTTTAAAAATAATATTAGGAAGTATTACTTTATAGAGAAGGTAGTGGATGCATGGAATAGCCTTCCAGCTGAAGTGGTAGAGGTTAACACAGTAAAGGAGTTTAAGCATGCGTGGGATAGGCATAAGGCTATCCTAACTATAAGATAAGGCCAGGGACTAATAAAAGTATTTAGAAAATTGGGCAGACTAGATGGACAGAATGGTTCTTATCTTCCGTCACATTCTATGTTTCTATGTTTCTTTGAGGTTGGGTGTGTACCAACTGCCAGGTTTCAATTTGGTCATGGGTTAGAAAGGATCTTGTTCTGCAGGCAATTCTGTTAGAATGTGAACACAGGCAAGATCCTGTGAGGATAAGCCCATATCTTTTTGCCGTTTTATTGTCTTTTTGTTTGTGCAAAGCATCCTGAGCCAAATTGTGGCCAGAAAGATCTTTGCATCACTCTAATTTGTCCCAGGTAGGAGTGGGTACAAATAAGACGCCTTTTTTCATTAGTGATATATATCTGGGAAGGAGGGTGAAGTCTGACAAGTTGATAATTCTGTTAGAACTAGAGGCTATTGTCTGAGGTGTCTGAACATACCACAAGTGCTACCTCCTCCACTACTACTAGCAAAACCTTTAGGTATTGCATGAGAGACAGTGAGATAGTGCCAGTAGTTGAGAGAGGCAGTTTAGAAAGAAATAGCCGCTACTGCTAGGATACTGTATTTTTTCCACACTGATTCTACAGACTTGATGCATACGGAAGCTTTGTTTGTTAGATGGAATGAGAAGGTGGACAATTGCCCACGACCACAACTTCTCATTTTTTTTTTTTTATAAATCCTCTATTTGAATTTAAAATGTGTCCTGTTATCCATTTTTCATTAATACAAGATTGCACAGTTCTTCCACTTAGCATTTTTTATACAGATATATATTAATCTAATTTTGGCAAATCAGAATTGGCATTGCAAATATGCCTGATAATTATGAAAGGATATACATTGTAGTCATTTTTGCATGTCAGCACAGTCATAGTCACCTTTTATCGTTCTGTTCTGGCTGCCTGAATGGCTTTCCCTAATATTCAGCTGAAACAGCAGCGACATGAACTAAATTCAATTGACCCAATTTTTCACCCTGCAAAACTCTATGATGTCATCATGACAATCAACCTAAAGCAGACGTTATGCCCCCATAGTCATTAAAAGACCTGGTTGTTATGACAACATAGAATGTCATTGCTGCCTAACAAGTTAGTAGTTTAAAAATAATTATTGTATTATAGAAACTCACTATCAAATCTATCTCTATCCTTGAACCACCAATGTTTTATAATAATTGATATTTATAAGATTCCATACAGATTTCTTCCCTTCTCTACCTTTTATTCAGGACCAAGTAGAATATTTTTCAGCCTTAAGAATATAGTTTATTAAGACTAGTTATATTAAACTATGGCTATTACAATCCTGAACATAAAATTTGTGTTCTGCATTCCAGCACTACCACTGCGGAACATTTTAGCACATTGGTATTGTAATGGACAGTATCTAATAATTAGAATAAAAAATACAATTTAATTAAAAAAAAGATGGAATATAAAACCTATACAATACCCACCCAGTATTTAACTAGTCTTGTTTCTAATAATTCTGAAAATGGCTTCTAAACCACAATCTGCGTACCATAAAATAAGCATAGAAAACATTAATAACATAATTTTCTGGATAACATGCGTGCAGTGAAATCATTAATTCTTTATGATGAGCCTCATCCCAAAGAACATTGAGATAAAGTAATATCTTTCTGCATGTAATATAATTAGATCATTAACATATCTTTCTGAAAGAATTCTTATAAGGCCCGAGGGTTTATTCATGAAACAGAGAGTTTTAGTGACTTCACAACAAGTCATAAAAAGTAGACCAAAATAGCAGAGTCAAAAAAGTAGAACTCAACCAATCCAGTTGGAGGTTTTATTTTCCACAAAAGTAAGTTAATTAATCTACAAGTTTTGAACTAGGTTGTTGATACTCCATAATCTACAGTTTACGTGTGTATAAATCCCTTGAAACTGTAAAAAAAAAACCTGACAAACTAATTTCACATAACTGTAAAATCTGACAAAATTATTTTAGTAAATCCTTATTTTTACATGAAATTTCCATTGATTTACCTATCAATGTCTATCTATAATTGTGGATATAGAGTTATGTTATATATTTGTTTATATGACCAATTTACAAAATATACAGTTCAATAAAAGAAAATTAGCATTATTTATTTTATATATTTTGTCTATTCATGTAAATTTGTTTCAAATTTAAATCAGGCAGAAATTTAACTGAATTTCCACATGTGGAAAATTCACATATAGATTACATATTAGACATATATTTACATAATAAATGTAAATGTTAATAAAAATGCATAATATGTGAATTTCAGTGAGATCAGAAACATGTTCTAAAAAATAAGTGTTATAATAAAATGTTTAAAAAAAAAAAAAAGGAAAATATATTATTTTCCATTCATTTGTCAGCATAAAAACCAAGTGAGTTTAGCAAAATTTTCACCCCTGGGCTGTAGGGTGAAATGCAATAAATGCTCTTTCAACTGGGAATCACTTAAAACTGTGTCAATTACAGTTATCTGGCATGAAAATATGTTTATTGTGATTTTTTTTTTTATTCTGTATCTTTAGAATTAATTGGCATTGGAGCCAACATGCCACGCAAGAACTATAACTTTGAATACATAGTAACAAGCCGCCAAAATACTGATTTTCCAATCCAAGCGTATGAAATCCAAGTAGCTTTGTTCATCCCGTTATGGCCATTAAAAGCATATATTACATTCATCTTACAAGTCACTTATGTATTGCAGCAGAAATGACAACAAATTATGGCAATGTCAACAATCTACATGTTTAATTTTATTCACATTTTATTAAGGCTGAGCAATTGTTGGCCTTGACATTAGTTCTGGGGACTTGTGTCCTCAGGCCCTGTTGGATACAGAATGTGATGGAACTAATGTACAGAGGGCACTGGTGCAAGAATTTTTTTTGGGCCCACTCTAGCCCATGGTAGCCATAAGGTAGATCCCCATATGTCATACAACTCTCACGATGCTATGCCAACTCGTGATCTACCATTTGCCCAGCATTGCATGGTTGTATTTGTGAGCAGCGTCTGTGCATTTAAATGTAAGCATGTTTTTTTATAGAGTACGTGTGTGTATATATAAGTGCATATTTGTATGTACTGCGTCCATTAAAAT
Source organism: Pelobates cultripes (assembly GCA_933207985.1). NCBI lineage: Eukaryota > Metazoa > Chordata > Amphibia > Anura > Pelobatidae > Pelobates > Pelobates cultripes. Next base: position 190,095,134 of record OW240916.1, on the reverse strand, counting down.
GTAGCTGTGTTTTTATGTGTAGTGTTTGCGTTTGAGTATACGGGTGTGTTTGTATGTGGTGTTGGCTTTTAAATGCAGGTGGGTGTGCTATTGTGTGTACTGTTGGTGTTTGAATGAAGGAATATTTATATATAATTTTAGCATTTAATACAGGGGTCTGCTTGTATGTAATGCTAGTGTGATAGGGGAGTTGGCTTTTTAGTGTTAGTGTACACTTGTGTGTAGCATTGGTGTTTAAATGCATGTGTTTGTATGTAATGTGTGATTGCAGAAGTGTGCTTGCATGTGGTGTTGGTGTTTGATTGCTGAAATGTATGCACATACCCACATATACTACTACATACTTACACAGATATACATACACATTAACACACACAGATACACACATATAAACACACTGACACATATACACACATTCAAATACACACATACAATTTCATATGCACTTAAATAGACATTGACACAAACCCTGACACACTGACACACACACACACACACACATACAGATATGCACACTGATACATACACACACACCTTAACATTGATACATACACACACTTACACATACTTACACCTTGATACACAGATACACATACTGACACATCACAAACCTTGACACATTGTCATGCTGTTAAAAGTCCATGGAGAAGACTTGGACCCCTGATCAGCAATACCCACTGGGTGGCCTTAAGTGCATGGGCCACCAGATGGGCTACCCTAGCACCAGTGGTAATTCCACCACGTATTGCAGAAACTGATGACTGGGAAGTCATTGGTCCTTTAATCTGTGTAGATGGACGCCTCCAAACACACTAATACTATTATTTCAAAGTAATAGCCCAAGACATAGAAGAAAGGGTAAGTGCCCTTTTGCCACCAGTTTGATAGGGGAAACCGTGGGGTTGTGGGCTGCATATGACATGTGTGACATGTCATGATTCCCTTTTATTCCAGAAGTTTGGTCCTTATGGGGTTAAACCAATTCTGCTGATACTGAAAATAGCAAGAGTTTTGTTAAGCTATCGGCAGGAGTAAAACAGCAGGCAAGAACTGTGCTTTTTGTATCCAAATACTGTGTGTTAGTGTATGGGTTGGTGACCTGTGCTGTCTGTTCTTCAAGCCTGAATTGGCCCACTGGCATGGCAGGGCTGATAAAGGGACAGGGAAGCAAGCATACAAAGGTTGTATGCTGCAGTTTGAGAGCACCCATTTTTCCAATTTAATGCAATGGAAGCTGTGATAGGATGCCTGTTAGCAGTGTGCTGCATGGAAGAATTGTTTAGTGTCTTTGTTAATCCACTTCTCAGTGTGTTTATGCTAGAACTCATAGCCTGTAATCTCAATGACTTCCTGAGATGAATTAGCTCACTGGAATATTTCCCAAAAACTGCAGACTTGCTGGCTACTGGTTAAGTTGAGACATTGATGACAGTGGATATTCATAAAGTTGAGTAGCACTTGAGTATTTTAAACCTGTAGTGCATACAGACCAAGTTGGGTAATTCTCAAAATATCAATAATCAAGAAGAAAGTTGGACCAGGCACATATAGATGGTGTTTAGGCAGATGTAAATAAAAACTATACAATATTCTGACTTCCAAATGAACATTTTAACAAGCTTTATCTAGTGGTTCCAGGGATAAATAATATCAGGAGAAAAGAGTAAGCGCTAATTAACAAATAAAATGAACCCTAAAAAGGGCGTTCCCTCAAAACCCTTTTAAAATACAGAAAGAATGACAAGAAGCTTATTAAACGTTAACAAATTTGTCCATAAAGATACACTCAGGAGATTTTTTAATTGATAAAAATGAAGATACTCCAATTTTACCTTTCCCTCCCCCTCAAGAAGGTTATCATATTATTAACACACACCTAAAAGAAAAAAATCAAAATTGTATCCCTCTCATTTTAAATCCGCCCCATTAACTATGTTCAAAAAAATAGTTGTAAAAGATCTTGAAAAAATTAAAAACAGTAAATACGATCCCCACAACCTTACATATGCAGAAAAGAAGGCACTTAAAGAGCTCCAAGATGGCACAGATATAGTGATAAAACCAGCTGACAAAGGAGTAGGGCTAGTCATTCAATCCAGCACACTGTATATAGAAGAGGCACACAGACAATTAAACGATAGCAAGATAGCATAGGCATAAAGATAAATAGCATGTAAAGCATAAAACCACTTGTATAAAACAATTATTGTTTAAACTATTTATTTAATCCGAGGAATAAGAAAAATCATAAATATGTATTATAATCGTTTTCAAGTCGCTCACTTACTGTGTGAAGCTGCCCTGTTCTATTTATTACAGCATATTTGCTTGGACCCACTAAGTTTTTACATAGGAACATTTCATGTACAAACAAAGGCCATAACTTGACCCTCCTGGGTCTACTGTGATTTTTCATGGTAAACTGTTGCATCTGTCTGATGCTGACCATGCTACCAGACTACAATGATGTCCCTGCAGGTGTTTTTCAGTGACTGCAGAATAAAATGTGAAATATATAATTTCTCATGGACATTTACAACACACCATTTGTAAATAGTAAAGAAGTTGGTGGAAACAATATTATGTGTCTCATAGGCATGCACAGATCTCTGTGAATGTTTTGTCATACTAAACAAGTCACACTGATGGACATTGCAGAGATATTATGCCACACCTAACAACTACAGAAACTTCAATTTGTTAATTCTGTATATATAGCAGACTTTCATAAGTAGGACATCAACAGATATCTATGTGCAAATTTGTACTTGTCCACTATGCCAAAAGATCCCAGCCCTCCCCTGGTAAGAGCGATTCATTAAGTTCCTACCAAGCTGTTATTAATCTTCCATACTGCAGTACAATAAATAAATTTTAAAGGATCACTATAGGGTCAGGAACACAAACATGTATTCCTGACCCTATAGTGTTAAAACCACCATATAGCCCCCCAGGCCCCTCATGCCTCCATAAATATAGCAAAATCTTACTGTATTCAAGCCTGAAGCTGTAACGCTGCTGTTGTTGTCTCAGAAAAACAAACAGTCTTCTGACATCATCAGAAGTGGTAGACAGATCTAATCACAATGCTTCCCCATAGGATTTGCTTAGACTGCAAAGAGGCAGATCAGGGGCAGAGCCAGGATGATTCAAACACAGCCCTGGCCAATCAGCATCTCCTCATAGAGATGAATTGAATCAATGAATCTCTATGAGGAAAGTTCAGTGTCTGCATGCAGAGGGAGGAGATACTGAATGTTTGGATGCATTTTAGGCAGCCATGACCCAGGAAGGATCTCTAACAGCCATCTAAGGAGTGGCCAGTGAAGTTATCACTAGGCTGTAATGTAAACACTGCATTTTCTCTGAAAAGACAGTGTTTACAGCAAAAAGCCTGCAGGTAATGATTCTACTCACCAGAACAAATTCAATAAGCTATAGTTGTTCTGGTGACTATAGTGTCCCTTTAAGAAATTTACAACTTTTGTGTGTTGATAACAAGGCCAAATCAGTCGTGTCAACTATATGTGGTCCTCTTTGTTAGCTTTATATACTTTATATGTATTAATGTATGCAGTATATTTGTGTTATGGAAGGACATGTAACTAAGAAAGTGTAAAATTTGAGTGTCATTATAGCATGTAAATAGCATGCCGTTTTATAGTGACATATAGTGTCATTCTAATGCAGGTTACATGTACTGTGCTGTGCTGTAATAGTACAGGGTACACCAGTGTAGCCCATACAATATTTTATTTTTTATGTTTTGCTTTCTTTAAAGCATTTCTTTTTATTTCAGTGTATTGCATGCACTTTGTTAGGTTTGTTTTTGTTTGAATCCCTGATTTTCTTCTGGTAAATGCACAGTAAATTTACACAGTAAAACAAAGAGGAAGGTTGGTCAGACATTACATAAAATAACCTTGTTCCATTGATATTGTCACTGTTGCAGACTGGGCAAAATAATGGTCAGTTAGAAATACTGCAACATATAATTAGATCTCAGGGATGTGTAATCATTCAACAAAAACTTTCTCAGTCTCATGAGAGAGAAGCAATTCCTATTAACAGTTAGAACACTTAATTAGAGGGATGTTTCAGTTAGTTTAAAAATGTAATTGAGGATATAGGCAACCTTTTAGTAGTACTGTGGGAAAGCAAGATCTTGTAGTCCACTGGCGTGCCAGTCCTATTTTTTTTATTTTTTATTTAGGTGTGTTATATTGCTGTATTCTGCTCGTGTTATTTATGGGTACTGCAATTACTTTGTAGCATTGTATTCGTGTGTATGTGGGCTGTTATATTGTATATGTTCATGAGTAGCTTGAGGTATTGTGTATTAATGTGAGCTGTGTATGTGGGCATCTTGTGCAATTGTGTGTGTGGATGATATGTCACATAGTTTGTTTCTGTATGTGTGAGACTGCTTATGGAATTCTGAAAGGGATATTGGAGTAGAGCGGACCACAGCAGCTATCGCAGCTCCTGCCCTTGACCTGTAGCCGTCCAGGTTAGTCCCCACTGGACTCCAGGGAAGATACCCACATGTCTAGCTATACACAGAGATGCAGTATAAGTCGTCCCCCCCATACAAGTAATAAAAAGAGCCCCCACGGAAATACACAGTCCCCACAAACACATCATCACTGGCATTCTACATACATGCACACTACTCTGCATGCTAACTTTGCCCATTATTTATGACTAAGTGGCTATTAATAAAGACTGGAAATACCTCATATTGAACACCCTGGGTTGTCTACTTTTGCATTATGGGGGTAATTTTTCTTCCTGTGCTGCCATATGGTCTCAAATGCAACATAGGCCCCACAACCCAATCTGGCAAACTGAAATGGGCAAGTGATATATTGACCCTGTGACTTTTCAAAACACCATAAGACATGTACATGGGGAGTACTGTTGTACTCAGGAGACTTCACTGAACACAATATTAGGGTTTTAAAACATTAAAATGTATTATGGCAATGATATTATCAGTCAATGTGCAGTTTTTGTGTGAAAAATGCAAAAACAAAGATGAACGCTAACTTTGGTCAGTGTTTGTGACTAAGCAGCTACTAAAATAGACTGGACATTTGCAATGCCTTGGGTTGTCTACTTTTGCAAATGGGATGCCATTATGGGGGTAATTCTCGTTCCTGGGCTATCATATGGTCTCAATGGCAATATTACTAATCTGGGAAATTTCAATGTGTACAAACTAAATAATAGAATGTGCTATATTCGACCCTGTGAATTTGCAAAACACCATAAAACCTGTACATGGGGGTTACTGTTTACTTGTGAGACATCACAGTATTAACCCCTTCCCAACCGAAGACAGAGATTTTCCGTCAAGCTTGTCCATGCGTTAAGGACCGTTGATGGAAAATCTCCGTCATTTACTAACGTTAACGCCAGATTGCGGCAATCGTGGGGTTAACGCTGTTGCTGCGTGCCTCGATGTCAGAGGCAGACCAGCAACCCCCAATAGAGCTGTCCCAGCACATGTGATCGCTGTGAAAGCCAGTCACAGCGATCACAGTGCTGCTGGGATTCCTAATCCTCCTCCCTCCACCTCTGTGTGGTTTGAGAAGTGGAGAGAGACGGATCGGTGCTGCAACATTGTGTGTCATTTTAGCTTAAAGTGTATCTCTGTTATAAAAGTCATTTTAATACTTTTAAAACAGTGTTAATCCTTTCCTTGCCCTTTTGATCACTGCCTGCAGTGATAAGTATACTGATCACAGTATTTAACTGTGAACTTATTTTTTTTTGAACCCTCAAGGGTTAATTTTGTTGTTTTTTTAACCCTTAGCAATTAATTTTATTGAATTTGTTATTTAATTAATTTAACGTTAATTCCTTAGTTAGCTGGAGTGGGTGGACTTTAGTGGGAATATGGGAAATTGAGTGTTAGGCTAGTTAGAGACGAAAAGTTTAGAAAAGTTCTGAAAAGTTTTTAAAAGTTAAAAAAAAAACTATAAAAAAGAAAAAAAAGGATAAAAAAAAGTTTAAAAAAAGAAAAAGTTTAAAAAAAAACTGTTTAAAAAAAGTTTGTTAAAGTTACACCTTCATAATGTCTAGAAGGTACACTGCTGAGGAGGCTTATGATATACTAGTAGCCGACTCGGACGCCACAGACACTGCCTCTGAGAGTGGTGATGAGACTGTGCCAGATACTGCAGGGCCCTCTGTTGTACGCGCAGAGTCCCCTGACCTGGCTCATGACGCTGGTGACTGGGAACCCCTAAATGATTTCACACCTGACATCCCAGTGTTTACTGGCAGTCCTGGAATTCAGTTGGATGTCACTAACTACAGTGCACTGGATTTCATGCAGCTATTCTTGGAGGATGATATTTTAGGGGATATAGTCACCCAGACCAACCCTTAGACTGTGCAGTACCTGACACTTAATGATCAGAGTCTCATCACCAGGCAAGGGAGTTGGTACCTCACCAGTGTGCCAGAATTAAAAAAAATTGGGGCACTAAAAATGCTAATGGACATTATTAAAAAACCCAGCATGAGGATGTACTGGTCCAAAAATCCTGTATGCAGCACCCCTATTTACTCCCAGACCATGAACATGTCCAGATATGAAGCAATGCTTCGCTTTTTACACTTCAGCGACAATTCGAAGTGCCCCCCAAGAGATAATCCTCAATACGATAATCTCTATAAGATTCGCCTCCTTATTTCCCATTTCAACAGACAGTTTGGCTCAATGTACACCCCACAAAAAAAATGTATGTGGAGTTTAAACAATATATCCCGGCCAAAATATCCCAGTATGCGATAAAGTTGTATAAACTTTGTGAAAGTGACAGTGGTTATGTTTACACCTTCCGTGTTTACGAAGGTAACGACAGCCACTTGGATCCCCCAGGTTGCCCGGATATCATTGGGACGAGTGTAAAAATCATATGGGATTTAATTAACCCATTGCTAAATAAGGGGTATCATTTATTTATAGACAATTACTATAATAGCATCCCTCTTCTTAGGATGCTTTATTGCTTTGAAACTGTGGCCTGCCGCACTATCCGAAAGACACGTGTCAGTTTCCCAAAAGCCCTGGCACAAAAAAAGCTCAAGAGGGGGGGAAATGGCTGCTCTCTGCCAGACCGAACTGCTGGCTCTCAAATTCAAAGATAAGAAGGAGGTGTTCATGCTAACATCTATATATACTGAGCACATTCGAAGAGTCGCAGTTCGTGGCAGACAAGAAATTAGACGGGTGCCAGTCTGCATTAGGCAGTATAACAAGCACATGGGGGGAGTTGACCTGTCTGACCAACTGCTGCAACCCTATTTAATACTGAGGAAGACCAGGGCATGGTACAAAAAGCTTGGCATTTACCTTATGCAAATGGCGACTCACAATGCCTTTATTCTGTACAAAAAGGCAAATGCTGACATTAAATCCACATTTCTGGATTCCCAGTTTCAGCTTATTTCTGGGCTGCTCACTGAGTGCCACAGTGGGGAACCATCATCTGGGCCTAGCAGCAGAAGGGTTGAGACAGGTCACTTCTGTTTCCAGATACCACCAACCCCCAAAAAGAAGGCACCTCAGAAAAGGTGCAGGTTGTGCTACCAGAGGGGCATAAGGACGGAAACCAGCTTTTATCGCCCTGATTGCCCCTCTCAGCCCGGCCTTTGTATTGGCAACTGTTTTAAAGTTTTTCACACCCAGGGAGAATAAGTTGCACATTGTTTATATATATATATATATATATATATAAAAAAATTTTTGTTATTAGTTAGTTCTTCTTTAAAGTTGCTGGCAACGTTTAGGGCCAAGGAGACTGCTGCAATTCTTACCTCTGACTGATTATTTCATTATTTTTATTTTTCTAATTTTAGTTAGTTAATTAGGGTGCGTGGTAATTCATAGGAAGTTGGGGAGTTTAGTGTTACGCTAAGGGTGAAAAGATTTTAAAAAAATAGAAAAAAAAATATTTTATAACATTATTTAGTTAAAGTTCTTGTGTAAAAAGTAAAAAATGCTTAGGAAGTTATGAATTCTATCAGCAGCCAGAGTTGACAGGCAGTGCCCCAGAGTTTGATCAAGGTTAATACGGTGATTAATACCTTCTTTAAAAAATGGTAGGCATTTGTGGGGTAGTTTGAATTATCAGCCTGCTAAGATGCTCTAAAATTGCACATGGACCCAGCGTCAAAATTCAAAGTTTGAAAAAAGCTGATATGGCTTTGTCTCCAATGTGCCCCTTCAACATCCACATATCCCTGAAAAAGGTACACATGAGGGTATTGTTGTACTAAGGCAACATAGCTGAGTAACATAATAGGTGTTATACTGCCGTAGCACACATAAGGATTGCAAAATATACAGTAACATCTCCAAGTATGTGTCAAAAAAGCAGAAAAAATGCTAATTGCTACTAGACTTGGTACAAACTAGTAAAAAAAATGATCCTACGCTAGGATTTAAAATATGCCATTTGAAATACCCTGGAGTGTCTACTTTTACAAATGGTAGGCCTTTGTGGATTTTCTTCCAACAGTCAAACTGCTATAGTGGCCCAAATTGAAACATAGGCCCATCAAATCTGTCTCTCGAAATTCTACTGTAAATACCGAAATGCACAGGTCTCCTATATGGTGCTGTTGCTTCACGAAATAGTGCCAAAGACATACAGTGGGGGTGTCATTTTACTCAGAAGACTTAGCTGAGCATAATGTTGGGGCTTTGATCATGGTGGCACATGTCAAATATACAAAATGCCCAGCAAAAAAGTAATGCGAATGTAAAAAATGCCCCAAATAATTTTTTTACCACAAACTTTGACATACATTGGTGAAAAAATGGGGGCATGTTAAGGCACAATATGCACCAAATGAGATACCCTGGAGTGTCTACTTTTACAAATGGTAGGCCTTTGTGTTTTTTTTTCCAACAGTCAAACTGCTATAGTGGCCCAAATTGAAACATAGGCCCATCAAATCCGTCTTTTAAAACTCTGCTGTAAATACCGAAATGGATAGGTCTCCTATATAGCACTGTAGCTTCACGAAATAATGCCAAAGACATACAATGGGGATGTCATTTTACTCAGAATACTTAGCTGAGCATAATGTTGGGGCTTTGATCATGGTGGCACATGTCAAATATACAAAATGCCCAGCAAAAAAGTAATGCGGATGTAAAAAATGCCCCAAATTATTTTTTTACCACAAACTTTGACATACATTGGTGAAAAAATGGGGGCATGTTAAGGCACAATATGCACCATATGAGATACCCTGGAGTGTCTACTTTTACAAATGGTAGGCCTTTGTGGGTTTTTTTCCAACAGTCAAACTGCTATAGTGGCCCAAATTGAAACATAGGCCCATCAAATCCGTCTTTTAAAACTCTGCTGTAAATACCGAAATGGATAGGTCTCCTATATAGCACTGTAGCTTCACGAAATATGCCAAAGACATACAATGGGGATGTCATTTTACTCAGAATACTTAGCTGAGCATAATGTTGGGGCTTTGATCATGGTGGCACATGTCAAATATACAAAATGCCCAGCAAAAATGTAATGCGGATGTTAAAAATGCCCAAAATTATTTTTTTACCACAAACTTTGACATACATTAGTGAAAATATGGGGGCATGTTAAGGCACAATATGCACCATATGAGATACCCTAGAGTGTCTACTTTTACAAATGGTAGGCCTTTGTGGGTTTTTTTCCAACAGTTAAACTGCTATAGTGGGCCAAATGGAAACATAGGCCCATCAAATCCGTCTCTCAAAATTCTGCTGTAAATACCGAAATGGGCAGGTCTCCTATATGGCGCTATAGCTTCACGAAATAGTGCCAAAGACATACAATGGGGGTATCATTGTACTCAGCAGATGTAGCTGAACATAAAATTAGGTTTTGTACAGGAATAGCACACACTAACTTTACGAAATACACATGAGAAGTTCTTTGTTATAATTTTGTGTGTCAAAAAACAAAAAAAAAACTAAATTTTAGTCCAATATTTAGCAGGGATTGGCGGTGAAATGGCTATGTAAAATGTGTCAAAATAATGTTAGTTAAATAGCCTGTGATGTCTTCATTATATAAATATATACTTTTGTGTGGAAATTTTGTTTTCTTTTTATGGCTATTAAGCTTACAAGACAAACATACCAAATTCTAAAATTGCTCCACATTAAAAGTTTATTTTACTCCTTGTGTTTTGTGAACTACCAAAAAAAACTGAAAATCCTAGACACATTATATATTCTGTAAATTTTACTTTCCTTAACCTGCACAAATTATGCACACATTATTATTGCAAAAACTGAAGAAAAAACCCCAATATTTTTACATTTTTGGGCATGTTTTGTATTTTTTTATAATAAATAAGCATTTATATATGTATATGTTACATTAATTTAAAGCCCTTTTTGTCCTTTTAAAAACGGTATATAATATGTGTCGGTGCAATAAAATAGTAAAATGCATATTGCAGTTGAACACAAACAGCAAAAAATGTGAAAATTTCTTGTGTCCTTAAGTGCAAGACAAGCTTTTCAAGCTGTGCCCTTAAGGGGTTAACAGGTATTGTGACATCCTCAGCTAAAATGCCATGCATAACTAAAATTTCTCACTTTTTTAGATATTCCTATAAAGTTATATTTCATATATATATATTGGATGTGAAATGAAAGCCGTGGTTCACCTAAACAACATGATATATTCTAAGTGTGGGTACACTTAATAAGAAAGAGGTAAATTATGGTTGAACAGACATATAGTCAAATTCCACATTTGGTTTTGATTTTGTTTTGATCAGAACATGTACAATTTAATATCCTCCGTCCTTAACCCATTAAGGACCAAACTTCTGAAATAAAAGGGAATCATGACATGTCACACATGTCATGTGTCCTTCAGAGGTTAAAAGAATCCTATAGTGCCAGGAAAACAGCTTTGTCCCCTCCCCTCCCACCCCCCTTCCAGTGGCACTGAAGGGGTTAAAACCCTTCAGCCACTTACCTGAATCCAGTGCCGATGTCCCTTGGTGCTCGGTCGGGCTCCACCCATGCTCCTCCCCCACCGACGTCAGACGCTCGCATGGTAGACCTCCCCGTAGGAAAGTATTATTCAGTGCTTTCCTATGGGGAAAATCTGATGCTGGATGTCTGAGGACGTCCAGCATCAGATAATGGACCAAAAATATGTCTGGCTTCCGAGAAGCCCTCTAGTGGCTGTCTGTTAGAAAGCCGCTGACGGCAGACTTAGAGCTGCAATGTAAACATAGTTCTCTGGAACTGCGATGTTTTACATTGCAGCACTAAGTGCAAAATAATCACAGCACCCAGACCACTTCAATTAGCGTAAGTGGTCTGGGTGCCTACAGTGTCCCTTTAAGGGATTAAACCTCTCTGTCATAGCTACTGGTTGCTGTTAAACTTTGTCTGTTTGAGAGACTAAAATCTTCAGTTTCATGTATTGGCTCATAGGTACAGCTTTAAGAAAGCAAAGTAGGATGGAAACTTGTAAAGTGTAAAATAGTGTTTTTATCTAGGGGTTTCCTATGCAGATTAGTTTCAAGCTTGTAGCTGTATTCAATGAGAATATCCAAAAAATGTAAACTCAAAAAATATTGTACATCATAGTAAACTTAACAGAGTCTGAACAAGTATTCAAAAAACATAAAATGCATCCAATTTGCCACTCTATAACATCTGCACATCATCGCTATAACACCATTTTTTGGCATATCTTTTGTATAATTAATTTTAATAAATACTATCACTTGTAAGTCAGAAAAAGAAAATAGTTATCAAGCATAACCATTTTTAGCAATTCTATCAAAAACATCAATGTCTTATCCTCATATCCAAGGACACTTAAATGCAACTACTAATGATTATACAGCTAGTTTTAAACTCTATTATATGTGCGTTTGTTTCTACTTTTATTCCAGTCCTGATAGTAAAATACACTCCACCATTGGACTCTTTTTGTTTTTTGTTTTACATATTCACTTATCCGAAGCACAACAACCCCACCACTGCTACTCTTTATGATCTGGAAGTGCCAGATAATGTATATGTTTTAAAGGACAGTATGACAAGTTTGTGAGTGTTTTTTTTTTTTTATTGTTCCCAGAGTTAGTCATTTTTTTCACACTGATATTCCATACCAAATCTTTAAAAATGAATTACTGATTCATCTGATTCATTGCAGAACAACTTGTGTTTTTTTTTGTTTTTTTTCTAAATGGAAATATTTAGACAGTCCTTCTTTTTAAGAATGGTGTGTTTCTGTAAATAAATTTTGAGATTTGGAATACTTTATTCATTATGCCAAGTAAAATGAAACAAAATAATGGATAATGGGTATATTGGGACTCAGTTTATAAATTACGTTGAACATTTTTTTTCTGTATGTAGTCCAGGTAACTGTGTCAGAGCCCCTACTGGGAGTGCAGAATTATTAGGCAAATTAGTATTTTGACCACATCATCCTCTTTATGCATGTTGTCTTACTCCAAGCTGTATAGGCTCGAAAGCCTACTACCAATTAAGCATATTAGGTGATGTGCATCTCTGTAATGAGAAGGTGTTTGGTCTAATGACATCAACACCCTATATCAGGTGTGTATAATTATTAGGCAACTTCCTTTCCTTTGGCAAAATGGGTCAAAAGAAGGACTTGACAGGCTCAGAAAAGTCAAAAATAGTGAGATATCTTGCAGAGGGATGCAGCACTCTTAAAATTGCAAAGCTTCTGAAGCGTGATCATCTAACAATCAAGCGTTTCATTCAAAATAGTCAACAGGGTCGCAAGAAGCGTGTGGAAAAACCAAGGCGCAAAATAACTGCCTATGAACTGAGAAAAGTCAAGCGTGCAGCTGCCACGATGCCACTTGCCACCAGTTTGGCCATATTTCAGAGCTGCAACATCACTGGAGTGCCCCAAAGCACAAGGTGTGCAATACTCAGAGACATGGCCAAGGTAAGAAAGGCTGAAAGACGACCACCACTGAACAAGACACACAAGCTGAAACGTCATGACTGGGCCAAGAAATATCTCAAGACTGATTTTTCTAAGGTTTTATGGACTGATGAAATGAGAGTGAGTCTTGATGGGCCAGATGGATGGGCCCGTGGCTGGATTGGTAAAGGGCAGAGAGCTCCAGTCCGACTCAGACGCCAGCAAGGTGGAGGTGGAGTACTGGTTTGGGCTGGTATCATCAAAGATGAGCTTGTGGGGCCTTTTCGGGTTGAGGATGGAGTCAAGCTCAACTCCCAGTCCCACTGCCAGTTCCTGGAAGACACCTTCTTCAAGCAGTGGTACAGGAAGAAGTCTGCATCCTTCAAGAAAAACATGATTTTCATGCAGGACAATGCTCCATCACACGCGTCCAAGTACTCCACAGCGTGGCCGGCAAGAAAGGGTATAAAAGAAGAAAATCTAATGACATGGCCTCCTTGTTCACCTGATCTGAACCTCATTGAGAACCTGTGGTCCATCATCAAATGTGAGATTTACAAAGAGGGAAAACAGTACACCTCTCTGAACAGTGTCTGGGAGGCTGTGGTTGCTGCTGCACGCAATGTTGATGGTGAACAGATCAAAACACTGACAGAATCCATGGATGGCAGGCTTTTGAGTGTCCTTGCAAAGAAAGGTGGTTATATTGGTCACTGATTTGTTTTTGTTTTGTTTTTGAATGTCAGAAATGTATATTTGTAAATGTTGAGATGTTATATTGGTTTCACTGGTAATAATAAATAATTGAAATGGGTATATATTTGTTTTTTGTTAAGTTGCCTAATAATTATGCACAGTAATAGTCACCTGCACACACAGATATCCCCTAACATAGCTAAAACTAAAAACAAACTAAAAACTACTTCCAAAAATATTCAGCTTTGATATTAATTCGTTTTTTGGGTTCATTGAGAACATGGTTGTTGTTCAATAATAAAATTAATCCTCAAAAATACAACTTGCCTAATAATTCTGCACTCCCTGTATACAGCTCATATTAATTATTATTGAAATTGATTAACATGTACATTTTTATCCACACTGATTTGTCTCCAGGACTCCGGTGGTGTTGGTGAGTGTGTTTGTTTTGTTTGTCATGTTGAGGTTAGTCTTGTCTGCTTTTTTTCTTAGCAAAGAAGGTGAAGTGAATAGGGAGGTAGAGAGAGAGTGTGGTAGAATGGGGAAAGTAGAAAAAAAAATCAATGCTTAGAGTTTTTGATTATGTGCAGAGAGGAAAAGGAAAGGGAAAAGTAAGAATGAAAAATTAAGGGACAAGACAGTTGTATAAGATTTAGAGAGGGAAAAGAGAAGGAAAATGAATAGTAGAGGAAGAGGAAACAATGGGGAAGGAAAGAAAACAGAAAGAGAAGTTTCTTTCTGAAATGGGATTTTTGTTTCCCCTCATTTTCACTCTCTATAAATATTCACACATTAAAAATGTATATGTTTATTTATCTATTCATTTTTTTTCTTGCTAAGTTATGTTCTTTCTTGGTGAAGAGTTATTTTTGTAAATTACTGCTCTATATATAGACTAATATTGATATGTAATATTAATTACTGCTGTCTGTAAAAAAAAAAAAGGGATAATAAATAAAAATAAAATAAAAGATTGAACCCAAAGGAAAGTGAGAGAATGGAAAAATGGGAAAAAATCCTTCTGCATTCCATTGACTCTTGGCAATCAGATTTCTCCTTGGATCAACAACATGTTCATATACTTGCTACTTATTCCCTGGAATACTCTGCTTTTCCCAAAAAAAAAAAAATAATAATAATTTTTTTTTTTAATTCTGCAGAATCTGATAGGATGACCTCTTTGAGCAGAGAAGCTCACATCTTTATTGTTAAGAACCCTTTCCCCGCTATAAGCAAAAATGCTTTTCTTCCAATTTCAATGGATGACCTTTTGTCTATTGTATATTCCAGCTATTGAACAGGTTAGCACATAGCAGTTTATACTGACCCTGTATATATTTGTATAGTGCTATCATATCCATTCTGAGACACATTTTTTTCTGAAGAAAGCAAATGCTCTTTTTCCAGCCTTTCTTCATCACAATTTTTTTCTATTTCACTTACGTTTGTAGCTCACCAATGCATTTTTTCTAGTTCTGCAATATCCTTCTTTAAAACAGGTGCCACAATCAAATTGAACCACATGTTGGAACCTTACCATTAATTTATAAAGAGAGAAACAAACTTACATTTTGATCCATTTGTAATGGCAAACTTATTTTGCATTCTGTTTATTATCTCTAATTGTTCCCAAGCACATTATTCCCAAAATACATACATTTGCAATAATCTTTATTTATTTTCATCTTCCACTTACCTGCCCTTTCCCCCCCATTGTTTCCAGATTTTGTCACAGTGGTTAACACTCAGTTACCTGACCAGGGAACCTGTGGCATCTGCGAGGTCGAAAGACAGAAACTTTTGGCTCCTTGGCTTGTCCCGGCCTACTGCAGCCTCTGCTCTCCACTTCACTGATGGGGGACCTGCAGTTTGGGGCCACTTCATCCACTCTAAGCAGAGTGGGCACAATGGGTGGTGTCTGGGGTGGTGTTAGGACAATGATGTG
This sequence comes from Pelobates cultripes, assembly GCA_933207985.1. Taxonomy (NCBI): domain Eukaryota; kingdom Metazoa; phylum Chordata; class Amphibia; order Anura; family Pelobatidae; genus Pelobates; species Pelobates cultripes. The sequence goes on along the minus strand of OW240916.1, from coordinate 190,079,528 downwards.
TCTAAAATGGCTCTTATGGCCCTGAGTATGAGGGATAAATTATAAAGATTTGTAGCTCTACCTGCAGGGAGGAGAGGCCTGTCATGTGACTTTTCTGCAATTTGTATTCTGCTCACTCTCTCCAGTCATTGCTCTGTTGTTCTGCAGCATAGTCTCCGTTTACTTGTCTATCCTTGTACCTATAGGGCTTTCAGTGTGTGCTCCTGGTTACCAATATTTTGGCTTTTTCCCTGTTTAAATCTTCTACCGACTGTCCTGAACTTCGGGCTGCCTTTAACTCTGTTTCTCTGTCTCGTCCTTTCATGATTATGCTTGGCTGTTTTGCTTCTAATAATAACTGCACCATCAGACTCCTGTTTCCACCCCCAGGGTACCTTGTGGGTTTTTCTTGTGAGGGACCACTATTGTGCTGCACCTGAGTTCCACATTCTGGAAAAAAACAAGAGCCTTGTGTTCAGTCGCAGACCTTTTAGGAAGATAGATCATGTTCTGGCCGTATCATCTTCTTTCGTTTTGTGTTATCTGCAAACACACCACTTTCAATGCCACTACAATGTAATTTATTAATAAATTAATATACATTTGACACATGAAATAAGAGTCAACAGAGACAACATAGAAGTGAAAAATTAGGCTTGTCCACTTAGCATAAAAGATTAAACAGTTCCAGGTAATAATTAAGTCTCTCAAAACTTAATCTAAAATAAAGCCCACAAAATCAAAATAGGAAGAGGGGTGCATATGAATAAAGAAATATTTAAATACTGGTAATATATATAGACAGTGCAATGCATTACCCTTTAAAATTATAGAGACTTTGGGGATAAAAATAGTATGTAAGAGACAGACATAAAGAACAAAGAAATAGTAATTACCTTTACCTATTGTAGAAGGTGCCCAACAAGTTGCATTTCCACTTTGCTCCGGTGTAGTACTATTCATCAAAATGGTTAAAGATTTGCTCTCTGCACAATAATTGTATTATTATTATTAAAATTAAAAAGTGACAGTTTTAAGAAATATAATCACAACTGGTATATTTCAATAACCCCCAAAAAACATATAAGCAGCATATTAGTTCAAAGGATTAAATTTGAATTCATTATAGTACACCTGATTTTAGAACACAATCTGTTTTAGTATTTTTCTTTTGCACGCATTTTAGCTTTAGCAACATTATTCCATTATTATATGATGTGCATAGTCTATTCTATGTCATTGGTTAAAGTTTTACAATAAATGTGTGTATATATATATTTATATGTATTTATAGCTATATACACATTTATACTTTTTTCTTTTTTTTAAATCTGTTCTATCATCATCATCTTGAGCTATCATTTAAAATCATTTCTTAATATTCTTAGCTTAGTTTAAATCCTTGGTATCTTCCCCTGTTGTGTATTTCCCCTTCTTATTCACATGAATATTAATGTATTTCTAAGAGATATCTACTTGGAGAATAAATAAAAAAAAACATGAATAAATTAAATACCTACAGATTTTCCTAATTCCTCTTTTTGGTGACATGTCGTCATTACATCAAATTACTGAGATGTGCTTGCATTTTTTTTTTTTTTTAAATTATGGAATATAAAGTGTATGTAAATGCAGCCAAGCGGCTGTAAGGGAAGAATAGGAACAGGAGATGTATTAGGTATTCAGTCTGCGTATTTGTGTGCCAATTAATCAAGCACTGGCGAGAAAAGATGCAGAAACGATGAGTTCGCCCTTCATGTTGATGAGGCCGGTCCAGGGCAAATGCTGCTGCACCTGAGCTCATAGTTAGGCATGCAGAAAGGAATCATGGGAATTTCTTCACGCCTTTGTCTTTCATTGTGAAGGATGCAAAATGTCAAGCTGGTGTTTGGCTGCTTCTTAGAGACTCAATGAAAATCTTTAGTCTGGTGAATCTTTAACCCTTGCTTGCAATTTTCTCAATAGACATAATAAAGGCTTAATACTATTAAATTGTGTTTAACTTTCAGGAGGTTGGATCTTTGAAATAGACTTGAAACTACATTTTCAACAATTAGGGAAGCCTTTTTATCAAGATGATCACCTTTTTTTCTTCCTCTTTAATGACTCTAGTTTTTCACTGAACAATTATTATGTGCTGCTTTTGTTGAACTGCTTGTATATATCGGTGGAAAACTTGATTTAAGGCAGATTTTCTATTTTATAGCACAAACACAATTGTCACATTATACTTTATTGTTAAACTAATATTAATGCAATTATTTTTTTTATTAAAACAATGCAATGATACATGAGAACACATCCTAATTAACTATTACCTACTGATAATACAATCATTTTCTCGTTCTTTTCAGAACATAAATTAGCTATACAACATGCAAAACTCCAGGTTCAGAAATACATCTTATAGAAGTAAATAATATACCATTTCCTATTTATGCATCATATTTCCTCATCTTAATTGAACCTAGATTTTCTGCTGTAGAGAGCAACGCGTATCAGGAGTGTCTCCATCAAAAAATAAATAAATAAAATGACATATTGTTCATCATTACACAGCAATTGTTGTCAATCGTGTCCTAATATATAGTTCTAATATATGGAGAGTATACATAGCTATATACATATATATACACAGTATGCAATGATACATTTTTTTTTTGGACTAACAGAATATTTTGAAGACAAGCTTTCAAGATATTTCCTCTCTTCCTCAGTTCTGAAGCAATACTGATCAATCTGATAGAGTTTAACACTTAAGACAACTGAAGTTAGAGAAGAGAGGGATGGAGGGTGAGTGGGGTGTTATAAATAACAGAAGATGTGCCTGAAAGTGAAAGGTGCAGGTTTGCTGAGAATAGCCAGAAAAAGTAAATAAACAGAGGAGTCAATAATCTAGTTAAAAAAACACAAAAAAACAGCAGAGCAGGGCATGCAAATATATAGCTGCATATATATATGTATATAAATTGATCCAACAAAGGTGAAGTGAGAATACTGAAAAAGAACTATATAAGACATTAAGATGTGTGTTTATATAAAGTTTTGGTAATGTGTGAGAAAGCAAGAGTCTACATTAAGTCCTTAATTTCTGGTGTTGAAATGTGTGATAATTTTCATCTCAAATGTCTTTCGTTCATGAGAGTCTTTGAAATTCCCTTTAAAAACTTTAATACTGAGGTTTTGGATGGAGTGATCAGTTTGGGTGAAGTAATGACCAACAGGGGTACAATATCTATTTTCTTGATTTAGTATCTGTGTAGATTCATTCTGACATGCAGCTTAAGGACAGTGTCTCCAATGTAGCAACCTTTGTCACACACTATACACTGTATCATGTACACCACATTCGCATATGTACACGAATATGTTCCCTTAATGATGTATGATTTGTGTCTGGCTGTGTTATTGCCACATATATGTTGACACAGTTTGCAGACACAGTTTGCACTTTCTAAACTGTGTCAACATATATGTGACAATAACACAGCCAAACACAACAAAAATCACAGAATGTGAGTGATAGTGTGCATCCATTGCCATGAAGATGCGGTCGACCAACATTGTAACTATGGAAATCAATACGCCATAGTGCCATGACCGGGTGATCTACAATGTGCTGATAGGCCATGCTTAATAAAGGCTGTTACACATAATCTATAAAATGTACATAGTAAAGGGTAGTAAAGGATCTGCAAAGGATCAAAGGATCTTCACAAAAAATCATAAATTTGAATATTGTAACACAAAAGTACATGCCACTAGCTCCCATCCAAGAGTGCTTAAACAGTCTCTACCTAAGGAACAATTTTTAAGGACAATACACAATAATTCTGATGATGAGAAAATGGATTTACAACTCCAGGAAATGTTTTATAAGTGTATTATTTAGCCATCAGATGTTGGAATTTACTTTACAAGAGGATCATAGTGCAAAATCTAGACCTTCCTTAAACACCAAGATATCAAGACTCGTTTTCCCCATGACCTATAATGCATTGTCCACACAATTAATATTAATAGACACAATTTGAACACGATTTCACATGATGAAAATCTTCAACAGATTTTCAAACTACAATCAATGAGTTGATATAAACGCAACAAACTTTTACCTGATTATTGTCACGTATTCATCCGCTTATAAAAATGTGGTTAATGACATTTACTGTCCACACAGGAAAAGTTGTGCCAAGCAGCAACCTCATCTACAGAAGGGATAATGCTGAGCAGCAATTATGCAAATGGGAACCTGGTAACTGACTTTGGGGTCAAAGGCCAGTTACAGCCTATCAGATCTAGAGGAGAGGTATTTAGGCCCAGTTCTCATTCTGCTCAGTGCCCTGTCATGGTTTCCCTTGTGGTTGTCCGAGAGTGCGTTATTTATTCTGGTAATTCTTGTTATTTGACTTTGGCATTGTTTTTGACTTCCCTGTTTTCTGGTATCCCTGACTCCTGGCTTTTCCTTATCCTTCTGTCTCTCTCTGTATCCCTTGACCTCGGCTATTCCTGACTATTCTTTGGTATGTTAGTCCGGCCATTCTAAGGTCCGGTATACGTTACCTATTAGCCCTCTGTGTTACACAATTCTACATACTGTAATCCTGATATTATGACATGGCCATAGATACTGCAGAATTGTGTAAGCACTAGCTTGCTTGCAAAAGGAAACTGGAGGAAAATGATCACCGCATGGATCAATTTGCCCAGGCCTTCAGTACGCCTCTTACTCGAACAGAGCATCTGCAACCTGCGGCCTCACCTCCACCTTATGTACCTCCACCTATAGTACACAAGGCACCTACTATCTCCCTATCTCCTCCCCTGCATTTTGATGGTAATATTCAAGATTGCAGGGGATTCCTTAACCAAATGGAGCATCATTTTGAGGCCTCACCAGGATCTTTTCCCACAGACAGAGCTAAAATTGGTTACCTCATGAATCAGTTAAAAGGTAAAGCTTTAGCTTTTGCCAATCCATTATGGGAGAGCAATAGGAGTGTGGCACACAATTACCAGGAGTTTCTTATGGAATTTAAACTTACGTTTGAACCTTTAGACAGGGAGGACGACGCCTCCACTGCTTTGATGCACATCAGACAAGGGAACTGGTCTATCTCGGATTATGACATAGAATTTCGTACCCTGGCCTCCAAGGTAGACTGGACTAGCAGTGGGCTAATCTCTGCATTTAAAAAGTGACTATCTGACACTATGCTAGATGAGATTGCTGCTAAAGATCTACCCAAGAAACTTAAAGAGTTCATCACATTTGTTATGCAAATTGATAATAGACTAAGAACCAGAGAGAATACTAGAAATAAGACCAGACGTATGACTATGCCTTTAACACCCCGTCTCTTCGAACCTGTTGTTCCTGACCTTCCTATACAGTCCGAACCTGAACCCATGCAGTTGGGGGTCACTAGACTGTCAGAGGCCATGAAACATTATTGGAGAAATGAAGGTTTATGTTTATACTACGGTAGTGTGGCGAAACCATCCTCGCCACTGGGCATTGGAGAAGCCTGTTTGCCCGCCTCCTGCCTGCTGACTATGGACCTGGGAGATTTGGCCTTTAACCCCTTAAGGACCAAACTTCTGGAATAAAAGGGAATCATGACATGTCACACATGTCATGTGTCCTTAAGGGGTTAAATACAGTATTTGGGCATATTGTATTTTATTATGCTGCTGCTGGCCCTTTAAGAACCATCTGTGGACATACTGTGGAGTTACTGGGTGGCCACCATTTCATGTCTCAGAGGCACATGGTGAGAACAATGGATGAAGCACATGGTGAGAATAATGGATGGCGGTCATTTTAACGCACAGACACTGTTTGGACTTTTCTACACGGTGCCATCTCAACAGTATTTGGTGCACGAAGACATCGTTCAGTAGTTTTAAACTATACAACAGGGGACACATTATACAGTAATTATTTTTCCTATAGCCTGTATATGTTCTGCGGAATCTGCATTAAACTGCATCTTCCAAACTACTGAACGGATCTGGGTGAATTGTGGATATGTGGTTCACCCAGACCCCCCGGTTCTGATGATATATTTTTATGGGGTTATTGCATGTTTTGGGGTTCTGTGATATGTTTTATAATACTGTATTCTCTGCCTGTGATAATTAGATTAACCATTGTGTTCAGTAATCATATCACATGCAGAGGGGAGGATTTTGTGTGGGAGTGTCTGTGTGTATTGCACGGATTGATTGGTTGTATTTCAAAACCCTGTGGGCAGTACTATGTTTGTGGATTGTGAATAAAAGAGGCTGTATGTGCCAGTACAGTCAGTTCTGCTTGACCCTCAAAACGAAGTGGAATCTGCTACAAGGGATTGCTATGCTAGTCATGCTCCCTTGCTATATCACTACTTAGCTCTTGTAAGAGCTTGTTCCTGTCTTGCTCTCTGGAGGAGTCTACAGTTGTTATGGTGTTGGCTGGAGTGCTTGGAACCCTCAGGAAGCACTAGGAGCATCCTTCAACGGAGGTACCCAGTCGGGGTGCCAGGTGATCCGTTACAGGTAGTAATGGACATATGAGAGACAATTGTCCCATTTGTCCGAAGAAACTACCACACCTAAGTGCCTTAAGGAGACAGGTCATGGTTTAATGGAGACGTCCTTTGAAAAGAATAAATATAGACTTCTCATTGATATTTCGATTATTCTTGACAAAAAGCACTTTTCATGCAAAGCCCTGATGGATTTCCAGGGGCTGCTGGAAATTTCATTGATGTCCAATTTGTCAAGGATAATACTATAACTATCAAGGAGAGCCTATCACCCCTAGCCGTTGAAGCTATTGATGAGAGACCACTCTCAAAACCATTTATAACGCATGAAACCTTACCCATGAATATTTCCATTGGTGCCTTACATAAGGAAGAGATTATAGTTCAGGTGATTGCATCCCCTTCTTGTCCTATCATATTAGGATTTCCATGGCTTAGCAAGCATAACCCTCACATTGACTGGGCTAATGGGGAAATATTAGAATGGGGTAAGGAGTGTAATGAAAGGTGTATATTGCATGTCACCAAAAGAGTGGGCACTATCGAATTACCCACTAGTACACCTCAAAATCCTGAGATTCCTATACAATACCGTGACATTAAGAAAGTATTCCGCAAGACTCAGTCTAATACTCTACCTCCTCATAGACCATATGACTGTTCCATTAACTTAATACCCGGCGCTATGCCACCTAAGGAAGCAGTCTATGCTCTATCTCCTCAGGAGAGTAGTGTAATGGAGGAATATATTAAGGATTCAATGAATAAAGGCAATATACAAAAATCATCCTCGCCTGCTGATGCAGGATTCTTTTTTGTATCTAAAAAGGATGGTGAGTTGCGCCCATGTATCGATTACAGGGCATTAAACAAAATCACCATTAAAAACTCCTACCCCATTACTCTTATTGCTGAATTATTTGACAGACTCCAGGGTGCTAAAGTGTTTACTAAGCTTGATCTTAGAAGTGCTTACATTTTAGTGAGAATCAAGGAAAACCACGAGTGGAAGACTGCATTTAATACCAGAAGTGGACACTATGAATATCTAGTGATGCCATTCGGGTTGTGCAATGCTCCAGCGGTTTTCCAAGATTTCATTAACAATGTACTCAGGGATTATATTTACTCGTTTTTCTTGGTCTGTCTGTATGATATCCTTATTTATTCTCCTGACCTCCAGTCTCCCCACAATCACGTTAAACAAGTCCTTCAAACCTTGTTAAAAAAACAACTTTAGGGGGCGTGGCTAACCGCCGCGAGGAATGGACACGTGATTCCTTCGCTCCGGCACTAAGGGTCGAAAATTTACATTCATCCTTTATAATAGGGCATCCTAAATACATATAATCACAAGATGTCCAACAGAGGGGCAAGAAGACTGCTCCAAAAACAGACAAGCTAAATTTTAGGCATGTGCATGGGGAAAATTTTCGGTTCGGCTCGGCATTCCGAAATTCAGGATTTTCACAATTCGGGACTTCGACAATTCGGCACTTTGGAAATTCGACAACTTCGACACTTCGACACTTCGGAACATCAGAATTTCGGATCTTCGGCATTTTGGAATTTTGGGACTTTGGCAAATCGGGATTTCTACTGCAGCCGCTTAGTAGATAACTCCCTAATTCCCACGGTACATGGGAGTTATCTACCAAAAGGCTGAAAGATCTAACTTGGTCTTTCAGCCAAATTTACTAATACTAACTAAAAATTACTTAGTATTAGTAAATTTTGCCGCTACTCGCTATACCGTGAGTAGGGGCATGTCTAGTAAACAGTGAGCATCGTGTGGCTGCTCACTGTTTAAAAAAAATATATATATTGCCCCCCCTGGCACCCACCCCTGAGCGGTGGGTGGGGGCCCTAAAGTAAAATGATGGGGGGGACCTATTGTCCTCCTCCTTGGCCCCCACCCCTGAGCGGTGGGTGGGGGCCCTACAGTAAAATAAGGGGGGGGGGACATAATGAAGGCCTCTGCAAACTGCAGTCCTGGGGATTGCTTGATCGAAGACCGGAAAGTAACACAATCCAGCTGGAATGGCAGAAAGCACCGGCCACAAAAGCAGCTAGATGAACAGCAAGATATCAGAGAGATATGAGCTATTCCTCACTGAGGAATTTTTAAACACTGAGCAGCCACACGATGCTCACTGTTTAAAATAAAATATATATATATTGCCCCCCCCGGCACCCACCCCTGAGCGGTGGGTGGGGGCCCTAAAGTAAAATGATGGGGGGGACCTATTGTCCTCCCCCTGGCCCCCACCCCTGAGCGGTGGATGGGGGCCCTAAATACTAATAAGGGGGGGACCTAATGTCCTCCTCCTTGGCCCCCACCCCTGAGCGGCGGGTGGGGGCCCTACAATAAAATAAGGGGGGGGACATAATGAAGGCCTCTGCAAACTGCAGTCCTGGGGATTCCTTGATCGAAGACCGGAAAGTAACACAATCCAGCTGGAATGGCAGAAAGCACCGGCCACAAAAGCAGCTAGATGAACAGCGAGATATCAGAGAGATATCAGCTATTCCTCACTGATGATGCCTAACAAGGCTGAAACGATCATCTGGGGTTGCTGTGTCTCTCGTGCAGAGAGAACTTGCTGGCATTTCGGATCTGGACTGCCCGTATGGGTGGGGCCAGTCTGATATGTTCTCTCTGTAATGGCACAAGATGAGCTAAAACCAGCTTGAGTTCTGAGCGGGGACCCACCAGGCTATTTTAGCTGCTGTCCGTTCTCAGAATACTCTTGCCCATTTTTTGCTCTCCAGCAAGTATAATAGCACTGACACATTAGCTATGTATACCACATGGACTAAACAATCGGTCTAGCCACCACAAACTGATCACTTAAGTTACTGTATTATTGTTTAAGTTCCTTCTGTTAGACCATATCACTGTTTTTTTACACTTATCTTAATATCAGTATGGACAGTATCTTACTGCTTAGACACTGTATGTAGTAGGCTAAAATACCAACCATGATCACCCCTACATAGAGGACACAGGCAAGATCTCCCCACGATGGGGAACCCCACAAAATTAATGACATCTAAGCAGATGGCCATATAGGCAAAAGCAGCTAGATGAACAGCGAGTACAATAGAGCTGACACATTAGCTATGTATAACGCATGGACTAAATGAACAGACTAGCCACCACAAACTGATCAATTAAGTTACTGTATTATTGGATAAGTTCCTTCCGTTAGACTATATCATTATTTTTTACATATATCTAAATAATAGTATGCACAGTATCTCACTGCTTGGACACTCTACGTAGTGGGATAAAAAAAAGGAGAAAAAGAAAACAAAAACCTGATTTCCCTTATATGGAGGACATAGGCAAGAACTCCCCATGATGGGGATCCCCACAAAATGAATGACATCTACGCAGATGGCTATATAGGTGACACAATTTATCAGGGAGGAGGGAGTTAAGGGAAAGGGGACAAGAAAACGGAGGACAGACAGAGTTCTCTATCCTTTCTTATTATTTTTTTATTAACTGTAACCTGTTAACTAGAGCTCATCTTACTTAGAGACCCCTAAGACATATGGGTTACTCAAAATTGCCCCACAGTACTTCTGGGGATCTTCTCTATCCCTTTTCCCTCTGCATTTCCCTCACCCATCATCCACGCAACATACAGGAAAGGATTGTTACACAGAATTATTAAACGGTATTAAAGCTCCACCGACCCGGAGCTACGGCTGTTTTATTTTTTATTTTTTTTATTTTTTAAAATAAAAATAAAAAAAGGGTAAGCATACAAGTATTTACGATACGTAGAGTGCATATAACATATAAGATATCCAAGGATATTGAGAGCTACCTTGACTAGGTCAGAAATGTAGAATATTTAGGTAAAACAATGCATAGATAAGGGAAAGTATAGACTTACAGTGAAACATGCTGACAAAAAATGTCAGGCACCCAGAGCTATTATAGTCTGACAACTCACTCCCTACCAGCAAGTTAAAAGACCCTAAAAGCCAGCAAGACAGACCCACAACTTGAGATACTACACCCCACCACCCTACACACTCAAGAGAAAGCAATAGACCCATAGCCATGAGACGGAAACATGAAAGTTTCCACTCCCACTGTACTATCTACAAGTACCAAGATCATTTTATGTAAATATGTTGTTTTGGTTTTTACCCTGTTTTTCCTTCCCTCTACCCTAACATATAGTCCTGATCGATTAGAAGGAGACAAGCTAACAGTCAGACTCGCCAGAATGAGCAATAGAAACGAAAGAACATTACTATCTGAATCTTATACACATAGAAAGGAGGAACACCAGAGAGTAAAGTGACAGGACATGAGCTTAGATATCCCCTATTACCCTTATGGAATTAGTGCACTATGAAAATACTCACATAATGTACGGGGGCTAAACACCCCACACAAACGTTGAATTCTATTAGAAGAAACCAAGAAAGCTAAGGTAGACATTATGTGTCTACAAGAGACCCATTTCGTCCACGGGAAAGTGCCAGAGTTTGGGAAACAGGACTACCCAATTCAGTACCATACCACATACTCATCCAAGACTAGGGGGGTGTCATTCTTGTTTCACAAATCACTGATGTTTGAGCTGCTACACATTAAAAAAGACATGCAAGGATGCTACATAATCATCCACTGCCAAATTAATATATATATTATATAACCAATATCACCAATCATAAGACCCACATTAGTGGGCATATACAGCCCAAACTCCAATCAGCGTAACTTCCTACATAGTGTACTAAGCAAACTCCCCAAACAGAACATGACCTCTCTTATAATTTGTGGAGACCTGAATCACATCTTACATCCACACATGGACACGATGACAACTTTCTCAACTCCCAGATTCAAAGCTCTCACACCACAATGTAAAGCCATAACAAAATGATTGCTAGACCACAAACTTTATGACATATGGAGCACTTAACACCCTAATGAGAAAGGCTACACCTTCTACTCTAGAGTCCACAAAACCCATTCTAGCATAGATGTCATACTGATATCTCGGGATCTGCTTCCCACAACTGACCAATGCTACCTAGGAGACATAGTGTGGTCAGACCACGCTCCTGTATCTCTCATGATACATGACACTTACAGACATAGAGGGAAAGCACCATGGCGACTAAATAACACACTCTTATACGACAACGACTTTAAACTTAAACTAGAGACAGAGATCAGTACTTACTTCCAACTAAATAATCAACCGGAAATATCACCCTCCACAACTTGGCAGGCCCACAAAGCAGTTATTAGAGGGCAGCTCATTAGCAGAGCAACATTTATCAACCGCACCACCAAGAAGCTACATATTACACTATTAACCAAACTACGTGACCGTACTACGGCCCAATTTTTGAACCCTAACTTATCCCTACAAATGGAAATCAAACAAATTACGAAACAACTAAACTAACTTTTACTCCAACAGACAGCACGTAACCTACAATCGCTCAAACTGAGGCACTATACACAAGGGAATAGGGCTGGAAAAAAACTAGCCTCGCTACTGAGATTTTAACAAACTCAATCAAAGATCCCATATTTAATTAATGATACCGGGGGGAAATTATACAACCCCTTAGACATAAACGCAGAAATAGCAGGCTACTACCAAAAGATGACCCACAAACACATCAACCAACACAGGATGAAATCCACCACTTCTTGTCGCAGATACATCTTAAAAAACTAACACAAACCCAAAAAGATTTACTAACAGAACCAATTACAATGAGAGAGCTACAGCAAACGATACGCTCACTCCCACCGGGGAAATCGCCGGGCCCAGACGGCTTCACGAATGAGTACTATAACACTTTCTCAAACACACTAGGTCCACATTTAGTTCACACATTGAAACAAATAGCACAGACAGGAGAGATACCACCAGAGATGCTGCTAGCACATATAGCTACGCTACCAAAACTGGGGAAACCACCGAACCAACCACAAAATCTAAGACCCATCTCGTTATTAAACACAGATACAAAAATCCTTGCCAATATTTATGTCAACCGAGTGGCAGTCCTCATCCCTTTCATAATACACTCAGATCAGGTTGGATTTGTGAAGGGGAGACAAGGCGCAGATGGGATGAGAAAACTTTACAGCCTCCTCTACAGTCCGGCGCCTCTCGGAGGGTCCAGGGTTTTCATGACCCTGGATGCCGAGAAGGCGTTCGACAGATTGCACTGGAGCTTCCTAATGGAGGTTCTGAAAAAATTTGAATTCCCGCAATCCTTTCAGACTTCGATATCAGCACTTTACTCAACGCCGTCAGCTCAAGTGGCGAATGGGGAGTTTGTCTCTAATCCATTTTATATCACAAATGTATGAGGCAGGGCTGCACGCTCTCTTTAGCTCTTTACATCCTCGCACTAGAACCACTAGCACAGGCTATAAGGGACAATGCATTGATTAAGGGGGTGAAAATCAAAAACAAAATGCACAAAATCACCATGTTTGCAGATGATATAATGCTCTTGCTGACTGATCCACACACCTCCATACCAGAACTCCAGGCCCTCCTAAAACGTTATAGTGACTGTTCATATTACAAATTGAACAATACGAAAACGCAAACAATGTGCTTGAACACGCCTGCATCAGTGTATGCGACCTTGCAACAGTCCTATGCATACTACTGGAGGCAGGACAACCTGACTTTTCTAGGTATTAAATTCACAAAACAAGAGAGAAACCTATACTGGAAAAACTATAGCAAAACCTCACCTCCATAAAACAACTACTGACAAGCTGGAGAGGGAAATACATATCCTGGATTGGGAAAATAGCTGCGGTCAAAATGAAAATAATCCCGAGACTACAATATCTGTTCCGTACATTACAAATTAGGCTTCCTAAAAAATTATTTCAAGAGGCTTAACAAATTGTTAACACCTTCATTTGGTCACCTAAAAAGCCCCGAACAGCAGCAAAGATCATGTACCTACCATACAAGCAAGGTGGAATGGGGCTCCCTAATATACTTACTTACTACAGAGCAGCTATTATTGCCCCACTAATTACAGAGCTACACCAACACAACAAACCATCCCCGTGGGTAACTATAGAATACACTGAGGGACAGAACATAACCCACCTAGCCTAGACCCCCCACAGTTCAGGAAGAAGTTCAAATATATATAACCACTTACAGCTACAACATTACGGGAATGGGATAGGTACCACAAAGAAAGAAAACTACACAAGATATTCTCCCCAACACTACTACTAAATTCCTTCTATGGGTTAATACCCTCATTGAACATATCACTCTGGGGAAACAAAGGATTAACACACCTACACCAGTTGTTCATCCAGGGAGAGATAATTCCATTCAAATACCTTCAAAGCACATGTCACTTGCCTAACTCTGCAGAATTTGCACACAGACAGTTAAGCTCCTGGTTACAGAAGAACAAAAACAAACTACCCTCAGGGGAAAGGTGGACAAACCTGTCAATCTTAGAAAAACTTTGTACACAGGAACAAAAACCACAGAAAATAATATCTATATTATATAACCAATATCACCAATCATAAGACCCACACACACTCCAGTTTGTACGAGTATGGGAATCAGAACTGGGGAAGCATTTGACAAAGGAACAGTGGTCTCAAATAGTGTTTGCAAACAAAACACTCACATTAAACACAGCTCATCTGGAGCTAGCAAGGAAAATATTATATCGCTGGTACTTAGTGCCAACGCGCATGAAACATATGACACCTACTTGCTCAGACCTGTTTTGGAGATGCAAAAACTCCCCAGGCACTATGCTGCACATATAGTGGGCATGCCCCGCTCTGGCAATGCTATGGTCAGACACATACACCTTGATAAAGGAGGCAACCGGAGTTAACTCCCGAGAATTATCTTCTACAATACATAGAATACAGAAGATTTATAGGGATTTTCTTCAGTAATAGCTCCCATCACCAATATGACACGCAAGGGGGCTAGTAGTACGATATGGTCTAAGGAGGCTATTGAAGCCTTTGAAACTCTCAAACAGCGGTTTGCCTCTGCCGACATATTGATACATCCTGAAACCAGTAAGCCTTTCATACTGGAGGTTAGGGTAGGGGCAGTTCTCTCCCAGAGGGAGAGCCAGGAAACTCTGTTACATCCTTGTGGTTACTTTTCTAGAAAGTTGTCTCCTGCTGAGCGCAATTGTCAATAGAGAATTGTTGGCCATTTATTCTAGCTCTCAAGGAGTGGCAACATCTTTTAGAGGGTTCCAAGGACCCCCTTTTGATCATTAATGATCACAAAATCCTGGCTTACAAGCTAGGTGGTCTCTATTTCTTTCTCGCTTTAATTTTCTTATCACTTACAGACCTGGTTCTAAAAATGTCTATACTAGAGCAAGAAACGTCCCATATCATTCCCCTGGAATGTATCATTGAGTCTACTGTCCTTTCATTGTCCTCTCCACTGCTTGGCTCCATCATGGAGGCTCAGTCTCAGGCAACCTGCAGTAAACCTCAGGACAAATTGTTCGTTCCATTGGGGGAGAGGGTTAATATCACGAAGGTGTTTCACGACAATGTGTCTGCTGGTCA
This sequence comes from Pelobates cultripes, assembly GCA_933207985.1. Taxonomy (NCBI): domain Eukaryota; kingdom Metazoa; phylum Chordata; class Amphibia; order Anura; family Pelobatidae; genus Pelobates; species Pelobates cultripes. Next base: position 190,064,420 of record OW240916.1, on the reverse strand, counting down.
CCTAGGTATTAATAAATCCACTTCTGCTATCATGAGGTCATTCTGGTGGGATTCCCTCACGAGGGATGTTAAGGAATATGTGCAGGCTTATTCTGTTTGTGCGGTTTCCAAAGTGCCTCATAAATTCTATTGTGGCTTGTTACAACCTCTTCCTATTCCTGAGGTCCCATGGTCCCACTTGTCCATGGACTTCATTGTTGAACTTCCTAGTTCTAACAGTTATACCACCATTCTCATGGTTGTGTACCACTTTTCTAAAATTGCTCATTTTATTATTTTCAAGAAATTGCCGTCATCTCAAGATCTGGTACTAATCTTTAAACGAGAAATTGTCCGTCTGCATGGCATTCCTCACAATATAGTATCTGACAGAGGTTCTCAGTTTGTGTCTCGGTTTTGGAGTGCCTTCAATAAACAATTAGAGATTGAATTGTCTTTTTCGTCCTCTTACCACCCCAGACCAATGGTACAGCTGAGAGGGCTAACCAGTCCTTGGAATTATATTTGCATTGTTTCGTTAATAGCACTCAAGACAATTAGTCCGAATTACTACCATGGGCTGAGTTTGCTAGGAACAATGCTGACCATGACTCCTCTGGGGACAGTCTACTGTCCTACCGGCTGTTTTTTCTGATACGGCTATTCCTGCTTTGGATGACTGTCTGGCTTCCATCCGTGATACCTGGGTTAAAGTTCAATCTGCTCTGGGTACTGCTGCTAACCATTTCAAGCATCATGCTGATACACGTCGAGACGCCAACCCTGTTTACCAAGGCCCTTCTGGCCTCCTTGAAAATTCCTAATACCTTTCATGTGTCCTTACTCAAACCTCTTGTGTGCAATAAATATACTGTCTCAAGTGTCCCTCCTCCCTTAGTTGTTTCTGGACAGGAAGAGTATGAGGTCTCCTCTATAATTGATTCTAGGTTTTCTCGGGGCACTTTACAGTACTTGGTGGATTGGAAAGGTTATGGACCAGCAGATCGTTCTTTGGTTCCGACATCTGATATAGATGCTGGCCACAAGATTCGCTATTTTCACGCCAGATTTCCTCTCAAGCCTGGTCCTAACCACCCGGTGGGGGTAATATCACGTATTTATCTGCTTATAAAAATGTGGTTAATGACATTTACTGTCCACACAGGAAAAGTTGTGCCGTGCAGCAACCTAATCCACAGAAGGGTTAATGCTGAGCAGCAATTACGCAAATGGAAACCTGGTAGCTGACTTTGGGGTCAAAGGCCGGTTACAGATCTAGAGGAGGGGTATTTAGGCCCAGTTCTCATCCTGCTCAGTGCCCTGTCGTGGTTTCCCTTGTGGTTGTCCGAGAGCGCGTTATTTATTCTGGTAATTCTGGTTATTTGACTTTGGCATTGTTTTTGACTTCCCTGTTTTCTGGTATCCCTGACTCCTGGCTTTTCCTTATCGTTGTGTCTCTTTCTGTATCCCTTGACCTCGGCTATTCCTGACTATTCTTTGGTAAGTTAGTCCGGCCATTCTAAGGTCCGGTATACGTTACCTATCAGTCCTCTGTGTTACACAATTCTACGTGCTGGATCATACTGTAATCCTGACAATTATCTGGTGAATACCGATCTTGCACAAAGCCATGAGCAGGAATCTAGGATACAAATATGGGGAAGTGTCAAGCTGTGTTACGTATAGGCATATGACACCGTCTCGTATGTTTTTGCCATCCTCACACAGGAAAAAGCTACAAGATAAAACATACCATCATGTGTAATATTGCCTTTGTCATATACAAATTGATTTGACCATGTGGTCTAACATATTGGAAAGTCTGAGACACCTTTATGTGAATGTATAAATGGCCATCGCTCAATCCTTATAACAGCATATAGGAATGGCTACTGATAAACCGGTTGCTAGGCATTTTCTGGAGAAGAGACATCCCTTAACATTGCTGAAATTTGTTTGCATTGACTTGAGGTGACCGTGGTTATATGCTCCTTAAGAAGAAAGATAGTGGATACATGCATTGAAAGCTTCATGTGGTTTTCTACAGCTCTCTCGCCACGCTCTCCTCACACCGCCCAGCCAGGCCTGTGACGTCATCCTACTACTGTATTATTACTTGAGGAATTATCTTGTGGTATGAAGCACTTTGGTTATTAAGTCATGGAGGAGTGGAAGAGGACTCCAGTGGCAACCTGTGAAGCTCTGGTGACCTCCATGCCCATGAGGGTTAAGGCAGTACTGGAAAATAATGGTGGCCATACAAAATATTGACACTTTTGGCCCAATTTGGACATTTCCACTTAGGGGTGTACTCACTTTTGTTGCCAACGATTTAGACATTAATGGCTGTGTGTTGAGTTATTTTGACGGGACAGCAAATTTACACTGTTATACAGGATGTACACTTACTACTTTACATTGTAGCAGAGTTTCATTTCTTCAGTGTTGTTACATGAAAGGTATAATGAAATATTTACAAAAATGTGAGGGGTGTACTCACTTTTGTGAGATACTGTGTGTGTATATATATATAATAAATACAAATCCTTATAATTTTTGCTGAGGTAGTTGTTGCAACTTGCCAGTACCTAAGCAAAATGTTTGCCTAGTGATCTATTATTAGCACAATGTATTTTTGTTACAACACCGACACAGACTTACACTGAATTTCTGTGACGACATTTTTGAGTTTACTTTCACTATATAGTAATACTTACTTGCTGAAAGTGACATGAATATGTGGGAATGATATATGGATATTTATTAATAAATGCTTTTTGTTATATATTTTATTTCCATTACTTAAATCACTTTCACATTTTCCCCTAATTAAGTATTAATTGCAGGTAAAATGCCTCTGAAATGCTGGGTAAAATGAGTGAGTAAATTTCATTAAACTCTGTGTGAATAAATATATTTTTTTTAAGATAGATGTCCAAATTATCCAATTGAGTTGCTATATGATTTCATATTTTTCTTTCACTTTGTAGTTAATTCCCAAAAATGTAAACATGTATGTAAATATATTCAGCTGTGATTTTTATTAATTCATAACAAATGAATCCATTTCAATACATGAATACTGTTTAGAGCTGATATAAGGAAATACTTTACATTCTACTTTCTGAATTTAATGTATATGTTACCTGCCTGCAATTTTAAAGGCTTTGACTAATATAAGTATTTATAATATAATTGGTATTTATATTCTTTGTACAGCTTTAGATTTCCATTTGAACTTGATGAAAAATAGAACAATAAAATAACTAAAAAGAAGTTCGATTATTTGAAGAAACATAACACTCTTTTCTTTTTATGCAATTGTGCAAAAGATGGAACATAAGAAAAATTGTTTCCATACATAAAGGGCACCAAATCAACTTTAGCTTAAAGGACCACTATAGTGCCAGGAGAATATCCCTCAGGGTCCCTCTCCCACCGGGCTCTAGGTGGTGGAAGGGGTTAAACTTAAGCAACTTAACATCTGATTGAAAATGTAACTATTTTTTAATGCAGGCTGTGTGAATCAGAACCAGGGGAGGTGTGGCTAAGGCTGCATAAACACAAAACCAAAGTATTTAATTCCAAAGACTACAGGGGCATGACCTTTACACCAAAACTGATTCAGTAATCTAAAGTTGTTTTAATTCTTTAAGTATACTTTTAATGACATTTTCTTCTTTTGATCAGTCATCAAAATGACATTAACCTTTTGAGTTCAAGGATAGCTTTTAATATTTTCTCTTGGGCGGCCAGGACATTTAGGATTTTGTTATAACATTTTCGATATTAATATTATTTTAAGTCAAAATTAGTAACCACTATACCCCTCTTTGAGTTAATATTATTATTATTATTATTTTAATTCACCTGTCCCTGGCAACACCATCTTCATTACTTCCACTTTACTCCCCTCCCCTCTCAATTCATCCCATGCACTCTACATATATCTTTCCAGCCTGTCTCCACCAACTCCTCCCAAATCCTCTATATACATGCCCACCTACAAAACATTCAAATCCTACCCCCACCTTCACTTCCTTTCTATCCTTCTGCTCCTAGCAGCTAATGATATCTCTCCAAACTCCGGTACCATCTCAGCAAACTCACCACATACTAACTCAAGGAAACACACCAATCTCATACCCATCTCATGTTACTCATCCTCTAAATCCTCCTTCAATACTGCCCTCTGGAATGCACGCTCTGATTGCAATATTACAAAGTCAACTGCTGTCCATGACCTCTTCATCTCTCATTCAGTAGATTTACTAGCCTTAACAGAAACATGGCTCTTCCCCTCTGACACTGCTACCCCTGCATCTTTGTCCTTCGGTGGTCTTCAACTTACCCACAACCCAAGACACTCTGAATGTAAAGTTGGTGGTGTAGGGTTTCGCCTTTCCCCTCACTGCTCCTTCAAACCTCTTTCTCTTTCCCATCATTTGAAATTCATTTGATTCACCTTTTCAAACCCTTCTCTGCTAACATTGCCGTTATTTATCGCCCCCCCCCCCCGGTTCCCCTCTCCTATTCCTTGACCACTTTGCTGACTGGCTACCCTACTTCCTCTATTCTAATATTCCATCCCTAATTCTCGGGGACTTCAATATTCCCATTAACAGTCCTTTGACCTTAGCAGCCTCTAAACTACTTTTGATTACTTACTCCCTCGGGCTATCACAGTAGGCTTATTCTCCCACCCATGTAGCTGGCAATACCCTCGACCTCATTTTCTCTTATGCATGTGCAGTATCTAATATCTGCAACACTCCATTTCCTTTCTCTTATCACCACCTCTTATCGTTTGCTCTCAAGTACCCATTCACCCAACAACCTTAGCCTAACACCACTTAACTCAGGAGTAGTGATGTACCGAACGGTTCGCCGGCGAACGGTTCCTGGCGAACATAGCATGTTCGCGTTCGCCACGGCGGGCGAACATATGCGCGGTTCGACCCGCCCCCTATTCGTCATCATTGAGTAAACTTTGACCCTGTACCTCACAGTCAGCAGACACATTCCAGCCAATTAGCAGCACAGCCTCCCTAGCAGACCCTCCCACCTACTGGACAGCATCCATTTTAGATTCATTCTCAAGCTGCATGCTTAGTAAGAGGAGGGAAAGTGTAGCTGCTGTTCATAAGATAGGGAAAAGCATAGCTAGGTTAGGGATAAGGGTATGCTTTTTTTTGATTTTTTTTTTCTATGTAATGTAAATGCACTTAGTTGTCTGCCACTGCTGCCAGCTTCTGTGTCAGGCTCACAGTGCCCATTTCCCCAGTCAGTGCCACCAATTACATCTGGTGTCACAATAGCTTGGATTTAAAAACAAAAAACTTTTTTCACTGTTATAGATTGAATAGCAGTCAGTTGTCTGCCACTGCTGCCAGCTTCTGTGTCAGGCTCACAGTGCATACTGTGCCCATTTCCCCAGTCAGTGCCACCAATTACATCTGGTGTCACAATAGCTTGGATTTAAAAACAAAAAACTTTTTTCACTGTTATAGATTGAATAGCAGTCAGTGTGCCACTGCTGCCAGCTTCTGTGTCAGGCTCACAGTGCATACTGTGCCCAGTCAGTGCCACCAATTAGATCTGGTGTCACAATAGCTTGGATTTAAAAACAAAAAACTTTTTTCACTGTTATAGATTGAATAGCAGTTAGTTGTCTGCCACTGCTGCCAGCTTGTGTCAGGCTCACAGTGGATACTGTGCCCATTTGCCCAGTCAGTGCCACCACTCACTCGCTGGTGTCACAATAGCTTGCATTTAAAAACAAAAAACTTTTTTCACTGTTATAGATTGAATAGCAGTCAGTGTCCTTAA
>OW240916.1:190036302-190058512 GCA_933207985.1 Pelobates cultripes | reverse complement strand
ATTCTGATCTGTGTCAGTGTGTATCATGGATCCTTAGGACAGGTGTCAATCCATATCTGCCAAGTGACCCTATGTTGGGTAACATTCCCTATTCTGATCTGTGTCAGTGTGTATCAGGGGCTCTGAGGACAGGTGTCAATCCATATCTGCCAAGTGACCCGATGTTGGGGTAACATTCCCTATTCTGCTCTGTGTCAGTGTGTATCGGGACCACTGATAGGAGACGCGGAAGGTATTAAACTGATAAAAATAGTACTAAACACTCCACTCCTATCTGGTGTCACATTAGCTTGACCGCGCAGTGCCCCAAATTTGCAGTAAGAGGACCGACCAAGCCTCTTCTTCCATCTCCCTGTTACAAAAATCAATGCCGTGTACACAACCACTGATAGGAGACGCGGAAGGTATTAAACTGATCAGAACAATACTAAACACACCACTCCTATCTGGTGGCACATTAGCTTGACCGCGCAGTGCCCCAAATTTGAATTAAGAGGACCGACCAAGCATCTTCTTCCATCTCCCTGTTACAGAAATCACTGCCATATCCATACAAATTGTACAGAATGTCCAGGATAGTTTTTCAGGGACAAATGTTGTCGCCTGTTGAACGAGGTGACCTTGCTCGGGTCCCAGGTGTGCGGTTCCTAAAATGGCTGCCATATACACGTCCACTGATAGGAGACGCGAAAGGTATTAAACTGATCAGAACAATACTAAACACACCACAAATAAGGTTTCTCTCCTGTATGGCTCCTCAAATGATGCTTAAGATTAGAAGCGGCTGAAAAGCATTTCTCACACTCCGAACAAAAATATATTTTTTTAACATTCTCTCCACTTTGAACGAAATGACGTTTGGGAAGAGATTAACATAATTAAACACAGGCAGTAAAAATACAGTTTTTAGCCATACCCTGTAACTTTAAAACTACACATCCCATCTTCATAATTACATATTTGGAATCAGCACACTTAAAACATAAACATAACCAAAAATCAGCCAAATCCATCCAGGGGTTAAAAAGTTAGCTGGAGGTCCCTTTATGACCGACCGCAAGCACATTTTCCTGCCCAAAACAGTTCCATAGATTTGGGCTGTGAGGTCGGTCTATTTCAGGCTGAAAAAACGACTAAGTCCCATCGCCGAATGGGACTTAGTCTCTGCAGCTGAAATAAGGCTGAAAAAAACGGCTGAAAAAAAGACTAAGTCCCATCGCCGAATGGGACTTAGTCTCTGCAGCTGAAATAAGGCTGAAAAAAACGGCTGAAAAAAAGACTAAGTCCCATGGCCGAATGGGACTTAGTCTCTGCAGCTGAAATAAGGCTGAAAAAAACGGCTGAAAAAAAGACTAAGTCCCATCGCCGAATGGGACTTAGTCTCTGCAGCTGAAATAATTTCCCATTTACTGAACCAAGTGGGAAATAGCAAGGCAGGCACAAAGGGTTTGCACCAGGTCTGGGGACACAGGGGACACCGTCTTAAAGGGGCCGTGTCCCCAACAAGTCTGGGGACACGGCCTTAAAGGGGCAGTGTCCCAATCTTCCTGATGTCCCAAAAAGGTGTTTAAAGGGCCAGCACCAGTCACATAAAGAGTCCATAAGCCCCAATATGCCCACCGACAGTCTTAAAGGGCCATACACACCAAATAAAAGTGCATACATTTTCACAATCTCCCAGGGGCCATAGTCATGCGGGAGGAGGCTGGCAAATAGGCTTCTCCACAACCCAGGGAAGCAGGGCAATTTGCCATTTAAAGGGCCCATTACAAATAGCAGTTTGTAACAAAGTGTCAATCCATATCTGCCAAGTGACCCGATGTAGGGGGACCAGTCCCTATTCTGCTCTGTGTCAGTGTGTACCAGGGAACCTTAGGACAGGTGTCAATCCATATCTGCCAAGTGACCCGATGTAGGGGGAACAGTCCCTATTCTGCTCTGTGTCAGTGTGTATCAGGGATCCTTAGGACAGGTGTCAATCCATATCTGCCAAGTGACCCTATGTAGGGGACCAGTCTCTATTCTGCTCTGTGTCCGTGTGCATCAGGGGCTCTGAGGACAGGTGTCAATCCATATGTCAAGGTGTCAATATGTCATATGTCAGGTGTCAATCCATATTCATTGTGATTTAGGAATGTTAGGTGATTTCTGCCCTTTATGGATTAAAACCAGACTCTGTATCAACTGTGTAATTTTCCATGGGAGTTTTGCCATGGATCCCCCTCCGGCATGCCACAGTCCAGGTGTTAGTCCCCTTGAAACAACTTTTCCATCCCTATTGTGGCCAGAAAGAGTCCCTGTGTGTTTTAAAATTCGCCTCCCCATTGAAGTCAATGGCGTTTCGGGCAGTTCGCCGGTTCGCGAACATTTGCGGAAGTTCGCGTTCGCCGTTCGCGAACCGAAAATTTCGGGTTCGCGACATCACTACTCAGGAGGAACCTTAATTCTCTTGGCCTCCAGCAGCTATCAACTGATATTGATTCACAACTGCTATCCCTTCCCTCTCCTGTCCCTCACTGGCCATCTCCATATATAACACAACCCTCACCTCTGCCTTAAACGCTGAAACCCTGCTCCAAACATGCACCTCAAGGAGGACACACTCTCAACCATGGCATACTAAATCAACACGCTACCTGCAAAGATACTCCCATTGTGCTGAACGCTCCTGGAGGAAGTCTCACACCCAGTTAGACTTTCTCCATTATAGATTCATATTGTGTTCATACATCGCAGCCCTTGCCCTCTCTCATAAGTTTATGCTCCTGCAATCCCAGACATCTCTTTGACACCTTTAATTATCTTCTTCGCCCTGCTGTGGCTACCCCCCAAACTAACCTTACTGCCGATAGCTTTGCATGTTACTTTACCGACAAGATTGAACAGCTAAGGAAAGAATTCTCCCCTCCTTGCCATTCTCTTTCTCAACCACACGTAGATCATGCCTTTCCTACCCTTCAGACTTTTTCCACGGCTACTGATCAAGAGGTGGCTGCACTTCTCCTTTCCTCTCGCCCCACCACTTGCCCGCTCGATCCTATCCCATCTCACCTTATCAGATCTCTCTCCCCCTGTCTTGTGCCTTCCTTAACGCGCATCTTCAACCGCTCTCTCTCTTCTTGCATTGTCCCTGCTGATCTTAAACATGCCACTGTAGTACCTATCCTTAAAAAAACATCTCTTAACCCGTCCTTCCCCTCTAACTATCATCCTATATCCCTGCTATTTTTTTTCTTCAAAGCTTCAGGAAAGACTTGTCTTTACCCGTGTGACTCACTTTCTCAATTCCAACTCTCTCCTTCCTCCTCAATCTGGCTTCCACCCTCTCCACTCTACTGAGACTGCACTTATCAAAGTTATCAAAGTTACTAACGACCTAATCACAGCTAAATCCAAAGGCCACTACTCCATACTAATGCTTCTTGACCTCTCTGCTGCCTTTAATACCATTGTTCATGCTCACTTTCAAAATCTTCAATCATTTAGTGTCTGTGAATCTGTCCTCTTGTGGTTTTCCTCATATCTCTCCGAACGCTCATTCAGTGTCTCCTTTTCTAATGATACCTCCTCCCCTCATCCTGTCTTGGTTGGAGTCCCCCAAGGCTTCTCCCCTCATCCTGTCTTGGTTGGAGTCCACCAAGGCTCTCTCCTTGGTCCCCTTCTATTTTCTCTTTATACTGCCTCTCTTGGCAAATGTATTACCTCTTTTGGATTCCACTACCACCTGTACGCTGACACCAGATATATCTCTCCTCCCCGGACCTCTTCCCTGCCGCCCTGCAATGTGTCACTGCTTGCCTTTCTTCCATCTCTGACTGGATGTCCTTCCACTTTTTGAAACTCAATCTCTCTAAAACTGAGCTCCTTGTCTTTCCTCCTCTTAAAACTGACCCTACTCTTTTGCTCTTCCTTCAAGTTAGTGGTATTCACATAAGTCCATCCTTGCAAGCTCGCTGTCTTGGCATAATACTTGATTCTGGCCTCACCTTTGAGCTTCACATCCAGTATGTTGCCAAATCCTGTAGATTCCATCTTAAAAACATAGCCCGCATCTGCCCCTTTCTTACGCAAGATGCTACCAAGGAGCTTGTCCATGCTCTAGTAATTTCCTGCATGGATTATTGTAACCCTCTCCTAATTGGTCTTCCCAAAAGCTGTACTGCACTGCTACAGTCCGTGATGAATGCTGCCGCCAGACTGATTTTCCTTTCTAGTCTGTTCTCTCACACCTCACCCCTCTGTCAGTCCTTACATTGGCTTCCTGTATCCTTTAGGAGTCAATACAATGTACTAATTCACACCTATAAAGCACTGAACAGTTCTAGCCCCTCTTATATCTCCTCACAGATCCATAGGTATGTCCCTTCTCGGTCTCTCCGCTCTACCCGTGACCTTCTCCTATCCGTTGTTCGCACCCGTACAGCCAACTGACGCTTGCAGGACTTCTCGCCGGCGGCTCCCTTCCTATGGAATAGCCTGCCTACCACCATCAGACTCTCCCCATGTCTTGCAACTTTTAAGAAGTGCCTTAAAACCCATCTCTTTCGGAAAGCTTATGGCCTCCCAGAGTAACCTCTACCTTACATACCTGTCTCTTGCTCTCTCCTAAAGGGCAGCACTCTACTCTCTCCTTCAGCTCTGCCTTACGCCCACCTTATTTGACTGCAAATTCCTGTACTATTGTGTTTTACACCCCACCTCCTATAGCATGTAAGCTCGTTTGAGCAGGGTTCTCTTCAACCTATCCTTCCTGTAAGGTTTCTTGTTATTGTCCTATTTATAGTTAAATCCCCCCCCCCCATAATATTGTAAAGCACTATGGAATCTGCTGGCACTATATAAATGTCAATAATAATAATAATAATAATAATAATAATATTTCTACAAATACAGTGTATGTATGGGAATCTATACATTCTATTTAGTGGATGGTGGCTTTTTTTGTAGGATAACGTTATAGTTATCTTATAATTTAGAAAGAAAAAAGATAAAAACTCAAAAAAAAAAAAAAAATAGTTTTGTGAGGTAAGCCCATTTTGCCACCAATGTGAGAGTTACTTGGTTGCCTTGCAAGGGGTTAACTAAATGTCTAGTTTTACCCACTCATAGCTGAGGACAGGAACAAACTCTGATTTAAGTATGAATGGGATTTTAATCATTAAAGATCCACTTTATACATAATGACAACTTCTTCACAAAAAAACTGTCATGATGTGAGGAAGTCCTGTGTACCATCTTACCTTAAGGGGTTAAAAAGAACTGCCCTGTGCTTTCTGTTCTCTCCATATCCTACTATCCAACTTGGAGGCCCCAAGGCTTTCTATCACATTCCTTGAAAAATAATCTATGAAGCAAATAGTAAAAATATTCTTTCAATTTAGCAAGCAAGCTGAGTAATTATTAGAATTGAACAATACTGATTCTTAGATAACATTATCCATTTTAAGAAACTTTTAAACCTGGCTGTACCTGAAATGGTGTGGGCTGTGATTTAATTTGATGTTAAATGTTAAACACATATGTAAAATAAAATGGATCATGAGAAAAAAAAATATGTTATAGGTGATTTTTTTTTTTTTTAAATTATGTAATTTCTAGAAAAAAGGAGTAGTAAAAAAAATCTTTAGTGCTATATTTATATATTTAAAAATTCTATAACATATAAACATATATAAAAATATAGAGTATTTTAATGCCCCTCCTCTTTTTTTCTTCTAACAGCTATTGCTTTCCTATTTTTGAGTCCTTTTGATTCATCAGAATCGTTTTTCTTGAAACCTTTGCAAGTATGAGAATTCTCCAAACCAAAATGCCACATGGAAAAATTCGAAACGCCCAAAATAAAAAAATAAAAAAATTCAGACAAATCAATTTTAACAAACTTGATTGCTCATCATGCACAAGTATATTAACCATGTAGTATAACAAAAATAAAAATCAAGATACATTCGTAGTCCACTTAACGCATTTCAAGCATGTAATGAGTAAGCATGTAGTCATAAGTATGTATATGTTCAGAATTAGCACACCTTAGCACACTGGGAAAAGCTTTTGACAGACAGGTCAAATTATTATTATTATTATTATTATTATTATTATGTTATTATTTATATAGCACCAACAAATATTACAGCGCTCTACAGTGGGTGGACAAACAAACATGTAGTTGTAACCAGACAAGTTGGACACAAAAAAACAGAGGGGTTGAGGGCCCTGCTGAATGAGCTTGCATGCTAGAGGTAGTGGGGTAAAGTGACACAAAAGGTAAGGATAGTATTAGATTAATGACAGTTGCATGAGTGGAATCAGTCGGGAGCTATTAACAGTTTAATTGATACACCTTTGAAGGAGTGGAGACGGTAATCATTAGAAATAATCAACATAGAAAATACAAATATAAATTTAGTGACCACTATTCCCTTATTTGAGTTTAGAAATTTTATATGGTAATGTTCACATTAACATCCAAAGTTTATTTTGGATTTAGACATAATTGTTTATATTAATTTTTGTTTATAGTCATAGTGTTATTAAAAGGAAACTATAGTGCTAGGAATACAAGTTTGTATTCCTAGTGCTATAGTATCCTCTGATGCTCACCTTCCCTTGTGACTACCTCCTCAGTGCTGAAACGGTTAAAAACCCTTTTATCACTTACCTGATTCCAATGTCAATGTCCCTCAGTGCTGGTTCAGCCAACAGGGGGAATCTAATGCACATGAGTGACAATCGCCAAGGTTGCATTAGGACTTCCCCATAGGAAAGCATTGAATCAATGCTTTCCTATGGGGTTTTATGTGACACTGGATGCCCTCATGCACAATGTGAGGATGTCCAGCATCATTTAGCAGACCAAAAGATCCAGAAATGCCTCTAGTGACTGTCTGGTAGACAGGCTGTTTGGTAGACAGCCACTAGAGGTGGAGTTAACCCTGCAAGGTAATTATTGCTGTTTTTTAATGTCTGCAATAATTACAATTGCAGTGTTAAGGCAACGGGGACACTGTGAGACAATGAGATTAAGTGGTCTGGGTGACTATTTAACAAAGGTAATTTTAATATGCAACTTATGGCTTCCAGTTCCTGCATAAATCCATGTAAATTATTTATTAACATAGCGTTAGTACATCTTATTCTTTAGATTTGTTGTTGTGTGCATAGCTTGAATTTGATGTCATAAGTATTTCCGCATTCCTGTGGAAACCTTATGTGAAATAGGTTTAAAAGTGTTTTTTTTTTCTCTATTACTAATGATTTAATAACATCCCCTAGCATCTTTTTCTGTTTTTTTTAATGTATTTTAGTTATTTATGTATTTATTTATTCATTTCTGATATTTTATTTATGATACTTTCCATAAAAGCAGGCAATTTACTAGAAGATACATTTTAGGCATTTCAAAATTGAGATCCCATTATTAATATGTACCACTATGCCTAGAACAGGGATGTATATGTTCCTGAAGGGATGTAATTCTGATAGAATTATAGAATATCTCTAATTATGTAGAGAACCTAGGTATTGGCAGATAAAAGCCTATTGGCACATCTAGTATGTCCCATTTAAAAGTTCAAGCTTTATTCCTGATGTTGTAGACTTGGTGCAATAACTTAAACAGGATTCAAATGAAAGCAGAACATAAACATTTTCTGGTAATAAGAAACATCAGTTTTGATACAGAGTAATAGATGAACTGTAACATGAAATTAGAACTAGAGTTAGTCAAATTTTGCAACATCCAGATTACTGGGATAATCAGTTCATTCTAAACCTATGCAAATTTGTTTGTGTATTCTGGTAAATGCACTCACAATATATAGTGGCTAAAGTTGCATTTCCAACACCTCTCAACAGCATGTTTAAAATAATATAAGGCTCAACTTCCTCATAAGACATATCCTGTTCTATATCTATCAGTATTTGACATATCCAAATTCCTAACAAGCTTGTACAGCTATTGTGCACTCAATTGAAAAAGTACATAATAGGATTCTTTCAACTTGACCTAATGATGGTTCGTTTTCTGAATTGAAATAGCCACTTGCAGAATTGCAATAATTTCTGTCTTCAGCTGTCTTCGGTCCAATTATATAATCTGTGTATCTGAAGTTTTTGGCAGTTACAAATGTATTTGGATTGTTCCTTTTAAGTATTGTATCATCATTTTATAGAATTACAGTCTCAGAAGGAAGAAACTGCAAATTGTAAGTACAAGAACCCTACTGCATTTGCAACAATGGGAATTGTGAAAACATTGATATATAGTAGCTTACAAATTGCCTTGCAATATTTACCATATTAGGTAATTACTTTTGGGTAATTTAGGAACATTAGTGTATCTCATTTTTCATGTTGCATGCTAAAGTATGCTACTATTTCAGTAGTCACCGGTATTGGATTGAGTATACACCTTCTTTCTCTATTTCAGGTAGCAAGTTATGTCTTCAAGATCATCAATGCTAAGGTTTAATTAAATAATTGGTAATAATCCTTTTCTAAAGAAAAGCTTTTTGCATGACATTAACATAAATCAAAACATATGTTTGTAAACTTATGCCCAGGAATATAGGCCTTCCATCTGCTTTGTTTTGCAAGGCTTTGACCCATTCTATAATTCTAAATATTTTTTTTGTAGCAGTAGATAAAAAGATGTCCTTATAGTTTTTCTGCAGTATATTTTCTGGTAGGTTGGCATCTGATAGATTCAACCTGGTCATCTCAACTATAAGTTTTACTTATTTCAACTTAATATTGTTTAGTAATGTATAATACAGTTGTTTGGACTTGTACAACTTACTCTTTAAAGTACGCTTGTTGTATCCTTAGTTATGTATTGTATACCTCACCGATGTCTATGTGGATTATTTTTAGTTTCAATGGAAATGTATCCTCTAGCAACTCATTTTGTGTTTCATAAGATGGGTCATGAAATATGTCACCAAACAATATTGCAAAATATATGTCACCAAGTGAGCGTTTGGTTCCTCATAGTCCATATAGAGCAATATGTTAGAGTTCCATTGGATTATTGTTTTTTCTACTTTATTATTATTTAGAAGTGGAGTCCATGTGACATTTGCTTCGATGCATTATATGTATTTGTCAAACCTGTGACATAATATATTTGTATGTTACTTTATGACTTCTGGGTTTCTGTATTTCACACATATATTTAATAAGTGAACACAAATGATTAAACTATTTTGACAAGTTCTTTATTGTAATATGTTTGTACTTGAGTTCCCCTGCAATTCTTATTGATATGGTTTTCCCTTTGTTCTTGAATGCACATTAACATTTTTTGTAACAGAACGTTACTTTTTAGGTTTGTAACAAATTAAAGATATATAATTTGATTATTACATGTAGATCAGGAATCTATGGCCATTTTTCATTCCACTGTGATACTCTTGCATGAGCTAGGAAAACTTTATCATTTGCAATGGAGTCAATTTCTGTTAAGACTATATCTTCACTTGACATGTAGCTTGTTTACATTGAATCAATGTGCCATTCGTGTAGAAAACCCCTTTTGGAGACCTTAAATCATCTACTACATGTTGTGCATGCAGGGCCGGCGCTACCTGTAAGGCGGACTAGGCAGCCACCTAGGGCGCTCCTTGGGAAGGGGCGCCGCCAGGAGCACTGCCCCCCCCATGCTGCAGCTGCCCGAGTGCTCTGTAGAGAGCCTCAGGCGGCTTCAGCTTTGCCCGGGCGGTGCATCCATGAGGGGTTAATTTAATAAATATACAACTCTTCACCTCTACTTCACAATTTAGCAACCCATACAGTGGGAAACACTCACTCTAATCTCTCCAATATTCCTTTTCCTCTATCTGACCACCATCTGCTGACTTGTGACATCAGCACAACCAGGACCCAACTCATACCACCCTCAGCACATCAATCTCACAGAAACCTCCAATGTCTTGACCATTTCTCCATTAATCTCCAAACTCTCCTTTTACCTATCTCAAACCTCACCTGTCCTAACTCTGCAACCTACGTCTACAATTCCACCCTCTCCACTCAACTAGACATCATGGCACCTCCTACATTTAAATGCAGCAAGCGCCCCCAACAACAACCTTGGCACACCAAGCTGAATCGAAGTGCTGAACATTGTTGGAGAAAGTCTCATTGTGCGTCTGGCTTTCTCCACTATAAGTTTATGCTGCACTCATACAGCTTTGCTCTTTCCTCTGCAAAAGTAAATTACTTCAATACCCTCATAACCACACTCTCCTGCGAACCAAAATGACTATTTCACACATTTAATTATTTTCTTCGCCCTATTGTTCCTCCTCCACCTACTAACTTGTCTGCCTCAGACTTTGTAACTCATTTCACTGATACTATCTCTACAATCAGGGAAGAGATCTCTCATCTTTCTTCTTCCCTTTACAATACTTCCCCTAACCTCACTCCCTCTGCTGTTCTATGTTCATTCGCACCTGCTACAGCGGAAGAAGTTTCTGCTCTGCTCCAGTCCTCCCACCCCACCACCTGCTCCCTACATCCAATTCCCTTGCATCTCATCTCGTGGTCACAACTCTATCCTAATTCGCCTTGACCTTTCTGCGGCTTTTGACACTGTTGATCATCAACAGCTTCTTCTCATCCTACGCAATATCGGTCTACAAGATATTGCTCTCTCTTGGTGCTTCTCCTACCTCTCCCAGCGCTCTTTCAGTGTTTCTTTCTCTGGCTCTGCTTCTTCTCCCCAACTCCTTTCTGCTGGTGTCCCCCAAGGTTCAGTCTTTGGTCCCCTACTGTTCTCTATCTATACTGCCTTCCTTAGTAAACTCATTAGCTCCTTTGGCTTCCAATATAATTTCTATGCGGATGACACGCAAATCTATCTGTCCTCTCCTGATGTCTCCCCATACCTCTTGACTAGTGTCTCTGACTACCTCTCTGCTATTTCTAACTGGATGGCTGCCCACTTCCTTAAACTCAACTTGACCAAAACTAAAATTCTGGTCTAACAAAGAGTTGGACTCGAGGAAGTCTGTCAATCTTGCATACACAACTCCTTCAAGGATCTTGGATGCAAAAGGCAGTAGCGAAATAGGACGGTAGTTGGATGGGGAGTTAGGGTCAAGGTTTGGCTTCTTTAGAATTGGGTTTACAGTTGCATGTTTGAAGGGCAATGGAAGTATACCAGAGGAGAGAGATTGAGATTTGAGCAGGGCCCTCAACCCTTCTGTTCCATGTTTGTTCATCCACCCACTATAAAGCGCTGCAGAATTTGTTGGCACTATATTAATAATAATAATAATAATTGGTCCCCCCTCACTTTTATTAGGGTGAGAGGGGAAGGTAGGGTATTTCTATTGGGGGGCGAGTGACAGGGGCTTAGGGACCCCTAGTCACTTTATTATTTGTGGTCCCCACCCGCTGCTCATGGGTAGGGACCTGGGGGGGACATTAGGTCCCCTGATTATTTAGGGTCACCACCCACCACTCGTGGGTGGTAACCAGGGGAACATTAGGTCCCCCCATTTAGCCCGCACCTGCAGGTCAAAGGTGGGGGCACAATGCCCCACCTCATTTTAGTTATTTGTGTCCCCCACCGTGGTGGAATGGGGGACCTCTGCAATAGCGGTACAATAGCTGCCCAGTCCCTAGTAGTTTTAAATTTGTTTAGGCGACATGCACCTACTCGTGGCATGCTGTGATGAAAAAAAATTATTTTTTAGCAAATTTAGTTTGAAAACAAATGGTTTGCAGACAAAATTCGGGATTTACAAATGAAATTCTTATTTTGTAATAGTAATACAATCAATAGAGACCTTTCAAATAAACTTAAAAATTACAATAAAGATAAAACCATTAAACAGATATTAGGTGGTACTCATCTAACTTCATTAAAAGGTATTGCTAAGGCTTTTGTGGACTATTATAGTTCTTTGTATAACTCAGACAAAGGAAAAGCCACTGATTTACTTTTTAAATAGTCTTAACCTCCCTAAAATTAATGCTTTGAATTTAGAAAGGCTTAACGCTCCATTTTTATTGATGGAAGTTGTTGAGGCTATAAATAACCTAAAATTAAATAAAGCTCCAGGCCCGGATGGATTCCCGGCAATATTTTACAAGATCTTTTCTAATTCAATATCCTCCATCCTGTTAGAAATGTTTGTAAAAGTATCTATAGATTGATGTTGGCATCAATTATTTCCATACCCAAGCCTGATAAGGACCCCACTCTAATCACTAATTATAGACCGATCTCTTTGATTATTACAGATATAAAAAAAAATTCTAGTATTATATTTAATCGACTCAAAGAGGTTATAAGTGAAATGATTGGGGTGGATCAGTCGGGATTTGTGAAGGGAACAAGCACTACGGATAATACCCGTAGGATTTTTAATCTAATACATAGAATAAATGAAAACAGGATGGGATCGGTGGTTATGGCCCTCGATGCCGAAAAGGCATTTGACGGAGTCAATTGGAGATTCCTTGACTCTGCCTTGGGAGGTTTCGGCATTGCGGGCCAATTTAGGTGCAAGACTATGTCACTATACATGAACTCCTCAGCAAAAATTAGCAATCCTTTTTTTATTCAGAAACCTTTGAAATTAGGAACGATACTAGGCAGGGTTGCCCCTTGGCCCCCTTACTATATGTTCTTACAATAGAACCCTTGGCCACCCTGATTAGGCAAAATACTAATATAAAAGTTGTGGAATTGAGAGATTGTGATATTAAGATATCCATTTTCGCAGATGATATCATCCTCACCCTAGTTGATCCACAGGTTTCAATTCCAAATTTGCTAGAGGATATAGAAACATATAGTTATTTTTCTAATTATAAGATCAACATGAAAAAATCCCAAATTCTATCTTTTTTGTTAACTAAGGCCCCAAAACACATATTATCCAAACAATTTCATTTGGTATTGGCAAAAGAAGATATTGATTGCCTGGGGATTAAGATATCTTTTGATATCA
The DNA here is from genome assembly GCA_933207985.1 of Pelobates cultripes. NCBI lineage: Eukaryota > Metazoa > Chordata > Amphibia > Anura > Pelobatidae > Pelobates > Pelobates cultripes. The sequence goes on along the minus strand of OW240916.1, from coordinate 190,045,547 downwards.
CTAAGGCGATACAATTGAACTATGATAACCTATTGAGAGAGTTGTAAGATCAAATCATAAAATGGAAGAGACTGGAGCCCTCCTGGATTGGTAGAATAAATATGGTTAAAGCATTTTTGGTACTGAAACGTTTATATCTTTTTAGGTCAATCCCATTTAGAACCAAACTGCATACACTCAATCGATTCCAAAATTTATTCTCTAATTATATATGGGCCAATAAACCCCCTAGGATTGAATTTGAAACACTATGTAGGAGTTATCCGAAAGGAGTTATCAGCTTTTCCTGATGTGATGGGGCTACATGAGGCTTGTAAGGCATCTCAATTGCTATTATGGTTCAATCCAGACCAAAACATTCTACCGTGGATCAACATAGAACAAGAATATAGTCACAGGTATAAACTATATATTCTTGTATGGATAGGTCTTTTACATTTATGTGATTTTGAGAAAGATCTCTTTTCTAACAATATTTTATATGATATGGTTACAACCTCAAAAATACTTATGAAAAAGTTAAATTTGGAAGGTAAAATATTCGACGACACCCCCATAGAAGTACTGCGGTACATAATGATAGATATGGATATTAAGTCTTGGCTCCATTTAGGCATACGAAAAATGTTGTATTTGTGTGAAGGGAACAAACCGGCTTCATTTAATCAACTGCAATTAAAATATAATCTACCTGCTAGAGACCTATTCAAATATCTAAGGATAAAGAATTTCCTAATGTCCAAATCAATATTTAAAGACCATCATATAACCTCTCAAATTACACTTAGTCAAAAGAAAGGGGGTATTGCTAGATTTATTAAACTATTTGACTCATTGGAACAGGACGCTCTTGTTTCTTTTGTTACGTTGGAATTGGACATTGGTAAGTCCATACCTTTTATGGAATGGACTAAAGCTACTCGACTAGTAAAACAATCTATCCACAATGTTTCTCTATTGGAAACACATCTTAAATTAATATATAGATGGTACTTAGTGCCGGTCAGACTCCATAAAATAGCCCCCACCCTTACGAAGGTTTGCTGGAGATGCGGATTAGAGGATGGGACTCTCTACCATATTTGGTGGGAATGCTCTAGGCTTAACAATATAAAAATACAAATGGTTAAACTAATAAAATCTATTTATGAAGACATCTATGAAATTACTCCCCAATTATTTTTGTTTAATCTTGGATTTCCTACACAATATTGTAATTTAAGATGTCTTCTGACCCATATTTTTTTTGCAGTAAATATCAATATTGCTAGAGCATGGAAATCAACGTCCCCTCCGGATTGGCAGGACATTATGAAACAAATTGAACTATAACATAATATGGAAATGAGTCAAATCTTCAACCCCCATCCCAGGAAAACGACAAACATCTGGTCTTCCTGGACTTCTATAGCCCCCCTATATAAATAATCAGTGTCTAGGTTGCCCTCCTTGCATCTCAAAGTATACCAGATTATGTGTTATTTGGTGGAGTGTATTGTTAATGACTGTACATAAGTTGACCTTTCTTGTCCTTGAATTGTTTGTTCCTATGTATGCATGACATTTATATGTATTAACATATTTATCTCTACATTTGGGCTAATAATACTATATGCGATAAGAAACTGTCTTCTCTTACTCTCGCATGAAAATTTTCTCTGAATAAATAAAATAAATACAAAAAAAGAAATTCTTATTGTGTACAAAATCATTCGTACAAAATGAAAATTTCATTGGTGCACATGTCTAAAGTTCACCACATACAGAAAAATCACAACATTTTGCAGACACGTTTCGACTCTACTAAGGAGCCTTCATCGGTGCTGTCCATATCCTGAGAGTTCCATGTTAAATACCCCTACCTTTTTGAGTGATACCTTTTATATTTTATATTAATTCTATTTTATACAGAAAACACTGTTTTTCTTTTGTACATTTACCGTTATATTTTATCCTGCTCCTATATATAAGTATATTTTCATTGTTCCCTAAGGGTGTTCTCATTTGTTGTATGCTATTTGTTGTACTTGGGATAGATGGAAACACATTTTTCACACCCTATATTGTGAATTTTACTGCTAGTGCTAACACACCTCTGTCTGTACACATTTAATATCTTCTATTTAGTATACCTAATTGGATGTTTTTTTTAAAAGATAATTTCTTTTTCTTCATCACGCTTATATTTTTTAATACAGATTTATTTCAGTATGTGTGCTGTAGTCCAGGCATTCAGGATCGCTTATGCAGCATTATTGGGAAATCAGAAAAAAACATGCAACATTTCGATCTCAGCTTTTTGACGCTTGAAAAAGACCTCAGTTGAGATTTGATACTTTGCATGTTTTTCCTGATTCCCCAATAAAACTGCTGCATAAGTGATACTGGGTGCCTGGACTACATTTATTGTTTTATGTGTAAAGTATGCCCTTTTTCATATAACAGAAATTACAAATTTAAATAGAAATTGGCACTTTTATAAATTAGCCTTGTTACACACAGTCATACAACCTGTCCTGTTACTTCCTGGTTGTTTAGCTCAGTGGAGCTGAACTCAAGAGGCACACATTTGCACAGAGTGCCTTCCTTTCAAAGGCTTATCATTGAGATATATGAACTGGGCTAGAATGAGAGGTATTGCAAATGCTTCAAAGGCTTTACAAGCTAGTTTTAGACACCAAATGCAGAAATGAATCTTTAAATGCATGCATGTTTTCATTAAGGTATATCTACTAAACAGTGATTTTATTTATTTTAATTTTGGACAGTGGAATATCTGTTTAAAAACACATTAGTTAAAAACAGTATTAAATACAGAGTAACAGAAACACAGAAAACTCCTTTATATTGTAAAACTATGTACATTTCCTTTATATCCACTTATTTTTAAAATTAGCTAAACACATTTGTTATATGTGATGACTGATGTTGCAACTCCTTGTAAGACTACATCTCACATTATTCCTCATGAGTATATCAACCTAACTTATCTTTTCAAAGTTATACGATCAAATATCTTGTGAGTATGAACTGTAAAAAACACATGGATATATTTAATATAAATATATATAAATGTTTTTTTACACAAAGAACAAATTCACAATTGCAGAAAGAAATACAAAGTTGGACAAAGTACTTAATACGAATTAGTGTGCAAAACCATTCACCCAAAACAATACTCGCAGAGGTGCCTTTAGATAATATTAACCACTTCATTAACAAGCACTTTTTGATGGAAAAAATATTAGCATAATATTTATTTGGAGCAAGATAGGCATTGCTAACATGTAAACACATAACAGATATATTTTGTGTATAGATTTCTTAGCCGGCAAATATAAAAATAAACAATATGTAAATTTACATAATTTTAATTTTTCACTTATTTGTTACATAGAAACATAGAATGTGACGGCAGATAAGAACCATTCGGCCCATCTAGTCTGCCCAATTTTCTAAATACTTTCATTAGTCCCTAGTCCCTGTTCATTCTTTATAAAAAATATTTGGGAAAAAAAGGTTTTAGACAGTGTACACTGACCTTCATCTTGCAATATTTCACACATGAATTGTTAGTATAAAAGCAAAAAAAAATATTTTTCTTGCATCTAGTAGGTGTGACAAATTATATAAATACAAGTGGGCAAATACATTGCCTATAGGTTTTTGTAAGGACTTTGAAGGCCTTATTAGTGGTGCAGTTTACTAAAAATTGCAACAAAATCTAAAATGAATGTTTGCATTTGAGCATAATACTCACATACAATAAATACAAGTAAATCATATATTTCTGAAATTGCTGTATCAACCTTCATTCGTTATCAACCTCCATGATACCAATGTAATGCTAACAATGAAATGGTCCATTCACTCCTCCACACTCCCTGACTGTAAGGATGTTATCTTCCAGTGAAACTTCCTGTACTCTTTAAAAGAAAGAGTTGCGTTTACATTTTCAGCAGCTTTGCTTTCATTTTATCAGTTACTAGTAGCTTCTGGCAGAGACATTTGTTCCTCTACAGACTGGTAAACATAGCTAGAGTAAGAATGAGGTTGAGTGAGGCTTTATGGACAAGATTTTATAGTGCATAATACATGAAAATAAAAATGATTATATTCGATTCAGGTTTTGAAGGGGTTAAAAGTCGACTAAATCAAAGTAGGTAGCAAAAGTACACTGAGGGAAAAAATTATTTGATCCACTGAGGATTTTGAACGTTTACCCACTGACAAAGAAATGATCGGTCTATAATTGCAGTGGTAGGTGTACTTTGCAGTGAGAAACAGAATAACAAAATAAATCCAGAAAAACACATGTCAAAAAAGTTATAAATTGATTTGCATGTTAATGAATTAAATATGTATTTGATCCCCTAGGAATCAGCAAGATTTCTGGCTCCCTGGTGCCTTTTATACAGGTAACGAGCTGAGATTAGGAGCACTCTCTTAAAGGGAGTGCTCCTAATCTCAGCCCGTTATCTGTATAAAAGACACCTATCCACAGAAGCAAACAATCAGATTCCAAACTCTCCACCATGGCAAAGATCAAAGAGCTGTCCAAGGATGTCAGGGACAAGATTGTGGACCTACACAAGTCTGGAATGGGCTACAAGACCATCACCAAGCAGCTTGGTGAGTAGGTGACAAGAGTTGGTGCGATTTTTCTGAAATGGAAGAAACACAAAATAACTGTCAGTCTCCCTCGGTCTGGGGCCCCATGCGAGATCTCACCTCGTGGAGTTTCAATGATCATGAGAATGGTGAGGAATCAGCCCAGAACTACACAGGAGGATCTTGTTAATGATCTTAAGGCACCTGGGACCATAGTCACCAAGAAAAATATTGGTAACACACTACAGCACCTAATTTTAATTTTTCACTTATTTGTTACATAGAAACATAGAATGTGACGGCAGATAAGAACCATTCGGCCCATCTAGTCTGCCCAATTTTCTAAATACTTTCATTAGTCAAGAAAGCATATATACAGGCCTGTCTGAAGTTTGCTAGTGAACATCTGAATGATTTAGAGGAGAACTGGGTGAAAGTGTTGTCAAATAAGACAAAACTCGAGCTCTTTGGCATCAACTCAACTCGCTGTGTTTACACAACCAAGGCAACAAAGGAGTGGCTCAAGAAGAAGCACATTAAGGTCCTGGAGTGACCTTAATGTCCAGACCAATGTCCAGACCTAAATCTGAAGAGAGCTGAAGGTTCGAGTTGCCTCGAAACCTTAATGACTTGGAGAGGATCTGTTAAGAGGAGTGGGAAAAAATCCCTCCTGAGATGTGTGCAAGCCTGGTGGCCAACTACAAGAAACGTCTGACCTCTGTGATTGCCAACAAGAGTTTTGCCACCAAGTACTAAGTCGAAGGAGTCAAATACTTATTTCACTCATTAACATGCAAATGAATTTATAACTTTTTTGACATTTTTTGATGTTTTTCTGTATTTTTTTGTTTTGTTATTCTGTCTCTCACTGTTAAAATACACCTACCATTAAAACTGAAGACTGATCATTTCTTTGTCAGTGGGCAAACATTCAAAATCAGCAGGGGATCAAATACTTTTTCCCTCACTGTAAGTAAGCAGCAATAGCCGATATAAATATTTTGTTTTTATTTCATTCATTACTCATTACAAACATTTATGAGTATAAATGTTAGCAATATTGTAAAGTGTATAAATATAACTTTATTGCCATTTAATGAACAATAAGTTTTTACAGAATTACTGTACAGACACTGTGAAAAAAACATTTAAAGACTGGCAGAATTTAAATCAGGTGACACTCATTCCTCGCACGAATTTCTTCCTTGCAAATGAGCTGTATTTGGAATGCACCAGATCAACACTAATGAAGATTAAGGACATATTAATGGCTTAAGCTGATAAGTATTGTCATGACATTTAAGAGGAAATGAAAGCTGTTTATATCTTTGTTTATTGCAAGAAGTAGAACACCACTGATCAGTTTCTGCACGTAACAGTTCCTCATTAATATTCCTTGTACCGCTTTACTGTTATACATCCTGCGATTAGAGATTATATTACATTGTCTTGAAATTGTAATGCTGACATGGAAATATAAACATTTTCATTATAATGCTAGGTCTTCATTGAGATTGTATTTTAATGTTGAAAGTGTGCATGAGAGATTCAAATATTTGCAATACTAACATGGTGTATATTTTGAAATCCTTTGTGGAAAACAGAATTTATATAAAAAAAATCTGTTTATGCTAATTGTTTTCTTCTGTTTGCATTATATTATTTTATTTAACTTATGATACACTGATCATTTATTCAAATGTTTTTTTTAATTACAAAACTTTATCCAAAAATGTGACATGTACAGGAAGGATTTTTTTTTTTTTTAATATTATGAATTTGCTTTTTTGGTCATTGTATTTGGCTTTGTATAGTCTAGATCAGGCTTCCCCAAACTCCGGTCCTCCAGATGTTGCTGAACTACAACTTCCATGATTCTATGAATGTAATAGATGAGAATCATGGGAGTTGTACTCCAGCAACATCTGGATGGCCTGGAGTTTGGGGAAGCCTGGTCTAGATGCAATTGTAATATGCATTTGGCCCCTATTAACTTCAAAGGGAAATAAAATGCACTAAATTCAACTGTGATTTAGTGCTGCCTACTGGCATTTAATTTTTAACCTTTACAAACATTCCACTTTCATGTATGTGAAGTGTATGTAAAGTGTATACTAATAATATGAACAAACTGTTTTTTAGCCCAATAAATAATTGTCATGCTTGAAGAATGTTAGCAATGGAAGCTGCCCTATGGTGTTTATATATTTTCCCAGGTGATCATGTCAGCGCTTTTTTCATTCAGTTGTAATGATAGGAGGAACATTATTACAGTCCATTATTGCTTCTGTCTACAAGTCTCGACAAGACTCACTTTTATTACTATTAGAGCTTTGAGAAGATAAAATATTGTTTGATTTTGTTTTGTTCTATTTAAGTTTTACTATATAGGTTTTAACCTATGTTTTTTGAGCTTCATAAAGATAGCCAAAACATTAACACCACCTGCCTAATATTGTATAGGTCCTCCTTGTGTTGCAAAACAGCTCTGATGCATTGAGGTATCCACAACATGTCCTGTGGTAACTTGCACCAAGACATATGCAGCAGATTCATCCATGGATTGGATTTGTTGTTTCAGCTTGAGATATGGGGAATTTGGAGGCAAAGGCAACATTTTTAACTCTTTATCAAACCATTCCTGAAAATTTTTTGGGGTGCATCATCCTGCCGAAAGAGTCCACTGCCATTAAATAAATAACACCATTGCCATAAAGATGTGTACATGATCGACAACAATCTCTAGGTAGATCGTGCATGTCAAAGTAACATCCACCTGAACATCAGGTTTCATCATGGGCTCTCTGACCAGTCACAGCAAACTTTAATGTACTCTGTATTTTTATCATGACCAGTAGTGATGTACCGAACGGTTCGCCGGCGAACATAGCATGTTCGCGTTCGCCACGGCGGGCGAACATATGCGCGGTTCGACCCGCCCCCTATTCGTCATCATTGAGTAAACTTTGACCCTGTACCTCACAGTCAGCAGACACATTCCAGCCAATTAGCAGCACAGCCTCCCTAGCAGACCCTCCCACCTACTGGACAGCATCCATTTTAGATTCATTCTCAAGCTGCATGCTTAGTAAGAGGAGGGAAAGTGTAGCTGCTGTTCATAAGATAGGGAAAAGCATAGCTAGGTTAGGGATAAGGGTATGCTTTTTTTTTATTTTATTTTTCTATGTAATGTAAATGCACTTAGTTGTCTGCCACTGCTGCCAGCTTCTGTGTCAGGCTCACAGTGCCCATTTCCCCAGTCAGTGCCACCAATTACATCTGGTGTCACAATAGCTTGGATTTAAAAACAAAAAACTTTTTTCACTGTTATAGATTGAATAGCAGTCAGTTGTCTGCCACTGCTGCCAGCTTCTGTGTCAGGCTCACAGTGCATACTGTGCCCATTTCCCAGTCAGTGCCACCAATTACATCTGGTGTCACAATAGCTTGGATTTAAAAACAAAAAACTTTTTTCACTGTTATAGATTGAATAGCAGTCAGTTGTCTGCCACTGCTGCCAGCTTCTGTGTCAGGCTCACAGTGCATACTGTGCCCATTTCCCCAGTCAGTGCCACCAATTACATCTGGTGTCACAATAGCTTGGATTTAAAAACAAAAAACTTTTTTCACTGTTATAGATTGAATAGCAGTCAGTGTCCTTAAAGCGGGTGTGTTACGCTAACAGTGGATACGGTGACCATTGCCACCACTTAGATCTGGTGACACAAAGCTTGTATTTAAAAAAACAACCACTTTTTTCACTGTTATAGATTGAATAGCAGTCAGTGTCCTTAAAGCGGGTGTGTTACGCTAACAGTGGATACGGTGACCAGTGCCACCACTTAGATCTGGTGACACAAAGCTTGGATTTAAAAACAAAACACTTTTTCACTGTTATAGATTGAATAGCAGTTAGTTATCTTCAAGCAGGTGTGTTACGCTAACAGTGGATCACGGTGACCATTGCCACCACTTAGATCTGGTGACACAAAGCTTGTATTTAAAAAACCAACCACTTTTTCCCCTTGTTATATATTGAATAGCAGTCAGTGTCCTTAAAGCGGGTGTGATACGCTAACAGTGGATCTGTTGACCATTATACATAGATCTGGTGACACAAAGCATACATTTAAAAGCAACCACTTTTTTCACTGTTATAGATTGAATAGCAGTCAGTGTCCTTAAAGGGTGTGTTGCGGCTAACAGTGGATCTGGTGACCATTGCCACCACTTAGATCTGGTGACACAAAGCTTGTATTTAAAAAACAACCACTTTTTCACTGTTATATATATTGAATAGCAGAGTCAGTGTCCTTAAAGCGAGGGTGTGTTCGCTAACAGTGTCGGTGACCATTGCCACCACTTAGATCTGGTGACACAAAGCTTGTTTAAAACAAAAAACACTTTTTCACTGTTATATAGATTGAATAGCAGTTAGTTATCTTCAAGCAGGTGTGTCAGCCTACAGCGTGTACTCTGCCAGTACGCTGCCACCTTCTCTACTCCTCCTACTCCATCCTCTTCCATAACCTCCTCGGCTTAGTCCTCTTCTGCTGCTGCGTCTTGCTCCACATCAACGGATAGGGGGCGTAACAGTGAGTAAACTGATAACAATAGTACTAAACACACCACTC
>OW240916.1:190022690-190036202 GCA_933207985.1 Pelobates cultripes | reverse complement strand
ATATCTTCTGGGCCTATTTAAATCCCTGAAATAGTAGTTGCAGATGGTTGGTGGAGTCTGGAACAGGAGTGAGTGTAGATAAAATTACTGGAATGGAATTTGCAATTAAGTAGAAAACTCTGAAGCTTTAAGTGAATGCAACGGTAGCCATGAGGTCTTTGCAGACTGATTGTAGATGAGTGATGTAGCAACAAAAATAAGTTTCTAGTTTTTCTTGCTGTCCATTGGACTGAGGATGGAAAGCTCAAAAAAGGTCTACAGAAATTTTTAGGGAGTGACAAAAGGCTTTCCAAAACTGAGAGATACATTGGGTACCTCTCACAGAGAGGAAAGATTCTGTATTCCATGGAATTTGTGCTTTTCTAATGAAATAGAGATCCTGTGAATCAATGGTATTCCATTGCATTGGTGATTTCGTCATGAAAAAAGAGATGCTGTGAGGATATGGGAAGTGGTTGTAAGAGCCCAGCAGTTTTAGAGCTGGTTGACTTGGCCTGACCAAAGTAGAAGAGTTTACATATTCTATATTGTCTTGAAACAGACAAGGACACCAGAAGTACCTTTTATTTTTATATGCAGAAGAATATTCTGAAGGGAAATTTTTGGTCCCCCATGGCCCAGTACATAGTGGTAATGTTGTTATATTTTGATATGGACAGTTTCTGGAACTTTTAGCTTCCCATGTGACAAGTGCTAACCACTGGAGGTAGTTGGGAGAGTAGTGGAGGAAGCATCAACTTGAATATCTTAAAGGAAATGGGCCATAATTCCCCAAAATGGTTTGTTTGGAGTATGGTTTCTTTCCTTGTTAATAACAGATATTTCAGTGTGAATATCCTGGAAAGGGCATCAGCTTTTTGGTTCCTAGAACTTGTGGGTCACATGGAAGTAGAATTGTAACAAGAATTGAGCCCATTGGTCTGGGTGAGGATGAAAGTGTTTACCAGTGCAATAGTATTTTAAGTTCTTAGGATCTGTGAAGACGTTATGGGATAGTTATGGGATAGGTAGCACCAGTGCCAGACAGGGAGAATAAACAGGCCTGGGCATCTAATATATTTCGTAATCCCCCCACAAATAGTAATGCAATCACACACGGGAATTCAATTGCCGATGCACACACAAAAGTCTACTCACAGGTGCGAATAAACAGACATCCAGATATATAAAATACACATTCACGCATGCACAGATACAGATGGATTCACACAGACACACACTGATACATGCATAAAGAGACACATAAATAAAAACATATACTCACAGATAAATACATAAGGACACACACAAATACACACATACATACAGGCAGCACATTCAGTGATACACACATATTCATACTCTTACAAGCAGACATTCTAGCAGATACATAGGTAGGATAAAGTGAGGGGGAAATGTACTTTATAATAGAGAAGAATAGCCCTCAAACTTCATCCTGTAATATCATGCCCAAGCTCAGACTGGTGCCAGTTCAGAAATCTTCTCCTGCTTCTACTTACTCCCATGTGGCGTGGTCTTTAGAGGGAGGATTCCCTGTGTAGCAGATGGCCATGAGCTGCCCTGGGACTTAAAATTATGTTTAACCTGTATTTGTCTATTTGCTAAATGTCTATGCAGTAAGGGGATGTATTTGTGTAAAATAGCTAAGTTCTATGTATAAAATGTATTGGATTCGTAAGGTAAGGTAGTTTAATTCCCTTAGTTTGTTCGAATGAAACTACCGAACAATCAGACCTCCCCTGTGTGAAGTGTGCCTTCAATTACCCGTTGCAACATTGTTGCGAACAGGTAATTGACAAGCTGTGTAGCAATCCTTTGTTCTCAGGGGTGGCCGCCATTCGAGAAACGAACACGTGGCGGCGGCCATCTTAACCTCCCGAACAGCGGTGTTTTGCCGTCGAGTGTCTGGAACTAAAAACGGACACTCGATCAGGTGAACACCGCTGAGACCTCCATCAGCCCGGTCCGTTCGGTTCCAAACTACCGAACGGCCCCTCGTTCGGTAGGCATAATAAACCGAACGAGAGGATTCAGGCGAACCCTCCCAAGCCTCTATAGCTGGAGGCTTTCAGGTACTGCATTCGTCTGTTCTAGGACCGACCGCAGGGCCCCATCGCATGGAGCCCAATTCGGCTAGTTCATCCAGCACGGTCGGTCATTTTATTCCCTCCAGGAAATTCCCGAACCCCTGGTCCGATCTGGGTGATTTTTGGATATGTTGTTCACCCAGATCAGGGCTACCAGGGGATGTATAATTTCAAGGGGTACCTCTAGGTTTAGGGGTACATCCAGAAACGGGGGGAATTGCTGTACTGGATAAGGGGATTATGATGCCGGGTGAGGGGAGGAGATGTGTGGGAGGTTACCAGGACAGGATTGGCTACTGTATTAATGAATGGAAATCCCTCCCTTGCATGGGAGCATGCTATATAACGCACTGTGGAATTCTGCTCCTGAAACTGTGTGTCGTCCAGTTATTGGGATTGCTGCTGGGATACTGCTGTGTTATATGAGGGAGTAACCAGCGATGTCCAGGAGTGGGTAAGGGACAGAAACCCTACATCCCTCACCTGGATGCACGCAGGCAGCAAAAACCTGCAGCTCCAAAGGCCACTTTTAAAACCTTTGGGAGAACCACCTACACCCCAGCTCCACCGAGACAATTACCACCACCACCACCACCCGCTGCACAGCCACGTTTCCGCCAGCCCACGTCTGGCCCCTGTCATCACTGCCAGAAATGGGGACATTATAAAAGGGAATGCCCACAGTTGCGGGACCGTTCCACCTGGATCCGTCCAGGCCCGCCACCACCACCAAGAGCAGCCGCAGCCCACCACTACCAGGATATAGTAGCCACACCATATGGTTCAGCAGTTCCCATTACCACCGTAAAACAGTGGGAAGTACTACATGAGGCAGATCCAGTCCAGGCCAATGCTGATAACTGACAGCATCACAGACAGACTGTATACCTGGAGGGTAAAGCGGTCCAAGGGCTACGTGACTCAGGAGCTGCGATCACCCTGGTAAAGAGTCACCTGGTTCCGGATCAGTCAAAATTAAGTAAAACTGTGGCCCTCCGGGTAGCCGGGGGAGCAGTTTACTGGCTACCTACAGCAAGGGTACATTTACATTGGGGAGCGGGGTCAGGGCATGTGGAGGTGGGGTTGATGCCGCAGTTACGGAGGTGTTATTGGGGAACGATCTGGGGAGGCTCACGTCTGCTTTTGAGCCCCAGACAACCACCACCGGAGAAGCTCACCCTGTGGTCACCGACAACAGGCCCGCACCCAGGACTACAACACACTCCCGGAGGTTCAGGTAAGAGATCCTTCCCCTTCCCTAGACTGTGTTCCCTGGGCCCCTCCTAATGAATTTGTCTACAGAATTTGCAAAGTAAAAAAAAAAATCCTACAAATAATACATATTGTGTACTAATTGACTGCTTCCATCCTCCTCTCTCCCTGATTGTTAAAAGGCATAAAGAAAGTTTATAATACAAACGTGCTTACTATGTGTATGGAGGGAAGAGAAGCCCAACATTTCAAGTTTCCTCACAGCTGTGAATAGAGCGCAGAATGAAGCTTTGCTAGAGAAATTTTAGGTTTTATTTTTTGAATATCATTTCATATTGCTTTGCAATACAAAATGAATGTAAAAATATACATGGTTTTGGAAGTGAAGTATTTACGGTTGTATCAATCATCTATGGTATTGTGTGGATAGAAATATTTCACAGATGTTTAAGCAAATAATATGTGGGCTGCTAGAATCACCTCATTGGTTAACAACTACCATTCTCAGTAATAACATTATAGTATGTCAGAAAAAAACACAAATTCCATCCTTATAGTAGAATGACTGATTATTCCCCTCTTAAATGTATTGTTCACCCAGTAATTGACAATATAATCAAAATCTTTCTCTCCCAGTACTAAATAATTGCCTGTCACTTTATATGTACAGTTGTTTACTGACCACTCTTCTTAGGTTTATTTACAGGATTAAATTTGCTGATTACCATTACATGGTTGGATCACAATGATGATATTGCTGATTTGTCCAACTTTACAGAGGTAATATTATTTAAAGTTCTTACTTTAATCAAGTTACTTATGCATGCAAATACGATGACTGCAAACAATTGTAAAAACAATAATAAAAAAAGATAGATCTAGAGATAAAAATAGAAAATAATTAAAACTGAGATAAACCTAATTTATTCTCAGCTCAATACCACTCCTAATCCGGTGGAGAAATGTTTTTCAGCTGAACTCCATAAAGCCACACCCAAGAAAGACTGTAAATACCATGGCTTCTGATACTGCACTATAGTTCCTTAATCTTGAAAGATATATAACATGTGTGTAACAAGGTAGAGTTATTTGAATAAAAAATGACATTGATATTGAGTTTATAAATGTAGCCCCCTAAGTCTATGTTTTAACTATTCCATTGTTTAGATAACAGTAAGTCAATATATTTCTGTGGGTCATAGCAATTTTATTATTCAATTAGCCAGTGCCGTATATTCAAAGATTGTGCTCCACTGACGATTATTGCCAGATGAATAATGAAATTGCATGTTGAATGAATCTGCCTATTGAATTAAATCACCCATCAAATGAATGAAATCGATGGACAAATTAAAAAGAAAGGAAAGCATATGCTATGAACTGTACTGTAGATTGTTCTCCTTTTAATATTGTATGCAGTCAAATGATACATTCATATTAACTCACTTAGAGCCCAATTGAAAATGGGAAATGTTACATTAATAATATATACAAGATAACTTAAGGGGGTTATTGATTAAAGTGTGAGTTCTTATGCGATTACAGTGAAATTGCAGAAATTTGCAGAGGATTTGAAGATTAGAGATAAAATCATGGGACTCCGTGGAGTGCCAAACTACTATCTCAATGTCTGCTTTATTGTTATTTGTGTGTTTTTAGATTGTGTATAAATTTGACAGATTTGATTGCAGAAATGTGTTTCACAGAGTGAGGGTTCAAGCAGGATTCTTAACAAGTTTCAATTACTCTGAACATGAATATATAATATATGCAGACATGGTTATTTTCTAAACCATGAAGTGTTGAACCTTCAGTCGGGATTACACAAATGATGGGTCAAAAGAGCTGAAATTTTAAAAAAATCTATAAATCAGCTATATTTCCAGTTCTCCTATGTGTTTTGATATCAAATTTGAAATTCCCTGATGATTATCGATAATTATGGATTTTAGACTCTGAATGTGTATTGAAATAGTGTATTATTTGCCAAAGCTTTCTCTTACAATTCATCCTGCTTAATAAATATGTAAATATTATTCTAAAAATTAGGGGGGAAAAGGGTTTAACCAAGTGCTTATTAACAATGTGTATGAAAAAGGCATCTAAAAACACTTATGTACGTATCCCTCCTTCTGCCAACACAAAGGTCCAATATAAGTAAAAAAATACTTATACAATACAGTGGAGCGCTAAAGAATGTACTTATCCCTTAATAAGGGTGAATTGGTATATCAAAGAGTGCACATAAAAAAATGTAAAAAATAACATGAAATTGTGTAATATATAACAATGTTTTTTGGGCCATATTAGTGAGCACACAAACATATGGTAGAGCCTATTAATGACTGGCTCAAATATGTGTGGTGTTGTGCATCCATGGCAGTGCCCCATCTTTCATTTGATTGATATATTCAAGTCTCAAAGAAAACACATAACACAAGAAGAAAATAATAATAGTGCAGTATATGAAAGAATTCCAATATGGATGAATATTATTATTATTATTATGAAATTTATATAGCGCCATCAAATTCCACAGTGCTTTACAATGGGTGGATGAACATGTAGTTGTAACCAGACAAGTTGGACACACAGGAACAGAGGGGTTGAGGGCCCTGCTCAATGAGCTTACATTCTAGAGGGAGTGGGGTAAAATTACACAAAAAGGTAAGGATAGTATTAGCCTAGTGACCGTTGCAGAAGAGGAATCAGTCGGGAGCTATTAACAGTTTAATTGATACGCTTTAATGAAGAAGCGTGTTTTTAACGCTGTTTTGAAGGAGTGTAGACTGGGTGAGCATCTAACGGAGGAGGGAAGCGAGTTCCACAGGAATGGTGCAGCTCTCGAGAAATCTTGAAGGCGAGCATCAGAGGTGGGAGTACGGACAGAAGACAGAAGATAGTCTTCAGCAGATCGTAAGGGCCTAGACGGGACATACTTGTGTGTAAGGGAGGATAGATAGGTGGGAGCAGCATTATGTAGCGATTTGAAAGCAAGAACCAGAATTTTAAATTGAGCTCTATATTTTATAGGAAGCCAATGTAGGGACTGACAGAAGGGTGAGGAATGGGAGGTTTAATTTTCAATTAGATGCAACTTACTTTAAATGTATATTAATCTCCTGTTCTGTAAACCTTAATTACATAAAGGAGGCTTCTGCATGGTCTAGCAAGCATTTAACAGAGCAGGAGGTAAGAAATTCAAAATTAAACGGAATTTGCAATAAACGAAGTGTAAACATTAGATGACTCTTTACAGAAAGCGTTTAGGAAGGATGTGTAATATCACATGCAAGAAGGTATATCTGGAGCTGCATAAACACAGTGATTTAACTCCTAAATGGCAGAGCATTGAAAAGTGAGACTGCAGGGGCATTATTAAGGCTGTTGATTGCCACACCAACAGGAACATCCCAGGCAGCGTGGGGGAAGACCCCTTCCTAAACAAAGTGCACTTATTTTAGTCCAGTTGATCTTAAGTCCCGCCAGGTTAAGAAAACTGTCAAGTAAGTCAATGAGGCATGAGGCAGGCTCTGAAGTGTAAAGAAAGAGGTCAATTGCAAATGCTGAGACTTTCCCAGTGATATCACCCATTGGGATACCTCAAAACCCTTGTCTCTATGGCTTGCAATAGCAGCTCTATGACCAGATTGAACAGCAATGGGGAGAAGGGAGGGGCATCCCTGCTGCACCCCTTGTCCCACTGTGAAGTACAGAGAGTTGAGGCTACTTGTCATAATGCAAACAATTGGATTGTGTTGTAGGTTTTTAATAAAGGTAACAAAGTAGCTAAGTAGTAGTGTCCGAAGTAGCTTAGTTTTCATACACAAATAAAAAATGTTGCCAAGAGATACTATGAAAAGCCTTTTCAATGTCAAGGTTTTTTTTCTAGGGGAAGTAGATGCTGCTCACCCCATAGCACTTACCACAGCCACCTATGATCTCTGGACCCCAGTGACTGCTTGTCTACCAATCACAAAACCCAGTTGTGATAGCTATATGGATCTCTTTTTCAGTAATAGGTTCATTAATAAACTTGCTAGAGTCTTTTTTTTTTTTAAGGAAATCCATACTCTAGTCATGATAATCAGTTGGGCAGTTATACATTTTTGTAAATAGTTGTGAAAACTTTGTTTAAGTATCTAGCATCTATATAGTAAGACTACCATTTTAAATAAAGAAAAAGGCCTTTTTGAATATCGCACCTGCCTAGCGTGCAGGAATACAGGGGAAAAATGCTCCATCATCCAATATAAAGATTAACACACAAAAAAAAATGTTTAGAATAAAAGATTAAATCACTTGTCACTCCACCAATCTCATGTATTTATTATAGGAACAATATAGGGTCAGGAATACAAACTTGTATTCCTGACCCTATAGTGTTAAAACCAACATCTATCCCCCCTGACCTCCTTTTGCCTCCCTAAATATAGTAACATCTTACTTGTGCTTAAAGGACCACTCTAGGCACCCAGACCACTTCAGCTTAATGAAGTGGTCTGGGTGCCAGGTCCTTCTAGGGTTAACCCATTTTTTCATAATTATAGCAGTTTCAGAGAAACTGCTATAATTATGAATGGGTTAAGCCTTCCCCCTAATCCTCTAGTGGCTGTCTCATTGACAACCACTAGAGGCGCTTGCGTGCTTCTCACTGTGATTTTCACAGTGAGAGCACGCCAGCGTCCATAGGAAAGCATTGTAAATGCTTTCCTATGCGACGGGCTGAATGCGCGCACAGCTCTTGCCGCGCGTGCGCATTCAGCCCAGGAGGAGGAACGGAGGAGGAGAGGAGGCAGAGAGCTCCCCGCCCAGCGCTGGAAAAGGTAAGTTTTAACCCCTTTCCCCTTTCCAGAGCCAGGCGGGAGTGGGACCCTGAGGGTGGGGGCACCCTCAGGGCACTATAGTGCCAGGAAAACGAGTATGTTTTCCTGGCACTATAGTGGTCCTTTAAGGCTGAAGCTGCTGGCTCTGCCCCTATCTGCCTTTGACCTGCCTGCTGTCTGTATACCTAAATCTACATCACATATGAATAAAAAGCTAAATAATGGGAAAAACAAACATATTTTTTCACATTTGTTGCATGTAATATTATATACACATATTGTGCGACTAAAGAAAGAGAACTCAAAATAGATTTTTATATAAGACTTAATTGTTTAATGCATTTTATGTCTAGGATTTCAATTAATATTTCGTAGTTAGCTTAAGGGGATATTGTAGTCACCAAAACAACTTTGGCTTAATTAAGTAGTTTTGGTGTATAGACCATGCCCCTGCAGTCTCCTTTTTAATGCTCTGCCTTTTAGGAGTTAAATTACTTTGTTTATGCAGTCCTAGTCATACCTTCCTGCATGTGACTTGCACAGCATTCCTACACTTCCTGTAAACAGTCATCTAATGTTTATACTTCCTTTATTGCAAATTCTGTTTAATTGAGAATTTCTTATCTCCTGTTCTGTTAATAGGTTGCTAGACCTTGCAGAAGCTGCTTGTATGTAATTAACGGTCAATTAACAGAGTAGGAGATAAAAACATTTAAAGCAAGTTACATCTGATTGAATGTGAAACCATTTTTTATAATGCAGGCTGTGAGTCACAACCAGGGGAGGTGTGACTAAGGATGCACAAGCTGAAACAAAAGTGAATAATGTCTTAAATGGCAGATAATTAAGCAGTGAGACTGCAGGGGCATGATCTAAAGCTGTTTTGGTGACTACAGTGTCCCTTTAATATCAACAAAACACGTTCATAAACCGTACCCTTTGCCCTATTCTTACACTAACTTGAATAGTACACCAACCTTACCCTTACCCCTATCATTAACCCTACACTATACCTAACCCTAAAACAGAATTAAACCTTAACCAGCAATAACCCTTACCCAACCTTACCACTAACCATACACTAAATCTAACCTTATCTCTAACACAATATCTAACACTAACCCCACTGTTGACAATAGCAAAGGAATTTAAATGCTCACACAGCTCTGAGCACTCTGTGAGCGCCTTCTGCTGTGTGATTTCTCCATGAAAGGGAACTTTCATTGATTGGAGTAGGCCTAGACACAGCTGTCACAGCCCTTGGTTATGGTTTCGGTCAGCCTATACAATGTTAAAAGAACAAGCAGTTATTCAAAGCTCTTAGCTATTAAAGTTTGCTTGCAAACTCACAAGTTGCATTATGAATAAACACTATGGTTATTTTAATGTTAAACTGACTGTGTGACACACCAGATTTAATTTAAGCAGCAATCTAAATAAAAGAAACTCTCAATTTTAAAAGTATCTTTTTTTAACCATTGCAAGGAATCAACATTGAATGTTCCTCATCATGCATTAGCTGTTTTCATTTTACTGCTTATTTCAGCTTGTTATTAGCTAGCCTTCTATGACTTATTATCATAGGGTGTGTGTGTGGCTGACATGGTTTTCAGCAATAGACTAAATGAATTTGTTGTTGTTGAATCACCTTTGAAACAATACAATCATTAATAATTATATATTTTTATAAAAGTCAAACAACAATGCTCTAAACTGCAGATGAGAAGCATTTTCATAATAAATTCCAACAAATGAACATCAGTTTGATACAGGTGGGATAAAGCTTTGGGAAAGAGAAAGTTAATGCAATCTTTTTTTTTCCTTTCCAGCATGTTTGAATATCTGAAACAAATATCTGCAGGAAAGATAAATCTACTATGACAGTTTCAGGAATAATGTGGCATACTGACTGGAAAACCAAATAAATAGGTTTCCAATTATCAGTGTTTCCTTTTGTTTGTTTGTTTCTTTCTTTCTTTCCTTCCTTCTTTTTCTTTCTTTCCTTCGATACATCTTTGTGCAAAAATTAGATAATTTGCCAGCTTTGATTTAAAATTTAACAATACATGGTGAGGTGGTCACTCATGAATTTCAAAAGAATTGATTTACAAACTGCTGATGTTGAGTGTCATATTCCAATCTGGAATTAATTGCTTATCACATTAAAGACAGGCAGCACCTGAACAGGTTTCTATTCCTAGCATCTGCCAATGATAGTTTGTAATGGTACATTAACTAATGTTCACCGATATACTGAATTCTATTCATAAAATAACTGAAAAACATTAGAATTTATTACTTACGTAATTTATTTCCTTTTTTTCTTTTTGAATCAAAAGAAGTCATATTTTCATAACAAATCTATTTTAAGCATGTGTTGTATGCAGTGCTCTATACTGTGTTTCTTTACACACTTGAAAAACTGAAAAAAATGTTAAGTCCATCAAGTTAAACCTTTCTCCTGTGTCAGGACTAGCCTAACCTGAGACGCAAACCTGCAGGACACAGGACAGAGTACTGGTCTTCAGAGTGTCTAAGCTAGTGCCTAAGAAACAGAATGTCTATAAGTAGACAGAAAATAAACCAGAAACAAGGTTGACAAGGCCGAGCTCAAGGTTATCCGAGGTACATAGAAGTAAGAAGCAAGCAAACGTCAGAATTACAGAAAGAAAGAATAGAAGGAAAGGAAGGGAATGAAAGAATAGGAAACCATGGAGGTCAAGTTCTCTTTGCAGCCTATCCTCATTTGGTAAAGTCACTCCCCCTCACTGCAGAGCAATGGATCTTCCTAAGTCCAGGCTGAGGGAGGACCTAGGGTAGGGTAGCATGGTGGGGAAATCCTTGCCACCATCGGTTGTCTGTCACCAGCTTGCTATGAGTGAAAATTATGGACTAATTTTATGTACACAACTAACAGTTACGCATCCAGACTCCAAGTGCTAGATGCACTTTAAAACACTGGAATGATTGTGGTGTTTGGAGTAATTCCTTAAAGTGGCCCATATGTATCTCACTTTGACACATTATTTATTTACAAAAATTCTCATTGACTTTAATAGTGACTTCTATAGATAAACCATTTGGGGAAAAACAATTCTAACAATATTGAATCATTTGGAAAGCTTATTAAATTGAGGTCATAACCCATAAAATTGTCAATGTGATGTATGAGGTTGGATATACTAGATGAGATGTATGCAATTTTCCTTCACTTTTCGTTTATCATCGACACACTGCACACCAACCTCTTTTTCATTTATTGTGTGCTGCCTCCTGTTTAATAAACACACCTGTGATGCCTGGTTTTGCCACTCAGGATACCAAAAATGTACCGAATTGTTACTTAAGCTAGAAAATTTTTGTATGAAATCGTTTTAGGCTTTGCATTGTTATGTGCCTAAGTAAACCATAGTGCAGCACACATTTTATTATTATTATGATATTATTATGATATTTATATTGCGCCATGAAATTCTGCAGCGCTTTAATAATAGTGCAGCATATGAAAGAATTCCAATATGGATGAATATTATTATTATTATTATGAAATTTATATAGCGCCATCAAATTCCACAGTGCTTTACAATGGGTGGACGAACATGTAGTTGTAACCAGACAAGTTGGACACACAGGAACAGAGGGGCTGAGGGCTCTGCTCAATGAGCTTACATGCTAGAGGGAGTGGGGTAAAATGACACAAAAAGGTAAGGATAGTATTAGGCTAGTGACAGTTGCAGAAGAGGAATCAGTCGGGAGCTATTAACAGTTTAATTGATACACTTTTATGAAGAAGTGGGTTTATAACGATTTTTTTAAGGAGTGAGCATCTAACGGAGGAGGGAAGTGAGTTCCACAAGAACGGTGCAGCCCTCGAGAAATCTTGTAGGCGAGCATCAGAGGTGGGAGTACGGACAGAAGATAGACGTAAGTCTTTAGCAGATCGTAAGGGCCTAGACGGGACATACTTGTGTATAAGGAAGGATAGCTAGGTGGGAGAAGCATTATGTAGCGATTTAAAAGCAAGAACCAGAATTTTAAATTGAGCTCTATATTTTATAGGAAGCCAATGTAGGGACTGACAGAAGGGTGAGGCATGGGAGGTGCGGGCGGACAGGAAGATGAGCCTCGCCGCCGCATTCATTATGGACTGTAACGGTGCAAGTTGGGAGCACGTAAGACCACTGAGAAGCGGATTACAGTAGTCAAAGCGAGAAAGGACAGTGGAATGGACCAACACCTTAGTCGCATCTGGCGTTAAGTAGAGGCGGATGCGCGCAATGTTTTTGAGATGGAAATGACAGAATTTGGCAATAGATTGAACATGAGGCTTGAAGGAGAGGTCGGAGTCAAAGGGAACACCTAGGCAGCGATCCTGCGTGGTGGAGCTGATGGTAGCACCATTGACTTGGAGGGACACAGACACAGGAGTAACAACACTTGAGGGAGGAAAGACCAGAATTTCAGCTTTGTTCAAGTTTAGTTTCAGGAAGTGGGCAGCCATCCATTTAGAAATAGCAGAGAGGCAGTCAGAGACACTAGTCAAGAGGGACTGGGAGAGATCAGGAGAGGACATGTAGATTTGCGTGTCATCTGCATAGAAATTATATTGGAAGCCAAAGGAGCTAATGAGTTTACCAAGGGAGGCAGTATAGATGGAGAACAGTAGGCGACCAAGGACTGAACCTCGGGGGACACCAACAGAGAGGAGTTGGGGAGAAGAAGCAGAGTCAGAGAAAGAAACACTGAAAGAGGTAGGAGGAGCACCAGGAGAGAGCAATATCTTGTAGACCAAGATTGCGGAGGATGAGAAGCTGTTGATGATCAACAGTGTCAAAAGCCACAGACCGGTCAAGGAGAATAAGTATAGAGTAGTGACCACGAGATTTTGCAGCGAGTAGATCATTGGATACTTTGGTCAGTGCCGTTTCCACAGAGTGCTTAGCGCAGAAACCAGACTGAAGCGGGTCTAGCAGAGAGTTGGACTCGAGGAAGTCTGTCAATCTCGCATACACAATTCTTTCAAGGATTTTGGATGCAAAAGGCAGTAGCGAGATAGGATGATAGTTTGATAGGGAGTTAGGGTCAAGATTGGGCTTCTTTAGAATTGGGGTTACAGTTGCATGTTTGAAGGGTGATTGAAATATACCAGAGGAGAGAGAGATTGAGAATTTTAGTGAGAGGTGGAGAAAGAGAAGAAGACAGAGTACGGATGAGATGCGAGGGAATTGGATCTAGGGAGCAGGTGGTGGGGTGGGAGGAGTGGAGCAGAGCAGAAACCTCTTCCAATGTAGCAGGTGTGAATGAACATAAAACAGCAAAATGAGTGAAGTTAGGGGAAGTATTGTAAGGGGAAGAAGAAAGATGACAGATCTCTTATCTGATTGTAG
>OW240916.1:189997604-190022590 GCA_933207985.1 Pelobates cultripes | reverse complement strand
AGATCTTGTCAGTGAAGTGAGTTACAAAGTCTGAGGCGGTCATGTTAGTAGGTGGAGGAGGAACAGCAGGGCGAAGAAGAGAGTTAAATGTGTGAAATAGTCATTTGGGTTTGCGGGAGAGTGTGGTTATGAGGGTATTGAAGTAATTAACTTTTGCAGAGGAAAGAGCCAAGCTGTATGAGCTCAGCATAAATTTATAGTGGAGAAAGTCAGATGCACAGTGATACTTTCTCCAACAGCGTTCAGCAGTTCTGGAGCATTTTTGGAGGTATCGAGTGAGCTTGGTGTGCCAGGGTTGTTGTTGGGGGTGCCTGCGGTGTTTAAATGTACAAGGTGCCATTATGTCTAGTTGAGAGGAGAGGGTGGAATTGTAGAAGGAGGTTGCATAACTAGGACAGGTGAGGTTTGAGATAGGTAAAAGGAGAATTTTTATACCGAGGGAAACTGAGGAAATAAAGAGGAGGAGAAAACAGATCATTGCTAAACTGTAAAAAATAAAAATTGGAAATAATTGGAATATCAAGAGCAGGTTAAAGTAGGAAAAATATTATGTTTTATGGGTTAAGAAAGTGCAGGATTGTACTAATAAGAGTTAACCTTAGTTAACCAGTAATGGAGAACTGTGCACTACCCTGATATCTGTGTCTGTTGGCAATGAGATCTATAGGCAGCCACACACCATATACTGTAATTATTTATTGTGCATCTGTGGAGCATGATTGTCCCAAATACAGAATATTACAGCAATGCTTAATAGTGAGTAATCACTTCTCACTGTGTGACATAGCTCTGAAGTAAGTGGTATGTTTTAATACTGTCATTTGCAGAACAGAAAATTCTAACTTACAACCTTTTTTTACCTTCTAATTTTTTCCAGTACCAATTTTGCGCGTAGGATTAATAAATTATATCTTCCCAGACAGTAATACAGGTAAGTGTTAAAATAGTAATAAAATGAAGGAAGAAGTGGCGTTTAATGAGATAAAATTCTGGTGCTACTAAAAATAACCCAAGTGCAATGTCGCTATTTAAAATTAAAATGTGATACAATTTAAAAACAAACAAGGTGATTGGCACAGAAATCTTTGGTTTACCTGACAGATAATGATTCTTTGGTAACCAATACAGTGGAATTTCTTTTTGCTATATTAGATAAATATTAAAAAAAAAACACACATAGTGTAATCTGTATACAAAATGTGTATATATGTGAAGATACTTAGCAAACTCCCACTTTTCAGAGCCCATTAGAAGTTGGCTCAGAACATAAAGTGCATTTCATCTTATTTTCACAGTGATCACACTTCTCTGGAACTCCGCACTGCTACTGAACAGGAACCCCAGAGTCCAAGGTGAATTTTTTTTAAAGGTAAGTATTTATTAACATATAGTTTAAAAAACAAATAAAGCACAACGTGTTTTAATGTATGATAGGTCTTCCTCAGGTGCAGATATCTTTTAGAATGAGCATATGTGGCTTTATATATCATGCAGGCAATTTAAAAATTGTTTACACATGTGGATAGCAACTTATACAGAACCTCCCACCTCCAAATTTGGTCCGAAACAGATACAATTCGCAATCCTCAATATGGCAGCATATCCGGTTTCGGACATAGTTCTTATCCCACCCCAATATGTCCGTTCATCTGCTTAGGTCTGTTTCTGTTTTTATTGTAATCGCTGATACGTCATTTCCTGTGATGCACTTCTGGCGATGGGCGTCATCAAAAGGTTGTCTCACTCTCAATACTGCCGATGCGTCACTTCCTGTGAGGTATTTCCTGGCGTATAGTACATCACATGGTCATGCCAATAAGGAGGATTGTAGATCTATGACTCCATTTTCGTAAAGGGCATGGAAGCTCATAGTTCATGTTGCACAGAAAATATAGTAAAATAAAAGATAATACAATTAACAACGAGCAATTAATAGAGTGTCTTATATACACTTAGGTTTTAATGTTTAAAAGGTTTGGAAACAAGAGGGAGATACATAAAATAATAGCAATGGAAATAGAGTTACATAATAATACATATTTGTAAAAAACAATAAAATTAGAGAAGGTAAATCTGTTATATAAAGGAGGATTAATATAATAAGCATTATAAAAAGTAATTTATAGAATTTAAAATAAGTAAAAAATAAAAATTAGTAAATATCCTATTACTCCATAATTCCTATAAAATGCAGTTAACTTCAAAATCAATATTTAAACCCAAAATAATTCAAAAATCCCTTTTACCCCCTGGGTTATCAATTTTTTTCACTAAGTCACCTCCTCTACAATGCAAATTTACATTTTCTATTGCAAAGAATTCCAACAATTTTGGATCTGATCCATGGTTTTCTAAAAAGTGCTTTGACACACTGTGGTTGATGAACCCTTTTGTTATATTTCTAATATGTTCGCTGATTCTAGTTTTAATAGGTCTTGATGTTTTGCACACTTCCTCAACTCAACTTGCGACATCTGTGGCATTGTGTTGTGTAATAAAACTGCACATTTTAGATTGGCCTTTAACCCCTTAAGACCGGAGGGCGTACTATTACGCCCTATTCTAAGCGGCTCTAAACGCCGCCGGGCGTAATAGTACGCCCTCCGGTCTTTCGGTACTTACCCCCGCGGCACGTCCGTCCTCCTCGAAGCCGCCCGGCCGTATGAGAGTGGGGTCCTTGCGAGGACCCCACAATCACATGGCCGGGGATAGCTGGCTGCAGCATTGCCAGCAGGGGGGCTGCCTGTAATGACAGGTGGTCCCCCTGCTGGTTGAAAATAAAATTAAAATAAATAAATAATGTAAAAAAAATAATAATATATACTTAGAACATATATATATATTATATATATATATATATGATCTAAGTATATATATACACATATACATACACACACGTACACCGTCTAGGTGTATTTTACTATTAATATATATATAATTATATATATATATATATTATCAAATACAAATAGACTGATACTGATTAAACCATATATATAGTATTGTTATATATATATATTTATATATAATATAAAAAATAAAATTGTAAATAGTTAAAAAATAAAATTAAAAAAATAATTGAAGTAAATAATTAAAAAATATATAGATATTGTGTTATTTACGTTCTAACTGTATTGTGAAATTAATATATATATATATATATATATCAAAATACACGTAGAACGAAATAATATATCTATATACATAAATATATACGTATATATCACTATATATACACCTATATATAAATAAAAATATTTTAAAAAAATTATATAGATATATACACATATATTAATTCTACATATATATTTATGTAATATTTTTACATAATTAGGTATCTTAATTAATTACAATTAGCGGGACCTGCCTGACAACCCATGCCGAAAGTAAAGGGAATTTAATTTGCTAGCACTAGATTTAACCCTATAACTTTCCAAGACTCCATAAAACCTGTACATGGGGGGTACTGTTCTACTCGGGAGACTTCGCTGAACACAAATATTAGTGTTTCAAAACAGTAAAATGCATTACAACGATGATATCGCCAGTAAAAGTGAAGTTTTTTGCATTTTTCACGCACAAACAGCATTACACGATGTTATTATTGTTGTGATATTTTTTACTGTTTTGAAACACAAATATTTGTGTTCAGCGAAGTCTCCCGAGTACAACAGTACCCCTCATGTACAGGTTTTATGGTGTTTTCAAAAGTTACAGCTGCCAAATATATATAGTTTATATTTACTTTTTCACACAGCCAGATTGGTTACGTTGCCTTTGAGACCCTATGGTAGCCCAAGAATGAAAATTACCCTATGATGGCATACCATTTGCAATAGTAGACAACCCAAGGTATTGCAAATGGGGTATGTCCAGTCTATTTTAGTAGCCACTTAGTCACAAACACTGGCCAAAATTGGCGTTTTTTGAATTTTTCACACACAAACAAATACTAACGCTAACTTTGGCCAGTGTTTGTGACCAAATGCTACTAAAAAAGACTGGACATACCCCATTTGCAATACCTTGGGTTGTCTACTATTGCAAATGGTATGCCATTATGGGTGTAAATTTCATTCCCGGGCTACTATACAGTCTCAAAGGCAACGTAACCAATCTGGTGAATTTCAATTTCAAATGTAACGTGCTATATTTGACCCTGTAACTTCCCAAAACGCCATAAATCCTGTACAGAGGGGGTACTTTCTTACACGTGAGACTTTACTGAATACAAATATGTGTATTTTATTGCAGTAAAAGCAAACAGTTTTATGACATTGACCGTTAAAATGTCATGTAGAACTAAAAAAAATTTAAAAAAATTGTATTTTCTCCCATTTTTTTCATATTAAATTATGTTTCATTGCTAAATATTTGATATTAAATGAAAGCTCTGTTTCCCCTGAATAAAATGATATATAATAAGGGTGGGTGCATTTACTATGAAAGAGGTGAATTACGGTTGGACAGACATGTAGCGCAAATGCCAGGTTTTGTTTACATTTTGTTTTGTTCACGTGTACATTTGGCTCCGTCTTTAAGGGGTTAATTGTGGCAAGTCTAAGGCACACCTGTGCAATAATCATGCTGTCTAATCAGCGTCTTGATATGCCACACCTGTGAGGTGGATGGATTACCTCAGCAAAGGAGAAGTTATCACTAACACAGATATAGACAGATTTGTGAACATTATTTGAGAGAAATAGGCCTTTTATGTACATAGAAAAAGTCTTAGATCTTTGAGTTCAGCTCATGTAAAATGGGGGCAAAAACAAAAGTGCTACATTTAGATCCCCTTTTTACACTAAACAAAATTATAAAATGCCCTATAATAAAAAGGGAAGAATTGGTGATTTTTAAAAAAAGGTGTCTAAAATGCCATATAAATCTTACTTATATTCTAGAATGTATCTATATGTCCTCTATTAAATTTCATTATATTTATTTGCAACCTTAACCCCCTAGTGGGTTTTTCAATTTTCTTACCGTTAAGGATCAGCACTGGTTTTGCATTTCTGCGGTGTTTGTGTTCAGTTGTAATTTTCCTCTTACTCATTTACTGTACCCACACATATTATATACTGTTTTTCTCATCATTACGTGATCTTTCTAAATATACCATCATTGTCTTCATATCATATAATTTACTATAAAAAAATTATAATATAATATGAATACATTTAAAAAAACAAACACTTTTTCTAACTTTGACCCCCAAAATATGTTAAGCATCTACAGACAACAACAAAAACACCCATGCTAAATAGTTTCTAAATTTTGTCCTGAGTTTACCCAATGTTAACATGTGTATATCAATAGTGACATTGTAACAGTGTTATCTCTCATCCATCTCTGAATCACATCTCACATGTACATATTTTTTTCAGGTAAGAAACCCAGGGTATTTAATATGGGATATATCCAGTCTTTTTTAGTAGCCACTTAGTCACAAGCACTGGCCAAAGTTATCATTTATATCTGTTTGTGTGTTAAAAATGCAAAAAACTATTATGAAAGCTATCTTTGGCCAGTGTCTACTAATAAAGACTAATCATACCCCATTGGAAAGTTACAGGGTTATATATATTTATATATAACTAAATAATTATTTTTTTTTGTCTTTTTTCAATATATGTAATATATGTACATATATATAATATATGTAAATATATGTACATGTGTATTAAGGCCAGTGGTGGAAAAGTACAGACTTTCCATCCAAATGGTA
The DNA here is from genome assembly GCA_933207985.1 of Pelobates cultripes. Taxonomy (NCBI): domain Eukaryota; kingdom Metazoa; phylum Chordata; class Amphibia; order Anura; family Pelobatidae; genus Pelobates; species Pelobates cultripes. Next base: position 190,016,862 of record OW240916.1, on the reverse strand, counting down.
AAAAAGGTATAAAAGATGAGAAAACTTGGTACTCGCTTAGAGTACTACCCACCTTTAATACAGACGCGTATTGCTGGTTCTGCTGATTCCCAGAAAGAGAGGGTCCCTTCGGACCTGACTGCCAGAAGTTCTCTCAGTCGAGTGCTTCTCTAATGGTGATGTATAACTTACGCTGAATATCTAGGTAATTAAACTGTTTTCTTAAGATGAATGTGCACTATAGATTAAATGTTATTACTTATTAATTAAGTCTCTGTTAGTCAATAGTCAGTTTGTATTGATTATTTACAAGTACTTGGTGTCAGTGTCTTTCCCTTTCTCAAATACTCAATTCACTCATCCCTAATAGGGTTTTGGTGCCCACCAATATCTTTAAAAACTTTAAGATAATTGCACTTCGTGAATTTAATGATTAGTCACAACATTTCCCTACCCCATATTAAAACAAGTCAACATAACCTACCCATAAAAATTGCATACTACCCTACCTACAAATGTTGCCCTGTAGTGGTATTAGACTCCTATCTTCATACCCCCAGCAAACACCCCTCACAACCTCTGGTCTCACTACACGGCTCAGTCCTTATGACCCCAAAATTCATGCTATATGTCAGAACCTTAATAATATGGCTAGGACTTAACCCCTCCAACTATTCAGGTCTTTCCTTCAGGATAGGGGCAGCATCCACGGCTTCAAATGTCAACATACTAGTACACATTATTAAAACACTAGGGCATTGGAAATCTTCTGCATATACTCGGTACATACCAAAACCCGCTCAAGAAATATGCAATGCCTTTAGAGAAATGTCTGGATAAGATAAATGTATATTGTTGACTGTATTAAATGTGGTTGAATCTATTTTTGCCCTCTTATTTCCAGGCCTACCGCATTGTTGGTTCCGACACACCACAACTGACTTGCTCTCTTATACTAATCTACTCCTATACTTATTATTCCATATACGGCTTTTTGACCCTAACACAAGTATTAAGGCCTGTAATTGTAGGAGGGGTTATGTGTGCTTCCCGAATTAAGGGAACCCCTTATCTTAATCCACACAGTCTGAGGTCTGGAAATTGCATGAGACTACTTCCGGGTCATGTGCAGGTCACCATCTTGTAAAACTTAACTGTTTCCACGTTGTTCACTTGTTCCTGCTGTTCCTGTCAAGGTCTGTGGATTTCAGCATCCAAACAGCTCCCTCCAAGCAGGCATCTCCAAAGACAGAGCCAGGAACTCACCAAAAACCATAAACTACTGACCAGCCCGTCACGCCATGGCTGTTGTCCCACGGCGTCATCATGGTTTAGGTCTATCTTTGTGCTTTCATTTCGCATAAATCTTACAATACACTGGTTTGCTGTTCATTCTTTAAATCTGCCCACGAGATTTTCATGTTAAGTCCATCTCGCATATCATGTATGGTACAAGCTGTCGTATCAAGCTCCCGAACGTGGGCCAACCTGTTCATTTTCTAGCTTCTCCTGGTTAGACCACACGAAAGCCTATGACAGACAGGGCTTTCGTGCATGGTTGCACGAAAGTTAGGATTTATACCTCAATCATGCTACAATACTGACCTAGCGGTCTTTCTGGGTATAGGCAAATTGTTAAAGCAAATCTGTGTTATATATCATCTGTGTTATAAAAATACATATCAAGCAAGGTTTCTTTTTAACATGGTTAATCTGATTGTAATTTTATTATATTGCATTTAGAATTGTGATCTCATAAACTGTCTTACATGTTTTGGATACGGTTTCTGCATTTTGTGTCAGGGTATCTATGTACATATATACATATATTCCAGTTTTGTATTTAATTCACCTTAAAATTGTAAATTTGGCACTTAAGTTCCTATCTAAGTATATAATTAAGGGAGATTAGTTTTTCTATACTTTCTTCCTGTTTGTCTTATATCATAACTAAACCATGCACATATATCTCAGCTTCCTAATATCCCAACATAGGCACAGTTGCTAGCATAAGGCTTCGGGTCACCAGCTATATTCATATAGATATTACCGGTTTCAGTCACCACATCAGGGGACTTGGTATGTTACAAGGAGCTGGGTTTGCGGGGCACTTCTGCTCTACGTAATATATTAGGCATAAGGACCAAATCATTTATGCTTTCCATACTCCAACACCCTGTTTTACTATACGATTACAGGTACAACTGTATCAACTAGCTTGTCAGCACAAAACTAAATTACCAAGGTATGTTCACCTGATCATTACATAATGTATAATTTCCCCACCTCATTTATCCAGTTAAGAAAATACTGGCTAAATAGGGTCCTAGGAGTCCAATAGGTAATTTACTTCTATGGCCTCCATGCCTTACGTTAGTGGTCCCGCAAGGCCAATACCCATTTCCTAGGGAGATCTCAAATATGCAATAATTTCAATGCCGGTATGTGTAGCTTCAGTGCGTGCAGGATGTTGCATATCTGTTCAAAATGCTTCTGGGCACATGCAAACTATGTGCCCTAATAAACTGTACCCTAAGCCTTATTTTACGTCTGTCAATGTTACTACATTATCAGCATTACTGTCTACACATCCTACAAGATATTTGGTGGATTTCCTAATATCAGGTTTTTCGGAAGGTTTCCATACAGGTATTATACACGTCTTCAGGTAACCTAGAATGTCATAACTTGCAGTCAGCACAGAAGAGTCCTACAGCTGTAGACACACTCAGTCACCACCATTTACTGCATGGAGGACAAACCATATCGGTATTGTCACGGGGAAGAACTCCATGAAGCAAAGATTAATCATTGACCTGTCAGCACCCCACACCTCAGCAATTCCAAGTCTGAACTCACTGATTCCTTCAGATGAGTTTTCCCTACAGTACGCTACCATTGACAATGCCATTGCAGCGATCATTAAAGTAGGGGTAGGAGCAAGGCTAAGCAAGACAGATATAGTTATAGCTTTCAAATGGTTACCTATACATCCTACACTCTGGCACCTACATGGCATTAAATTGAAAGGCTGGTACTATTTTTTCTCATGACTAACTTTTAGATCAAAGAGTAGCCCCAAAAGCTTTGACATTTTTGCAGAGACATTATGTTGGTTACTTCTAAACATAAATAGATGCCCACACAGTCATCCATTACTTAGATGACATCCTCGTAGTCAAAGAGAACGCCCTTCCCCCAAGCATCCTCAGGAAAGCCATCAACCTCTTTGACCAATTAGGAATCCCAGTGTCACCAAGGAATTTGCCTATGGTCAGAAGGAAAATTGGAGTACACTGACCTGGGACACTATCATTAACTTCCTAGGCATTCAATTAGATTCCATTTCCATGCAGGCAAGCTTACCGCAGGACAAAATATGGAACATACTCACATGCATCAATCAATATCTTCATTTAGGTTCCTGCAATCGGAAAGAATTGCAATCACTATTAGGTTCCTTAAACTTTGCTATGTGAATCATTCCCAAGGGCGCTCATTCATATCTAGATTGCTTTGTCTTTTCCCCCATTTTATAAATAATGATAGCCGACTTACACTAGATGCCCAAGTCACAGCAGACCTGCTTATGTGGCAGAGTTTCTTTATCACATGGAATGGAAGGAACATGTTCCTTCCAGAAGTGTCAGAGCATTCACCAACCGTTTGGTCAGATGCGGCGTCTACCACGGGCTTTGCAGCCATCTATGGGAAGGAATGGCTTTGAGGTAGCTGGCCAGCTGAAGTCCAAAATATTGAAGGTTTTTCTACTATCTTAGCCCTATTCGAGATTTACCCTATCGTATCGGCTGCTGTGAATTTGGGTCATTTGTGGTCGGGTTATTCCGTTCGTTGTTACTCAGATAACCAAGCCACATGCCACTTTATTAACAAAGGATGCTCATCATCATAAACTATCATGAAATTTCTTAGGAAATTAACCTGGCTGGCGGCTTGTCACCAATTTTTCTTGTCATGCATTCATGTACCAGGAGACTGTAATATTGAGGCTGACAGTTTGTTTCTATTTAAATTCCAGGCATTTCACCAAGCCCTGCCCACAGCCGCTCCAGTAGCCACAGCTGCCCCTTCATTTCAGAACCTGATAATGGATTAGATATCCTTTTACAACACAGCCAGAAGTTATCTAAACTGGCTCTTTCCGCCAACACACAGATAATCTATGATAGAGCTTTTGTGTTATGTAAAAGATTCATCTTGGAACATAACATTTCTCATCCTTTCGCTATAATAACGTTACTAGGGTTTGCATCTTTTTGCCACCTCAAACTTCAATTATCTCATAACACCATAAAATGATATCTCACAGGCATACAACATCATATGCTAACCCCCTGGCCAAATAATCATAGTTTCGTGTCATCATAGCAGATTAAAACCATACATAGAGGCATTCAGAAATCCGTTCCCCCACGTACTCCAAAAAGATTACCTATTGACAACCACCTTTTCCAATCCCTATCCCACCTTTTGGATTCAGGCTCTTTCGATCCCGGTACCGATGAAGTCATTAAGACAGCCATGTACGTAGCCTTCTATGGCTTCCTTAGGCCCTGGGAATTCACCACTACCACCACAACTAACACACAGAATTGCCTTAGACGATCTCATATACATAAACAAGCAGTCCATTACATACTTTCCTGTGATATAAATATTCCATATTAATTAAGAATGACTGATTGATCGCTATTGAGCAAATTAAATTTTTATAGATAATTAAGATGGCGCCGGTAAGCACATAAGCACACAGGCAGTATCACTAGAAACAGGCCTGGATGCCACAGTGTGGGGATATTAATGGGGTGAAAATATTAAAATAATATTTTCATAAAAATTATCAAAAATTTATTTAATCATTTTTTATTATATAAAAAATTGATATAATGGCACTGTCCACGAATTTAATAATATAATAAAGCTGAGAATTTCCCACAATTTAATTCTCTTAGATCCTAGAAGCCGATCATCAGAGGATTTTATTCCACACAGTGAATCACAATTCTTTATAAAAATATAATTTATTGTGACAATAATAATAAAAATAATATGTAACATGCGTGATAATAATCAGGGAATATTTATGTATAACATCGTATACAATATGGTAATGGCTAAACACAGCACAACGGCTACAGCTCCAACTGTCAAGACATAACAAAATTTATGATAGGTAAACAATCTCACAGACACGGAAAGCAGAACTTCACTTAGAAACTACTTCACACAGAACACAGAATTCCACAGAATACCACAGTGCAGCGAGAAGCAATAAAAACTTCAGCTGACATTTAGATCACACTGATTAACTCTTCCAATGCTGGCTAGAATCCTCCTATGCATATAATATCCTATTCTGTTGCAATTTTCAATTAAAACAATGTTCATACCAGATCATTAACCATTCCTGGAACCATCCAATAAGAATAATCTACCAGATTTTACATTAGCCGAATTTTAATTTCCCTACATAAGATACACTATCTTATTTAAGAGCAAGTCAATACATCTGGATAAAAACAGCGGTATGCTAACTTATGACAAATTTATCATTAATATATCGTTATCTTACTCCACCTGCAGGTATAAAGTTTTTATAACCATATATTCTTTTAGTTAACTAAGATTTCTAATTATTGAAATCTAACAGAGATTTATCCAGGCATACATATCTGCTATTAGTAACATTTTAATTAATTGAAATTAATTAAATAAAACCAGCATAATTACCAGTTATGTTGTAGATGTTCTTATCAGATGCTCTTCTTATCAGACGAATAGACAGTCCCAGGAATTGAATGCAAGTATGGTTTTGATTGTATTGGAGGTGTGCATGTAATAGAGAAAGTGGTGATGGTTTGGAAAGGTGATTCAAAGAGAGTTTGTTTGAATGTGGTCAAAGATCATAGTCTTTGAATGTCAGATTTGAGTGTCAGTCCCAGAGTGTGTGTCCTGAATCTGTGTCCGAATTTCCCTTTGGCCTTACTTTTTAAAGGGCCAGACTTTCTGCACGTCGTTAGTTGATCGGGCCAATAGGGAACTGGAGGTGTGTGTAACTTATCTAGTATTATCTAGTTTTTGGTCAGTAGATGGTGCAATTACATCACCAAAATTTCTTGTCCTGGAAAGAGTTAACTTAATTTGCTGATGATTTTGACATCATTTGGCTAATCTATAATGGCCAATATAACTCAAACTTGCTGTCACTTCAAAGCATTTCTTTCTTAACCAGACTTTGTGTCTATAATTGTGATTGGATTTCTAAAATTGACACCTCCTAATCTTAATTTCACCCAAATTCTTACAATGGGATCTTGTAAGATTTAGAAAGTAAAATTAATTACTAAGTCTTATCTATAACTGTTATCTGGTTCTTGTGTGAAGCTGTGTGTTATATTATTCTATTTCGTTAACATTAAGGAGAGTATCCATCCCCCTTCTCTGTTAGACTCATTGCCTTGTTTACATAACGCATTCCTTAGCTCAGACTTGAATGACTAGAGTTAAGATAGAAATTATGTGTCTTTCTTAGCCTGAAGATACCAAAATGGAGTCAGCTTTGTTTTAAGTTTGACTGGCCATATACACTATTCATTTCTGTCTCAGCACAAACTGTCTGCCGATATAAACATACTGACAACAGCTATTAATACACAGCACTAAAAATGTTATTAAAACCACAATATCAGAATGACTCATGCATACCATAACAAGATAATTATTATTACAGAGCTATCTTTTAGATAAGAGATAATTAACTGTACAGACCTGGCATGGCATTGTTGGTGGGCCTGAACAGCCTGGTCAGCTGCCGGTCCCATCCAACACTTTTGCAAGATCTTTGCTGGGCTGCACTGATAAGGAAACTTGGTGTAAAAGTACAGACTATATCCCATTTGTAAAAAAGGTATAAAAGATGAGAAAACTTGGCACTCGCTTGGAGTACTACCCACCTGTAATACAGACATGTATTGCTGGTTCTGCTGATTCCCAGAAAGAGAGGGTCCCTTCAAGCCTGACTGCCAGAAGTTCTATCAGTTGAGTGCAGCAAGCTTCTCTAATGGTGAGGTATAACTTAAGCTGAATATCTAGGTAAATAAACTGTTCCCTTAAATGTTATTACTTATTAATTAAGTCTCTGTTAGTCAATAAAGTTTGTATTGATTATTTACAAGTACTTAGTGCCAGTGTCTTTCCCTTTCTCAAATACTCAATTCACTCATCCCGAATAGGGTTTTGGTGCAGACCAATATCTTTAAAAATCTTAAGGTAATTGATTATTGCTTTTTGATATTAGCGCTTCATGAATTTAATGATTAGGCACAACATTTTGGCGCTGCGAGCAGGGTTGAGTGGAAATTGTGTTGAGAATTTTGAAATATAGTTGCTACAAACTCTAGAATAACATTGTACGAAGTCATGAAGGAAAAAGCTGTTTAAAAGCTGCCAGTTCCTTCCAGGCGCTCCAGTAAATATACTATATAGATTTTGAGATCAGATAGCAATCATTACGGTTTCTAGATATTCTCTGAACATTGTGTAAACTTGAAAATAATTGCATGATGTTGCAATATCAAGATTGATGTATGAATGCTCGATCTAAAAAGATTGAGGAGTGATTCTGAAGATTGATTCAAGAATATAAGTTGTGACAGTCAGTAGATGCACCTATACACCCTAAAAGTGTGTAGAACGCCAGTGCTGGCTTTGGAGCGATACCCTTAAACAGGCTAGCATCCTGAATAAGGCTGCATTGCTGCTAATTCAATAAGCTCAATACCAGGTATTGAGATAAGGTCACCAATACCACAAGATTGTTTGGGGTGATTTTGACACGACTGGGTGATTGTGCTTGGTCAGGAACAGTGCACCTACAAGCCTTAACAGGTGCTGGAAGCCAGTACTGACTGTGGAAGTGAATGGAATGGCTGTTCCTGAAAGTGTGAGATTATTGGCTCAATCATAGACGCCCCTATACACGTCACAAGTGTGTATAAAGCCTGGAGTGCAAGTTTAAAAAAAAAAAACAAACAACAACAAAAAAACCATAGGACATTTGTACAATAATTAAAAAGAATAAGAAACAGTGCGATGACGCTATCATTCCCAGATGGGAAGATTAGCCATTTGCATTAATTGCCAGTGAATGGTAAATGTGACTATGAATGTGAAAAAAGTGAAATGCCTACTAACCTTCTTGCTTGTCTGAAAGAGATTCCAAAAGATAAGAGGCAGAAAAGAGGTTGGGTAATACTTACTGCATATAGACAGGCATAAGGATAAATGTCAGATAGAAAAAGAAAAGCATTTGTATGTAAGGTTGTTGCAAAAATCTGTGATGAAGGTAACTAGGGCCAAGAGGAAGGTTGATACTCGTATGATTAGCAAGAGGAAGATGCAGGTGTGTTTAGCACAAGTAGGACCCTATTAGGATCCTGAAACTTGGGATGGCAACATCTGGAGCTCAGATGAGGAGTCTGAAGGGGGAAATGCATTACCTGTGGTCAGAAGAAAATTGGAGTACACTGACCTGGGGCAAGTTAACAGGACCTCTATGGAAGACTATACACAGCAAGAGATGGCTGATATTCTTTCAACCTTCAGACAGCGGTCAAAGGAACTGCTGGATGAGTGGTTTGTCAGTCAGACTAGCTGAACCAGGGGCAGGAGGCATTAATCTTGATGCCATAGACTCACCAAAGTTGGCTACTACCTCAGAAGATGAGAATGTCAGGAGGATGTTGTTAAATAGACCTCTTGCAATAGATGGGAATCTGGTTTCACTCACTCTTCTGGAGCTTGTCTAGATATGGTTAAAATTGCGGTATCCATCTGTCAGTGACTGGCCAGATAATGACAAACCATGGTACGGGCTGACAGATGCAGTAAGGAAACTGAAACAGGAGATGGTCTTACAGGCTATCCAGAATTCACAACAACTGGATAGACTGATGGAAATGCCTGTAACAGTTCAAATAAGAAATAAGAATATAAAAACTGCCCATCCACCATATAAGCGGGTGATAATGACACTGCTTATAAATCAAACCGGAAACACATATGCAATTAGAAGAATTGGGAGCACTCAAGCACCCTGGTGATGGAGGCTTCCCAAGACCAGGTTCATCAACATTCAGACCATCTGGGACACCATCAGTGTAAAGTAGAAAACAGGGTAAGTAGAAAAGAAATGTTCCTGGTTCTCCTCGGAGAGGGGTTAAGTAAAGTGGATATTGATGGGAAAGATACTCCCACTCTCTGGAGATTATACAAGAAAATGGCACTTCAAAAGAAAGGAGTCAAGGTAAATAATCTGTGGACAGATGCTCCAACACATTGGGGATAGCCAGATAAAGTACCATTCCTTCCCCAGGCGAAGGAACTACCAAAGCTACCTGCTTTGATTCCTACAGCACCTCTCTTGCCAGGAGGAGGAGAGGTAGTTAGCTTGCCAGGGGAATTAGTTCACTTTTTATTCTAATAATATTTCAACAGGATCAACCATTAAATATCACAGATTATAGAGTGATGATGATCTCTTTTAACCCCTTAAAGACCAAACTTCTGGAATAAAAGGGAATCATGAAATGTCACACATGTCATGTGTCCTTAAGGGGTTAAATATTTTCAGTTTTCTATGATTCTCCAATTAGGATGATTTTCTGTTTATCACTCTGGTGCAAATAAATGCACTGAGCACTGTTCAAACTTTTGACATTCCTTATTGAAGCAAGTAGGAATATTTTAAACCCCTATAGAAATCATGCAAAATAATCCGTTGTAGCAAGATTAACCATCTAACAGTACTTATTATTTTTTTAGTGATGTTGATCCCTTTTCTAGATCAATTTTTAATATTCATTTTTTTAATTTTAATTATGATGATCCCCTTTTCATCACTCTGGTGCCAATGGATATATGGAGCACGCTTTGAATATGGAATTTTTGTGGGAGTAACTAGGACAACCCGCAGCAAGGTTTTTACCTTTTAAGAAGAATTGTGTAAAATAATCAGTTTAGTAAATTTTAGTTTTCGTGAATATAAGTATCAGCATTAACATTAATCACATGCACTGATAGTTACGTTTTTATGTGTAAAGCAAGTTATAATAAACAGCTGTTAATTGAAATGCAAAGCCTTTAAAATGAGCGACCCATGAGACAGCCGACATCCATTGATAAAGCCACCATAGCAGAGAAACACGTCTGGAGCCTGACTCTCATCACTTCTATCCAGGACCTTCATCCAGCAGCTCGGCAACCTCTGCAATATCCTGTTACAGCAGCCACTTGAAACTAACTCGGGGCACCGAGCTATTAGTATTATATCTGAGTTTCAGTGATTTTTTTGTATATATTAGTGTGCAGCTAAGTAGCAATACACTGGATACAATCTGTTACATATTACTTTGCCGTATTGTAACTTAAATATTTGACTTTTTTATACCATTAAAGTATTACTTTTTAACTATACTGAATTTTAGTCTTTATTTTGGCCACATCTGCAGAGTACCACAGTGAATTTTTTGCTTTTCCTGACAAGCCTAATGCAATTTTCTGTTGCCTTCAATAGTGCAACTTTTAAATAATCCCATTTATCTTGGACTCCATTTAAATTGCTCCATTCTGATAATGACTCCTCTACCCATATTCTAATTTTAGAAAAGTCTGTTTTTCTAAAGTCTAAAACTTTTGTTTTTGTGTGGTGTGACTCAGTTACTGTTTTTATATTAAACCACACTGACTGATGATCACTGGATCCTAAACTTTCACCTACAGTAATATCTGATACCAAATCTCCATTTGTTAACACTAAATCTAGTATGGCCTCTTTACGAGTTGGCTCCTCAACAACTTGTTTTAGAGACAATCCCAGTAGGAGTTTAGAATATGTGTGCTCCTGGCACAAGTAGCTAATTTTGTTTTCCAATTTACATCAGGAAGATTAAAGTCACCCATGATGATAACTTCCCCCTTCATTGTCATTTTAGCTATTTCCTCAACTAGTAGATTATCTAACTCTTCAATTTGTCCTGGGGGCCTATAAATGAAGCTTAGATATTTTTAACACAATTCTTGTGCTTTTTTATTAATTTATATAGTAATTTTTAGATAAAATGATTATCCCTTTCCCTTAATCTGCAGGTTTAATCACTATTTCTACATCTTTTTCTAACTTCTTGATGGCTTCTTTCTCAGCTTTACTTATATTTTGTTGTTACTTTACATCATTAATTTTTTCAATTTAATTCATTACGGTCTTCTCAAAGGCTGTTATTTCATCTGAAATGTGTTCGCTTTTATATCTTTATCCGGTGTTCCCCAAATATCGCATATCTGCTTGAACGTATCCTAACTCAGCCTCCATTCTCCTGGATCGGCGACATTGTTCAGTTGTCCTGGAGATGTATTGAGCTCCCCAACCTTTTCCACTGGCATCTGTGGTCACTAATTCCGACTCTAGGTCCCATAGCCGGAAGCCTCTGCTGACATTTTCTACGTTAATCCACCACTGTAGAGACATTCTTACTTCGTCTGTGATCCAGATCTTTTGTTTCAATTCTTGATCTTCTTGGTTGAACTGCTCTAAGAAATGTTTCAGGTTCCAGTGTGCCCACCTCACTAAACTGATAGCGGGGGACATTGTTCCCTGTCATGGTTGCAGTTGATACTTGTTGAAGTTTATAATCCAGCCGAAATCTTGTAAATCCTGAATGACTGTCTCTCTATCTCTTATCAGTCTTCCAGATAATGGAATGTTCTGATTCCTTATTCCCATAGGAGAGCATTTAGGATTTTTGTGAATGTACTGAGTGCGGAGCTTATACTAAACGGCATACCTTGGATTTAGAAATGACTGTCTAAGATCTTCAACCTTTGATACTGTCTGTGTGTAAGTGCAACAGGGATGCCATAGTATGCATTTTGAAGATCTATGGAGTTTAGCCATTCTGTAAGATATATTTGAGGTATTAAAGTCTGAAGACTCTCCATCTTGAAAGTTCTTTCTTTAATAGCGAGTTCACCTTTTTCTGATCCAAAGTCATTCTCCTTTGGAAGGAATATAACAAATCACTTTCTGTTGAAGGAGCTTTTCTAGGCATACTAGGTTTTTCCTTTTCTTTATAACTGACAGAACCGAAAGATCTGTGATATGCAAGGACCAGATTTGATAAGATTTTGCAAGACGGTCTCCTACCATGAATATCTGTTACCTGCCACCTGTTGAACAAACAATATTACTCTTTCTCTTTAGGATTTGGAGGATTGACTCTGTTGTCCCTTCCAGTATGTCACATAATAATATTGATAATAACAAAGTATTAAACCATAAAAGGTAGATTTAGATTACTCTGGTTTACAAGTACATCCTGGGGATGCTATGTTTGCCCAACATCCAGGGGTTGTTACGATTACACAATTTAATGGTACTCATTTATAGGCCCCCAGGACAAATTGAAGAGTTAGATAATCTACTAGTTGAGGAAATAGCTAAAATGACAATGAAGGGGGAAGTTATCATGATGGGTGACTTTAATCTTCCTGATGTAAATTGGAAAACAAAATTAGCTACTTGTGCCAGGAGCACACATATTCTAAACTCCCTACTGGGATTGTCTCTAAAACAAGTTGTTGAGGAGCCAACTCGTAAAGAGGCCATACTAGATTTAGTGTTAACAAATGGAGATTTGGTATCAGATGTTACTGTAGGTGAAAGTTTAGGATCCAGTGATCATCAGTCAGTGTGGTTTAATATAAGAACAGTAACTGAGTCACACCACACAAAAACAAAAGTTTTAGACTTTAGAAAAACAGACTTTTCTAAAATTAGAATATGGGTAGAGGAGTCATTATCAGACTGGAGCAATTTAAATGGAGTCCAAGAGAAATGGGATTATTTAAAAGTTGCACCATTGAAGGCAACAGAAAATTGCATTAGGCTTGTCAGTAAAAGCAAAAAATTCAAGAAACCACTGTGGTACTCTGCAGATGTGGCCAAAATAGTTAAAAACAAAAAGTTAGCATTTAGGAATTATAAAAAAAACCAGAGTGAGGAAGACAAAATGATCTATAAGATTAGGCAGAAAGAGGCTAAGCAAGTTATAAGAGCTTCCAAATCACACACAGAAGAGAAAATTGTCGGTAAAAAAGGGTGATAAAACATTTTTTAGATACATAAATGAGAAAAGAAAAGTAAAACAAGGATTAGTTAGATTATAAACAAAAGAAGGAAGGTATGCAGAAGAGGATAAAGGTCTAGCTGACTCAATGAATATTTTTGTTCTGTATTTACAGATGAAAATGAAGTAAAGGGACCTCAGTTGAGAAAAAGGATAAATGAGTCATTTATTACACGTGAGTTTACAGAGGAAGAGGTTCTATTTCAACTGTCAAAAGTAAAGACAAATAAGCCAATGGGACCTGATGGAATACACCCAAAGCTATTAAAAGAGCTTAGTGGTGTACTAGCAAAACCATTAACAGATTTATTTAACCAATCATTGTTAACTGGAGTAGTCCCAGAAGATTGGAAGTTAGCGAATGTTGTGCCCATTTACAAGAAAGGTAATAGGGAGGAGTCGGGCAACTACAGGCCAGTAAGCCTTACTTCAGTAGTGGGGAAAGTGATGGAAACCATGTTAAAGGATAGGATTGATGAACATCTAAAAACACATGGATTTCAAGATCAGAGACGACATGGGTTTACTTCAGGGAGATCATGCCAAACTAATCTTATTGATTTTTTTGATTGGGCAACTAAAATTATAGATCAGGGTGGTGCAGTAGACATTGCTTACCTAGATTTCAGTAAGGCTTTTGACACTGTTGCAATAGAAGGCTTATCAATAAACTGCAATCTTTAAGTTTTGGATTCCAATATTGTTGAATGGGTAAGGCAGTGGCTGGTGACAGGCAACAGAGGGTTGTAGTCAATGGAATATAAAGCTTGGGCTTGTCACCAGTGAGGTACCTCAGGGATCTGTACTTGGACCCATTCTCTTTAATATTTTTATTAGTGATATTGCAGAAGGTCTTGATGGTAAGGTATGTCTTTTGCTGATGATACTAAGATATGTAACAGGGTTGATGTTCCAGGAGGGATAAGCCAAATGGCAAATGATTTAGGTAAACTAGAAAAATGGTCATAATTGTGGCAACTGACATTTAATGTGGATAAGTGCAAGATAATGCATCTTGGACGTAAAAACCCAAGGGCAGAGTACAGAATATTTGATAGAGTCCTAACCTCAACATATGAGGAAAGGGATTTAGGGGTGATTATTTCTGATGACTTAAAGGTAGGCAGACAATGTAATAGAGCAGCAGGAAATGCTAGCAGAATGCTTGGTTGTATAGGGAGAGGTATTAGCAGTAGAAAGAGGGAAGTGCTCATGCCATTGTACAGAACACTGGTGAGACCTCACTTGGAGTATTGTACACAGTACTGGAGACCGTATCTTCAGAAGGATATTGATACCTTAGAGAGGGTTCAGAGAAGGGCTACTAAACTGGTTCATGGATTGCGGGATAAAACTTACCAGGAAAGGTTAAAGGATCTTAACATGTATAGCTTGGAGGAAAGACGAGACAGGGGGGATATAATAGAAACATTTAAATATATAAAGGGAATCAACACAGTAAAGGAGGAGACTATATTTAAAAGAAGAAAAACTACCACAACAAGAGGACATAGTCTTAAATCAGAGGGACAAAGGTTTAAAAATAATATCAGGAAGTATTACTTTACTGAGAGGGTAGTGGATGCATGGAATAGCCTTCCAGCGGAAGTGGTAGATGTTAACACAGTAAAGGAGTTTAAGCATGTGTGGGATAGGCATAAGGCTATCCTAACTATAAGATAAGACTAGGGACAAATGAAAGTATTTAGAAAATTGGGCAGACTAGATGGGCCGAATGGTTCTTATCTGCCGTCACATTCCATGTTTCTATGTTTCTATGTTTCTACCTCAGAGGCATGAAGTGTGAGTCAACCCTGCAGCCACAGCCTTAGAAATTACCTCAGCCTGATTTGGGTTAATGGTTTCTGCAGATGTAGATGCTCCTTCATTTGCTATGATTAAAAGCAGTCTCTGCTTTTAATCATAGCAAATTAAGTTTTCCCCTTCAATTGCATCAGATGGGCAAGCATGATATTTCTTGGATTTTCTGTTATCCTTGGAAACTTATCTCTCTGGCTGTATCAAGCAGCAATATATATATATATATATATATATATATATACATACACACACAGATATGTATCGGTAGGATTGTGTGTACATATATATATGGGCCACCTACACACAGGTATAGCCATTAGGCACTCTTTTAAAATATAGATAAAAAGCTCACCTTATACTTCTATATCTGATTCTAGAGGTGGAGGAAGAGGAAGCTATGGTCACCAAAAGGCTACTAAGCAATTTAAATAATTACAAACATATAGCAGCAAAATAAAACTTATAAAAATATCTTTAACCCCTTCAGGACCAGACTGTTTTTACGATATTTGTACATTAAGGACCAGAGCTATTTTAACACTTTTGTGGTGTTTGTGTTTAGCTGTAATTTTCCGTTCTCTCGTTTACTGTTCCGATACAAATTATATATTGTTTTTTTCAGGACAAAAAGGGCTTTCTTTACATACTATTATTTTATCATGTCATATAATTTAATTAAAAAATAATAATAAAATATGGTGAAAAATTAAATAAAAACCATTTTTTTGACTTTTACTTAAAAAATCTTTTACTGATCTACAAATTTGAATGAAACAAACTGCTAAATAGATTCAAAATGTTGGCCTCAGTTTAAAAACACCCAATGTTTATGTGTCTTTTTTTTGCTTTTATTTGCAAGTTATAGGGCTATAAGTACAAGTAGGAAATTGCTGTTTCAAAATGAACATTTTTCAAATGTATCAATAGTGACATGGTAACACTTATGTCATAAATCTCCAAAAAATACCTCACATGTGTGATAGAATTTATCTTGATTCCAAGGCTCAAGCTTATAGGTGTCATATAATGATATCCTATATTAAAATTGGCTAACTTGGACTCAGGAAATGCTTGATGCTTAAACAACACTTAAGACCATATATGTCTAAGTTCCGGGAGCAGAGAGCCCCCACCTAAGATGTCTCTGCTCTAATCATTTTGTTCTCTCTTACCTTGAAACTTATTTGTTATGTGTACATGACGCTCATCCCTATGTCTTATCTGTACTCTCTTCCTATTACTGTTCCAAGAGTATTTGCACGTAAGCACTTACTTTTTAATGTATAAAACCCAGCTGATGAATAAAACGTCAGAGGCTTATTTTGAATACCAACAGGTGTCTGATGTCTAATTCTCGCTTCTCCAAGTGCACTTGTAACAACAATTTGGGCTTCCTCTGAATATAACAAAGATCAACATTTCTGATCCACCACACATGTATATATTTTTCTTAAACTATATAGCCCAGGGTATTCATCTAAGAATAGTTTGATACTTTCTATGCAGCCATTTTACCACAAACCTTTGCCAAACTTTGCATAGGTAGTTTATTTATTTTTTTATTTTTTCACATACATTGCAATTCAGGTATAAATTCACAGATTCTGTTAGGTGTAACTACCAAACAACACCCCAATATGTGTTCAGCAACATCTCCTGAGTACAGGGATACCCCCCATGTATAGGTGTGTTGGGTTATTGGGGGGCTAAAAGGCCACATTTGGCAGGTGCGCATATCAGTTTCCCAGCTTGGAATTTTGACATGTAGTCAACCTGCATGCATGTCCTATTTGGGACATTTTTGAAGCCGGCCAATGTATTTTACCACCATCAAACCATATATTTTTGAAAAGTAGACACCCTAGGGTATTTTACATCGTGGTATTTTAACACTTTCCATGCACTAATTCTACCACCAGGCTTTGTCAAACATTGAGTTAATATTTTTTTTTCTGTTTTTTCACACACATTGTACTTTAGGCATGAATTAACAGATCCTGTTATGTATCACTGCCAAACAACACCCCAATATGTGTTCAGCAAGATCTCCCGAATACAGTGATACCACCCATGCATAGTCTTGTCGGGTTCTTTGGGGACTAAAAGGCCACGTTTGGCAGGTGCGCTTATCAGTTTCCCAACTTGGAATTTTGACATGTAATCAACCTGTGCCCATGTCCCATTTGAGCCAATGTATTTTACCCCCATCAAACCATATATTTTTGAAAAGTATACAACCCAGGGTTTATTAAATGGTGGTATTTTAACACTTTTCATGCACTGAATTCTACCACCAGCCTTTGTCAAACTTTTGGGTAGTAATCTTTTTTTGTTTCTTTGTCACACACATTGTACTTTAGGCATGAATTAACAGATCCTGTTATGTGTCACTGCCAAACACTGCCCAATATGTTCAGCAACATCTCCCGCGTACAGTGATACCCCCCATGTATAGGGTTGCTGGGTTGTTTGGGGGCCAAAAGGCAACAATCAGTGTACATGTCAGTTTTTCAACTTGATATATAGTTATGCTTGGTCTATCTTCAGTTTGACGTATTTTTGCACCCCCCAGTTAATGTTACCATCATGACAGTATATATTTTTTATAAAGTAGACATCAAAGGTTATAGAAGATGGGGTGTTTTGACTTCTTTCCCCCAACCATTTTTCCCCCCAAAGAAAGTGTAGTGGTAATTTTTTAATTCTGTTTTTTATGCACATAACATCTGGTTTTGGCCAGCTGGTTATGTGTTACTGTCAGAAAACTGGTTAGACCAAATGTGCATGTAGCAAATGTACATTTAGCAGCAATCTTTAAACTGACTCCTGCAAATAGAATGTAACTGGAGATTTGGGGGAAGGAAACTGATTAACAAAAAATGGCTGCTTTCCAATGAAACAAAAAATAAAATAAAAATTCAGGAACACTTCTTACAACTGTTCTGTGTGGTACAGCTTGAAACATGTTCCTACACACAGTCCTGGTTTTGAAGGGCAATCAGGACAGTGAAAAGGGGTGTCTGTCCTTTTCCCGTTTTTAAAACAGACCCGGCAACGTTTCTGTTTTTTTTTTTTCTAGCAGTTGGCGGTAACTTAAAAATAAAATGTCTGGACTCAGCTTGCACCGTTGTTGGAACTTGTCCATCTCCATAAATTGTTAAAGAAATTATTTTCAACTGAAATTGGAGAAAGGTGGTTTTCCCTGGATTATTTTTTTTAAAAAGCAAAAATGAGTTGTGGGTTGCTATTTGCATCAGATAGATAGCCACCTTTTTATACCATGCTTTGGTTTTTCGTAAAATAAGATATGGCTGCATCAGCTGATCAGCCAAATCAACACCCCCCATGTACTTATTATACGCCCTGATGCAAACCGGTTTGGACTCTACTCTGCCCCGGACAGAGACGTCTGACATGCGTTCGTCATGGATGGTGGTTAGCATGTTGACATCCTTCCTGTCCCTAAATTTTAGTGCAAGCACTTCAGCTTTGCGAAGTGCTTTACATTCGCCTTTTTTTAATTTTGCCTCTATGAGAGATTGTGGAAAGTCTTTGGAATTTTTTCTGGCAGTGCCGCAGGCCAGTGTCTGTAAACCATAAAGTGTTTTAAACAGACGGACACTACTATAAAAATTATCCACATAAAGGTGGTAACCTTTATTAAACAAGGGGTTTAGTAGGTCCCATACAAGTTTCCCACTTGTCCCCAGGGAGTCAGGACAGCCAGGAGGGTCCAGTTGACCATCTTTCCCCTCATATACACGAAAGGCAAACGTGTATCCACTTTCGCTCTCGCACAGTTTGTACAGTTTTATGCCATACCTAGAGCGCTTTGAGGGGATGTATTGTCTGAACCCTAATCTCCCTTTGTATTTCATTAGAGCTTCATCTATGGATAAATTTTGTTGAGGTGTATAAACATCCGAAAATGTGTCCTGAAAATGGTCTAGCAGTGGGCGTATTTTATAAAACCTATATTGGGGTGATCTCTAGGGTGACAGAGGGTATTGTCACTGAAATGTAAAAATCGCAGCAGTAACTCGTATCTGGCTCTAGGCATGGTTTGGGAGTAGTGATGTCCCGAACGGTTCGCTGGCGAATAGTTCCTGGCGAACATCGCTTGTTCGCGTTCGCCACGGATGTCGAACATTTGCGCTGTTCGGTCCGCCCCCTATTCGTCATCATTGAGTAAACTTTGACCCTGTACCTCACAGTCAGCAGACACATTCCAGCCAATCAGCAGCAGACCCTCCCAG
>OW240916.1:189905270-189997504 GCA_933207985.1 Pelobates cultripes | reverse complement strand
CCTCCTCACATTACCCCTCCTCCTTCTCACATTACCCCTCCTCCTTTTCACATTACCCGCCCTCCTCCTTCTCACGTTACCCCCCCTCACTCTCACACCACCACCTCCCTGTCACCATCAACTCCCTTTCACCATCACCCACCTCTCTCCATCACCCGCCTCTCCTTCTCACCATCACCCCCCCATACACACAACACACTTCAAGCAGCTACCCCATACACATAGGGTCTCAGACAAAAACGCAAACATGCTCGCAGAGACATGCATTCACACACAAGGATACTCTCTGTCAGACACACTCTCAGGCACATACACAGGTAAACTGTGCATCAATGTGTATATGTGACACTTTTTTGTTAGTGGGGCCTCATGTTTGAGTTTCGCCTAAGGCCTCATAAAGTCTAGAGCCGCCTCTGGGTGTCCCAATAGCTTGTGTTTTAAAAAAACAAAACTTTTTTGAATGTAATATAATAGCAGTCAGTTTCCTCACGAGTGTGCATTTCAGGGCCTGCCCAGTGCCACCACTCACTCACTGGTGTCCCAATAGCTTGCATTTAAAAAAAACAAAACTTTTTGGACTGTAATATAATAGCAGTCAGTTTCCTTCATGCGTGTGCGTTTCAGGGCCTGCCAGGGAACAGTGTCAGACCAGTGCAACTCATATCTGGTGTAACAGTAGTGCACATTTTAAAAAGAAAATACAATTTTGACTGTAATAGATTGAATAGCAGTTAGTTGTCTGCAAGCGTGTGTGTCAGGCCTACAGCGTCTACTCTGCCAACTTCTGCCACTGCACAGTGCCACTCATATCTGTTGTCACAGTAGCTTGCAAGCATAATCGGAAAAAAAATGACAGGCAGAGGCAGGCCACCCCGCAGGGGCCGTCGTGGTGCTGTGATTCCCTTTGGCCCTAGAATAATGCCCAGTGTTCAGAGGCCACGTGCCCTGAACTCGAAAAGTTCTGAGGACATAGCTGACTGGCTAACACAGGACACCCAATCTTCTACAGCTTCCGCTAGGAACCTTGATGCACCATCCTTCTCCAGCTTAGCTTCGGGTGGGGAGGCTGAGGGTGGTGGTGAGGCTGGTGGGGTAGGGAAGGCTGAGGGCCGGAGGCTGGTGGGGGATGGGAAGGCTGAGGGGAGAGGCTGGGGGTGGGTGAGCTGGTGGGGGATGGGAAGGCTGAGGGGTGGTGAGGCTGGTGGGGAGGCTGAGGGTGGTGAGGCTGGTGGGGGGTGGGAAGGCTGAGGGTGGTGAGGCTGGTGGGGGTGGGAAGGCTGATGGTGGTGAGGCTGAGGGTGGTGAGGCTGGTGGGAGGCTGGTGGGGGGGAGGCTGAGGGTGGTGAGGTTGGTGGGGGGAGGCTGACTGTGATGAGGCTGGTGGGGGTGAGGCTGAGGGTGGGAAGGCTGGTGGGGGGGTGGGGAGGCTGGTGGGGGGAGGCTGAAGGTGGTGAGGGAGCCTACCTTCTCTTCCCTGGTGGTCCAGTGGCCACTTCTTCCGGTCTGCAGCTACACAGAGCTCCAGACCGTGTAATATCGCAAGACCATCAGAGCGTTGCCGTGGTAACCCACGGCAACGCTCTGATTGGCCAATTCTCGCGGGACTTATGGTCTGCAGCTCTGCTCACTGCGGAGCTGCAGACCTGTGTCTGCGATGGTGGCCGGGCAGCCAGGAGGGGCCTCGCACCCGGCGGCATACCGGGCCCCCTCCTGGTGTCAGGTCCTCGGTCACTGACCGAGGACCTGACACAGTCTGCCATAAGGTGGTTTAGGCGGCCGCGAGGCCTTAGGCGGCTGCCTAAACCTCCTAATTAGAGAGCCGCCTCTGTTTGCGGTTGTTTGCGGTGCGCTAAACGGGAAGTTTGGTCTGTCACTGTGAAGCGGGCGTAACCCTTACACTACCTGATCGATACAACATCATACCTGATGTTTTAAAGCACGTTATTCCAAACAATTTAGGAATGTTAGGTGATTTATGCCCTTTATGGATTAAAACCAGACTCTGCATCAGCTATGTAATTTTCCATGGAGTTTTGCCATGGATCCCCCTCCGGCATGCCACAGTCCAGGTGTTAGTCCCCTTGAAACAACTTTTCCATCACTATTGTGGCCAGAAAGAGTCCCTGTGGGTTTTAAAATTCGACTGCCTATTGAAGTCTATGGCGGTTCGCCCGGTTCGCGAACATTTGCGGAAGTTCGCGTTCGCCGTTCGCGAACCAAAAATTTTATGTTCGCGACATCACTATT
The DNA here is from genome assembly GCA_933207985.1 of Pelobates cultripes. Lineage (NCBI taxonomy): Eukaryota > Metazoa > Chordata > Amphibia > Anura > Pelobatidae > Pelobates > Pelobates cultripes. Next base: position 189,995,257 of record OW240916.1, on the reverse strand, counting down.
TGGGAGAAATCTGGACTAGACATTATTGGGTTGGTGCTCCAGTATGAGCGAATTGATGGCTTCTTTATAATCCCCATGAGCATTGTAAGAGCCCAGAATTTTTTAAGCTCTGGGACATCTGTGGGATGCCAGTCATGCTCCCTGACTGTATAGCTACCTGGATTGTTATCAATAAATTTGGTAGCATACAAGTTAGTCTGGGAAGCAATCTCCTCCCAGATGGTATCCCCTAAAAATAGTTTTACATACTGTATTGGGTAGAAGCCATCCACATTAACATTAATGCCTGCGTTGGCACTAAAAGGGGGGGGAGCTTGGGCTCGGCTAACTGTGGAGGTACCCAGTCCTCCTCCACATTCGGCGAAGCAGAGGAAGCACAGCTTCTTTCTTCAGCTGGCTCACACACAGATGATATGTCGTCTTGACTAGACGTGTCAGAAAACTGCCTCCTGCAAGTTATAGTAATCTTTACCCAGGGAGTCCCAAACTGCTTAGGCTGTATCTGGGTTCTTCCTTGGGGAAAGAGGCTGAACCCAGGGCAGGGCCAGATTAAGAGCCCAGTGGGCCTGGTGCTGAGAATTATGACGGCCCTAATTACAAAATGTTATTGACCAAAAACACTAAAACAGTCCTACCTCCTAAGTGTCATGTATTTGATGGAGATGGTGCTGGAGGGAAACTCATAGGATGCAGCTATGAGAAAACACATACCCACGCTTTTATCTTTCAACTAAACCCATACCCCCTAACAGCAGTGTCCAGTAAAGCAGGAAGTCTGTGGACAGGGCAAAAGGGTGGGCCACTGACACAAATCACATAACCATAACTGCTGAAAGGGGTGAACATACACAAAAAGTGGGCATGTCTGTGTCCCCATGTCTCCCAGTGTCCCCATGTCACTCGGACACTAGGGGACATTGAGAGACATTGAAAACACTTAGAATCCTGAGGACATTAAGACTTTTGGGGAAACTGGGAGACATGGGGACACTGGGTAACTTTGAGATACTAGGGGACATTGGGAGACATGGGGCACTGAGACACTGTGATACATAGGGGACACTGATATATAGGGGACACTGGAGACTTGATAAAGACCTGGGTACAGGTCAAAATGTTGCGGTGTCCAATAAACCTGCTTAAATCTATCACAGTAAGTGCCTGAGATTTTTTTCTTTTATACTAGGGGACACTAAGACACTTGGGGGCACTGTGAGAGCACTATGAGACATGGGGACACTGGAAGACTAGGGGACACTGAGACACTAAGGATACTGAGACACACCAGGGACACTGGGAGACATGGGGCACTGAGACACTCTGATACACAGGGGACACTGTGATACATAGGGCACACTGGATACTTGATAAAGACCTGGGTACAGGTCGAAGCGTTGCGGTGTCCAATAAACCTGCTTAAATCTATCACAACCTAATAATAACTACCTATTTCCAGAGCTTAAAGACTCTGAATGTCAGTGTTAGCTGGAAAGAAACACAAGCTGAGGAAATGTATGCTCTTTGATAGAACGCTGCACACCACTTATATTAATGGTCAGATAGCAAATCCAAAGCCAACTGGCTATACCTCTACCTACTCAGAAAAATAGATGATATATGCAGAAATAGATAAAGGATATAAATTCCTCCAATTGTCCTAATCTCTGACTTTATTGAGTGGGGTCTTTATCAAGAGTTGTATTTTATTATATCACACTGAGTAGTTGTCTAGGATACAGGGGAGCAGATGGCTGATGTCATTGATTCTACAATATCGTAATATAGAACTAGTATAAGGTTGTTTGTAATTACAAATTGTTGCAATCTCTCTTCTCCTAATTTTGGTTAATGCAATTCAATATAGGAGAGAGTTTGAGTGAAGAAACTGAGCCAGATAGCTGTCAGATTAGGGCTTCTGTATTATCACAGTGTTGCAATATTGTTGCAAAATGGAGAGAGCATAAAGAGGATACTAATTAGCTACAGTTGATTTAACTCTCAGTTGTATGGGGTTGGTAACTTGTTTCAGATGGCAGCCCCTATCTACTGCTCATATCTAATATCTGTCTTGAATAAACTTGAAGAATTAAAAAATAAGTGAAAAATCTCTCTGTGAACTAGAAATGATTGAGTAATTATTAACTCATAAGGTATTCACAGGCAGAATAGAGACAGGATAAATACACAAATAGGTCAATCCAACTATAGGGGAACAAAAAATAACATAGTGCAACTCCGAAAGCAACTTCAACAGTATATATATTTGCCAAATGGATCACTCACACTTTGACTGAATTGATAAGGCGTGTCAAAAATCCATGTAGCTCTCAGGCAATGTTCTTGCTTCAATATATGGACTTCCAGGTCTCAATGATACAAAAAGATAGAAATGCATCCAAAATGAAAAATGGAGAAATGTGTACAAAGTAAAAAATGTATTTATCACTTACACATAAGTTAGAATCGATCAGCATAAAATATCAAAAACTGTCTGTCCAACGCATTTCTTCCCACTGCTGGGACTTCCTCAGGGACTTTACAGTGATGTTAGCAAGTTTTAACAATAAAAACAAATGAATAAAAACAAATGAATAAAAATTACAGAATAGAGACAGGAGTAGAAATATAACAGCTTCTCTCTGTTTTTCTTTTATACTAGGTGACACTAGGAGACATGGGGACACTGGGGGACATTGGGACACTGAGAATAGGGGACTTTGGGAGACTAGGAAACACTGAGACACTACGGACACTGGCACACTGCGGACACTGAGAGACACCAGGGACACAGTGTCCCCATGTCTCTCACTGCCCCATGGTGTCTCAGTGTGCCCATGTTGCCCAGTGTCCCCTAGTATTTGTATGCCCATGTCTCTGTGTCTCCATGTCCCCGAGTGTCCCAATGACTATGACACTTAGAGACATTGGGACACTGTGAGACATGGGGACACTGAGACACTGGGAGAGACATGGGGACACGGAGAGACTAGGGGACACTGAGTGACACCAGGGAGACATGGGGACACAGAGACATCAGGGACACTAGGAGTCATGGGGACACTGGTTGGGAGACATGGGGACAAAGAGACAAGGGGCCACTGGGAGACATGGGGCCACTGTGTCCCTAGTGTCTCAGGGTCCCCATGTTCCCCAGTGTCCCTATGTCTCCCAGAGTCCCCATGTCTCAGTGTCCCCAAGTCTCTTATCGTCCCCATGTCTCGCAGGCTTGTAGCTGCTGTCTGGACTCTCTGCGCAGAGCTGCTCCCCCTGCTGATCAGTGAGTAGAGAGAGGCAGATGCTGTAACTTCTTATCCCTGCCTCTCTCCACACAAACAGCGAACCCTACTGGCTGGCGCAGGTATTGCAGAATAATCTCTGTTTATACTGAGATAGACATTTGTATTGCCGGTATTACTGCAATACCGGCACCGGCTAGGCAGCCTCACATACCTGAGAAATAACTGGTAACCATAAGAAATATCTGGAAACCCTAAGAGTAGTGTGTAAAAATAAAAAAATAAAATAATCATTTTTTTTTTTTTTAAATCAATGGGCCTATTCCATGGGCCTATTCCATGGGCCTATTCCATGGGCCTGGAGTTGCAGCTCCATCAGCCCCTATGTTAATCCGGCCCTGCCCCAGGGATGCCATAATGAAAAACTACTGGCAGGTGAACTTTAAAATAAAACTGTTGTGCTGCCTAACAGATAGAGGACAGGAAAAAAAGACTGCTTATTCTGGGGAGGTGGGTTTATTGAAATTTGGATTCCTGTCCTATGAGCTAAGAGGGAGATAATAACTAATAGATGATGCTGACATGGATTGGCCAGGAATACAGATTTATTTACTAAATGTAGAATTGCCAGAAATCTTACAGGGTTATTCACTTAAATGAAAATTCCAAGTGAATTTCAAATTTAAAGTCAAAATAGCCAAACTGGAAAAATCTCCAAGTCAGATATACCTTCCATTCAGCTGATCGGGCCTTAAATTTGAAATTCATGCTTTAATGAAAAACCCATGTTGTTATGTTGTTAATCAGCAATGTATTCGTAGTTCATATAGAAAAAGAAGAAAGAGCTACTATTTCAATAATGTGTTAAAAACAAACTTGAACTTCCTCCTTATGTTATACAGAGTTATTTTCTAAAGAGAGAATTCAAAGTGAATTTTAAATATTAGGCATTTAGTTAGGCTACACTGTCCTTAAATTTGAAATTTGCTTTAAATTCTCACTTTAATAAATAACCCTGATAGTATTAGAAAAAAAAATGGATGGGTCATGCAGTCTCAACAAAAAGAAGTCTAACGTTTATATGTATATAGTCAAGAAGCAAAGCACTAATCTGTGTTGTGTCTACATTTCTCATTACCATGTACAATCATGTGAACTTTATTTTACTGAAACTTTTACAATGAACAAATTCTGCTCCAGTAACAAGACATTTATTACACATATGAGTAATGCACTTCGATGCAGATCCAATCCACTTGTCTGATTTTGTTCTTTTCCATTTCTACATTTTGGGAACTTTCATTATGTCCCATGAGGTTTCTGTGGGAGACAGTAAAACAGAAATAAAAAATATATAAGCTGCAAAATCTGTGCAGCTGTCAAAATCAGTAATACAATTTTAGGTGACATTAAGACTCTCCTGAGACTTCATTTAGACTGTTGTTGTCAATATCAGTTTCTTTGGTATAGGAACAATATTGAACAAATTGAAAAGGTAAACCAAACAGCAACTCAATTGTCAGAGAACTTATCAGGGTAATGATTACCATGGAAACAAAAACTATATATGTGTGCGTTTAGAAAAAAATACTTGATAGCAACACGTGTAGTGCAATATGGAATAGAACTGATTTTTTTTTCTATAAATAATAAAAAGGTATAGGAAAAATGTTGATACAATCGATTAAGAGATTTGGTAGTTTTCAATGTGCAAGCTGTTCAGCAAGTCCAGAAAGAAAAACATAGTGATTTATGCATAATTGTAGTGCAAACAGGATTATTCACTAAACATTGTATTATTGTGAGTTGCAAATATAGAGCGGTCTTGGATAAGTTCTTCAAGTCAATCATTGCAGTATAAATTTAGCAATATTCCTGGCAATTAGTAGTTTAGTGAATAACACTGTGTTTTTTATAGGAAGAACTAGAGAGAATTCTGGGCAACCACCATTTGATATTAGGCAATGATTTAAATACATCATTGTGGATAGTGATGAAAGCAGGGTATAAATTATGCTGGGCAGTATACAGATATCAATATTAGAGAAGGCCAATCCTATCCACAAATCTAGTTTTGAGAAACATATTCTGTATAAACATGCTACCATAAACATGTTGTATAAAATATAATGAGTCAGTTGATTGCATGTAAGTAAATGACTTTAATATTGCAAATTGCATTTTAACTCCAGATTAAATCAATCAAATATGTAAATGCAGTAAATAAATGTATGGTCAGTCAAGTGTATCGGTCAATGAGGTGATAGTTAGGTCCAGAATTCCCCAATTATACATATTGATCTTGACACTATAGGTGTAGCTTAATTATGAGGCACCATTCTTTTGTATAGTGGGTATATTATACCTTCATAATATCTTTTCAAACCCTTAACAACAGGCATGTGTGCAGATAATGGAAGAGTCAAGTTAGAAGGCAGGGGGAGGATGACAGTCATATTCCTTCTTATGAATGCATCCTATGTCTGGAGGTTTTTACATATGGGAAGCTTATTACCTGCTGGATTAAGAAAGGACTACAAGCAGGTCTCTTCTTAATATTTAATGATTAACCCTCATACCACTACATACGTGATAGGGATGTTAATACTTGAGTTCAGTGACATGACTCTGTTTATTTTTTTATTTGTTATATTCTTCACCTGCTTCACATGTAGAGAGTTTAGCAGGAGCACATACTCCTAGAGTTTGACCCCCTAACTTACTAGTTGACCAGTGCTTCACTGGTTTCCCAATCATGGTCTGCTCTTTCAATGAATTGAGATCACTACTATGGTCACAGACCAGAATAAAGCAATGCCATTGATCTTCACCCACAAAAGGACTAGCAGCTCAGCCCACTGGGCCACCAAACACACTGACCACCATAGAACTAGGTATAAGCCACTTTCTTTGCCCAAGAGATAAGATGGAGGGCAGCAATTAAATAAATATTTAAATAGTGTGCAGGTTGGTTAGACACAGAAACACATTCTGTGTCATATATAGTTATAGGCTTTGATATGCTTTATCCTAAAATTTGAGCTGTTTACAGATATATAAGAGGTTTTCACAAAATTCTTTGATGGTAATTTATTTTGCAGGTAAATTGTTAGGCATGTTAACATTTAGCACTATATATTTGGAAAGCTCTAGGATTTAATTCTCCATTTTGTTCAGGAGTATATGATACAGTTGTTTGGCATTCAATTAATTGAGTGTAGAATATTCCCAGTTTCCTTTTGTAATTTGTTACTTGTGAAAATCTTCACCTTGAAAATCTCAGATGACGTTTTTTTCCAAAAACTTTGTGACACTTTTAGCTTAATATAAAGAAGATTACAGTAGTAGTAGTTAGTAGTAAACATTTTACATGTTTTACAGAGCTGTAAAATCTAATGGCTTAATTGGATCATGTGACTTGTTGTTACCACTTGTCTGTGACAACAGTATATGATCTTTTTTTTTTTTCACATTGTTCATTATTTAGTAAGTGTCTGTGGCTTACTGATGGACAATATATTTTTGGTAAAACAAGAAACCAGAATCAGAGTACAAATACAATTTAGTGGGTTGCTTGATTCATGATGACACCTTTCCAAATGAATTGCTTAACTTTTTGCACTTTTAAATATAGCTTGGTTGCTACTTCTAAGTGCTGTTTCTAAGTGTGTAGTTGGAGATATTCTGGAGAGTTTTACAGAAGCTTCAACTGTCTAAGAGTTGTGCTAAGAGCTTTCTTTTCTACTGTTACAGGTAAGATTAATCTGTAGGAAAATGTTACTGATTGCACAAGGTTTGAATTCCTGTTGGTAATTATAAGGCATTTGATTAGATTACTTGCTATTGATTGCTGTTTAAATTAGCTATTGTTTGCAAATAAGCAGAGGCCTACCCAGGTGTTAAACATTCCTAGTGGGTGGTGCTTTTAGGAGTTACATAAGGGTTGTTGTCATTAGCTTGGCTAATATAGCTTGGTTGATTCATCTAAGTGCTGTTTCTAAGTGTGTAGTTGGAGATATTCTGGAGATAAACTGGAGGTAATCTGAGGTATTCAGGAGGATAAATACAAAGTTAAGATTTGTTTGATTTAAACTATTCTCCTCATTGGAATGGCAGACTTAGTTCAGTGTAATAGTTGCTATGCATTTGTTTCACGTTCCACTTTTTGGAGGTTTGGTTGTTGTCTAATCTGTAGACAGTTCTCTATCTTGCGGCAGGAGATTGTATTTTTGAAGTCTGGGATTTGTAAATTATCTGGTGAACAAACTCAGACTGGAACTGCTGCAAAGCCACTGCCGCAGAGACATACTAGGAATGGCAGATGGATTACTGTAGGATCTGGTAGACTTAGAGTTGTGGATAAAAGGCATTTTGCACAGTCTGTTGCTCTTCATAATTCATTTTCTGCACTTTCAGAGTGTAATGTTGTTGTGGAGAGAGGCACTGAGGATAGTGGTTGTGGCGAAACCAACCTCGCCACTGGGCATCGGAGAAGACTGTTTGCCCGCCTCCTGCCTGCTGACTATGGCCCCTGGGAGATTTGGCCCTTTAAATACAGTATTTGGGCATATTGTATTTTATTATGCCGCTGCTGGCCCTTTAAGAACCATCTGGGGACATACAGTGGAGTTACTGGGTGGCCACCATTTCATGTATCAGAGGCACATGGTGAGAACAATGGATGAAGCACATGGTGAGAACAATGGATGGCGGCCATTTTAACTCACAGACACTGTTTGGACTTTTCTACACGGTGCCATCTCGCCAGTATTTGGTGCACAGAGACATCGTGCAGTGGTTTTGGACTATACAACAGGGGACACATTAGACAGTAATTGTTTTTCATTTAGCCTGCATTTGTTCTGTGGAATCTGCATTAAACTGTATCTTCCAAAGTACTGAACGGATCTGGGTGAATTTTGGATATGTGGTTCACCCAAATCCCCCGGTTTTTATGAGGTTATTGCATGTTTTGGGGTCCCTGTGATGTGTTTTATAATACTGTATTTCTCTGCCTGTGATAATTAGATTAACCATTGTGTTCAGCAATCATATCACAGGCAGAGGGGAGGATTTTGTGTGGGAGTGTCTGTGTGTATTGTACGGATTGTTGGCTGTGTTTCAAAACACTGTGGGCAGTATTATATTTGTGGATTGTGAATAAAAGAGGCTGTATGTGCCAGTCCAGTCAGTTCTACTTCACCCTCAATCTGAGTACTGTCTCTTATTGGGGGAATCTGCTACAAGGGACTGCTATGCTCTGCATATTCCCTTGCTATAATCACTGAGCTCTTGTAAGAGCTTGTTCCTGCTTCACTCTCTTGGAGGAGAGGTTCACCCACTGGAACCTGGAGCCTTGTCGTAGGTCCAGGGTGGGTAGGAGTCGGCGAGACCCCAACCAAGCTGTGGCGGTTCGTGGGGTCTACGGTGGTTGTGGTGTCTGGCGGAGCGCTTGGAGCCCTCAGGAAGCGCTAGGAGCATCCTTCAATGGAGGTACCCAGTCGGGATGCCAGGTGATCCGTTACAGTGGTGTTGTGGAGAGAGGCACTGAGGCTAGTGGTGTTGCGGAGAGAGGCACTGAGGCTAGTGGTGTTGTGGAGAGAGGCACTGAGGCTAGTGGTGTTGTGGAGACCGGCTTGGAGACTATGGTGAGGCCTAATAGAAAGCAGTTGTTGTTGGGGGATTCCATTATAAGAGGTGTGGAGATGGACAATGGTGGTCTTGTGAGGTGTCTTCCTGGAGCTACTGCTCACAGAGACAGGAGACGTATCTGTAATATTGTTAAGCAAGCAAAGCAGGAAGGGGAATTGGATGTACTTGTCCATCTAGGGACAAATGACTTGGCTTGCAATGAGGTTTCAGAGGTTAAGGAAGTTTTTAGTGTTTTTGCCAATGATATACGGCAGGTTGCTTCCACACTGTCATTCTCTGAAGTTCTGCCTGTGCATAACACTCAGAACGACAGGCGGATGTGTATTAGGGACTTTAACTTGTGGCTTGGTGAATGGTGTCGGGAGCAAGGATTTGGCTTTATTTCTCATGGTAGCTCTGTTTGGAATGGAGATAAGCTGTACAAAAAAAGATGGTTTGCATCCTTCTCAAAAGGGAACAAATGTTCTCAGTGAGCAGTTCAGAGGTTTTACTAGGATGTATTTAAACTAGGAGGGGGGGGCAAAAGGGTGATAAAACATCAATCCAACTGTCCCCCAAAACAAGGACAGAAGGTGCCTGTAGCAAGTATGTTAAACAATGATAAGCTTAGAGTCATGTCTACAAATGCTCGCAGTTTAGGGAATAAGATCCATGAACTTGTGGCAATAATGGCAACTGATAGTGTAGATTTAGTCACTGTTACTGAGACATGGTATAATTAGAATAATGACTGGGACATAGCAATACCAGGGTACTCTTTATATAGGAAAGATAGGGAAGGCAAGAAAGGGGGAGGTGTGGCCTTGTATGTGAAGGATATCATAATATCTAGCCTAATAAAAGTTAGTTAGGTGAACATAGAGTCCGTTTGGGTTACGTTAGAATTTGGTAATCACACAGTAACTCATGTAGGTGTGATTTATAGGTCCCCAGGACAAATTGAAGAGTTAGATAATCTACTAGTTGAGGAAATAGCTAAAATGAAAATGAAGGGGGAAGTTATCATCATGGGTGACTTTAATCTTCCTGATGTAAATTGGAAAACAAAATTAGCTACTTGTGCCAGGAGCACACATATTCTAAACTCCCTACTGGGATTGTCTCTAAAACAAGTTGTTGAGGAGCCAACTCGTAAAGAGGCCATACTAGATTTAGTGTTAACAAATGGATATTTGGTATCAGATGTTACTGTAGGTGAAAGTTTAGGATCCAGTGATCATCAGTCAGTGTGGTTTAATATAAGAACAGTGACTGAGTCACACCACACAAAAACAAAAGTTTTAGACTTTAGAAAAACAGACTTTTCTAAAATTAGAATATGGGTAGAGGAGTCATTATCAGAATGGAGCAATTTAAATGGAGTCCAAGAGAAATGGGATTATTTAAAAGTTGCACTATTGAAGGCAACAGAAAATTGCATTAGGCTTATCAGTAAAAGCAAAAAATTCAAAAAACCACTATGGTACTCCACAGGTATGGCCAAAATAGTTAAAAACAAAAGGTTAGCATTTAGGAATTATAAAAACACCCAGAGTGAGGAAGACAAAATGATCTATAAGATTAGGCAGAAAGAGGCTAAGCAAGTTATAAGAGCTTCCAAATCACACACAGAAGAGAAAATAGCACAGTCAGTAAAAAAGGGGGATAAAACATTTTTAGATACATAAATGAGAAAAGAAAAGTAAAACAAGGATTAGTTAGATTAAAACAAAAGAAGGAAGGTATGTAGAAGAGGATAAAGGTCTCGCTGACTGCCTCAATGAATATTTTTGTTCTGTATTTACAGATGAAAATGAAGGAAAAGGACCTCAGTTGAGAAAAAGGATAAATTAGTCATTTATTACATGTGAGTTTACAGAGGAAGAGGTTCTATTTCAACTGTCAAAAGTAAAGACAAATAAGTCAATGGGACCTGATGGAATACACCCAAAGCTATTAAAAGAGCTTAGTGGTGTACTAGCAAAACCATTAACAGATTTATTTAACCAATCATTGTTAACAGGAGTAGTCCAAAAAGATTGGAAGTTAGTGAATGTTGTGCCCATTTACAGGAAAGGTAATAGGGAGGAGTCGGGCAACTATAGGCCAGTAAGCCTTACTTCAGTAGTGGGGAAAGTGATGGAAACCATGTTAAAGGATAGGATTGATGAAAATCTAAAAACACATGGATTTCAAGATCAGAGACAACATGGGTTTACTTCAGGGAAATCATGCCAAACTAATCTTATTGATTTTTTTGATTGGGTAACTAAAATTATAGATCAGGGTGGTGCAGTAGACATTGCTTACCTAGATTTCAGAAAGGCTTTTGACACTGTTGCACATAGAAGGCTTATCAATAAACTGCAATCTTTAAGTTTGGATTCCAATATTGGTTGAATGGGTAAGGCATTGGCTGAGTAACAGGCAACAGAGGGTTGTAGTTAATGGAATATATTCGAAGCTTGGACTTGTCACCAGTAAGGGTACCTCAGGGATCTGTACTTGGACCCATTCTCTTTAATATTTTTATTAGTGATATTGCAGAAGGTCTTGATGGTAAGGTATGTCTTTTTGCTGATGATACTAAGATATGTAACAGGGTTGATGTTCCAGGAGGGATAAGCCAAATGGCAAATAATTTAGGTAAACTAGAGAAATGGTGAGAATTGTGGCAACTGACATTTAATGTGGATAAGTTCAAGATAATGCATCTTTGACGTAAAAACCCAAGGGCAGAGTACAGGATATTTGATAGAGTCCGAACCTCAACATATGAGGAAAGGGATTTAGAGGTGATTATTTCTGATGACTTAAAGGTAAGCAGACAATGTAATAGAGCAGCAGGACATGCTAGCAGAATGCTTGGTTGTATAGGGAGAGGTATTAGCAGTAGAAAGAGGGAAGTGCTCATGCCATTGTACAGAACACTGGTGAGACCTCACGTGGAGTATTGTACAGAGTACTGGATATCCTTCATCAGAAGGATATTGATACCTTAGAGAGGGTTCAGAGAAGGGCTACTAAACTGGTTCATGGATTGCGGGATAAAACTTACCAGGAAAGGTAAAAGGATCTTAACATGTATAGCTTGGAGGAAAGATGAGACGGGGGGATATGATAGAAATTTAAATATATAAAGGGAATCAACACAGTAAAGGAGGAGACTATATTTAAAAGAAGAAAAACTACCACAACAAGAGGACATATTCTTAAATTAGAGGGACAAAGGTTTAAAAATAATATCAGGAAGTATTACTTTACTGAGAGGGTAGTGGATGCATGGAATAGCCTTCCAGCTGAAGTGGTAGAGGTTAACACAGTAAAGGAGTTTAAGCATGATTGGGATAGGCATAAGGCTATCCTAACTATAAGATAAGGCTAGGGACTAATGAAAGTATTTAGAAAAGTGGGCAGACTAGATGGGCCGAATGGTTCTTATCTGCCGTCACATTCTATGTTTCTATGTTTCTAAAACAATGTCTCCTGATTACATTTTATACCTGCAGCTGAACATGTTCAGTATTATATTTGACATCTTATATAACATTAATAAATTTAGAAAACAAATTCCAGGACAATTAGAAGTAATCTATAAAAAATCAAATGTAATTATTATATTTGGTAAACACATTATATTCAGTTCATGATATAGATAAGGATACAGCAAGCACCATAACCTCTTCACTGTATTTTAATATTATGATTGAGACAGGCTATAGGTGAAGTCTTTAAGATTTTCCTCAATGTCCATGCTATTTGATAAGAAATTGAGGATTTCTCAGAGCACAAAACTTTAAATTCTCTACTGATAATAAGAAAGATTACTCTGACTGAATCTGTAACAAATATGTTTAAACCTATTTGATTATTCATCAAAGGCAAACTCAATTATTTCAACAGAATTTGCCCACTCATTCAGCAGAAATTGGTTTGACAGTTAAGCACCCTGCTCCTCCACTCATGTCTCTTATTTTATTGGCATCTTTTACTTTTTCAACTGAATTTTTGTCCACTTTGGTTGCAATTTGACCAAATAATTGTACCATGGATCTCACCGCATCAATAAGTAGAATTGGAGATTACAAATACACAAAAACAAGTCCTTCGCTTAAACTTCCACTACTCTTTGGCGGCAGCAACGACCATGGTACACATCAGCCCCAATACATACCGTAAAAACCAAAAAACAAAAAGCGCAGGACTTGTTTTTGTGTATTTGTATTCACTTTTGTATCACACAGCTATGTTACTTTGCTACTGCCCACCCCATTTGTTCCCTATTAAGGGTTAAGGAAAATACCCCTCACTGTCTCGTTAACTATATCTTTGCCAGAAGCTCAAGGAAGCAAGGTGAATAGTCAGTGTAGGACCCACCTAAACCCATTTTTTTGGAGGGGAAAGTATGTTAAAAAAGAAAACAAAAATGTTCCTCTTGCCTAGCTACTGCCAGATAAACTTTCCCACAAACAGTATGAATTTAAAGTGGTAGGTAACATGCTTCAGAAATCCTTGTGTAAAACTGATGGTTGGTGCTAGCACAGCTCTCACTGATAGCCACTGCCATTTAAAATCAACTTGAAATCACCAATTTGTAGTTGTCATTTTTATTTTTTGTTAAGTGTGTGTAGAAAGTGAATTATTTTGGGGGAGTGTGTTTTTCAGTAAAAAAAAAAAATGTCCCTCTTGCCTTGCTACTGTCACTCACACAACCTTTAAATGGTAGATAGCTTGCTTATTCATCCTAGTGTGAAAGTAGGAGAATATGTTTAGTGAAGTGTCCTATTGCTAGCCACTGCCAATTACCACTACCACAATTTAAAGGTTTTTTTGGAGACAAGTGTGTTGTTCAGCAAAATAGTAAAGAAAACATTTTTTTTTACTGTTTTAAATTTTGTTAAATATATTTTTTTGGGGGAATGTGTTGTTAGGTAAAAAAGAAAAAGCTCAGTTGCTTAGTTACTATAACATTGGCACTCACACAAAGTTTGAGTGTTAGATAGCCTGCTTCACTCATCCTAGTATAAATCTGGAGTTTAATGCCACTTAATAACCGCTTGGAATCACCATTTCATAGTTTTGTTTTATTTATTTTGTTAAGTGAATGTAGAAAGAAAATTTTGGTGAGTGCATTGTTCAGTAAAAAAAAAAAAAATATATATATATATTGTGAGCGTAAAAGTGGAATTGTGATTGATGGAAGATACATCAGGCCTGATTTGTTAAACAGCAACCTGAGAATTTTCAGTTAATTGCCCCAGGGAGAGATGTTAGAGTTTGCAATCTACATTGCTGAGGTTCTGAAAAACATGGTATGGGTCCCTGGGGCGGAGTATTTGGAGAGCAGGGTGGGCCAATGCTCCAACAGCACTAGTTGCTGTGTAACAGACCACAATTTAGGTCTGACTTAAGAGTTAACTAATTGGCACTCACCTGTGGCTAGTCAATTAGCAGACAGGCCTTTAAAAGAAGAGGGCAGCCTGCTGCAGAGTGAGGGAGAAAAAGACAGCTAGGAGAGTGAATGTCAATTGTGTTTATTGCAAAGACATTTCTTTTGTTTGGAAAATTGGTAAGTGGGAAAGCCACCCAATTGCAGATAGCAATTCCTGTCTAGTAAGAGCTCAAGTAAGAGCAAGGGATTTTGTTTGTTTTGTTATTATTTAAAGCACCTGTTTTCTTGCTGAATAAAAAGGAAAACCGAGCTGACTGTGTCCTGGACTTGGTATACCCTAGAAGGCTGTGGTTACTGCAAGATCTGTGACAATCCTACCTGTAAAAGAGGTGGTTTGTTACAATATATATATATTTTTGCCTAGCTACTACCACATTTGCTTTCACACAAAACTTGAATAGTATTAAAAAAAGAGAAGTACTGTATAATATCCCCAAAAAAACTGAAAACAATGCTAAACACCCAAAAGTGTACCTCACATACACCAATATAGTATAACAAAAAAGGTAAATCTATACCACACCAACAAGTGATAGTTAGTGATGTCGTGAACACGAAATTTTCGGCTCGCGAATGGCGAACGTGAACTTCCGCAAATTTTCGCGAACCGGGCGAACCGCCATAGACTTCAATGGGCAGGCAAATTTTAAAACACACAGGGACTCTTTCTGGCCACAATAGTGATGGAAAAGTTGTTTCAAGGGGACTAACACCTGGACTGTGGCATGCCGGAGGGGGATCCATGGCAAAACTCCCATGGAAAATTACACAGTTGATGCAGAGTCTGGTTTTAATCCATAAAGGGCAGAAATCACCTAACATTCCTAAATCACAATGGATATGGATTGATACCTGACATGACATATTGACACAGAGCAGAATAGGGACTGTTCCCCCTACACAGAGTCACTTGGCAGATATGTATTGACACCTGTCCTCAGAGACCATGATACACACTGACACAGAGCAGAATAGAGACTGTTTTCCTACATAGGGTCACATGGCAGATATGGATTGACACCTGCCCTCAGAGACCATGATACACACTGACACAGAGCAGAATAGAGACTGTTCTCCTACATAGGGTCACTTGGCAGATATGGATTGACACCTGTCCTCAGAGACCATGATACACACTGACACAGAGTGTCATAGGGTCATAGGGTCACTTGGCAGATATGGATTGACACCTGTCCTCAGAGATCATGATACACACTGACAAAGAGCAGAATAGAGAATGCTCCCCCTACATAGGGTCACTTGGCAGATATGGATTGACACCTGTCCTCAGAGATCATGATACACACTGACACAGAGCAGAATAGAGACTGTTTCCCCTACATAGGGTCACTTGGCAGATATGGATTGACACCTGTCCTTAGGGACCATGATACACACTGACACAGAGCAAAATAGAGACTGTTCCCCCTACATAGGGTCACTTGACAGATATGGATTGACACCTGTCCTCAGAGCCCCTCATACACACTGACACAGAGCAGAATAGAGACTGTTCCTCCTACATAGGGTCACTTGGCAGATATGGATTGACACCTGTCCTCAGAGACCATGATACACACTGACACAGAGCAGAATAGAGACTGTTCTCCTACATGGGGTCACTTGGCAGATATGGATTGACACCTGTCCTCAGAGATCATGATACACACTGACACAGAGCAAAATAGAGACTGTTCTCCTACATAGGGTCACTTGACAGATATGGATTGACACCTGTCCTCAGAGATCATGATACACACTGACACAGAGCAGAATAGAGAATGCTCCCTCTACATAGGGTCACATGGCAGATATGGATTGACACCTGTCCTCAGAGACCATGATACACACTGACACAGTGTCATAGGGTCATAGGGTCACTTGACAGATATGGATTGACACCTGTCCTCAGAGCCCCTCATACACACTGACACAGAGCAGAATAGAGACTGTTCCTCCTACATAGGGTCACTTGGCAGATATGGATTGACACCTGTCCTCAGAGACCATGATACACACTGACACAGAGCAGAATAGAGACTGTTCTCCAACATGGGGTCACTTGGCAGATATGGATTGACACCTGTCCTCAGAGATCATGATACACACTGACACAGAGCAGAATAGAGACTGTTTCCCCTACATAGGGTCACTTGGCAGATATGGATTGAGACCTGTCCTAAGGATCCCTGATACACACTGACACAGAGCAGAATAGGGACTGTTCCCCCTTCAGAGGGTCACTTGGCAGATATGGATTGACACCTGTCCTCAGAGACCATGATACACACTGACACAGAGCAGAATAGAGACACATAGGGTCACTTGGCAGATATGTATTGACACCTGTCCTCAGAGCCCCTGATACACACTGACACAGAGTAGAATAGAGACTGTTCCTCCTACATAGGGTCAATTGGCAGATATGGATTGACACCTGTCCTCAGAGATCATGATACACACTGACACAGAGCACGCTATTTTGACACCAGTGAGTGCGTGGTGGCACTGGGCAAGTGGGCACAGTATACGCTGCGAACCTGACACACAGATGCTTGCAGACAACTAACTGCTATTCAATCTATTACAGTGGAAACTATTTTTTTTAAATGCAAGCTATTGTGACACCAGTGAGTGAGTGGTGGCACTGGGCAAGTGGGCACAGTATACGCTGCGAACCTGACACACAGACGCTTGCAGACAACTAACTGCTATTCAATCTATAACAGTGAAAAAAGTTTTGGGGTTTTTAAATGCACGCTATTGTGACACCAGTGACTGAGTGGTGGCACTGGGCAAGTGGGCACAGTATACGCTGCGAACCTGACACACAGACGCTTGCAGACAACTAACTGCTATTCAATCTATTACAGTGGAAACTATTTTTTTTAAATGCAAGCTATTGTGACACCAGTGAGTGAGTGGTGGCACTGGGCAAGTGGGCACAGTATCCACTGTGAGCCTGACACAGAAGCTGGCAGGTAGGCAGGCAACTGCAATTACATTACACAAAAAAAAAAAAAAGCAGTCTGATGTTATAGCCCTAAAAAGGGCTTTTTGGGTTGCTGTCCTTACAGCAGAGATCAGATGAGTCCTTCAGGACTGTAGTGGACACTGTATAACCTAGCTATCCATTTCCCTATCAAATCAATAGCAACTACACTTTCCCTCCTCTCACTAAACATGCAGCTTGAGAATGAATCTAAAAGTAGGTGGGAGGGTCTGCTAGGGAGGGTGTGCTGCTAATTGGCTGGAATGTGTCTGCTGACTGTGAGGTACAGGGTCAAAGTTTACTCAATGATGACGAATAGGGGGCGGATCGAACCGCGCATATGTTCACCCGCCGTGGCGAACGCGAAGATGCTATGTTCGCCGGGAACTATTCGCCAGCGAACCGTTCGGTGCATCACTAGTGATAGTATAGATTAAAGGGGTAGCAAACAAATATCATGAAACATACAACCTGTATGTAATAAAACACAATTCTTGAGAAGATCTAAAAAATATAAAGAAATCACATAATAGTGAAGTATGTACAGAAATATATAGTTCAATCCCGAAGGTAGAGAACTTACATGACCATACTGTAGATCTGCGCTTGTCTCCCTTCTGTAGGGTATCTTTTAGAACAGCGTTTCCTTCAAGGTAAGCTTGCAGTGTAAACCAAAGGGATATATTCGGAACACCCAATCCTCAAAGGAAAAAAAGGTATATAGAGCAGTATTGTAACAAGAATAAATTTATTGATACAAATTGCACTTACATCAAATGAGGATTAAATAAGCATATCTCCACTAGCAAGTGGTACCAAGGAGAAGGAGTCCCTCTGTGGCAAAATAAAAAATAATATAAAAATTAACAATAAAAACAATGAAGCACCAGGAACAAGTAGTTCTGGCTTGAATCCAACGCATTTCGTCTTGTAGACTTCTTCAGGGTAAAAAAAACAGTCCGAAAATCTTTTCTTTTTATAAGCCTCAAAAGTTCTTTGAATTTGCTGCGAAAAAACTTCTAATTCCGGGTTTCGTCTTTGCCCGTCTCTGATTGGCCGAACGTGATGACGTTTCCGTTCATAGGTGTGGAAGTGGACTACTTCCGCGTTCCATTCTGGAACGCATGACGTCTGCGATCCTATATATGGGGCTTTGTATCTCCGAAAACGCTTCCGCGTTCCACCGTGGAACGCACGGTGATCCAGGCAACCAATAGGTCCCGAAGAAAACCGAGCGTCCCAGAGTGGAACGAAGGGAGCCCATTTCTATTCTGTGTGCAGGCAGAAAACAGTAAAACATATGAAAATATTAAAAAAATAATCCATAATATTGAGAATAAATACCATACAACCATTGAAAAGAATAATATAGTCTAAAGCACAAAAAAAAAAAAAAAATATATATATATATATATAAAATAAATCACACAATTATATACATATAATAGATCAAACAATTACATGCATATATATATGTATATCACGATAAGTGTGTGTCACCCACATGAAGGTAAATATACATATAACATAAAAAAGTGTATAATAATAATAATAAAAAAATTATTAAAAAATCCAGATACTTAAGTGTTCACGAAGTCTGATGTGAAGAGTTCTGGTTGTCCGTCCTATATATTGGACACCACATCCACATTGTAAAAGATAAATTACATATTTGAATGTGCAGTGTATACATTTTTTTTATGTTATATGTCTGGTTAGTGTTAGATCCTATAAAAGATGTAGTTCTTTTTCAGTGAGTACATGTGGAACATGTACCACATTTATGAAAACTTGGAGTTTTTTGGGATTGTAGAAAATTTAATTTTGGACTTTTTTTTATCGATTTTGGTAAAAGACTGGGTGCCAGTTGGTTTTTTAGATTATCTGCTTTTCTATATATAACTACAGGCTTTTCTGGTATCTTGTCTCCTAAAATTTAATCTTTTTTCAAAATAGCCCAATGTTTTTTGAGTATTTGTTCTATTTTCTTGGCCTGAGAGCTGTACTTAGTAATGAAAGCAAAATCCATATATCCACTGTTGTCTTTATTTTTACATCTAATGTTTTTGTCCATGAAAAATTCTGCACGATCTTTATTTTTTATTTTTATGATGTATTTTTCTATTTGTCTGCATTATAACCTTTTTCTACATATCTATTTTGTATTAATTTTGATTGCTCTTCAAACATCTGAACATTAGAACAGTTTCTCCCCATTCGGGTTATTTGGCGCTTCGGAACATTACTGAGCCATACTGGATGGTGTAAACTAGTCTTTTTGATAGCTGTATTACAGTCAGTCTTTTTTAAAAAAGTTTTAGTATTAAGAGTCTCGTTTTCTATGTATAGAGTTAAGTCCAAAAAGTCTATAGTCGTCATGTGGATGTTGGAGGTAAAATTTGATTATATTGATTTAAATTTATAGTTTCAATAAATTTCTCCAAACCTTGGACATCTCCTTCCCAAATAATAAGTACATCATCTATGTACCGTCGCCAGAAGACTAGGCTCCCCCCAGGGTATGGTCCCAGCTGGATACAGGAAGCCTCCCAATGGGACACATACAGATTCGCAAAGCTGCAAGCTTACCTTGAAGGAAACACTGTTCTAAAAGATACCCTACAGAAGGGAGACAAGCGCAGATCTACAGTATGGTCTTGTAAGTTCTCTACCTTCGGGATTGAACTATATATTTCTGTACATACTTCACTATTATGTGATTTCTTTATATTTTTTAGATCTTCTCAAGAATTGTGTTTTATTACATACAGGTTGTATGTTTCATGATATTTGTTTGCTACCCCTTTAATCTATACTATCACTTGTTGGTGTGGTATAGATTAACCTTTTTTGTTGAATAGTATTAAACCTACTTATTTATCCTATGAGAGACTGGTGGCTGTGGTTAATGCTCTGTCCCCTGCTAGTCACTAATACAACACCAATTTTGAAAAAAAAAAAAACAGTTTTAAAAGATGTTTTTTGTTACGATTTTGTTTATTCTTTTTTCTGAGTGTGTTTAGTGCTGAGTGCAATGTATTGTACTGTATTGTTCTTAATGCCAAACACATAATTTTACACTACTACATCCACCAACCAATTTTGTAACACAAAGATATATTTTTGCTGGATAAAATTGTGTTACTTTATACAATACATAATTCATAAGCCACATTTATAATAATAAGGAAAATAAACCCACTGTCATCAATTCCACACACCAATCCCAAGATAAAATTGAGGGAGGGTAGATAGGTTGTGTTCTCCAATCGACAAACCAAAAATAATGCCATGACCTTTCAGAGACTGAACACTTCTGCTTTGGAATTGAGGACTGCTGACACTGCCACCACCACCATTGCTTCCACCACTGCCACAACCATCAACATTTCCATTGGTATTCATTTATCAAATGCTAGTGTACAGTCTATTATTACAATAACTTATAGTGCCACAAAGGCAAAATCATGCAAGAAAAAGGGTTAAGGTTACTTAATTTTGTCAAAAGAATCAAAGTTTGGGATCACTTCCAGTGGCAAGGAAATGCGAAGGAGTGAGTTAAGCATTATCTCACATCTGCAAAGACACCATCTGCTTCTTCCCCTTACTGAGGGAATAAGCAGAACAAAAAAGTACTAGGGCAGGCTGGTCCTCTGGTGCGCTATCATTTTCTGTGCAGTCTTCAACACCTACCACTAGCACTATCTCATCCACTTGGGCAGAGCAGCGAGGATGGTGAGGATAATGCGAGTAGTCAACAGAGGCAGGTTGAATAGGAACAGTCTGACCCCTCATCAACTAGTGATTTAAAAAAAGAAATAGAAAAACAGTTCCTTTTGCTTAGGTGCCAGTACAACTTACACTGATTTTTATATACTGATGTAGAATAGTTTAAAGGACCACTATAGGCACCCAGACCACTTCAGCTTAATGAGGTGGTCTGGGTGCCTGGTCCATCTAAGGTTAACCCTTTTTTCTATAAACATAGCAGTTTCAGAGAAACTGCTATGTTTATGTTAGGGTTAATCCAGCCTCTAGTGGCTTTCTCATTGACAGCCACTAGAGGGCTTCCGCATTTCTCACTGTGAAATTCACAGTGAGAAGACACCAGCGTCCATAGGAAAAGCATTATGAATGCTTTCCTATGGACTGGCTGAATGCGCGCGCGGCTCTTGCCGTACATGCGCATTCAGCCGAAGAGGAGGAGAGCTCCCCGCCCGGCGCTGGAGAAAGAGGTAAGTTTAACCCCTTCCTCTCCATCCAGCCCGGTGGGAGGGGGACCCTGAGGGTGGGGGCACCCTCAGGGCACTATAGTGCCAGGAAAACGAGTATGTTTTCCTGGCACTATAGTGGTCCTTTAACCCTTAAAACCGGAGGACGTACAATTACGCCCTCTAATAGGCGGCTCTAAACGCCGCCGGGCGTAATTGTACGCCCTCCGGTTTTTGTTAACTTACCCGGTCGCCGGCGGTCCCACGCCGGCGATCGCGGTGGGGGGGACTCCCAGGGAGCCCCCCGCGGCACATCCGTCCTCGTTGAAGCCCCCCGGCCATGTGAGAGTGGGGTCCTAGCGAGGACCCCACAATCACATGGCCGGGATAGCTGGCTTCTGTATTGCCGGCAGGGGGGCTGCCTGTAATTACAGGTGGTCCCCCTGCTGGCTGAAAATAAAATAAAAATAAGTTAATGGTGTAAAAAAAAAAATTATATATACTTAGATCATATGTATATATTATATATATATGATCTAAGTATATATATACACATATACATACACACACATACACCGTCTAGGTGTATTTTACTATTAATATATATATAATTATATATATATATTAATATCAAATTACACGTAGACTGATACTGATTAAATATATATATAATTATTGTTATATATATATTTATATATATTATAAAAAAAATTAAAATGTAAATACGTTAAAAAATAAAATTTAAAAAATAATTAAAAATAAATAATTAAAAATATATAGATGTGTGTTATTTCGTTCTAACTGTATTGTGAAATTAATATATATATATATATATCAAAATACACGTAGAACGAAATAATATATATATCTATATACATAAATATATACGTATATATCACTATATATATACCTATATATAAATAAAAATATTTAAAAAAATTATATATATATATATATATATACATATATATACACATACGTATATATATACATATATTAATTCTACATATATATTTATGTAATATTTTTACATAATTAGGTATCTTAATTAATTACAATTAGCGGGACCTGCCTGACAACCCATGCCGAAAGTAAAGGGAATTTAATTTGCTAGCACTATATTTAACCCTATAACTTTCCAAGACACCATAAAACCTGTACATGGGGGGTACTGTTCTACTCGGGAGACTTCGCTGAACACAAATATTAGTGTTTCAAAACAGTAAAATGTATTACAACGATGATATCGCCAGTAAAAGTGAAGTTTTTTGCATTTTTCACGCACAAACAGCATTACACGGACAATATTATTGCTGTGATACTTTTTACTGTTTTGAAACACAAATATTTGTGTTCAGCGAAGTCTCCCGAGTACAACAGTACCCCTCATGTACAGGTTTTATGGTGTTTTCAAAAGTTACAGCGTCAAATATAAGGCTTGCATTTCAGTTTTTTCACATTAAAATTCGCCAGATTGGTTATGTTGCCTTTGAGACCCTATGGTAGCCCAAGAATGAAAATTACCCCTATGATGGCATACCATTTGCAATAGTAGACAACCCAAGGTATTGCAAACAGGGTATGTCCAGTCTTTTTTAGTAGCCACTTAGTCACAAACACTGGCCAAAATTGGCATTTTTTGCATTTTTCACACAAACAGATACTAACGCTAACTTTGGCCAGTGTTTGTGACCAAATGGCTACTAAAAAAGACTGGACATACCCCATTTGCAATACCTTGGGTTGTCTACTATTGCAAATGGTATGCCATTATGGGTGTAAATTTCATTCCCGGGCTACTATACAGTCTCAAAGGCAACGTAACCAATCTGGCGAATTTCAATTTCAAATGTAACGTGCTATATTTGACCCTGTAACTTCCCAAAACGCCATAAAACCTGTACATAGGGGGTACTGTCTTACACGTGAGACTTTACTGAATATAAATATGTGTATTTTATTGCAGTAAAAGCAAACAGTATTATGACATTGACCGTTAAAATGTCATGTAGAACTAAAAAAATCCGTATTTTCTCCCATTTTTTTCATATTAAATTATGTTTCATAGCTAAATATTTGATATTAAATGAAAGCCCTGTTTCCCCTGAATAAAATGATATATAATAAGGGTGGGTGCATTTACTATGAAAGAGGTGTATTACGGTTGGACAGACATGTAGCGCAAATGCCAGGTTTTGTTTACATTTTGTTTTGTTCACAATGTGTACATTTGGCTCCGTCCTTAAGGGGTTAATGGATTTGTGATTTATTTATTTATTACCTGTTTTAATTTTGGTGAATAAAAAGGTGAATAAAAAAAATGAAATTACATTTCTCTTTTTGCTGGTGCAGTGGCTCCCCCTTTTTTCAACTGATTTTTATTATAGTGTTTTGGAGTCTTACACTGTGATTATCCTGTAACCTCTACAGGCACAGTCAGGAGAATAAGATGGGACACATTTCTATCCTTGGGGGCAGTCACTGATGCTATAGAGCATTGTTCTTCTCAAGGTGGAAAGGAAGAGCAGGTCATCAGCAGCCTAGTGTACATTTAATTTTTCCTTTTATTTTTTTGAAAATTCACCTATTATGGGGTGAAACCGCTACAATGGCAGCAGCAGGAGCCATTTAATTTTATAAGAGCCATTTAACAAAAAAATGGAGGAAAAAGTAAGTGGGCAGTTGATGACTTGCTAACTCACTGCATCCTTTTATTTTCTGAAAAATCCCCTTTTTCAAATAAAAAAAAAAATCTCCTAATGCTTCTTGGTAAAACATTGTCAAAGTAAAAACACAATAATTACTATATCATCATCATTAATGATTTAATATACGAGATATAATAATATAATGATGGCAAGGTGACACATTTGATTAGGCATAGCAAAAATGGCTGATAATGCTTAGCCATTAGGCTAGTTAATATTGTAGCCATTTTTGTACTGAAGCACATTGGTATGTGCCCTTTATCCTCGTGGTACCACAATCAAGTTTAAATGATGTTGTCTTATGAAGCTTCACCACTACAAATACCATTAGGTACCTTATAAATACCCATATGGAGGATATTTGACTATTTTTTATTTACCTATTTTGATTTACCTATTTTGTCAGACCTACTGTATGTTACAAAAAATGTATTTGTGTTTGAATACTAATATTTCAGAATCTGTGTGAAATATTGCAAGCATACTACATAATCTCTAAAACATGTATATCGCCATTATTTCTATAAAAATCATTAACATAATTTAAAATAATATATCATTTTTCCCATCATTTTAACAATCATGCATTTCCAAATAGCAATCAGTATCTGAATTGCTGTTTACCCCAATGTATATACTCACTATGTATCACATGTTTCAAATAAAGTAAAAGCATTATGTCCATTGAATGTTCTTATTAGTGAAGGGGATAAATGTACTGCACATGTAACTAGTTCACTTGAGGACAGTTAAAAAAAAAAGCTATCCGTTATTTTTAAAATCATGAACACTGCTTTATAAGAGATTGTATGCATATTACTGCATTAAAATTACATATCTGTTCAAAACGTCAATTCTGACTTGTGGGTCTCTTTTAAAACCCAAGTAGGTGTGAAAAAGTATTTTGAGCATGCTCATTCTTAAAGAAATCAAATGCATGAATAGTAGTTAATGAGGCAGACAAGCAACCTCACTCATCCTCTGAGGGTTTGAAGGGCAGAAAGAAGCTGAATTAGAGAAGGTTCTCACTACATTATTCATAACATCTTGTTTGATTTTTAAGCTATCTGAAGTAGCAAGGTGGGGTTGGGTGTTTATTATTCTGGTGACCTGCACTGCTCCAAGTGGGGGAGTATAAAAGTCCTGTCACTTAATTGACAATATCTCATTCTAAATTCAGTTGCATCACTGCACTGGTGAAATCTACAGGCCACGAACTCTTAATACATAAACAAATCCAAACATTTCATGCATACATAAATACAAGACCACCATGAATGAACTGTTTAATTTTATAATTCATTCAAGTATTTTGCTTGCAAATGGCTTAGATTTAATGTAATATACTTGAGTAACAAACAGCTATGGATGCAATGCATTTGAACTGAAGTGCAATTGCATTCTATTTCTGCTTGTTACAATTACATATGGCACACAGCATATGTCCTGTTTTAGTGGAATGTGCATATTGGTTTCATTCCAACATACCAAAAATCTTTGCAATATATACACAAGAATTCACAGCGATGACATTATATTGTCTGCTTGTTACATGTATAAATATCACACAATACATATCTTCTTTTTAATAAAGCATGGTTTGGTTATTGATTTGATCTCTACATACTAACACAATTTAGAATATTTCGAAACAGAAAAAAATACAAAAACAAACAAAAGTTGTTTTGAAAACTAGTGAATTTAATTTGAGGCTCAAACTAATGGTTTACACTGTGTATAATTGAAATCATGTATTTGTTATTCATTTCGTAGTTTTGGTATTTAAACAATAATTTAACATATTCAGGCATTTTGATTGCATGTCTGGATTTTCAATGAAGACAGGGCTACATTAAATAGAAAAATGTTACATATCCAAAAACATTATTTAAAATATTGTTTCACATTGTTTCAATATTGAATTATAACCCCATTTTGATAACAGTTCAAAATGAGTATTCAGTCAACAATTGGTATTAAAAATGGAGTTGATTGTCATGTGGGCCATGAAGATTATGTAGTGCATTCAGCCAGGGATGTACCTAGAGCAACTGGCACCCAAGGCACCCCCTGGGTGCCAATTGGCACCCCTCCCCTTTGCCTTTCAAATGTAAAAATACACCCACTATTTTCTAATTATTATTTTTTTAGTATTTTTAAATTGTCTTCCTGTCCCCCCTCTACAAAAAACCCTGCCCAGTCTCCCTTTTACAAATCCCCTGCTCCCCTCTACAAAAACCCCTGCCCAGTCCCCCTTCTACAAACCCCCCTTTCTACAAAACCCCTGCCCCGTCTACAAAACCCCTGCACCCCCTCCTCTACAAAAAACCCTTCTCAGTCCCTCTTTTTCAAACTCCCCTTCTACAAAAAGCCCTGCCCAGTCCCCCTTTTACATATTCCCCTCTACAAAAACCCTGCACCCCTCTCTAAAAAAAACCTGTGCTCCTCTCTAAAAAAAAAGAACCTGCACCCCTCAACAAATCTCCTGCACCCCCATTCACAAGACCCCTGCCCCCTACAAACACCCTGCACCCTCCATTTACAAAAACCCCTACCCCATCTCTACAAAAAAATACCTGCACACCTCTACAAACTCATGCACCCCATATTCACAAAAATCACTGTCCTCCTCTCCAAGACCCCTGCCCCCTACAAACTACCTGCTCTCCTTATTCACAAAACTCTCTGCCCCCTCTCCAAGACCCCTGCCCCCCTACAAACTATCTTCACCCCAAATTCACAAATAACCCTGCCCACCCTCTTCTACAGACCCCTGCTCACCTGCTCTACAAGAGCCCTGTCCCCACTACAAACTCCCTTCACCCCCTATTCACAAATAACCCTACCCACCCTCTTCTACAGACCCCTGCTCACTCACTCTACCAGAGCCCTGTCCCCACTACAAACTCCCTGCATGCCCCATTTACAAATAATCCTGCCCACTACATTCTACAGACCTCTGCCCATCCCCCTCTACAGACCCCTGTCCCCACCCCTCCCCTGCACTCCTGCCTCCATAAACATAGTAAAAATCTTACTGTATTCAAGCCAGAAGCTGTAGATCTGCATGCTATTAAACTCAGAAAAAGAAACAGTCTGCTGACATCGTCAGAAGTGGTAGCCTGATCCAATCACGATGCTTCCCCATAGGATTGGCTGAGACTAAGAAGGAGGCAGAGCCAGCATGATTCAAACACAGCCCTGGCCAATCAGCATCTCATCCTAGAGATAAATTGAATCAATGAATCTCTATGAGGAAAGTTCAGTGTCTGCATACAGAGGGAGGAGATACGGAATGTTTGGATGCTTTTTAGGCAGCCATGACCCAGGAAGGATCTTTAACAGCTATCTGATGAGTGGCCAGTGAAGTTATCACTAGGCTGTAATGTAAACACTGCATTTTCTCTGAAAAGACAGTGTTTACAGCAAAAAGCCTCAAGGTAATGATTCTACTCACCAGAACAAATTCAATAAGCTGTATATGTGTTGGTGACTATAGTGTCCCTTTAAAGGCCTCCACACCACTACAGACCCTTTGGGACCCTGTCTACACTTCCAGGTGCTCCTAATGGTCGTGATAGTAAGGGAGTGCAGTTCCGCTGCAATTGGGTTCCATCAGCTCCACGATCCCCAGGTGGATGTGACAGCATGGCATTTGCCTTCTGCACTTCCTGTAAAGCTAAACACCTCTTATGAGGAGGGGGGAGGAGGGGAGAATCTCTTGGTGTTAAGATACATACATTGGAGAACTATTATGAAATTTTGTCATTTGCTGTGGATTTCAATCCACTTCATCTTTTGTGTTTGACAGAAGAACTCTACCGTAAAAGTCTGAAAAGGGAGCCATCCCACAGAGGGACATGCCTCTTTTGTTCCTTTGGTTTAGAAGGGTGTATTTCCCTTTGTTATGTACTTTGATATATAAAATGAAAGAATAAAAAATAATAAGACATACCATTCATGTGTTAAGTACCAATGTGAGTTAGACATATTTTGCTTATGGGTTTTCCCAGCACTCCTACTCCATGTATTGTAGAAAAAAAGGATAACTTCCCTCATAGAGACAATTAGAGAATAGCTGATGGGGCAGAATTAAGTTGGTTTATAACCTCAGTGGTGAGATGCCTGACAATGTGAATGCATGAGGGGTGGTAAATGGGATAAGAAGGGAAAAGCTGGATTGGTAACTGAAAAGACACACATAACATGTATAATATTCAAAATACACAAAGTAAAACTAAAATTAGCTATATACAAGTGCCTGGTAGGGGTGGGGCGTAGCAATAGTGGCTGGGTCCTGTGTGGAACATGCATGAAGGTGAAAAGACAATAATAATTAGGACTATGACACACCACAATGCTCACAAATATTTGGAGAAGGCACAAATAATCAACACAATATAGTGCTAGTAAGCCTACTCCATCCAGCTAAGGCAATCTTCTCAAAAGGTATGTGCTCCCTAGGGAGCTAGCAGTAGGAGCTGAGGGAACCCCAGGAAATACATCATGGCCTCACAGGTCCCCTTCTGATTGTCAAATGAAAAATAAGCCAAATTGGTCCAACAGTAAAAGTAATTAGTAAAATCATATAAGACACTTTAACAGTAGTAAAATGCACTCAATATAATAAAGATATAGTAATCTGATATTGTTGAAGATTTTGCCTGAAATACAATGTTCCACCACTTGCAAATGGGCAGGGTACCCCTGCATTCCATGTACAAGTAGAAAATATCCATCAGGGTGCCAGATATGAGTCAAATGTCATTTTTGTATGACACCCAGTGCCAATCCTTCTGGACCTGTGTCATTGAATCCACCCTCTGAGGCTGGGTTCCAGAAGTGGAGGACAGAAGAAGGTCCCACTGTGCCAACAAGTGGGACCCACTTGTAGAGAATATTTGACTCTTGTGTTTAGAAATAGTGCTTAAAGGAACACTATAGGGCCAGGGATACAAACATGTATTTCTAACCCTATAATGTTAAAAAAATCATAGCCCCATTGCCCCCTTAAAAATATAGAAAACCTTTTTTCCAGCACTGTAGAGGTCTGTCGGCACTGGCTCCACCCCAGATCTGTCTCCTTGGCTGACATAATTAGAATTGATTATTTTAGCCAATCCAATGCTTTTTCATAGGAAAGCAATGGATTGGCTTGAGATTATTAGCATCTCCCCATGGCTTTATCTTTCTCTGTGGATCAATGGGCATGTCTACTGTAGTTAAGTATCCCCAAAAGACCTTTATAATGAATTGTAGTGATTCTGGTGTTCAGTGTGTGATTTAAAATCAGTCACTTTCACATGCTAATACTATATAAAATATAGGATTTGTATATTTACTAAATACCAAATAGATACTGGATTTTTAAACAGGTATTACAATAAAATCAGGTAAATAACTTTAAATGCATTTATTGAAATTTTATTGAAATCTGAACTATGTGCCCACTGCATTGCTAGGCAAGTATCATGAGAGATAAGATTCAGCCAGAGAACTCTGATTGATTGGCTTTAAAGTCAACCAATCACAATGCTTTGAAATTTAATGTTCCTTTATAAATTCCTTCCCATCTTTAATGCACATCTGCACAAAGCCCACTATGGGCTAAGATGGATTTGTTTTATTTTTTTGCTGTTCAATTTTGTTTATTTATTTTTGGCAGCTTGTGTGCTATATTGTTTTTATTTTTCAGATACCATTGGAATACTTTGGATTTGTATTTGTCATTTTTGTAGACCAAATAAAAATGAAAGGAGAAAAAAAGACTTCTGATGGTAAGTGTAATTCCATTTTTAACAGGGATTTAGGCATTTTAGGTGAATGGTATAGTTAGGAACAATTTAGGTGGCTAGGACCTAGTGTTTAGCAGGGACCTGGAGACCTTTCAACAAGGGGGTTGATCAATGGGGTGTCTATTCCCACAGGGGTAGTGCAAAACCCCCCTGATATTTTACTGACCCCATCCCAAATGGCCCATTGTAACTGGGCAACAATAGCATGTGGGCAGTGGTGAAGGAATAAGGGGGGAGCATGGAGAGGTCAGCATAATTTTAATACTTTATCCAACTTCTCAGGAGAAAGTATTAATTGTCGCATAGCTACTGGCTGTTCACCATTCAGAAAATAGGCCCCCAAATCCTCCTGATAGGTATATGGAGGTCAAATTAGCTCTTAATGCTTTTATATTTAGAATTTTTTTATTTTTTTTTTGTGGATGGATAGCAATGGATTTTAATGATTTGCCTGCTAGTGGGAAAATAGTATGATATTTAAAATTCTGGTTTGGATTTTTCTAGTCCTAGTCCTGGCCCATAATGTTATGCTTCTGAATTTGGATTTCAACCAGTACCATCCATACAGACAGAGAAACAGTATTTAGAAATCCAGACATTGTTAAATATAGTGACCAGTATCTTGATTTTGCATTCCAAATGCCCCTAGATGGATCCAGATGATTTTTGCCAAACCGGACCAGAGGCATTCCAATTTTCAGAAATAACCTCGTACATTTCACATTAACCAATGAAGATAAATATTCAATGGGTTTGTTATTAATACAGAAATCCTGTGCAATATGTAGTGACAACTTTATGAGGGATGTTCAATTTATGTCATCATAAGTAGTTGCATACCAATAATGTTTAATGTCCAGATGATTTTTGCCAAACCAGACCAGAGGCATTCCAATTTTCAGAAATAACCTCGTACATTTCACATTAACCAATGAAGATAAATATTCAATGGGTTTGTTATTAATACAGAAATCCTGTGCAAAATGTAGTGACAACTTCATGAGGGATGTTCAATTTATGTCATCATAAGTAGTTGCATACCAATAATGTTCAATGTTCAATGTATTTTGTATATATTGATCACAATAATAATTTAGATTTTGGAAAAAAAGAATATAAATACAAATTAAAGTCATTATTATTATGCATATAGAAAATAATTGGATCAAACATATATATGTTTATAACAAGTAAGGCTGAGATGCTTATTTATACACTGTTTTCCTGCTTCATGGTATGTGCTGTATTTTATCCTTATTAACTTTTAATGGCAGCTCAGATAGATACTTGGGTTTGGTATGAAACACACATTTTCTATTGAATAAAATATTGAAATATTTAGGTAATTACTATACTAAACCAGTAATTGCAATGCAGACCTGTCTATGGTGGCAAATCCGATATTGGGTGAGGGTAGGAGTGGGTGGGCAGAACCCATGTCATTGATGCAGTTGATCTCTTGGACATCATATTTGCCCAAAAAAGGATGTGATAGGAACAAAGTAGTCATTAGTTTTTCCCATACTCTGAATGTGGCTGTACATAACATGAAACTGCTCACAAGTGCATGTAGGTCCTCCTGACATCGGGTGACCAAGCATATCCGTTGGGTTATCAGGACGACTAGTGGAAAACTGGGTGTCAGACTGAGGGATTCTGTGACTTGGCATTTGTGGTATTGTCACATTCAACATGGGACAGTAAACTGTTAATATGACATGGTTCTAGAACAAGGCAGTACAATTATCCCTAACAATGTCCGCCGTAGACAGGATAACTCATACTCATTTTTAAAACCGTTGTATTGCCATTTGAGAAAACAATACTAATTTGCCAAAAGTCCTGGATTTAGAAGTAAAAAAGAGTTAATAGCTTGTAATTATAATTCACAGGCAAGAGCAACATTATCATTTTGCATTAAAAATGCAAAGGACTTTGACCCACCTGAATCATCTTGAGTAGTGTCAACAGAAAGTGTTAAAGTGTAGTTACCGTACATGGCATAAATGATAATGAATTAATTAAATTTGGTGCATCTGTGTGTCATATTTCTCACTTTAGTTTGATAAAATCTACATAAATCTCCATGTCTAACAATTTGTGTCAGATTTATTAGCATATTTCCTATAACGTATAAACTTACAAGCAGAAAAATACAGCACAATGTTCAAGATCCGAATAAGTCAAACATAAAACAAGTAATCCAGTCCCCTGAAAAGGGAATAATTTTAATACAACATTTCACATAATTGGATGTATGTTATAGAGTACTAGAAATGGGAATTTCACCAAAGTTTGTAATTATGATACTCATTTTGAGGACCTTATTGTTTTGATAACCACAAAAGACCAAATTGTCAGCACAATTACATGTTTGTGCATAATAATTAAACTTATAAACAGGTAAAACTATTTTTCCTTTGGACTGCTCCTTTAAAGGAACACACGAAGCACCACTACCACTACAGCTTGCTGAATTGTACTTATATAGCTCTGCAATTATAATGTGGGGTTCGATAGCAGATACAAGAGGTCAGAACTACCATTACAACTCTTATGGCTCCTTACAAACCGCCTAATCAATCCCAGTATTCAAAACTGCTGTTGCAACATCCAAATAATCCATTAAATATACAAAATGTTTAGATAGCAATAGCTCCCTAATTCCCCTCCATGACAATTATGTTGTAGTAATACAGTTTATAATTAAATTTTGCTGTCCATGTGGGAAAACTAAAAAAAGGAGGTACTCTCATTTCAATCATGGTAATTCAGGGGTACAGAATATAGGTCTGACAGAGAAACTTGTTTTTCTGTAGTGTATAAAATAATTATGGACCAACATGTAATGAACATGAGACTTTATAGTCCAAATTTAATTCTGAAATTCAATTTGAAAGATAACTTGTATACACACATTACTGTGAGGTTAGAGGTTAAGGTGTGATTATTATTATTATTATTATTATTATTATTATTATTTGACAGCGCCAACTTACTCTGCAGTACCGCACAATTATTGAAAAGGGACATATAATGGCCTTAGTCAAACAAAATTGCAGTCTATGAGGATTTGAAGTAGGTAGATGTATATTCTTAGGTGATTACCCGGGGCACTTACTGGTGAGGTAGGCCACAAATATATATTTTAATAGTTGCTTACTATACAAAACTGATATGGTTTAAAAATTGCAATTTGTTTTTCAAGATATAATGCCTGTTTGGCATTGGATTTATGCATGTTTTATATATAGTGTGCTTTAAAGCAGGTCTACATAAGTCTAAGTGGCCATCACAGCTATACTTTATGGAGCATGAAATCAAAACGTATTTAACATATATAATTGCATTTATCACAGAGTTGTGGAAAAAATATAAATGCAATTAGTGTAAAACATTACAAAATTCTAAACAGTTGTTGAATAAGTTCAAGCAGTAATCACTGTGCTCGTGTTACTGCTAACAAGCAGATAATTGGAAATGGTGAGATCACATTTGGCACCTCTTTTTATAAGAAACGAGGTTATGGGTAATTATTTTTATCAGCAATATCATTAAATTACTAGAGCGATTTGCATATTTCAGGTCATAAATATGCCTCTTTTATATAAAATGTGTTGGTTAAGTTACATTCACATAACAGTGATAACAATTGGTAATATATTTAAATATATAACATATTTTGTGCTAAACTGTTGCTCTTTAGTTAAAAACAGTCCTACTTTTCTTATATATGTTTTATAGTTTTCTGCAATTATACACACAATATAGCAATCCTAATTAGGACCTAATACTTCTACTATAGCTGAAATCCAAGCTAGATTTATTTTATCCTCGGAAATTATCATAATTTGCTGAAGTACTGCTGTTCACAAGTGGAACATTAACACTTGAAAGTGCTTTATAAATAAAATTGCATAACTAGCATTCTTTGCTAAAAAAACAAACAACCCTATAACGTGGTAATATCAAGTAAAAATATCCAAAATAATTTTATGATTTTATCTTTTCACATACAGAATAGTTTTGCAATAGAAATATCTTCTTTGCAGTAAATAAAAGGAAATTTAATATCGAAATGTTAGAGCAATTGTGAGAGCAATCATGAAACAAAACACTTACTTTAACTATACTTACAGGGTTAATAAAGAGATACTCCAAACACCATTACCATTTCAGTGGTCATACACTGCACATACAGGGTGAAATAACTTTTTTGTTGTGCTTGCTCATGTCAATGATATATCTTTGCACATGCACATATTCATTGGCTGAGAGCATTTAGCTATTGCCCTTAGCCAATGAATAACTTACAGATTTATCATCTGGCTTCTACAACACTGCAGAAGCCAGATGCCGGTTTTGCCAGTGTTAAAGGAAGCTTGGCACCCAGTCGGACCCAGGTAAGAGACAAACTTTTTTTTTAAACAGACTAGAATTCAAATTATCAAAAATTCAAATAGAATTAAACATTGTGAGAAAATTTACTTTTTCAAATATATATATTTTTTTTAGAATGGCCGAATTTTAGTCATGCCCTTTTTGCTCAGCAAAATCTAGGTATGACAACCCTATTCACAAAATAATTACAAAAAAATAAGGATTAAAAATGGGCAATCATTGTACTGCAAAATAAATATTATGTATGTATTTTGCTGTTCATGGAGAATTTTTCCACCATCTGGTTCACAATTCAAGTGAAAAAAGGAGGAGCAGTAAAACATATATCTGTGAATAAAATCAACATTTAATGACTCTTCACTATCAATTCTCTTTTTTTCCCATCAACCATCTCTTTTTTGACACCACAGGAGAAATTAGTAATCATGCATCAAAACAAAAATGCTTGGCCATTGTGTGTTTTGTTTGATTAGTGATTCAGCTATATTTTGGCTCAGAATTCTGGAGTTTGACCAATTACCCAATCGGTCCAATTTAGGATTAATTGCAGTTTGGAAAAAAAATGAATGTCCAAGTCTAATTTAAATTGAAGTTCAAATCTAAATACAAAGTTGCTGAACTAGGAGCATTGCTGACTTGAAAACATTTTTGCCCTTGAATTTGAAATTCACTTTAAATTCCCCAAAATTCTCACTGTAGTGAATAACCCTGTTGAGTATATGAGACTATTTTGCTCATATACAGACATTTTTATATTATGCTGGAATATTTATGAAACAGCATCCACAAACGCCTATTGTGAATTTGACCATGGTTTAATGTATTTTTTTCACACTTGTTGTATGTAACCAAAATCATATTTCTACTTCTATACTAATAGTTTTGACCCAACCTGAAATATTGCAAGATAAAAACCATCGTATAATCTCTAAATTTCCTCTCCCTATTGTTTCTTTAAGCAGGGTCAGATTAATAGCCCATTGAACCTGGTGTGAACAATTATGATTGGCCTAATTACAGAATCTTATCGACAGAGGACACTAAAACAGTTATACCTCTCAAACATCATGTATCTGGTGGAGGTGGTGCTGGATGGAAAATTACAGAATATAGCTATATATTATATTTAAAAAAAACCATATCCTATGATATTCTCCCACTTTCATCTTCTAAATAAATATTTACCCCCTAACTGCAGTGTCAGATGAAGCCAGTTTTCAGGGGGTGGGGTAAAAGGGTGGGCCATTGATGTGAATCACATAACCAGAACCACCCAAAGAGACAAACATGCCCAAAAAGGGAGCGTGTCTGAGCAAATAATTAGATGTTTGTTTACTAAATATCCATTCAATTTCTTCAAAATGTTTTATTCACTGCTAATGAAGGCACTAATGTCCAACATTGTTTCACCATGCAGAATTTTCTAAATGTAATTCCATTGGTAATAGATGCATGATGATTCCTATTGCAATATATATTAGGATATTGATGCATATATGTAACCTCTTGGTGATGTCTGTATCAAAGAATAGTCCTAAACTACAACCCATTTCTTACAATGCATTTAAATAGATTCTGATTCATTTAAAGTTTTCTTGACACATGAGTGGACACTAATGTGTATACTTATACTTGCAATGCTATTAAATCTATCCAGCATCATTCATAGCCTTCTTTGGACATATGGTTAGATGATGATACCTTAGTGTTCTTATTTCTTCTGACCCAAAGAACTAAGTAATAGTACCCCTTAACGCTTTCTTTGTTGTTAGAGAAGCTAGCTAATGCTATACTTGTTTGTTTCTAGAGAGAGACTAACACTTGTCAAGTTCCCAGATATTTAAGTTTTTGTTTTCATGCCTGTGGAGTCAAAAGAAGCACAACACCTAGAACAACCAACCTCTTTGTCCTCCCAAAGTGTGGTCCTGTCCATAGCAAATCACAAAGCCATCACACACATTTTGTAGATGACATAGTGTTTTTGGGCATAAAAAAAGCCTGGCTATTGAACATGTACAACATATGGGTACCATCACATTTGTCTTTTAGTGTATCTTGACTTAGTGGAAGCCCAAAGAGGCAAGATAATTTGGATTTATATTGAAACATGTTTGTTAACACGTGCATGAAAAATACAAGATTGGATAGGATTTTTTACCAGAGGATGCCCATGCCAGTGTGTCAATGTTGATCAAAGAAAACTTTATTTTTCTCATTTAACTTATGTTTCACTACAGTTTGTAATTAAAATTACGTTTTCAAAGCAGACATAGTTTATGGTACATTCCTAGGTAATAAATTATTATGCCTTTTCTCAGTAAACTGAACACGAAATGTATTTCAAAGGATTTATTTTGTAATAATTGTAATTTTTGTAAAGTGTAATAATTTTTAGATACACAATAATTACACTGATGCGCAAATCATTTTAAAATATAAGTGGGATTATGGGTGTTGTATCAAACATTTGTGGTGATATATGACATACTTTTTTGCACTATGGAAATTGAATTTTCATTATTATAATTAATTATTATTATTATTATTATTATTATTATTATTTATATAGCACCATCAGATTCCGTAGCGCTGTACAATGTGTAGACTAACAGACATGTAATTGTAACCAGACAACTGGACGTACAGGAACAGGATCATCAGGAGAGATGGAGGGCCCTGCTCAATGAGCGTACATTCTAGAGGGAGTAGGGTATAGTGACACAGAGGGTAAAATTAATAAACCATTAATTAGGTTGTCATACTTTTTAATAGAAACCCTCCTGCTCTGAAATATTTTCCAGTGAACAGAGTCGATCTGCTTGTGTAAAAAATAAAAATTTCCACAACTGATGTTATAGCATGTACATTTTTTCTAGAAAAACAAACATACTGTATGTTAACATATCTTAGGAATTAGTAAAATAAGTGATGAATCACTGAACTTTCTTGAATACTACTTACAAATATTTTGTCTATAAATAAAACTGCATTCACAAACAGGGATGGTGCTTCCATAAGACCAATTAGGCAATGGCCTAGGGTGCTCTCCAAGAGGGGGTACCCACAGGGGCTGTAATACTCATCTGAATCTTCCATTAGAATATGCAGAGCTCCTGCCGCCTCTCGCTGCTCCTGCCCTCCTCCTGCTAGCTCGGGTCTTTAACAGTCCTTAAACACAGCATCTCTCCCAGAAAATTTGAAACCCGCCCAAAACATTTTAACTCTGCCCACAGCCTGCCTCTGCCCCCTCCTCCCAAGACCCTCCCTACAGTCATCATGTCCTTTAAAGAGCAGGGCCGAGCTTCCCCATGCTGCTCACCCTGTCCTGGCCCCGCACAGTCTGTGGGAGGAAGCACACACAGACTAGAAGCATGGCAGCACAGGAGGTACTACAATGAGTGAGTGGGCTAATTCCAGTGCCCCCAGCACCAACAGAGTATGTGAAGGATGGAAGAGGGCAGCTTGCTGTGTGTGTACCTGTT
The DNA here is from genome assembly GCA_933207985.1 of Pelobates cultripes. Taxonomy (NCBI): domain Eukaryota; kingdom Metazoa; phylum Chordata; class Amphibia; order Anura; family Pelobatidae; genus Pelobates; species Pelobates cultripes. The sequence goes on along the minus strand of OW240916.1, from coordinate 189,957,349 downwards.
AGGCAGTGCGAGTGTGTCTGTTAGACATTGTGTGTGTGTGTCTGTTAGATATTTTGTGTGTGTATTAGGCAGTGTGTGTGTCTTTTGGACATTGTGTGTATGTATTAGGCATTGTGTGTGTGTGTATTAGGCAAGATGTGTGTCCGTTAGACATTGTGTGTGTGTGTGTATTAGGCAGTGTGGTGTGTGTGTGTCTGTTGGACATTGTGTGTGTGTATTAGGCAGTGTGTGTGTGTGTGTCTGTTAGACATGGTGTGTGTGCATGTGCTTGTGTATTAGGCAGTGTGTGTTTCTGTTGGCATGTGCATGTAATCTTCATATAATGTATCTATAAGGCAATTTGTGAGTGTAAGGACAGGAAGATTTTTTTTTTTATTATTCTTTTAGGGCTGCCTTGGGGGGAGTTGCTGTATATCCAGGCAGGGAGTGTATCTCCTGCGGGCATACCGGTATGCTGTAAATGGGCCTAGCTGCAGTTCACAGGAAGGTATGAGGAGTTATACAAAGATACAAACAAACAATGGGTGTGTACACAAACCACAGTGCACAAAAAGTGATCAGTTAGTAATAAGCAGAAAAAAACCTCCCTGGCCGGGTAGAATTCCCCAAAGACTTCCTCTTGTCTTCAACAGTATAAATACAACATTTGTGTTGCCTCCATTCTTGTTCCTTAGGCATCAGTCCACAAAATCAGCTAACAGAACATACATAGAAACTTCAGTTCCACTAAGTGCCATTTCCCTTGTGCCAATAACTCCAGCAGATAAGCCAAGACACTATCTGACTTATACATACCTTCTAACATTCAGGACAGGGGAATCGGTATTAGGTGGGCAGGGCCCTGAGGTAACATCGCCAGGGACACATCCCTTGTCACTAGCAATGTTCATAATTGGTGGACCCATCTGGAAAAGGGGTGAGCTCACCCACAGGCAGGCTGTCTGCTTGGGCTCCAGGACCATGCAAGGAGCTCTGCTGAAGTACTGCTCACTGCACAGCATGAACATTGAAAAACGAATATTAATAGTTCATCGTTCCCAATGATATAACTTGTGAAGTAATAATGAACAATTTCATAAAATTGATAACAAATACGGAGTGTAAATTTAGACTCCACGTTCCTTGCTTTCCGCAAAATCAATAATATTTATTTTTGAGAGGCTATAAAAGAAACAAACAATACATACACAATTGATATAAGTTAGTTAGTATATGCTGTTACTAAAACTATTCATTGATTGATATGAAATTAGACTAAATTAATAGTGAAACAACCATAAACATGTGATGCAAGTTACCACTCCATTGTTCTGCAAACCAAATGTTCCTTCAGCAGATGCAGTAAGAGAAAGAAAGAGAGAATATGGTTTGGGGAGAGGGAAATTCAAGGAGCAAGAGAGAGAATGTGGTATGTTGCAGGGCTATTAACAGGATCCTTCTGCAGGACACACCAGGCTTTTTAAAGTGACTGGTTTTATTTATTACCCTATTTATTTATTACCTATACCCGATTAATATAGGTACATCAGTAAAATTCAACTAAACAGTAAGCAAAAACTAAGTAGTACATATTTTACAGTAAACTGCTTAATTCCCCATAGAAATAAAAGGGCACAGAGTGATTAAAAGGTTATTGGTGACTTATCATATGCTTATTTTCACGTATCCTGAATTTCCAGTTCATTAATAGTGTAATGTATTTTTCTATTTCTGGGCTTTTTATTTTAGGTTTTTAAATCAAAGATTAACTGTGTAACACACTTAATCTATAGGTTTGGTATCCCAGAGTGATAATTTGCACTTCAAAAGAGCACCTTTTTCTCAGGAAAAAAACCTTCACATAGTTATTTAACAGTACACATTCTTGTCATTTTTGCTTCAATAGGAATTATATATATTAAAGAAATTCTATGGTGCCATGATGGAGGGAAAAGACATTACAAAAATAGCACTCTGGTATGACAGCTTTAAAAGCATGGGATTATTTCTATTCATAATCATGAAATGAAATAAGTACTACAAAAAAACATCTATGTGTGCCTCGTTTTCAATAGGTTTGCTTCTTATGTCATAAATCCAGACTTTAAACTGACCCAAATCTTTGTATGCTCATCATGCTGTTCTGTGGACATAATTGTCTTCCAGCACCAATTAGTTCTCAACCTTTTAAGCAAGATCGTTGACTTCCTCATTATTCACTGGCAATTAATGCATAAAACAATTAGTCCCAAATGGATACTAATCTAAAATGTTAATAACCTTTTTCTTGACAAAATTGGCTTAGCTGCAAACATTTGGTTAAGACTGAAAAGACCAAAATCCAATAATTCCTCTACACACAGTTTGCAGTGCATGTCCACCACACTAGGGTATTACATCTATAAATTAAGCTAATTTATTAATGCTTCTTATTTCTTTGAACTTCTTCTTTTTTCATTTGCTCATCTCAGACAATATATCTCACTGTGCTTTCACAGCAACACTCTAATTCTGCTTTATGAAGATCCTCACTCTAATTACTTTGGTTAATTAGCTTTTCAATATCCAACACAGTTAAGAAGAATTAAAATAAAATAAAACCCACTAGGATAATTCTCTGCCCCTCACCCACCTAAGTCCAACAACATTAATGACAACCTTGAAGGTGACCCTTGTGTTTCCCACCATGAGGTCTCATTTTGATACCCTACGTGTTTAATTCACACACCCTAACTCCTCAGTCCCTGCTGAGGACAGCAGGCAATTTAGACCTGAGTGCAGCAACTAATTAAATCAATATAAGATAATGAACAGCAATTAGAGGTCCAGCTAGGCACATCTTCTCTTGTAAATACTGTTGCTCTCCCAACGGGAAGCTTTTTTCTTTTTTTTTTAAATAATCTGTGTGTATTTAATTTCCAGAAGCACTAATTCCCTAAAGAAGCAATTTGGAAAAATGATTTGTTTATCTATAAAACTGCCAAATAATTTATTTTAAACTGCCTGAGTTTTTTTTCTTTCCTTCTTACTTTTTTCGTGTGTATTTAGCAAAGGGAAAGAGTTCTTTTTTTTTCTATTTGCATTTCAATATTTTGCTAACTATTTACTTGAAGCTAATACGCTCACAATGTTACAAGTATGTCATATATGATGCTATACTAGTGATGGTTAAGCCTGGCACATACATATTCCATGATACTCATCAAGGCTCTGGGGTGCATTATGGGAAATGCAGTTCACAAACTTCTGGGATGCCAAGAATAACCAACACTGTGCTAAGGCAGAAGCATAATGTTAGAAACATTAATGAATTATTGCCCTTGATTTACATGATTCTAGCTCTTGAAATCCTTACAGTTGGTCTCTCCACATACCTCAGTAAATCTCCCTGTGTCCCCTAGTTCAACTCCATATATCCCCTAGTGTATATACCTAAATTCCTTCAGTGCATCTCTCCATATCCCCAAGAGGTCCCCATTGTATCTCTCTACACACTTATAAAACCCTTAAGCCGCACATAATTACATAAAAATTCACAGAGCCACATACAGATACATAGTGACACACACACACACTCTCTCTCTCTCTCTCTCTCTCTCTCTCTCTCCCCATATGTTCTTTATACCATCTACAAGTTTTGTGTGAATGAGAGGGGTTAGGTTATGGCATCACAACCTCTACGCCTTCAACCAAAGAATTCTGGGAGTGGGTATGTGTGACTGAAGCCAGTACCCAGACCAGCTCCACCATCCCACGAACTAGAAATTTTAATTTTGGGGATCCCAGCAGTCAGGATGAATGTGACATCATAACTGCTCTTGCCACCTGGGGATGATGCCACTGGATGGGGAAAATATCACAGAGGAGAAGCTAAAATTATGTTTCCTTGGACTCTTGTCAGTAAACAATATTTTTAAACCACTTGTTATCGAGGCTCTTCAGAAATTGTATGCATATGGGACCAACACCTTCTTTACACATTTGCTATGTATTTCTTGCACTGTAATAAAACTTGTAAAACTGAAACTATAAATACTCCCTGGATTATTCACTTAATACTAGATTTTATCTGATGAAAGTTTATATGAAAATTTTATGAAAGTGTCCAAATTTAACTCAAAGAACAAGGAATGCACATATATATTTATTGCAATACAAGTGTAAAAAATACATACAATATACAATAGTGACCACATAGGCTAAACAACTAAACAGGTATATTTACCAAATTCCACAAACCTATCTGGGCAGAAACACGAGTCAAAAACAATCCCCCAAAGTTTCGGCTCCTCCTAGTAGCCTTTATCAAGGGTATGATATCAAAAACAATCCCCCAACGTTTCGGCTCCTCCTGGTAGCATTTATCAAAAGGCTACCAGGAGGAGCCGAAACGTTGGGGGATTATTTTTGACTCGTGTTTCTGCCCAGATAGGTTTGTGGAATTTGGTAAATATACCTGTTTAGTTGTTTAGCCTATGTAGTCGCTATTGTATATTGTATGTATTTTTTACACTTGTATTGCAATAAATATATATGTATAGATAGATACTATTGTATCAGTTGGTGTGCATTCCTTGTTCTTTGAGTTATTATTATATTGGTATTTGAGGGAGTACTGTTTTGGAGTAGCACCCTTAACTATAGTGGTGGTTATATTAAGTGTCTCTCCACACGGTATATTTTGAGTGTCCAAATTTAAACCACAATTGCAATTCTCATATTTACTAAAGCCGAAATATGTCTTATATAGAAAAATGCAGTCAGAATTTGGTTGACCTGAGCGAATCTGCAACAATGCATTCAGTTTCATTTTAAATCAATGCATTCACATGCAAACCCTATACAAAGAGATTCAGAATATGCACAAACCACCTGTATTCATAAAATTCGGAAACAAATACAGAGGGCACATTGGCAAATTATCATTCACTTGCTTTTATTCATTTCAAATAATTGAAGGTTAGTGGGGCTGATAGTGGGACACTAGGTACCCCTCGTTTTATTATTTAAAGTTGAAGACCCCACTTTGCGCTAACAGGTTAGAGCTGTTCCCACCCACTCTCCAGTTATATTTTAATAGCCCCACCTGAAACCCATGTGTGGGTGTTAGGGAGAGTACTATGTCCCCTCAGGTATAATTTTAATAGCCCTCAACCACTTACCATGGGTGGGACATTAGGGTGCCTCCCATTCTTGTTTAAATAGTCCCCACCCACTCATCAAGGATGAGGCAGCATGGGGGTGGACAGTTGTATTTTCACAGAGTCCACCCCTTATTATTTTACATGCCTCATACTATGGGATGGGGTCTTTTTAATTACTGGGCAGCAATGACTGCCAATTTTTAGTTTTAAATATTTAGTCTCCACCAACTGCATGGCAGGTAGGTGCTTAGGAAGGTTAAAAATCTCTATTACAGTAATATAAAGGGACTATTGACCCGTAGGTTATTTACTTATTAATTAATAAAATATGGCGGTTGGCCAGCAAAACATTGGCAAACTGCAACATAATTTACTCTTGGGTTTTCAGAGCCTGAACTGCAAAATCATTGCACAGTTAAATGGAGTAAATTCAATATGGACTCATAGATTCATAATTTAGCTAATAACCCTGTATGTATTATTTTTCAAGATATAGATAGCATTTTCTTCTGATACCGTTGTATACAGTCACGGGAAAAAGGGAAACCTTTTTGTATTCTATGGTTTTACATATAACCACAACCATTTCCTGTATGAGTCTGTAACATTGTTGTGGAAGATTTTTTTTAATAAAATATCTCTTTATTATAATTTTATTTTGTATACAAAAATAATTAAAACAATTACATACATTTGATATCCAATTAAACATATACTTGTGCACTGTATTACATAAATTACATTTGACAAATCCAACATTGCAGCTTTCACAGAATGCGCATCATATACTACTCACCCCTTAAAAAAGCAAAAAAAAAAAAAAATATGTAAGGATATTAACTCCCAGCATTGTATTACCCCTTTCCTACATATCTTCCCTTCTTCTTGTCATCTAACACTGATGTCTCAGAGTTATATATTAAATTGGTTATTTCCTCCTGTCTAATGTCCTCTAGTCCATGGTAGCCATCTTTTGTTATGTTCTGAAATTTTACCTTTACTTAAAAATAGTATTTGCTCCAATTCATATATCTTGTCTACTGCATTTATCCCTTCATTTATAAGAGGCGTTATAGTTTGTCTCCAGTATTTAGGGATTAGGACTTTAGCTGCATTAATCAGTTTAATCAGTACAAATGTAGGGTACAATCTCATTTCCAAACCACCTAGAGATTTTATTATATTAACAATTGTTTCTCAAAAAGGGATTATGAGTGGACAAGACCACCATATATGTACAAAAATACTGATGTTGTATAGACATCACCAGCATTTATCTGAGCTGTCGGGTTGGATTTTGTGTATCATATATGGTCCTCTATACCATCTCATTAAAACTTTAATGAGTTTTCTTGAATTTTTGTTGATAATGAACATTTATAAGACAATAAGACAATCTTATACCATTGTTCGTCTGTGAAATATATATTGCAATCAAATTCCCTTTTTTTGTAATATAATGAAGCTTTTCCCTTACTTCTTTCTCTGCTATTAGTTTTTACTATGGAGGAATTTTGTCCCACCCTTCTTTACAACATTGCTTTAGTTCATTGTGGTTTGATGGCATTTGTTTATGCACAGCTCTCTTAAGGTCCCGCCACAGTATTTTTAATCAGGTTGAGGTCTGTACTTTGACTGTGCCATTGCAATACCTTTTATTTTTTTGACATCCTGTTGTCGATGTTGCTGGTGTGCTTGGGATCATTGTCTTGCTGCATGACCCAATTTTTGCCAACCTTTAGCTGACGGCCTCACATTTGACTCTAAAATACTTTGTTGTACAGAGGAGTTCATGGTTCAGGTGCTTGTGCTGATATGCTGTGATGCTGTGAATTATGGCTGAACATCTCCACTTTGTTTTCTTCTGTCCAAAGAACATTGTTTCAGAAGTTTTTTTTTCGATGCAACTTTGCAAACCTAAGCTGTGCTGCCATTTGATTTTTTAGTGAGAAGAGGATTTCTCCTGACAACCATTCCATACAAACCAAACTTGCTCAGACTTTTTCTAATTGTTCTGTCATTAACTTTAACATTTAACATGCTGAGGCCTGTAGAGTCTGAGATGTAACGCTTGTTTTTTTTTGCAATTTGTTTAAGCATTGCATGTTCTAACTTTGGGGTGAATTTGCTAGAGCGTCCACTCCTGGGAAGATTGGCAAGGTTGTCTTGAAGGTTTTTGACTTTTGAATAATCTTTATACTGCAGAATGATATACTTTACATTGTTTGGAAATGGCCTTATAACCCTGGGCAACAACAATTGCTTCTCTAAGATCATTGTCTTTCCTCCTTATCATTGTGTTAACACACATCTGAATGCTCCAGACCAGCAAACTGCTAAAACTTTGATTTTTATAGAAGTGGTCACACTTGCTGATGATCAATTAATCAAGTGCATTTGATTAGCACCACCAGTCTGCTACTTAACCTTTTAATTCATCTGGATGCAGTAATGGTATACTTCGTTTTTACACGACGTCTCCATTTTGGCTTTATTTTTGTTAAATAAACCATGACACGGTTTAATATGTTGTGTTGTAGTCCATCTGAGATTGCATTTACATAATTTTAAGACCTGCTTAGGAACAGATGATTGTTATTATGTCCTGAAATGTAAACCATAGAATTCAAAGAGTGTTTAATTTCTTTTTCCCATGACCGTATATATTATATAATATTAAGTATGAATAAAATGTAACAAATTTGAAAAAAAATAAATTAACCAAAATGTTTGCACAGTTTTGCAAATAGTTTCTACACAATGTGTGCATCTAAAGAAAAATAAACCAAAATAAACGTTTCAGTCATTATGGCAGTGGTTCCAAAAGCTTAATGGAAGTCCACTAGACCAGTGGTTCCCAAACCAATCCCCAAGGCTCAGCAACAATCCATTTATTAAGTGTTCTTGCATGGCAAGACCACTTACTATTATCTCACATATATTATTATTATAGCCAAATCTACCACCCTAACTCCTCCCACAGCTTTTACACTACATAGACAGGAATATACCAAAACGTGCGGATTGTTCCCGATTGGTGTGCTATTACTTTGTGGAACGGTTCGCTGAATGGTTCTCGAAATATTGTTGGTTTTGTGGCAAAATTGGTCCCATAAGAATGGATGGCGGAATGTTCAAAACTATAGTGGGAGCTGACAAAAGCTAGAGTGTGAGCTGAAAAATCAGGACATGATTTCTAAGCTGCCACCACTCCCTCATTTTCAAGCCCACCTACACAAATCTTATATCAAAATGTTCAGCTTTCCCTTCTGCCACTAAAAATGTCCATGGCTAAGCCATAGTCCTGATAGTTTTCACAATATGACCATTTGCTTGCAACTCACGCCGTCCTTTGACATTCATTGAAACTCCACTCTAGCCACCTCAAATTTGAAGGGCAATTTCTAAACTGCGACTGTGCCTTCATTTCTAATATTTCAGAGGCATACTTCAAAATGTAGGTCTGGGTCTTGTGATTCTCACAATATAAAGATTTTCGCTATAGGATTTATAGTTTTTAAACTACGACCGTTTGAAGATGGCAACCGACAGTGGAGTGAGCAATTTGGAGCAGTTCATTTTTAACCGCTCTTGTCTGCCCTTGCTGTAGAGTGAGTTGCCATAGGAACCCAGGTATGTGAGCAGCCAGCAGAGTGTTCCGAAACACAGAGGCTGCTAGATGACACACATTCTCTAAATTGCTGTAATTCCTACAGTTTTGATAACATAAAAGTGAGCACTATCACATTTAATAAATATATTTCCATGTTAGTCAATTTGTTAAACCTGTAACAAAAAAGCAGTTCAATGTTACAACAATACAGATAATCAATGTTTCATAAAGTTACTCTGCCCAGTCCAACCTTTCCACAGTTACTCCAGCCACTCCAACCACACAACAGTTACTCAAGCCACTCCACCCAGTTACTCTGTCCACTCTAGTTGTAGACTACTTGTGGAGGCAAGAACACCACGCAATTTCCCCAGAAATTGTAGCTTTTCTAGTTTCCATTTTCTATTCAAATGGGGATACTGACAAAACCTGCACGTTTGCTTGGTCCTGAGGACTGGTTTTGGAACCAATGGTTTATGATGTTTTTGAAATTTATAGAGCACACATTCTAAGTAGTGAATTACTCTTTTAAGGCTTAAATCTTTCAACACTGGTATACTGAGAATATAATTTTTATTGCATACACAGAATTCAAAACAGCAATATATTTTTAGTAGTAAACTAGTTTATTTGACTAAGAGAATTTTGACGCTTCTCATGTAATTTTTTGAGAATTTAGATAGTTTATATTTTCAATTTTCACCATTTGGTTTGCAAAGAAAAATTGTGCTCCATTTTGGGAAAAATTAGAAGTCATCAACTACACTTTATCCCCTTCATAGTACACCATTTGCAAAAGAAGACATTCAAAAAGGAGCATTTTAATTTCATCATCGATGTATGACAATTTTAATTATATCATCAATGTATGCCAAAATTAGCAGTTACTTTCAATGTATATAATTTTCACTTACATGTAGAACTTAAATTGTATAGACTTTATTAGTCCATACTGCTTGAGAAACTACACATTTCTGCTCTACAGGGAGTGCAGAATTATTAGGCAAATGAGTATTTTGACCACATCATCCTCTTTATGCATGTTGTCTTACTCCAAGCTGTATAGGCTCAAAAGCCTACTACCAATTAAGCATATTAGGTGATGTGCATCTCTGTAATGAGAAGGGGTGTGGTCTAATGACATCAACACCCTATATCAGGTGTGCATAATTATTAGGCAACTTCCTTTCCTTTGGCAAAATGGGTCAAAAGAAGGACTTGACAGGCTCAGAAAAGTCAAAAATAGTGAGATATCTTGCAGAGGGATGCAGCACTCTTAAAATTGCAAAGCTTCTGAAGCGTGATCATCGAACAATCAAGCGTTTCATTCAAAATAGTCAACAGGGTCGCAAGAAGCGTGTGGAAAAACCAAGGCGCAAAATAACTGCCCATGAACTGAGAAAAGTCAAGCGTGCAGCTGCCACGATGCCACTTGCCACCAGTTTGGCCATATTTCAGAGCTGCAACATCACTGGAGTGCCCAAAAGCACAAGGTGTGCAATACTCAGAGACATGGCCAAGGTAAGAAAGGCTGAAAGACGACCACCACTGAACAAGACACACAAGCTGAAACGTCAAGACTGGGCCAAGAAATATCTCAAGACTGATTTTTCTAAGGTTTTATGGACTGATGAAATGAGAGTGAGTCTTGATGGGCCAGATGGATGGGCCCGTGGCTGGATTGGTAAAAGGCAGAGAGCTCCAGTCCGACTCAGACGCCAGCAAGGTGGAGGTGGAGTACTGGTTTGGGCTGGTATCATCAAAGATGAGCTTGTGGGGCCTTTTCGGGTTGAGGATGGAGTCAAGCTCAACTCCCAGTCCTACTGCCAGTTCCTGGAAGACACCTTCTTCAAGCAGTGGTACAGGAAGAAGTCTGCATCCTTCAAGAAAAACATGATTTTCATGCAGGACAATGCTCCATCACACGCGTCCAAGTACTCCACAGCGTGGCTGGCAAGAAAGGGTATAAAAGAAGAAAATCTAATGACATGGCCTCCTTGTTCACCTGATCTGAACCCCATTGAGAACCTGTGGTCCATCATCAAATGTGAGATTTACAAGGAGGGAAAACAGTACACCTCTCTGAACAGTGTCTGGGAGGCTGTGGTTGCTGCTGCACGCAATGTTGATGGTGAACAGATCAAAACACTGACAGAATCCATGGATGGCAGGCTTTTGAGTGTCCTTGCAAAGAAAGGTGGCTATATTGGTCACTGATTTGTTTTTGTTTTGTTTTTGAATGTCAGAAATGTATATTTGTGAATGTTGAGATGTTATATTGGTTTCACTGGTAATAATAAATAATTGAAATGGGTATATATTTGTTTTTTGTTAAGTTGCCTAATAATTATGCACAGTAATAGTCACCTGCACACACAGATATCCCCCTAACATAGCTATAACTAAAAACAAACTAAAAACTACTTCCAAAAATATTCAGCTTTGATATTAATGAGTTTTTTGGGTTCATTGAGAACATGGTTGTTGTTCAATAATAAAATTAATCCTCAAAAATACAACTTGCCTAATAATTCTGCACTCCCTGTATATTTCAAGTAAACAAATGCAACACATTTATATCTTTCATAAAATATTGAGGATTTTACAAAGTGAAATGGGAGACGTGCACTAAATTTGATATACCTTTTTTTTAAGTGAAACTATTTGTATCATCATACTCACCAGCATCAAATCTTTATACTATTTTTAACAAAATGTTACCCTAAACCTATCTAACCTTAATAATCCTATATAATCCTAACTTTAGGTAACCATAACTAACCCTAAACCTATGTAACTCAAACCAAGAAAACCTTAAACTTAACTAACACTAGCTAATCTTTAGACTTATGCATGGTAAAAAAAAAATTGGTTGGTCTGAAGTGATTCGTCTACAAAAACAAACAAAAAAATTATATATATATATATATTTGTTCAACTCAGGTTTTGTCCATGTGGTATTTTGGTATTGAAAAATTTCAACCATGCAATTGTTTTGGGAAAAACTGCTCAGATGAACCATAAAGGTGTGAAATTAGACAATTTGTGTATTACAAAATACACTGAGGAGCCACAACATTAAAACCACCTGCCTAATATTGGGTAGGTCCTCCTTTTCTGCCTAAACATCACTCATGATGCGTTGGGGCATGGACTCCACAAGACCTCTGACCCTGTCCTGCGATGCAAGTTGCAAGGTGGACCATGGATCGAATTTGTTGTTTCAGCAAATCCCACAGATGCTCAATCGGATTGAAATCAGGGGAATTGGAGGCCAATGCAAATCCTTGAAGTCTGCTTAATGTTCTTCAAACCATTCCTGAACAATGTTTGCAGTGTGGCAGGATACATTATCCTGCTGAATGAAACCACTGCTTTCAGGGAACAGGAATCATAGCCATGAAGGGGTGTGCATGTTCTGCAAGTCTCTAGTTAGGTGATATGTTTCAAAATAACATCAACATGAATTCCAGGGCACAAGAGCATAACACTGCCTTCTTCCCATAGTACATCCTGCTGCAATCTCTTTTCCAGGAAAATAATGCACATGCACCCAGCCATCCAACTGATCTAAAAGAAAAAGTAATTCATCAGTCCAGGCAACCCTCTTTCTTCATGGTCCATTTCTGACACTTAAGTTGATTGTTCACAGTGAGAATGAATAACAATAATCACATTGCCTTAGCTTAGTAATGAAACATCACAAAATGGCCTCCCTAATCAGCCTTGTTAGGCATTACTCTTCTTGTCATACAGTATTCTTGTCATGGTCTTAATCAGGTCAGATAAGAGACTTTGGCCAGAGTTAACATTAGGTTCTTTATTGGTGAGTTTGGACATAGTAAAGTAGCATGAATTCCAGAAATGTGATTATAGGCAGAAGGAAAAAGGGAGAACCTATAAACGAAATTATAGGTAATGGATAAAAGATTAACCTATAAACGGAATTATAGGTAAGGTTGAAGGAGGACCTGTAAGCATTATATAGGTAAGTAGGTAGAAGAAGAAAGAGTAGAAATATAGGTTTAGGCAATATGCCCAGACAGGTTGTTACCAAGATATTATTAGACAAAGTTTAAAAAATAAAAATAAAGTAGAAAGTAAAAGATATATAAATAGACAAGCAAATCAGAAGAGATTGGAAATATATCAGAATTTCAAATAAAATAATAGTTTAGTGAATCAGCCCCCTGTTGAAAGAAGCACTGATAAAGCAGTTATATTACTCTTTGTAATATTAGTTAGTATCGTAGTTCAGGTTGGTAAAATGTAGGTTCGTAAATTGAACTTAGGGTTCAATTTAAAATGCTAACTTATAAATCATTTAATAACACTTTCCATATTACATCTGCAGAACAACTGCACTTGGCCTCTGCTCATAGTCACAGCAACTTACTATAAATGAGTGTATAGTTCCCGTGGAACTCCCTTCCTTGCACCATTTGACTCTCAACAGTTTCAAATGCATAAAAAAAAGCACTAAAAAAAAATAACTTCTTCAAGAAGGCAAATCAATTAAGTTAACAACATTCCATCCCTCTTCTTCTTCTTCACACGTCACTAACCCACTTCACTTCTTTTCCTACAACTGCAATATCTAACAATTAAGATCTCATTTTATTGTAAACTCTTCTAGCCACTAACATTTTCTATGTAAGAACACCTTTACCATTGTATTCTGTTTAATTATACCCCATTCTACATTAGAATGCAAGATCATTTGAGGCTGATTATATCCGATTCATCTTAGCCTTTTCATGCTGCAATAATTTCTGCTGCTGCTTTCGCTCTCACTGCAGCTCCATCATAGCTAGTTCAAGTGTTACATTTAAGTAAGTAGGGGGATAGTAAACCAACTTTATAATCCATCATTTGCAAAGGCACCAGAAGTCTGTATTATTGAGATAAGAAGCAGAAACTGAAAGTACTATGGTAGGCAGCAGGTCTGCTGGTACTCTATTTGATTCTGCACAACCAACTGCAACCATCGATACCTCCTCCACTACTTACACCCTTAGGCACAGCAGGGTGGATGTTGACCCTTGTACCTTGTACCATTAGGTGACAAGGAACTGGTGACTCACAGTCCTCATCATCACAGGGGCATGTCTGGCACATCTTTAAAAAAATTTGGATTTCATTCCAGGGCCATGCTAAAACAACAAAATCACCCAACTTATTGTAAAGCTGATGGCCTTTGCTCTGCAATATGTACTTCCATCATGATTCACTTAAAGCCAGAACATAATCAAAAAAATTGTGCATGGTATTGATAATGGAGGAGGTCAAAGCTTAGTAGCGTGTGAGGCAGGGAGTGGATCTGTATACGTGTTTGATGTATGCAACTTATTTGAAAAACAACTCAGCAAATTTGAGATTTCCACTGGAAAGGCAAGTCTTATGGTTTGACTAGTGTGTGCATTTATGTGTTTAACAATGTGTTGACTATGCACTGACTTCAGGTGGAAAAGGTTTTCAATTACTTTTTTTTTTCCACCATAACTTTCTTGGTTTGTGCTCTGCAAGTAATGCCAAGCCTCAATAGCAAACTAGTAACTAACCTCATGTTGATGAGTTGCATTAACAACGAAACAGCTGTCCATGAGTGGTTCACTGACTTTGCATCTCTTCCTGAGCTGTGTTTCAAAGTTGTTGTATGAAGTATAGAAAAACTCCAAGGAATCCATGTGTAAAGAGGAATAATGAGGCAAAATGTGAATCTTTGTCAAACTCATTTACATATTAGATCTCTAACTAATGTTGCTCCAATCTACCTACCCTCCCTAATACACAATGTTTCAGTCCTAACCAGACTTTTTTCAAGACTTGAAAAGTCAGGTTAGGATTGAAATGTTAACTGATATGTTTGTGAAATTTTGCATGAATAAAGTGGCGCTTTTGAATTACAAATCCTCTGAGTGTGCTGTGTTAAAGTATCTATAATCGAGACTGGGGTTTTTGAACCCAGGAAGTTAAAAGATCTATCTATCTATCTATCTATCTATGTCTGTCTGTGTGTCCATCTATCCATAAAGTTGTGTAAGAAATTTGAAATTAGTAGTGAAAAACTACATTTTTGTTAGTATATAAAAAAAAGAAGCATTTCTTTGCCTTTCTGACTGCTGGAATTCAACTATTTTATTTTACTTTTTATTTTATGAAGATCTTGTACAGGACAAATTTTTTTTGAGATGGCCCCACCCCCAGTCTGCCTCCTTGATGACATCGTCAGAATTTAGGATTTCAGCCAATCCAATGCTTTACAACAGGGAAATGATTTCTCATATATTTCCTCGTTGTCCAGTGGTGATGCTGCTGACCACTCACTGGTGGTCCAAGGAAAAGCATTTGATTGGCAAGGAGCTGGGACGGGGTGTAGTCAAACAACGGTTTGGTCAATCAGCATCTCCTCATAGAGATGCATTAAATCAATGCATCTCTATAAGGAAAATCCAGCGTCTCCATGAAGAGCATGGAGACGTTGAATGGCAGTGCTGAACAGTGTGTGGCCCTTCCCCAGGAAGCCCTCCAATGGCCATCTGAGTAGTGGCCACTGGAGATGTCCTTAGGGGGCAATGTAAACACAGAAAAGGCAGTGTTTACATGAAAATGGCTGCAGGGAATGATTATACTCATCATAACAACTACATGAAGCTGTAGTTGTTATCGTGACTATAGTGTCCCTTTAAGTTATTATTATTAAAGGGACACTGTAGTCACCAAAACAACTTTAGCAGTGTTGGTGTATAGATCAGGCCCATCCATCTCACTGCTCGATGCTCTGCTATTTAGGAGTTAAATAACTTTGTTTATGAAACCCTAGTCATACCTCCCTGCGTGTGACTTTCCCATCCTTCCTAAACACTTCCTGTAAAGAGTATTCCAAAGTTTATAATTTCTTTCTTGCTAATTCTGTTACATTTAGAATGTCTTATCTCCTGCTCTGTTAATAGCTTGCAAGACCCTGCAGGATCCTCCAGTATGTAATTAAAGCTCAATTTACAGAGCTGGAGATACAAACTTTTAAAGTAAGTTTTAATTTCATGCAGTCTGTGTCAGTCATGGCAAGTGGAAGTGTAGCTAGAGCTGCTTAAACAGAAACAAAAGTGATTTAACTCCTAATTGGCAGTGAACTGAGCAGTGAAATTTCAGAGGCATGATCTGTACACAAAAGCTGCTTCATTAAGATAAAGTTGTTTTGGTGACTATGGTGTCCCTTTAATATTATTATTTAAAAGTTGCTGTTTTTTTGTTTTGTTTTAGACTCGGTCTTTAAAATTTAAGTTATTCCTAAAAAATTTAACTTTGGTATCACTGAGATCTTAACTATGTGTTAAGAATATAAATAATGTGATCAACTAGCCATTTTAAAAAAATAATATTTTATAATCCTTTCCAAATTAGCATTAATAAATGTTTAAAAACAGCAGTAGAGTTAGAAAATGCTCTATATTACATAAGGTCTATCTCATTAAAATATTTGCCTATTCTAAAATGAACCAGCAATTAAATTAAATGTTCTACAAGTAGATTGTTTTGACTTGAATTGGTTCTGATGCAAGTTAACAGTTTTATTTTGAGAAATTGGCTTGTCAAAGTCAAGTCCTAATTTTCAATTTAATTAGAGCTGATATTTTTAGTGGCAGAGGTTTGTTTTATTTTTATTGTTCATTCTTAATTGTTTCCACTGCCTTCTGAAATACCTCATTAACTTTATGAGCTAACATAGGGTACCAAGGATTTATATTCTGCATGTATGCCCTAACATATATCTGAAAACTTTATTTCTTGTTTATAAGATATGTTTCACTAATAAAATAGCATTTACATTTATTCTTTTTGACATGACATTTGATGTTCAAAGCAAAAGTCAACGAATCTATGGCAAAGTGTGGAATTAGCCCTTAATTCAAGTAGAAAATTAATATTAGGTGTTTTTTTAAATTCTCAAATACAGAATGTGAAATATAATTGCAAATATTAAAATAAAATAATGAACATTAGTGTTCTAATTAAGCTGAAAAATAAAACCACAGTCTTTCAACTTTTACATTTTAAGAAGAAAATGTCACTTCCAGAAATTGGACATTTATTTGTACCAACATTCTCCATGTAGTCTCATACAATTATGTAACTTTTTATGATTTCTATTTGATTGCATTCATTCTCCATCAATTTTACTTTCTTTCATTCTTACTTTCTTTTCTTTTCTTTTTTTTAAATCTAGAACTGAGGTTTTAGTACATCAGCTAACTCAACCAACTTTAAAAGTTTGGTCTATGCCACTAATGCTGTACCTCAAAATTATTATTTTTTACATTTGCTATTATAACTCAGGTGTTGGTAACATATGCTACATTTAAAATTAAGCTATGTATGAACAATATATTAATGTTGAAATCATCCAACAGTTGGATGAAAGGATGACCACATAAATAATCTGTAACACACCATGAATAAAAAAAATACTTGTGTCATTTTGGAGATTGGTTCTCTGTGTTCTACATGTGGAGTTGGCTGATTGTGATTGTGAAGCTGGCTGAATTTGATTGTGTGTGAAGGCTAGCTAAGTGTGATTGTGCATGGGGTTGACTTAGTGTGATTGTATATAGAGTGGTTTGAGCTGTTTGTAGGTGAGGTTGGCTCAGTGTGATCTAGTGAGAAATTTGTTAAGTGTGATTGAGTGTGGAATTGTCGGAGTGTGCATGCAGTTGTGTATGTGTTTTATTTTTTTTATTTTTTTAAAGTGTTATAACGCCCCCTCCTGCTCACATTTCTGCATGGAAGGGGATGTATTTCCTCATTGTTCAATGATGATGCTGCTGACCACTCACCGGTGTTCCAGTGGGGGAGATCCCTGCTGACCACAGCCCTGGTGGTCCAATGGAGTAGCCTGTGGATTGCACACCAAGGAGGTACAGACAACTTAAGCACTCTGATTGCATGGCATCCGTGAAGTAGTCAGAGCACTGTTATGACAGTGTCTGGTGTGACCTTTCCCTCGTTTGTTACTTTTTGTTTTGTGCTGATTAAACCTCTTGTGGATTCTGAGCGCTTGCAGTTGCATTATTTCTATTTTTTGTTTTCATTTCTGTATTATGTTCTGATCTCTGTATTGCATGAGTATCTCTGCACTGTATAGGGAGGAGTAACATTTTGTAGGAGGAGTCTGGAACCCCACCCTCTTAATACTTTACCAGCCGCTACTGTCATAAATGTCAACCCTTAACTGCACTGATAGTAAAATAGTTGTACCTGTGGAATGCTGTGTACAGCAGATTTCTAAAAATCATACTATTTAAATAATTAGTTCCCAAATGTTAGCACTAAGAGAGTCTTATATTGTTATTGAATACATTTTACTATATTTATATTATACAATTGTCTATTAGAAGCATTGTTTCTTTGACTTTTCAGTAACTACTAAAGATATTTAATTTAGCTGTTAAAATTGAAATCTAGAACCCAGCGAATATATCAAAGGTTATTGTGAAAGTGCATGCTGTGTGATTATAAACACCATCTCTCTTGATTTTTATGATTTACATCTTATTCTATTCTGCGTAAAAATGCTAATTGTAATATCATTCTTTTTTCCCTCCTCTCATTTTTGAGACATGTGAAAATCTCAGTAGGAATTGGCTCACACTGTTTTTCAATGTCCCATTAATCTGTTTATCCATTAATCTTCTACTTCTTCATAAATATCACAGTAAACAAACTACTCCAGGACAATGAACTACAACAGTTCCAATATTGCTGCCTACATTAATGTCATGAAACCCAATGGTGCCAGATTTCTATTTCACTAATACCCTTAAGCAGTAATGCTTTACATTAAACACTTCATTAGAAAGCCTAATGGTTTTCTTTCCGTGGGTCCACTCCTCACTGTTCTGTGCTTTAGTGACAGTTTATTTTTGCATTGCTCTTTTTATATAACATATTTTCATATAAGACAGCATCTCAACAAAAGTGATGATTCTAATAATTCCCATACAGAATCAATGGAATGAGTAATAGGTCAAGACAATTATATATCTCCTAGCAGTCCAAGATTCACAGGACTGTCCTTGTTAATTCCCTGGGGACATAAGAGATATAGCCCCAAACAGCATTACGCAAGCACATTAAAAGATGTATTGGCACTATGCCCAGATGTTGCGGCTCCTGACCCGCTGGGTGCCGCGGCCTACCCGATCGGCACGGTCTCGCCGACACCACGAGCTTACCTGCTCGTTGGCAAGCCGGGAGCTGCTCCGCTGTCTTCTCTGGGCATTTGGCCCAAATCAAAGATGGCACGGACCACTTGGCCGTGTCCATCTTAAGCTCCGCCCCTCTAATGAATACAAACGTGCGTGTGACGTCACGATGTCAACGCACGCGCACATTCTGGGGTCAGAGGTCACCCTCTGACCAATCAGAATCCAGACAGGGATATTTAAATCCCTAATTCACTTTACTTCCTTGCCCTGTCGTGGTTTCCTGTTCCTGGTTCCCGAGAGTGCGTTTATCTTTGTGAAACTGATTTTCTGGTATCCTGATCTTGGCTTTTCCCTGGTTATTCTGAATTCTGGTTCCCCTGACTTGGCTTGTGCAAATGGTATTTGAGTATTTCTGGCTTCCTTGACCTCGGCTTTCCCTTTGACCATTCTCTATCTCTAGCGTATTAGTCCAGCCATTCTAAAGTTCGGTTTACGCTCTGTATTTTTATTTTCCTTTTCTTTTGTATGTATATATTTATTTGGTCCACACTAGCTGCAGTGACACCAGAGTACTCCAAAGTAATCTGTACGTGTCTTGTCTTAATGGGATCGGCCATACAGCTTGCTAGTCAGCCTAGGGTGAGAGAGACCCCTTCTCTTTCAAGATGGAATCAACCATTTTGGGCATCGCTAGTGACTCAAGTCTTCTTACTGACACGCCCCTATAGGACCCCCTACCCATTGTCACAATTTCATATCTCCCAATTTGGGGAGGTATAAAATTATTGCATACATTGTATAGTTGATGATCGCCCATAATTACATTTCCGCTGCTCTGATTTACATAATTCAAATTGAAGACTTTGAGAATTTAGAGAAGTACATCATTCTAGTAAGTAAAACTTTAAATTAAATATGTATTATTTGCATGATAAAATTTGATAATTAATTGTATACAAAAGCAAATGTAAATTGTGGAAACAAAAACTATGTGAATGATTTATGTAAACTAAAGTTCACTATTTTTCCCACTTGGCCAGTTTCTCTTTTCTTTCTCTATTACTGAAATATTAAAATTAAAAGTTTTGTTCTGACCTTAATTTTGATTACTATCTATACCCAGGTTTATGAGTTAAATGACTCATGTAGCATATTTATATACAAGTGTAGACGTGTTGTAAAAATAGCAGTGCTGTACTGTGACAAACCCTGCTTCAATACTACAATAATAAGCATATTTTGAACTTGAACCTCTCCCAAATTACATGGAAAACAAGTTTTAGTGTTAACTAGTATATTTCAGCATTACATATTTTAGCACTGTGTTATTTTACTTGCAGATTATTTTTAGGGTAATAAACATTGATTTTAATTAATGGAAGCTGGTACTGAGTGAGGTTGGGTGTCACTTATTTAAAAACACCTAAGCATTATCCCTAGTGCTAAGGAGACTGCACCTGTTTTACTTAATTATTTATGGCTATAAATTAAATATCCAAAAATGTATATTTAAATATGCAACTATTATCTAGAAAAAAAATGCAGCAAAATATATTTCTGGTGGTTAAAACAGGATGCTCAACAATACAAGAAAGGTCCAAGTAGTCAGACTGCAAAAGAGAAAGCTCATTAACAGTTAACAATGAAAGGCTAGAACTTGTAAATCTAAATAGACACATTCACAGCCCATTATCTTTAACAATAAAAGGTGAAAATGGAATCCAGGGTATATATGATAAGCAACATGAATGCAAGGCCAGCAGGTAACTCAACTGACAAGTTAGCCAGCTCCAAATCATTGGCATATAAATTCAGAATGGCGACTGTGAACAGCCTATTAATTCCCTTCTTTAAACAAATACTCTGACTAGCAAAATAACCTTTGATTGAGAAAGTACAATAGCAAACATAATAATAGCACTAGTCATTGCATTTGAGACTGTTTACACACATCCTATTAAATTTTAGTAAATGTCAACATTCTCACACCGTTATTCACTTCATTTATATCATTATACAATTTATAGAAAACATTAAGACTTACCATACAATATAGTGCAAGCAACTGGTATGGGGTTTCACTGATCAATGATCTCCAAAAGTTATCAACGTGGCTCCAGGAGCTCCAGTGTTTTACACATCAAAGAAGTTTCTTAGCTTAGCAAGGTCGGTGAGATAGATGTAATAGTGCTATATACAAGCAAATAGTATATGAAACGAGTTGTGCTCATAATTTATAAATAATACCCATACAGTTTACTAATAAAGCAGCACAACTGTGTATTTTGTTATAGTAACATAGTGTCTGCAAGGTAGCAAGATTAAAGTAAAAGAACCAATCTAAGGTGACAAGTAGAGCACTATTTAAATAGACACATAATTACTGACATAAGCTTTCAATGATATACATTTATATATACAATTTTTATATATATATATATATATATATATATATTACCAATGAAAATCTAAATGTATCTGGAAAAAAAAATATAGTGTAGATAGGATTAGCCGTATTAGTCCAGTAGACAAGATGCCAAAATACCAGAGTATTGCAGTATGCAATGATACCTTTTTTATTGGGTGAATATAATATTTCCAGGACACGCTGAGGAAGACCTGAGGAAGAGAGGAAAACTCTCGAAAGCTTGTCTTATAATATATAATTTTAACTTGGTACCCTTAATTGTGGCATCAACATGCCACTTAAATATACCCCATTAGGGAGCTAATTATACTCCCTATAATATATACGTATACTTAGTATGTACTTAGGTGGCATGTTGATGCCACAATTAAGGGTACCAAGTTAAAAGATCACAATTTAGAAAGGATTAATTTTGCTCTTTCCTCAGTTTAGTAGATAACTCTCTAATTTGCTATATTTGTGGTTGAATTGTCATATTTAGGGATTCCAAATTAAGGAGATATCTAATAAACAGTTGAAAGATCAAAGTTAAGACAAGCACCTTTCTTATGTTTTTTTCTTTGAGTTGTTTAGTGGATATTAACTCCTTAATTTGATATCCTTTTCAAAATTAATGGATTTGTTTTGTTTTATTTCAGTTTCTATCGATTTAGAAATTTTGGACATTTCCCAATTGCTGAATTTGGTTGAATTTATGCAAAATTTGTTTTGAAATAAGACAAACTCCATTAACTATAGTAAATTTCTATGTATAATAAATAAGGCTAGCAGCTCCATGAGTAAGTGTATATCTATACAGGAAAGTCGTCCTGTAAGAAAGGTGGCTATTCATTTACAAATTAAAGCTAGTCTGATACATGTACATGAAATACATAGGAAATGGTTAACAGCAATGTCACCACATCCCCTCACTTTTTCTCGTTCTTTGTTGCTCAGTTTTTTCAGCAAAACCGCTCAAAAGACAAAAAAAACACAAAAAAAAAAAAACACACACACATGTATTAATACATGCGAAGCAAAAACCAAGAATGTTATGGTGGGGAAAAATTGTGATTGAAAACCCCTTCCAACTGAAGTCAGTGGATAGTTAATATAATCTTAAACACAGATCTGCACACCAGTCAAGCCATCAGACTTGGGCATATGCAAATTAGTTCAAAAAAGAATCAAATTTTTGCCTCATTATTCCATTTTAAACATGGATTCGTTGGACGTTGTATTTGCTATATCCAACAGCTTTGAAACACAACTCAGGAAGAGATGCAAAACTAGTGAACCACGAATGGACAGCTGTTTCGTTGTTAATACAACTCATCAGCATGAGGTTGGTTACTGGCTTGCTATTGAGACTTGGCGATACTTGAGAAGCAAAAACCAAGAAACCATCTCTTCCTGAGTTGTGTAAGCAACAAGCTATTTCAAGCCACACAGCTTGACCATTTTACCACCAAAACACTGCCAAAATATTTTTAATTTGTATTTGTGTTTTTATGTATATATTGCATTTTCATGGTGACTATCACAGTACTCATATGCTCAACTACTGTAAAGACTTTAAATGTGTATGTTGTTACCCCACTGAGTATAGCAATACACCTATTGTGGGGAAAACATAATAAAAGACCTACATACCTAAGAAGGGTAAAGAACAAAATGAAAAGTATTGAAAAGAATGCTGGGTGCATTTGCATCTATACCGAGACACTCAATATCAAAATGTTTTTGCTGACAATGTTTGCTGTATTACCTTCAATCTGCACTGTGGAAGAGGAAGAGGCAGAGGCAAAGTCATATGCCAGGCCTACCATGTTAACATAAGATTTCTTGAAATAAACATACATAGTTTACCATAATGCAACATTTTTTAATTTTATGCTTAAGTAAAAAAAAAAAAAAATCACAGTTTCTTTCCAAAGAACTTCAAGATGTCAGTGAAAGATAAGTTGAACAACAAAGTTCATCCATCAAACAGCAAATCATACAATTACATTTATAAATACTTAGCAGTACTGTACAATAGGAACAGGGCAATATTTAACAAGGGGCAGAAGGGGCAGCTGCCCTGGGCCCAGTTATTCCTGGGGACCCAAAGCAGCTGCCCCTTGCGCCCCTAGAGCCCAATGAGCCTGCAACAATTTAATCATGGGCCCGTGACCCTTTAAAATTCACATGTGTGTCTGTATGTTTCTGAGTGTGTGTGCTGCTGTGCATGCACCCCTGCATTCCATTGCCAACACAGCACTTGCATTTCAATGTAATACACCCCTGTCTCCCCCCACATACACAGTCACACCCCCGACACACACTGTCAAGCCCTACAGACTGTCAACCCCAACACATATACTATAACCATTCCTCATACACTGTTACCTCCTTCACTCTGCCACACTTACATTAACTCCCCTAATCCTGACACACTCACCCATGCCACACTCACCTCATAACATTAACCCCTCCAATTCTGTCATAGCCATCTCCCTAACTTTGTCACATAAAGCTCCTTTAATCGTGTCATGCTCATCTCTCCTCACTCTGTTAAACTCCCTCCTACAACCATGCCACATTCACCCCAACTGTGTAATGCTCACCCTCCACCCATGCCACACCACCCTGTCACATTAACTCCCCTAATCCTGACACACTTATCCCCTCTCGCCCTGTCACACTCCCTGCTCCAAGCATGTCACGGCCACCCCCAACCCTTTTATGCTCACTCTATCACACTCACCACCCAAACCTGTCTCATTCATACCTCTGGCCCTGTAACAGTCACCTTTCCACAGTTAACCCTTTACCCACCCTGTCACAGTCACCCCCAGAAGACAGTCATCTTACACACACAGTCGTGAAACATAGCTGGGCCATAAACACAATGCACAAAAGCCATAGGCAGCCCCCCATACACACAACACTTTGCAAACAGTTACCCCACACACAAATGGCCCCGGACACAAACATGCCCATGGTCACAGAGACATACATTCGAACACAAGGATACTCACTGTCAGACTCGCTCTCAGACACAGTGACTGTGATGGTTATTAATGGGCAAACTTACTGTGGTATTTATTAATTGAAAAACTGACTGTGTTATTTAGCAATGGGCACGTGGTTGTTTTTTTTATGGGCATCTGGTTTGGCATATGTTTAATGAGCAAATTGACTGCGGTATATTTTTAATGGGAAATCTGACTGTGGCATTTTCTGTGGGACAAAATGACACTGGCAACAGGCTAGTTTAGTGTATTGTTAAAATGTTAAAGGCAGTGTGACCTTTTGGCAAGTGTGCTGGAGCATGATGACCCTGTGGCCATATATTTTTGCTTGTGGTGTGCCCTGGACTTCTGGGAAAGGCTTTTGTGTGTTTTGGGTGAGAAAAGGTTGAGGAGCACTGATATTTGCGGTTAGTTTTTTTGTGGGTTTTTTTTTTGTATGTTGGGGTGGAGGGATTATTGCATGCTAAGGGGTCGGAGGGTGGGGGAAGGATGCCCAATCAAATGCTTGCCTATCTATATTAAAGATGACCTTGAATAGGCAACAAATAAAACATTTATTTCTAACAAAACATGTATGACATACAGGAATAAAAGTGAAGAGCTTAGATCCTAAAGAGATGAGGAACAGATACACTAAGGGAAGCAAGGGAATCAAGTGTTGTGGATGTATCTGAGAATGGGGGGGGTGTCTGGGAGGAGCAAGCACAGTAAGTGTGATATGGCAAAGGAAGGTTCTAGTTGGTGTACAATATTTTAAGAAAAGTCAGTAAGCAAATTCACACATAAAGCCTTTAATATATTTATTAAAAATAAGGTAATTTACAAACCCATAAAGTAGAACAATTGTAAAAGTATATATGCTTGTCATAAAATTAAGTAAAAATAACATACCAATGCCAATTGTAGATACAGTATCTATCCATAGAGATCAAGAAGAATATCATATTACAAGACTTGACAAATGTGATTAGAATCTAGGAGCCAGCTAAAAATGTTAGGAGCCATTTTTGTTTTTATTAACAAAGCTTAATTTTCAACAACAAAAACACAATTCTTAAAAGGGGCTTAATGTACTGGTTCTGGTATCTATAGCTTGCCCCTGCATGCTTTTCAATGTAAATACTGCCTTTTCAAGGATGGCCATAAGAGGTGCTTCCTAGTCTAATGCTGCAGTGTGCAGCACCTATGTTCAACATCTCCACTCTCTGCATGGAGACATTGAACTTTCCCCATATTGATGCATTCATCAATGCATCTCTATGAGGAGATGCTGATTGGTGCAGAGCAATGACAGTCCCACTGACAGACACATACACTCACTGACAAACACATACACTCATTGACAGACACTCAATCACAGACACTCACTGAATCATCGTAGTCATGTGACTGTGACATCAATATATTAGTCACATGATAGATATTACGTTCATGTGACTGTGACATCAAGCAGACACAAGGACCTCTGTCTACACTTGAAAAAATATATTCTAGAAACTAAACACGTCTGAGATTCATTTTTACAGAGACACTCTAGGCATCCAGATCACTTCAGCTCATTGAAGGTGTCTAGGTACAGTGTCCCTATTGCACTTAGTGCTGCAATGTAAACCACTGTAATTCCAGAGAAACTGTAATATTATACTCTTGATTTCTTTCAACTGAATACATCAGAATAACACCATATGGAGCCTGGACACATATATCCTGGGTGGGGATTGTACCAACTCTATTAATCACCAATTTCCATTCTGCTCCATTAATTGTAAGTAGTAACTCTTTGCTTTGTGCACACGTATAATATACAATGAGTGCTATTATTTTTGTATCATTTGTTTTAGGAATTATGTTTCAATTTTTACTCATACGAATGCTTTGGTAGGGGCAATGGAGTGGTTTTATCTAACATTCTACTTTTATAGAAATGAAACCTATTAAGGATCATATTTCAGGCTGTTATGCAGCTTATAGATATAACACGTGGCAACAAGGCTTAATTTCTTGTTGTCACACTTTGGTTTACTCTCAGTTTGGTGCAGTACCTCACAGGGCAATTACCTGGCTTTGGTAATATTGCAGGCTGCTGCACCCAGACTGAGATCTCTCTCTGTTCCCAGTTGGCCTTACTTTGTAATTAACTTCTCCCTATTTAGTTGAGCCTCACTCCTTCTTTTTTACTACATTCTACTACTTTTTTACTACTTTCTAGGTTCAACCCTATAGAGGTTGCTGCACTAGTCAGCACCCCTTCCCGATCAGGCCCTTGACACTGGACCAAGGGAGATCCAGGTATCATTTTCTAACTGGGGTGCAACTATGTCAACTTGGTTTAGTGTCCCCATGCTGACTTTAAACAGTGTACAGCTGCTCAACTTCCATGTTCAGTCATGGATCAGTGATGTCCTTAATGATGCCCCTGTGGATTCCCTCGACAGGGGGAGTCCTGTAGGGTCTAAAAGACCCTGACTGAGTAATCTTGCATGCTTTATGTGGAAAATGATCGGCTCGGCATAATTCATCAGGATGCATGAGAATTAGCAGCACAGAGGAAGTTCTTACCTCTCATGCTGGATCACACTTTTCCCAGCACTCATAGAGAGAGAGGGTCATTGACTGAATGCATCCTCACTGCTTTAGGGTTTAAGAAGCATTAAAATTAGGGTTGGTATAGATGTAGGTCTGGGTTGGTTTAGGGTAAGGGTTTGTGTAAGAGTTACTGTAGGATTAAGGTTAGAGTTAGTGGTTTAGGCTTAGGTTTATGTTAAGGATAGTGTGTTAGAGTTGAGGTTAAAGTTAATAGATTTATGTAAGTGTTAATACTAGGGTTAGTGTGCTGAAGTTAATGTGTCAGTAATAGCATATTTAGGATTAGGAGTGTTTTAAGATTGAGGGAGTTGATTTAGAAAGTGTTCAACTTTAAGGTACTGTTATTCTCAGCCAAGCTTTGGTTGCCTTAGAGGTATTTGAGTTACCGTCAGACTTGAAGATTTACAAATACAAACAACCAAGTCCTGCGCTCAAGCTCCCATCACTCCTGGTCGGCAGCAATGACCAAAGTACACATCACCCCCAATACATACAGTAAAAAACAAAGAAAAGAAGTTACCTGTGCTCTTGTAGATTTGTTTTGTTCCAGACTGTAATTTGAATGAATATGGACCAATCCGATGATCATTTGAATTCTTGAAGTATGATTCGAAATGTAGAAGAAACACAAACCAAACATAACGCACAGTGGTTGAGCTATCATTTTGACTTTTGATTTTTAATTCCTACCCTTGGAGCTAATAAGAGACATGATTGATGGAAAAAAGGATGATTGATGGTTTGGGGACAGTCACAAAATATTTATTTTCTGGACAGTTCAATTGACAAGTGAATCATAAATTCCATTTGATCAATAAATGCATATAATAATGCATTCATTACTTAATCTGTTTACTGCAAAATCTACACTATTTAAATTATGTATTTATTTTGTAGTAAACTGATAGGCCTATTTTCACACCATTTTGGTTGGTTTTATTTTTGTTATTGAACTTCTGGTAAGCCTAACCAACATATGACAAAATTTGTCTCGAAAAAAAATAGAAAAAAATGGTTTGGCCAAAATGTATTTTCTTGCTGTGCATAAGTCTAATTACAGTCCATATAATCTTTGGGCCTTGACAAAGGGGGCAAGCTACAGTGCCAGGAAAACGAGTTTGTTTTCCTGGCACTATAGTTTCCTTTTAAGCCCCAAAAAGTCCAAAAGGCCAAAATTGCAAAACAAAACTTAAAATAAAACACAACTCAACAAAAAAAAAAAGCTATGTGAATCCTTTGAGATTTTCATACAGTAATTACTTTCCAGTTGCTAGTATTTAGTTACAGTTTTTAGTTACAATGAGCAGCTGTTGGCTGGTCACTGTTCAATAGACACACCCCAGCTATGACTTTGCATGTGGAGGTATAAGACGGTCATATTTACCACACTTTCTAATGTGGCGGCTGGATAGCAAATTCAGGCTTGTTCCCAGTCTCATTTGTAATATCTGGACATTGTTAAATAGTGTGAACAATGCCTGGATTTTGCAGTCCATGTAGCACTGCACAGCACCCCACAGTTTGCCCCATTTGATAGACATTTAGACTTTAGTGAATAGTCCTAATGGTGTCT
This sequence comes from Pelobates cultripes, assembly GCA_933207985.1. Taxonomy (NCBI): domain Eukaryota; kingdom Metazoa; phylum Chordata; class Amphibia; order Anura; family Pelobatidae; genus Pelobates; species Pelobates cultripes. The sequence goes on along the minus strand of OW240916.1, from coordinate 189,928,825 downwards.
GTACTTGCAAATTATATGTCCCTGTGCAGTAACTGAAATGCCTAAAGTTCTAAAATACCCCAAAATTTAACATGGCCCAACATCAGTATTTTGTGTTTAAAAGAAACTTAAGTGGCTAGGTATGGCCCTACAATTCCCCCACAATTTTGCAAAGATATTCAATGAGTTCATTCTGTGCTCACCATACTGAGCACAAATAAGTGGGGCTTCTTTACCTAAAACAGGACTGTAAAATACATGGCTATTTTGCAATGGTCATGTAAAAATTCGAGAAAAAAAATGGCCCCATAGTAAGACTAAAAATAAAACCATATGAGATACCTCCAGGTGTCTAGTTGCAAAAATGGTATGTATTTACGGAGAAAGTGGATTTTGTGATGCACTAAAATGTCTTAAAGGAACACTATAAACACCCAGACCACTTCATCTCAATGAAGTGGTCTGGGTGCCATGTGCCCCTATTTCAGTCTTGCAGGTATAAACATTACTGTTTTGCAGGAACAGAAATGTTTTCTTTGCATGGCTAACCTAGAGGCTGTCCATATGAGGCTGTCAGAGGTGGAGCTTCTCAGAGGATGACTAGTGCTGTGAGGGAAAAAAAGGTAGACAAATACCTTTTTTTAACCCTGGCAGCACTGGCACTATTATCTAAAAGGTGAATAGGGCACTAAAGCATTAGTAATACATATTTGTATTTTTAACATTATAGTGTTCCTTTAAAATGGGGCACATCTATTTGTCAGAATGTCAATTGTGTGCATTTAAAAATATGAAACAAAATAAATAATCCTAAATTTTTATTCTGAAAACTGTTGGGGTTAATATTGCACTGTTCTCATAGTAATTTGCTAAAACATAAGTTAAAATCAAAGACATATTGTGTACTCTTAAAATAAGGCTTAAAATAAGCAAACATATTTGGGGGTAATTAACTAGTAAAGACCTGGTCTATCATACACTTTCTTCCACAAACCTGCTTCCCTATCCTATTTGTTAATACATTTTATTATGTTAAAGCAGTAGAACTCTTGCCCTTTCCTTCCCTGTCCATTAATTTGAGGAATAAGGGGGTTAACATATAACTGTGGCAATACCCTATCCCTTTAAATATAAAGAAGCTTACACTTAGACAGGTAACTAAAAATTGGATCATGGACAATGCATTTTCTTTTCTTCCTTTTAATACACCTATCATTGTTGCATCCCTTCTTAGTGAAATGTCTGCAAATAAATTAAAAGATTATAACATAAATATATAAAAATAATATATAATAATAATAATAATTTGCATACGAAGAAGTAGGTATTTTTATATCATTTAAAATATTTTTGATATTGGTAATGAATCCTCACTGCACATTTTAATGACAAGATTTGTTATTGTTAGTACTACAATTAATAAGCTTAAGCAATGCACTAACAAAGAAATTAGAATGTAACACAAACATCGTTTTCTATAATGAAAGGTACAGTTGAGAGCTTTGTATAGAAATGCCCAGTGAAAATTTTTAGTCCCTCTTATGTTAGAAAATTACATTAAACCTATTTTATATTTTCTCTTTTTTACTATATTTGGACTACTGTTTCTTTACTCTATCAATGATATAAAGTGAAAAAAAATCTGCATGAAGTGAATCAGCAAGGCCATTTCAGAAGAGCCCAAGAAGGAATAAGAGACCCTATCACCTAAAGAGACTTATCAATTATTATCTCTGACCATATTTCTTCAGAGGTTGATTGTTTCAAGCAGTCTGACATCTCATATAGCTTTAAATTACTCAGAACCAGGATGCCTTACAAGATAGCAGTAAAATCAGGAGAGTATTGGGCAATGTAATTATAGTATGGAAATGATGTTGATCAGTCATGCAGGGAGCAGACCTTGAATCAAATCCCCCTCCTCTTGCTCATTCTTCCCCCGCATTTCACCAGAGCCACAGCAATTGACAAACTTGAATATCACAGCATTCAGCTACTCTGAAGCATAGGCATGACTTATGTATTGCTACATATCCAGTACATATCCATGCATAACAAGAGAGCTGTTTCACTTCTGTTTGCTTTAAATTCCTATGATATCCGACAAGATCTTTTTATGTATGCAGAGAATGTTATCTGTCTATCTATCTATTGCTATCTAATGATTTGTTGCATAAAAAATGCTAAAGAATGAAATGTTAATTATCGAAACTGAAAATGTTCACCAAACTGTTTTCATTGGTATACATACTTCTTACTTGCTGGAAACCTTATTTTTGCTTAGGAGGATTTATATATGTTCTCGCTTTTTTAGGTTTATGAATACAAAGCTTAAAACATTTGACATAAGGCAAATACTATTTACCCACTTTAAAAAAATTCTATCTATCTGTCACTTTTTATACTTTGCATTAAAATTGTCACAATGTAATATTAATATGAGCTATTAATAAACCTTTAGGCACTGCACAAAGAGAAGTAGAACATAAATACACCAGGTAAATTTAAACATATGGAAACGGGTTATATTCACAGTGGTGCATGCTGGAGGTTACAATATACAATAGGTATTTTTGGTATATTTTAATTAATTTTAAACCAAAAAAAAGCAATTATACACAAGAGTTTAGCTTTTACTACATTTTGTTCTTATTAAAGTCAACTCTAATGGTGGCTAATCATAGGAGCCAAATTTACACATACACACATTTATTTCTAACTTATATACAAATGTTGCTAGCTCAAGCCCTAGAACTCACTTCCAGCATCTACAAGTATTATAAGACCAAGTGCTTGATACTGAAGTCAATCCCCACAATTGTGCACCAGCCCCCATCCTCAACTAGCTGACTTTGCAAGTGGCAACAGGAAGAGGAAAGGAAATGACAGCCTTATGCATAAATAAACTTAATAGTCCAAACTTTCAGAGCCAAGTGCTAGTAGGCTTGAAATGAACTGTATTCCATGATTGATAGTCATTTTGCGTGTTTGTGTGCCTGTCAGGGAGTTTATTTGTAATGAGTTTGCATGTCAGTGATAGGCACATTTTCCTGACATTTGTTTCAAAAATCAAGTGACAAAAAGTAACCAATAGAGCAAAAAAGAGGAGGGCAGCATACAATTATATTTATATATTTGTAAATTATATATTTAACATATATGTAATATAGAAATATAGATTTTTTTTTTATTGCTCCTCCTTTATTTACCACTATTTTCCAATTCTCACAGTGAATTATGTCAATCATCATTTTCCCATCAATCATCTCTTTTTTGGCACCACAGGCAGAATTCTGAATCATAAAACAAACAAAACTGTTTGTCCATTGCCCATTTTGTTTGTTTTGTGATTCATCCATATAACGTTTTGAAACTAAAGGATTAGAAGAACTGACAGAATTTGGACAAAACGCAATTTGTCTATATATATTTATATTTGTGGTGGGAATGAAAAGGCTGAGGCATTTAATAAGGATTAAATTATACAAATAAAAGCAAGTTGGTTGAGGTATGCAGAAAAGGGTAGGGCCTGAAAAAGAGGGCCCACCTATTGAAGAAGGATATATCAAAAGGGAGAGGTGGGTGGGTTTACAAAAATGTTGTCAGGACGCCAGTAGGAGCTTAGGAGGAGGGAGTAGATATAGGTTGGCATCATACCCCTCCCTCAAATCCAGGCATCCTGCTTTAACATTTGTGGTCAGATTCAAAAGGGGTAGGGCCTGAAAAAGAGGGCAAAAATATTAAACTTACCTAAATTCATAACTACGTCATAACAAAGCCCGGTAGTGTGTAAGCGTGCTTCTACTTACATTAATAAAGCAAATGAGTATACTGTAAAAACGTTCAGGTTTTTAGAAAGAAAGCATTAAGGAATTGAACGTTTCAGTAATGAAAAAATGAAAAATAATATACCGTAACCCTGTGCTATAAGGCAATTAAATGTAGATTAGAAGCAGTGCTTCGTACTAGTTGCGGTAAGGAAATACTGACTTCGTAAGGCTCATGTCTCGGTTCATGTTCGGAAACTGATTACAGGCATATCCCGCTTTACGTACCTTCTCAAGGACATACCCGCGAGTGTACGTAAAGGTTCAAGTGCAATTCCTACCACCAAATACCACCTCACTATTGCAGCCCATGGATCAATGTGTCATAGCTGCCTTTAAGTTGAACTACTTAAAAAGAACATTCAGTAATTGTATTGCAGCAATAGACAAATAAGAAGGAGCAGGTAAAAAAAGTCCTATCCAAATTCTGGAAAAGCTACAACATCTTGGATTGAATTAAAACTGTATGAGATGCTTGGAAAGACATAAAGGAAACCACAATGAGGGCTGGAAAAATCATGCCCACCGTTAGTTGATGATTCCGAAGGCTTTGAAGATCATGTAGCTAATGTTACTGAAAATATTGTAGAGATGGCAAGGCAGATAGAGCTGGAAGTGGAACCAGAAGATGTTGCTGAACTGCTTGCATCCCACACTGAGCCCCTCAGCAATTAAGATCTTCTAGAACTTGAAGATGAGAGAGAAGAAGAAGGGCAGGATGGGGTTGAGATCATTGAACAGCCTGAAGTCTTAACTACAAAACTTATCTTTGAAGCTTTCTGTCATCTTGATAGCACCATGGCTCTTTTTGAAAAGCATGATAGGGATTTTGAACGAAGTTCCAAAGTCAATGCTAACATTTCAGGGGCTTATGCCTGTTTCAAAGAAATCTACAGGGAAAATAAGAGAGCTACTCTTCAAACCTCCATAGACACTTACTTTTCTAAAAGTCCATCAGCACACAGATCATCAACATTGACTGACAGTCATTTTTATCCCAGATCATCATCAACTAACAGTCCATTTCCTGCTCTGACATCACCACCACATCTTGCTCCTACTCTTATTGCTACTTGTAGTACACCCAATTTGCCAGCAAAAAAGCATCTCGCCTTTGAAGACGACTTGTAAAATAGAAAACCTGTATGCCTTCATCCTTCCAACTACAATAAATTATCTCAGCTGCCATGGCCTTGCGACAATAATCAAATGGGGTAAGCTTACAATTTTTCTTTTAATATTGTGTTTATTTTAGTTATCACTGCATTATTTATATCAGATATGCCCGTACTTGACTATTGCAATGCAGTACATGCATTGGGCAGTGAAAAGGGGTATTGCTTCACTTTAAGTACATTTTCATTTTACATTCATGCTCTGGTCCCATTGTGTACTTAAAAGTGGGGTATGCCTGTATCAAAAAAGCTCATAGACCACTAAAATCCCTTATTCTATATCTCCTTTCCTCTGTTGTTCCTAGTACTGTGGTAGCATTTATAACTACACCTGAAAGAGGAAAGAAATATGTTAGTGAAAGCAAAAGTATAACTTTCTAGCACTGGTTGAACTATGTTATGTCAAGTGGCAAAGCAATTAATCTAAACTAGTAACTTGGGAACCTAACTAACCAAGTGGCGATGATAGGCTCTATCTATGATTTGGCAAGTTGGGTAGGTTAGCCATCGAGCATTGTGGTGGGGTGTTGGCCTGTCAGTGATGCTTAACAAGATTCAAGTAAGGTTGGCTGTGCCAGGTGATGCCCTAACTACTTTGCCAAGAGGGCAGAGATGTGAAGCACTAACTATGATTTGGCCCAATAGGCAAAATACCTCCATAGCTGAGGAGTAGGCTTCGCGGGACAGTTATGTAATGGCACTAAAAGCCAAAAACATATGGCCACCTAGCATACCCTAACAGACAGACCAAACTAAAGGTAATGATCTGTTGATTAAGTGGTTGTTGTAAGGGCATAGGCGTGCACAGCCTATTGCATTAGGGTGTGCACCCTAAAGCACAAACACACGCCGCGCGTGTATGTATATATATATATATATATATATATATATATATATATATACACACACACACACACACACACATACATACACTGCTGTCTGTTTTTGTACTGTTGTACTGTTAGTGTGTTTAGTGGGGGATCTGTGTGTGTAAGGGTGCTGTGTGTGAGGGTGCTGTTAGTGTGATGTGTGTGTGAGGGTGCTGGTAGTGTGCTATGTGGGTGAGGGTGTTTGTGTGTTTGTGAGGGTGCTGTTTGTGTGCTGTGTGTGAGGGTGCTGGTAGTGTGCTGTGTGTGTGTGTTAGGATCCTGTTAGTGTGCTGTGTGTGGGTGCTGTGTGTGTGAGGGTGCAGTTTCTGTGCTGTGTGTTTGAGAGGGTGCTGTTGGTGTGCTGTGTGTGAGGGTGCTGTATATGTGTAGGTGCTGTGTGTGCTCTTTGTGTGCTGTATGTGTATAGGTGCTGTGTGTGTGTGTGGGGGGGTGCTGTTTGTGTGCTGTGTGTGTGTGATGTTTGTGTGTGGGTGCTGTATGTTTGGGTGATTGTGGGAGTGGAGGTGGGGGCAGATCAGTTAATATTCCCCCTCCCTTGTTACCTTATGTAGGGAGGGGGGATCCTTGTTGATGCTGCCATCCCTGTGGAGGGCAAGAGTTCACTCTCGCGAGATCTGAGCATTGCTGCGGCAACACTCAGATCTCACGAGAGGAACCCGGCAGAGCTGCCTCCCTCCCTGCTGTGGGCCGGTGAGGGAGATCTTTGATCTCCCCACCGGCCCATGAAGGCTTAGAGCAGAGCCGGCGCTCGGATAGCAGAGCAGAGCTGGCCCATGAAGGCTTAGAGCAGAGCCGGCGCCCTGAGATCTCCCCTGCCTGTCTCAACCCATAGGTGTGCCGCGGGGATTAGGGTGTGCCCAGGCACACCCCATACACACACCTATGTGTAAGGGGTTAGGTAGTATTGTAAAGCCGGTCACTGGCATGGTGACTTGAAAACAAATACATAACGATGAAAATGAGTGAATAGAGATACCGGCAGAATTAATGAAAGGTAAGAAATACGTGAATAGAAATGGAGTGCCAAAAAGTGGACAGCGGTTCACTAATCCAAGCACAAGCCAAAAGTCAGAGAGCATAGTGTATATAAAATGGAATGAAGTTATCAATACCGTGAAAAATGCAACAGTGTGATTGCCGGTAAGGTAGATAAAGTAAAGACAACTATTCCAGAACACAAATACTCTATGGATATCTCTACCAAACCACTGGAGGAAAACAAAGTATAAGAAAGAACCAGTTGACTCTAAAGACTAAAACTGCTCCCGAATATCAAAGGCCAGTATGATGCATACATAGTGAAATTTACGTACAGATATGCTCAAGACTCATGTATATACGAAAGATAGGCCATAAACGAGGTGGCCTGAATAATTGAAAACAACATCTGATGTATGTATTAAGAAAAGGAAGTAACTAATTACAAGATTGTGAAGTCGTGAATAACCAGCCACAAGTCTGGAACAAGAGGGCATTATGGCAAAAGGCATTGGGGCAAAAGTCATAGTACAAACATAACAATAATTATATTGAAACAACAACAACTTGAAAATAAATAAACTGTGCATGCATGTGAATACATGCACTCAATTTACAACTGTGAAGGCTAAATATAAAAGAAAATACATATGTATTGCGGACCAACGGTTGATCTTAGATATTTCTGTGTAAGAAACCCCATGTTGGCCATGTGTGGCCCTGAATCAACCAGATTTCTCCCAGCATTAAGCCTTGGCTCATGTGTGGGGGTTTATGAGACACCGGCAACATTACACCTTTGGGATTATTGATGTTATGTTATTGGGAAATAAAAGGGATACTTTGGCAGACCACCACATTTGTAGTCTTGTCCGATGGTCAAGGACTGCTAGCTCTTATTTTTGCTGTATCTCCTTTAGCAGGTACTAATTCAATTCCCACTATTAATATAGAGGAGTAGTAACTATTATGAGCATATTTAAAATGTCGAGCCACTGAAGACCTGCAATCTTTGTGCATAATAGCTAGATGATGCTCTCTAAATTTGCACTTCAGAAGCCTTGAAGTCTGCCCAACATACTGTAACCCACAAAAACAAACCAATAAATAAACAACAAATGAAGAATTGTAGTTGATTTTGTGGGTTAATGTAAACCTCTTTCATCCTATGTTCGGACCAAATTGTACTGATCCATAACACATATATCCACAAGTTATACATCTAACATAGCGGCAACGAAAATTACCCATCAATTCTCCCCTATTTGAGTAATGGTATATGGGCTTATGTTTAGAGGGAGTCAAAATGTTCTTACATTTCTGACCCCTTCTAAATGTTACACTAGGATTATCCGCGATACTAAATCTCAGCTATGGATCCACCTTGAGAATCGGCCATTGTTTATAGAATATACTTATTATTTCACAAAAAAAACATTAAAAACTGTGGAGAAAATAGGACATTTACCTGTCACAACCTCTTTTGTGCCAATATTATATTTATATTTATATTGTTGGCTGTCCATGATGAGGTCAACAGTTGTAAAATAGTTTCATGAAATCTAGAATGAACAATCTCAGGGGAAAACCATAATCTCAGATCTATCAGAATAGGGGTTTAGAAGATGCTCCCTTTGATTTTGCACATGCTTCATCATACGCCACTCTGATCAATCTCAAATCGTTAACTAAGGGATTCCTCCTCAAATCTTCTTAAAGAAAACAAATGTGGCATATTTTGATAAACTGTCCTAAAGGGACAAAGAGCCATTTGCATCAACTTTCTTCTGGTATGTCTTTGTAAGGATACAATCTATATTACCACTAAGAGAGAGATCCAGAAATTCAACTGTGTTTTTTGCATATTGAATGTAAAAAATTTCCCCAATCATTATAGTTTTGGTAAGAATAATAATCATCTATTTCATCCCAATCACCCTTCCATATAATTAAAAGTTGAGTCGTTCCATCCAATGCAGCGTATCCAAAATAAACAGTTGCTCCCTCAAACCCAGAAATAATTTGGCATAATATGTAGCAAAAATCTCATGTATTACCTTGTGTTCTTTTGTTAATGTCAAATATATCACTTTAGTGACTGCTATCTTTTTATCTTTCAGGTAATCTACTGAATGTTACTTAATTCTAAGATTATCTTCAGGCACTGGCACAGTACCCATGATCCTCATTACGTTCTTGTGGGTGTCAGTAACAGAACTATGTAGCCCATGGATTAATCATGTATACATTTGATCTCCCTCCAGTTGTAATAAAACTGATTCTAAAGACTTTGCTGGTAACAGCTCCACCTGAGGGCACTGACAAATTACTACCTCACACAGACAGTTTAGACTGAATGGGTTCCACCTTTCATCTCAAAAAGGCCTCCTCAACACCAACAGTACAACTCTTCTCCCTCAGTCTAGCCCTTATGTCAGTAGGATCAGTAGATACAACTCTGACCCACAGATACCCTCCTATTTCCAATGGAAATAGAGCCCACTGGTGGATGCTCACGCCTTATTTCATAGTTACGTGTGTAAGAGGTGAAGAAGAGATTGGACTTTGGATTGGAAATGGTTTTTGGGAGGGTATGGGTAAGAGGGAAATTACTGAGCTGTGAAGAAGGATTGGACTTGATGTTTCTCTTTTCAATTAGCTGAGGCAGTTATTAATTTGAATGGGTTAGTGGGAAGTGGTAGCATTTAGCTTGTTGCATGAAATGGGTCAGTGTGTGTCACTTTATATCTTCTGTTACTCTAGGAACCATCAAACTCCTGTTAGCTTGGAATTACCAGATATAAAAAGTAAGATTTTCTAGTAACAACTTCTACTCATTTATGTTAGTGACAACCATTATAGCTATTAGTGGCTTGTCTGTAATCTTAAAAACAACATTGCAAATTAGCCTTAGTGATTTATCATCAGCCTCTCCATTGTAAATCTGGGAACCCACATTCTCATTATGTATTATTCTTAGCTTCATGACCTTACCTTGGTCAGATAAGTGTTCACCATTAACTTCTTCCAGATTAATGTTCTATGCTTTCTAGAAAAAACAGGAGTAGTGCACAAAGTACACATTTGTCTTTGTCTATACTGCACACTGCTACTTTCCTTTTTAACCACCACAATTTTAAATGATACTGTGTATGCTCATATAGCACCTTTACTAATTACTGTAATGTGAACTAATAAGTACTAATGGTGTCTGGATACATACCCAAACTTTGGAAGACTGCAAGAGTAGTGCCTATCCATAAAAGTGGTGACACTACTACATTGCTCCCAGTATTGTCAAAAATCTTAGAAAAATGCATCCATATGCAACTATGTGAGTATTACCAACAATCAAACCATCTGACCCCTTGTTCAATCGGGTTTTAACCCAAATCACTCCACTACAACTGCCCTCTTAAAAGTTTGCAATGACATCCAAACTGGAATGGAACTGGAGCTATTTTACTTGATTTTGCAAAGGCATTTGACACAGTAGACCATGACATTCATCTGCACAAACTCAAAATCTCAGGTATTGGTGATTATCCACTAACCCAGTTTCGATCATACTTATTGGATCGCTCACAATATGTATCCATTTCTGACAGTGACACCCTTTTTCTCCCAGTCACGTGTGGTGTTCCCCAAGGTTCCATTCTTGGCCCCCTACTATTCACATTATTTATAAATGATCTGCAAATCTTCAAATGTACACATGTACGCCGACACAGAAATCTATGCAAGCAAATCCAATCTACTGCAGATTGAGGCTGTGCTTCATGACCAGTTTACAGAGGTAGAAAAGTGGATCACAAAAAACAAACTCTTCCTAAACAGTGACAAAACTATCACAATGATCTTTGGAACTGTACCTAAATTACACAAATTACACAATTCCCACCTATCCATCAAAACAAATTCAAATAGCTCACTGACCGCACTCCACTCTTTCAAATACTTGGGTATGTAGTTAGACCCCAATCTAACTTTTGGCCTCCACATAGAAAAACTTGCATCTAAACTTTATCCAAAACTAGGCACCCTGTACAGAAACAAATCCTGCCTAAGCTCTACAGTAAAGGATAAGATTGTACAACAAATGCTGATGCCAATCATTGATTATGGGGATGTAGTATATGCACCTGCACCGCAAACCCACCTTAATAAACTCAATACATTATATTGCTCATTCTGACGTTTGTGCTACAATGTAATTACAGGACCCACCATTGTGATATGCTAAACAGAATGCACGTGTCATGGTTGATTATATATTTCCTACCTGTTCTATGTTTAATTTGGATATATTGTGTATTAATATTGTTTATGTATTTTATTGTATTTTATTGTACCCTGTTGTATTAATGCAATGTTTTGTGGACCCAGGACATACTTGAAAATGAGAGAAATCTCAATGTATCTTTCCTGGTAAAATATTTTATAAATAAATCACCCTTTCATTTATTTATCACCCTTTCATTTATTTATCTGAATTATTTAATAGGATTAGGGTTCTTGAATGTTTGTATTGTGTACTCACAATAAGAAAATTATTTTGTGAAGTGGAATCAGTGCTTACAACTTACATATATACTGCCAAAATACTGCTTAGAAGGCTACTTTATCATATTTTCAAGAGCTTTGTGTACAGTGCAACTTCTCAGGATGTGTGTGTGTTTAACTCTTTAAACTTGCTTGTTTGCCTAATCTTCCTAGATATGGAGTACATACAAATCTGTATATTTTTCTAAATACATAAACATGCATATACTGTCTTTTACATATAAATATATTCAATTATAAAAATATTCTGTCTTTTACAGATACATGTACACTTCCACTCTGGCTTGCACATGTTTTTCACTAACATATGCAAAAAAGAAAAGTTCATTAATCAGAAACCATGGACTGAATTAACTGTAAAGGCTAAATGTAGTTTACTTTAAATGAACTGTCAGGTTCCGATCCTGACAATTATGTTTTATGTTCGCTTATTTCTCTTACTTTAAATAAGAGATCTCCACCACTAGTGGCCTCCCTAGCCACTAGTCACCTCAGTCTCTCACCTGCATAACATGAAATCAAGTCTGCTATATAAGGCCACACCTGACAAACCAAGTGGCCTTTACATTGAAGTTGATGTTCTTACTGGAAGAATTCCGTTCCTGGCTCCTGAGAAGCAACCTGTGACTTGCCTTCACTGCTTCCAACCTGATTTACTACCAATCCTTCTCCTTATCAACGTGGATTGCCTACAACTCTGTTGTATCCTGCCAACCTGATTTACTACAATCCCTGCTCCATACTAACTTGGATGGCTTCCAACTCTGCTTTATTCTTCTAACCTGGTTTACTTCCAACCCTGCTCCATACCAACCTTAATTGCTTACAACTATGCTTTATCCTGCCTACCCGAGTTATACAAACCTGCATAACCCGTATCTGGACTTTGCTTATAAAAATATAAGTTTTATTGAAATCACATGTAAACTGACAAAGTTAAAAAAAAAATGGCATAAAATTATGTTTTTTAGCTTGGAGATAATTGAGTTGATACAGTAATTAACTCAATTATCTCCCAAGCAGAGCAGAGGATTCTCATTGTAAAAAGTGGGTGTGCTTATCCATGTGCCTTTATTTTATTGGTTGTTAAATTTACAGTTCCACTGCCCCACAAGGTCCACGTGGATGGTAACCTTGCTGGGAAAGTTGTATATAAGCAGGAATAAATGCCCATTGGAGACAGATCTTCTTGACCCTCAACACGTAGTCTTTTCTCATGATTGGAGGGAACTGCTATATCACACTGGGGATTGCTATGCTCTGCATACTCCCCTGAGCTTTAATCACTTAGCTCTTTTAAGAGCTTGTTCCTGATATGCTCTCCTGGAGGAGAGGTCTACCCCACACAGTCCTGGAGGACAGAAGCTGATCCAGGGTGGAAGGAAGACGGCGAGACTTCAGTTAAGCTATAGCGGTTGTGGAGTCTGCAGTGGTTGTGGTGTCCGGTGAGGTGCATGTGGTCCTCGGCGCAAGCTAGGAAGCGTCCATCAATGGAAGGTACTCGGTTGGAGTATGGAGAGTTCTGTTACAATGGTGGCAGCAGTGGGATGGCTTCCCTAGTGCGAGGAGCAGCATCCTGGGAACACAAGCAAGCCTGGAGTATTGGTACAGTCACGTATGGTTTGACACTTTACTAAGGGGGCTGCTGGCTCTCTATGGATCCAACCCAACAGTGCAACATATACAGAAACTGAGGAGAGTCGTGGCCGCGGAGATGCAGAAGGAAGCAGAATGGCGGGCAGAGATGGTGAAGTATTCTGTCCCAACGCCCCAACAACAGCGTATCCTTCAGGGAGAGGAGACAACTGGTCTCTCCCCTCAGCAGTGGTGTGTTCTGCAGGGAGAGGAGGCAGCCAGCCTCTCTCCCCAGCGGCAGTGTTCCCTCCAGGGAGTGGAGGTAATCAGCCTCCCTCCCCAGCGGCAGAGGGAGTCCCAGGGAGAGGAGACAACCGGTCTCTCTCCCCAACAGCGGTGTGTTCTGCAGGGAGAGGTGGGAGCTGGCCTCTCTCCCCAACAGCAGTGTGTTCTGCAGGGAGAGGTGGGAGCTGGCCTCTCTCCCCAGCGGCAGTGTTCCCTACAGGGAGTGGAGACAGCCGGTCTCACTCCCCAGCGGCATGGTGAGTTCCAGGGCGAGGAGACAACCAGTCTCTTTCCCCAGCAGCGGTGTGTTCTGCAGGGAGAGGAGGCAGCCGGCCTCTCTCCCCAGCAGCAGTGTTCCCTACGGGGAGTGGAGGTAACCGGCTTCACTCCCCAGCGGCAGAGTGAGCCCCAGGGAGAGGAGACAACCAGTCTCTCTCCCCAGCAGCAGTGTGTCCTGCAGGGAGAGGAGGCAGCTGGCCTCTCTCCCCAGTAGCAGTGTTCCCTACAGGGAGTGGAGGTAACTGGCCTCACTCCCCAGTGACAGAATGAAGACCCAGGGAGAGGAGACAACCGGTCTCTCTCCCCAGCAGCAGTGTGTCCTGCAGGGAGAAGAGGCAGCTGGCCTCTCTCCCCAGTGGCAGTGTTCCCTACAGGGAGTGGAGACAGCTTGGTCTCACTCCCCAGCGGCAGGGTGAGTTCCAGGGAGAGGAGACAACAGGTCTCTCTCTCCAGCAGTGTGTTCTGCAGGGAGAGGAGGCAGCCGGCCTCCCTCCTCAGCAGTAGTGTGTTCTTCAGGGAGAGGAGGCCAGCACTCTCTCTCCCCAGTGGCAGCTTATCCTACTTTTTCCTCTTGAGACCTACTTAGGTGCTCTATTTAAGATGTATTTTTTTAGATTTATTCAAGATATTTTACTTTTTTATAGGCACATCTCCTAGACGGTGCAGTTGGAATGTGGTCTCTGTGCCTGACCCACAGGGATGCTATTCAGAGAAGCCTATTGGATTAAAAAACTTGATATGTTGGCCCTAATGGCCTTAATCATGAGTATGACCTCAATTCGTTAATCTAAAATTGTTTTTAATACCATATAATTATTGTAATTAATATTTTAAAATTATTTCCATTTTCTATTTCTTACAGATTTTCCTCAATTTATGATACTAGTGCTGGTGATAACCGATGCACATCAACTCTCGGCTTTTCCACTCATCACAATCTTCCTCTTTATAAGTAATGATGTTTATCTCTTTAAAAGCTCCTTAAAATGTCTATATTCCCTTCTGTTTTGTGTCACTATATAGATATAACTTATAGGCACCCATTTTTTTCCTCTTGAGACCTACTTAGGTGCTCTATTTAAGATTTATTTTTTTAGATTTATTCAAGATATTTTACTTTTTTCACTATTTAAGATCTATTTTATAGATGTATTCGAGATATATTAATATTTCCCTTTCACTAATACATTGTATACTTACTATTACTATGCTACTTGACTTTTATCTATAGCTTGATATCACTGTGTTACCAACACACTATCACACGGTAAAATTGTATCTTTCTCATTTTTATGTGCGATATTATATATATTTTGTTTATATGGTTATTTATTTGTTTCATCTTGTTATTATGCTTTGCTAATTTAAATGGAGATGTAAAGAGTATACCATTGCCTATATTTGGAGATCTTCTAAGAATGTGTAGAAGCTCATCTTATATTTACTTATACTTACTGGTTTTTATTATTAAATTTTTATTAATATGAGTTTTTGTATTATTGTAATACCCATGGTGGGGGCTGTCGGCTGATGATTGGGACAGGTGTCTATTTTGCATATTTTTTCAAATTTTCCTTCTATATTAGTGGAGACTGGGACTTTGTGATCTGCGCGTGCGCCTTGTTTTGTTTGTTCACGCATGTGAGTATATGGCCATCCATGCCGTTGCGTTGGTGCTCATGCGCTTGGATTTATTCCTGGGCGTTTGCGCATTGGCATGGCGGCTCACGTGGGTGGGCGACTGTGTGTGCATGTGTGATCTGTCTAGTCACAGAGTGTGCATGTGCGCTCCACTTAGTCACAGAGACATCATTACGCAGACGTCAACCCCAAGTGAGCTAGACATTAGTACGTCAACGTTTCGTTTAATGCAGAAATACTAAGCTTGATAAATATTTTCCCGGTTTCTCAAACACCTTCTGTTTTTGATTTTTTTTTTACACCTGTTCCAACACAGCTGACACCTCTCATATATGGTTAAGTGACACCTGATTGTATGATTCTAATTGGTCTTTTATTGATTAATTGATTTGTTAATCACTTATGTTCTTATTTTTATTTCTGGAGAGGCTGGATCTTTCTTCTTTTGTTCTATTATACAACTGGTTTCCTGGTACTGAGACTGGTTCGGTTGCACCCAGAATCATATCAACTAAGGGACTGAGTGTGGTTCCTCATCTTTATCTTTGGAAACATCTTTGGATTGGAATTATCATGGTAAAATAAAATAATTGAAATAAGTGTTCTGGGTTTACATATTTTGCTATATAAGTTAGTGATGCCTGCATCCAGGTCAACACAAATTTGACATTAAGGAAAATAAATACATCCTCTCTGTTTTAAGTGGCACTTATAGAAAGGTGGTTGTAGGAAGAAAACACTAATGTAATTGAGAAACAAGGCACTCAATTCAATGTGCAATGCAGAGAGCAAGTATTTATTCAAACACCATTATAAAGGTTAAACAGTGCAGATTTGCTCCAGGAAAGTGCATTAGTTCATAAATCATTGTTTATTAAAGACTCTTTTTATAAAGGTTTTCCGAAGCAAAAAGCTTTGAATTTGCCTCTTAGCCCTTCTACTTCATTCTGCTCTATACGACTTTCACTCTGCATATAACATTTGGAAGTACGCTAGTGCTGACAAATTGCTGCTTAGTGTTTAGAGCCCCAGAGGCACCCTTTAAAAATAAGAGAATGTGGGACTTCTGTGTCTGTTGGATAAAAGCCAGTAGCCGACAACACTGTTTGGAAAAAAAAAAAATGGTAAGCAAATGCAGAAAGGTAAGGTAATCATGCTGAAAGCTTTAATACTCACCCATCACAGCATCTCTGACTTTGAAATTGGTCCAAAACAAGCAATGCCTTTACTCTAACATGATGTCACTGCTGGTCATTAGCCTGGTAATTACAGTGAAAGCCTTTTTGTGATTATATTCCCTAATGGGTCATTAATATAATACCACTGCACAAGCGCATGTCTCATTAGCCTTCTATGTAGATGTATGTATCTTTCACCAATGAGGAATTTAATTGTGTTCATTTTGCCCCTAAGCTGAGATCATTATGTAACCCTATTTATATTATATTACATTAATACTTTATATGCAAACAAAAGGGTAAAAATAGAAATGATGGAAACGATCAAATAATACGTTATAAACCGACCACTACCAAGTTTTGGGTATTATTCTGTTATTTTGACAGATATCCTAAATTAACTTTTCTTCTTAATTTTTATTATTCATCTTTGCATATGTGTGCTGTTATACAAATATATAATTATAGCTGTTGATAAAATATATTTCTTAAACAATACAATTTTATCACAAAAGTATTCAGACACCTGACCGATTCTCTTAGATCACTCAGTTAATAGTTGTACTATGAAACTTACTACTGCATAACATTTTCTTTGAAGCATAGAAAATCAGACTTCTATGTTTGAAGTCTGATTCAAACATGTTTGAAAAGTATAGTGATATGTGGGGTAGATTTTAAGAGAAAATATAGGTGCTATACAGAATCACCCAACATTTTGCACTTTGTACTCAACTTGTGCTGCCAGTCAGGAGAAGATTCCTAAGAAAACCCTTAACTATAATCTTTCGATTTTTTTCTGTCGGCACACAGTTAAAGGGACACTCTAAGCACCTAAACAACTTTAGCTTAATAAAATGGTTTTGTTGTACAGATCATCTACCTGAAATCTCACTCTGCAATTTATACATTCAATCACTTTATACATTCTGCAATTTATACATTCAATGCAGCCTTAGCCACACCTCCCATGGCTGTGATTTAAACAAGCTCTCTACATATTTCCTAAAAAAAAAACAGTTCACATTTTAAAATTTCCTTTATTTCCCAATGTGTTTAATTTAGAATGTATAATCTTCAACTATATTAATTACCCGATAGTGCCTGCAGCAGCCTTCTTGTGTGTGAGGTTAATGATCAATTAACAGAGCAAGAGAAATACCCACCCTGGTCTTATTGAATATAGACTTTATGTCTGTTTACAGAGATAGTACCCCTTTTACAAAAATCTTTTGACAAAATAAAACATTTAGGTAACAGTAAACACAACGTTATAATATTTATTGATACATAAAGATTTCCTCACATGTATATACTGTCCTAAAAACGTTTGCAATGTCAAATTGAAATGCTTACCACATTAATGTGACATAATAAAGAATATTTTGAATTGCAGTCTCTGATTGCAACGTTTTTATTTCTTTGGATAAAGGGAGAGGGTGCTGCGTCTCTTTGAGCATGATCCCCAACAACTACCTGACCACATTGGAAACAGGAAGATCCATAATTCACTGCTGAATACTAATTTTGGATGTATATATAACAAGGAGTGACTGTGAAAACAACTTTGACTGCCAAGTTTTGAATCTGAATAGATAATGAGAATTTTCATTACCTGGGGAAACTTGAGGTACATGGAAGGGCAAGATTTACCCACCCTTTTAATGAAAAACACCTGATAGATTTTAGGTAATTGTTTTTATTTTATATTTTTAATATGTTACACAAAAATAATTTTCTTATTTTCTTCCTGTTTCCAAATTTTAAAAAAACAACAATAAATCCTATTTAAAATTGGCATAGTAACAGAATAAAACTAGAAGCTGAAACAAACTAACACTGCTCGGAGAGATGTCATAACATATTTGGATTGGGATTGTAACGAACCCTGAAGTGGTAGCTAGGGGTTCGTGAGTTTTTAACCGAACGGCAGAGAGCAAGAGTGATTACAGCTAGCCGTTCGGTTCTCCGTTCGCCTAATAATCCAGAGTACGTGAAGCGCTCAAGCTGAATTTCCCCAAAGCAATAATCAGGTACCCAAACATGCAACATGATGAAAGGTGCAACAGGAATGAGATTTTATTGTGCCACACTGGCTTTTATGCAAGTTTTTAGGTCAGGGGAACACCCCCCTGGACCTTGTGGAAAACACAACTTAGGATAACCAATAAAAATACAGAGCAAAACAATGACACTCCCAATACAAACAATAAATCTCCTCCGCTCTGCCTAGAGATAATTTGGTCAGATAAAGTAATAACAATTATCTCTGGGCAGAGAGAACACAATTTTCACAATTTCTGGAAACCACCACAAAACTTACAGGACCCCCACAAATGGCACATCCCCGATAGCCCTGATCTGTGTGACCAACATATCTGAAAATCACCCAGATCAGTTCAGGGGTTTTCGATTTTCATGGAAGTCCCAGCACACAAGGCTCCTGCCCAAAACAGTTCCATGATTTCAGGTTGTGCGGTCAGTCTATTTTGTTAAGTCCAAATAAACAAACTAATGCACGAATGGATCCCTTTGGCTCATAGCAGCGATTGTTCCCCTCTTTCATGGGAACAAAACTACCAAATTAGCTGTTCGGTAAAAGGAAGCAGGGGTTCATCAGTTTGACCGGTGTTTCGGGAAGTCAAGTGTCCGATTTTATTTCAAGACACTCGACGTCCTGCTGCCTCCTTTCGTGCAAACAAGATGGGCCGCCATTTTCTCTGCCACATGGCATTCGGCTATACGAACGGCGGCCGCACATAGAGAGCACTTAATTGAACATTTCCTTAATCAATAATGAGCCAGAGGGGTAGTCGGTTGTTCAGTAGTTTGGAAACTACCGAACAAATAAATGAAATGATGAAAATATCCGAAATAGCATGCAAATGAATATAGAGAAAGCTGGTTTTCTCACAGGGATTATCATGGTAAAATAAAATAATTGAAATAAGTGTTCTGGGTTTACATATTTTGCTAAATAAGTTAATGATGCCTGCATCCATGTCAACAAAAATTTGACATTAAGGAAAATAAATACATCCTGTCTGTTCTAAGTGGTACTTATAGAAGGGTGGTTGTAGCAAGAAAACACTAATGAAATTGAGAAACAAGGCACTCAATTCCATCATTTTACTTAGCTGGCATTGGTTAATCACTAATATCGATGAACCCGTTTATAATTAGTACGGAAAAGGATCAGAGCTCTAATAGTTATTACTGAACTTTGGTGTGCGATATCATGGCTAGCTCTCACTGAATCTGGACATACTTTTGCAACTTGAAATAATATACGTGTTTAGTTTGCAAGGAAGCCAACAATGTATACATGATATGTGATATTAAGGCACTTTTATGACCTTCATTTATATATGTTTTCCTGACTTAAAGATTAAGGCTTCAATTTAATATTGTTGGATACATTTTCCAAATGATTTAATATTTTTGGATAAACTTTTAAAATGATTTAATAATATTAGAACTATTTTACTTTTTAAATATTTTAATAGTTTTAGATATTGATTTTTTGACATATGGAATATTTTTTATATTATAATATGTGGAAAAAATACATTTAAACATGTATACAAAAATATCAAGTATTTTTGAAAACTTATGCAACAATTATTATTATTATTATTATTATGATATTTATATAGCACCATCAAATTCTGCAGCGCTTTACAATGGGTGGATGAACAGACATGTAGTTGTAACCAGACAAGTTGGACACACAGGAACAGAGGGGTTGAGGGCCATGCTCAATGAGCTTACATGCTAGAGGGAGTGGGGTAAAATGACACAAAAAGGTAATGATAGTATTAGACTAGTGACAGTTGCAGAAGAGGAATCAGTCAGGAGTAGTGATGTCGCGAACCCGAAATTTTCGGTTCGCGAACGTGAACTTCCGCAAATGTTCGCGAACCGCGCGAAACGCCATAGACTTCAATGGGCAGGCGAATTTTAAAACACACAGGGACTCTTTCTGGCCACAATAGTGATGGAAAAGTTGTTTCAAGGGGACTAACACCTGGACTGTGGCATGCCGGAGGGGGATCCATGGCAAAACTCCATGGAAAATTACACAGTTGATGCAGAGTCTGGTTTTAATCCATAAAGGGCAGAAATCACCTAACATTCCTAAATCACAATGGATATGGATTGATACCTGACATATGACATATTGACACAGAGCAGAATAGGGACTGTTCCCCCTACATAGGGTCACTTGGCAGATATGGATTGACACCTGTCCTCAGAGACCATGATACACACTGACACAGAGCAGAATAGAGACTGTTCCTCCTACATAGGGTCACTTGGCAGATATGGATTGACACCTGTCCTCAGAGACCATGATGCACACGAACACAGAGCAGAATAGAGACTGGTCCCCCTACATAGGGTCACTTGGCAGATATGGATTGACACCTGTCCTAAGGATCCCTGATATACACTGACACAGAGCAGAATAGGGACTGTTCCCCCTACATCGGGTCACTTGGCAGATATAGATTAACACCTGTCCTAAGGTTCCCTGATACACACTGACACAGAGCAGAATAGGGACTGGTCCCCTACATCGGGTCACTTGGCAGATATGGATTGACACCCGTCCTAAGGATCCCTGATACACACTGACACAGAGCAGAATAGGGAATGTTACCCCAACATCGGGTCACTTGGCAGATATGGATTGACACCTGTCCTAAGGATCCCTGATACACACTGACACAGAGCAGAATAGGGACTGTTCCCCCTACATCGGGTCACTTGGCAGATATGGATTGACACCTTGTTACAAACTGCTATTTGTAACGGCCCCTTTAAATGGCAAATTGCCCTGCTTCCCTGGGTTGTGGAGAAGCCTATTTGCCAGCCTCCTCCCGCATGACTATGGCCCCTGGGAGATTGTGAAAATGTATGCACTTTTATTTGGTGTGTATGGCCTTTAAGACTGTCAGTGGGCATATTGGGGCTTATGGACTCTTTATGTGACTGGTGCTGGCCCTTTAAACACCTTTTTTGGGACATCAGGAAGATTGGGACACTGCCCCTTTAAGGCCGTGTCCCCAGACTTGTTGGGGACACTGCCCCTTTAAGACGGTGTCCCCTGTGTCCCCAGACCTGGTGCAAACCCTTTGTGCCTGCCTGGCTAATTCCCACTTGGTTCAGTAAATGGGGCTTACTGAACCAAGTACCACACAGGCAGACCACCCAGAAGTGGAAGTGTGCAGGCAATTTACCTCCCAGAAGCTGCGGTTAGCCGCAGCTTAATTGACAATGCTGGGAGGTCTTTGTTCATTTGCCGAACACGTGGCGGCGGCCATCTTTGATCATTCGACGAGGTCAGCGGTATGTGTAGCCAAATTCATGGAACTAAAATCGGCTACACATTTCCGCGAACACCGCTGAGCTCTACCTTCTCCCCTACTGGTTTTACAGCTGCAGAGACTAAGTCCCATTCGGAGATGGGACTTAGTCGTTTTTTCAGCCTGAAATAGACCGACCTCACAGCCCAACTCTATGGAACTGTTTTGGGCAGGAAAATGTGCTTGCGGTCGGTCATAAAGTGACCTCCAGCTAACTTTTTAACCCCTGGATGTATTTGGCTGATTTTTGGTTATGTTTATGTTTTAAGTGTGCTGATTCCAAATATGTAATTATGAAGATGGGATGTGTAGTTTTAAAGTTACAGGGTATGGCTAAAAACTGTATTTTTACTGCCTGTGTTTAATTATGTTAATCTCTTCCCAAACGCCATTTCGTTCAAAGTGGAGAGAATGTTAAAAAAATATATTTTTGTTCGGAGTGTGAGAAATGCTTTTCAGCCGCTTCTAATCTTAAACATCATTTGAGGAGCCATACAGGAGAGAAACCTTATTTGTGGTGTGTTTAGTATTGTTCTGATCAGTTTAATACCTTCCGCGTCTCCTATCAGTGGACGTGTATATGGCAGCCATTTTAGGAACCGCACACCTGGGACCCGAGCAAGGTCACCTCGTTCAACAGGCGACAACATTTGTCCCTCCAGGAAGAAGAGCCTGAACCCTTACCGGCTGCACGTGTCTTACCTGTACATGGAAAGCTGCTCTGGTTCCTTGATGAGCCAGCTGCCCCTGAGTTAACATGTCCCGTGGAGAAGCACTCTGTCCTGTAAAGCCTCACCAAAAAAAAGGAGTGGTGTGTTTAGTATTGTTCTGATCAGCTTAATACCTTCCGCGTCTCCTATCAGTGGACGTGTATATGGCAGCCATTTTGTCAGATTCAAGTTCTTGTGCCCCACAGTTCAAAATAACATTCAAATGACAATTCATGACAGATCACACAAGTGAATAGCCCTGCCAACGTCTTCTCAGAATTTTTCGTTTTCTATGAAGAAATAGAAATGCAAGAGCAGAATAGAGACTGTTCAGTTTAATACCTTCCGCGTCTCCTATCAGTGGACGTGTACACGGCATTGATTTTTGTAACAGGGAGATGGAAGAAGAGGCTTGGTCTGTCCTCTTACTGCAAATTTGGGGCACTGCACGGTCAAGCTAATGTGACACCAGATAGGAGTGGTGTGTTTAGTACTATTTTTATCAGTTTAATACCTTCCGCGTCTCCTATCAGTGGACGTGTACACGGCATTGATTTTTGTAACAGGGAGATGGGAGAAGAGGCTTGGTCGGTCCTCTTACTGCAAATTTGGGGCACTGCGCGGTCAAGCTAATGTGACACCAGATAGTAGTGGTGTGTTTAGTACTATTTTTATCAGTTTAATACCTTCCGCGTCTCCTATCAGTGGACGTGTACACGGTATTGATTTTTATCTAAGCCGTAAACTTTTGCACAGCGAAGTATATTCACTGCCATTGAAAAGGAGTGCATGGCGGTGGTGTGGGCCCTCAAAAAGCTGCAACCTACTTGTATGGACAACCGTTTACCTTACTCACAGATCACAACAAATTTGGGGCACTGCGCGTGCAATCTAATGTGCCACCAGATAGGTGTGGTGTGTTTAGTACTATTTTTATCAGTTTAATACCTTCCGCGTCTCCTATCAGTGGACGTGTACACGGCATTGATTTTTGTAACAGGGAGATGGAAGAAGAGGCTTGGTCGGTCCTCTTACTGCAAATTTGGGCACTGCGCGGTCAAGCTAATGTGACACCAGATAGGAGTGGTGTGTTTAGTACTATTTTT
>OW240916.1:189858509-189895516 GCA_933207985.1 Pelobates cultripes | reverse complement strand
TCATCTTCGGCGCCGGCATCCCTACGCGGCGCGCGAGGAAGCTGAAGAGGAAGCAGTGAGTGCTCCCTCGCGCGCCCGCCTTCCTGCCCGACCGGCCACCCGCCCAGGAGCCCCACTGGACCCCAGGGAATAATCCCCCCCAGCACTCCAAGAGGTAAGGAGGCTGGGGGGATTAAATAAAAATAAAAAAAATGTGTGTTAATGTGTGTGTTTGTGTTTGTTTGTGTGTGTGTATGTGTGTGTTAGTGTATGTGTGTGTCAGCATGTCTGTGTGTGTGTCAGCATGTCAGTGTGTGGGTGTCAGTATTTCTGTCAGTGTATGTGTGTCAGTATGTTGATCAGTGTCTGTGTGTGTCAGTATGTCGGTATATGTGTCTGTGTGTCAGTATGTCTGTATATGTGCCTGTGTCAGTATGTCTGTCAGTACGTCTACCAGTGTATGTGTGTGTGTCAATATATGTACCTGTGTCTGTCAGTGTATGTGCCTGTTTATCTGTATGTAGTCAGTGTATGTATCTGTGTATCTGCTTGTGCGTCAGAGTGTGTACCTGTGCATCTGAGCCGCAACTTTAAATACAAACACACACCTCCATTCAAACTTCAACACTACATATAAAACACACTCCTGCATTGAAACGTCAACACTACATACAAGCACACTCCCACATTCAAAAACAAACACTACACATAAATGCACACTTGCATTCAAACTCCAGTACCACATACAAAAGCATTCACACAAACATACTCCATACAAACACATGCTTACATTCAAACATACTAACATGGCTCAGTGCTAAATACAACCCTGCAAGCATGGGAAATTGGTAGAGTCCCAGCTGTCAAAGCATTGTTGGAGTTGCACGACAGATGGGGTTCTACCTTTAGTCCAACCTTGCAATTGGGGTCCCAATAAAATTCATTCTACTTTAGTACCGCCACTGCGTTGGGATGGATGCCGTGATTGCATACCAGGGAGTGAGGGGCGAGAGCGGCAGGGCACAGGGGGCCCAAGCAAACACCTTCCCAGGGTCCATTCGTTATTAAAGACGGCCCTGCACACATACACAAGCAATGCATCCCTTACACACAGCAACACACAATGCACCTCTTACACACACTCAGTGCATCCCTTACAGACGCACACACTGCATCCCATACATACACAAGCTCACCTTGCAGCCCTTACAGCCCTTACACATACAAACACAGATTCACACAATGCATTCCTTACACACATCAGGACATCCCCCCCTCCACACACACACACCCCTGTGAACAAACTCATTGGTGGAACATAGAGGTGGACCCTGGGACCCAGACCTTGAGCTGTGTAAAGGGCCCTCAAAAAAATGGAGCTGCTTCCCGTTCTCCCAGAACATTGATTTTTGTGACCACAGTTACAAACTGCCTCCAGAGAGCCTGTTCTACACCAGACCAGTGGAGCCAGACGGCAGCTAGAGCCCATCATCATCCTCATCTGGTTGTAAGTAGGCAATCTAGTATATTATTCGTGGAACTAATCTCTAATTTACCTCACATTAAAGGGACACTATAGTCCCCAGAACCACTGCAGCTTAATGTAGTGGTTCTGGTGTCTATAGCCTGTCCCTGCAGGCCTTTTATTGTAAACACGGCAGCACTGTGTTAGTTAACATGGCAGATCATATGGTTGGGGCATTGTGATGTCACATGGGGGGCGGCAAACTTTACTTTTGCCTAGGGCGGCAAAAATCCTTGCACCGGCCCTGCAGACACTGCATCCCTGTGGGCGGATTCAGGAGGGGGGGGGGGACAGACGGACTCGGATGCAGGCACCGGGGGGCCCAGACCTTGAGCTGTGTCAGGGGCCCCAAAATTTCTGATGGCAGCCCTGCCTGCCCACACTGCTAAAAACAACAAAGCCTGGTTCAATGACATTGGGATTACTGTGATTGATTGATTGGCCAGCAAACTCGCCTGACCTGAACCCCATAGAGAATCTATGGGGCATTTCAAGAGAAAGATGAGACATGAGACCGAACCATGCAGAAGAGCTGAAGCATCCTGGTCTCCTATAACACCTCAGCAGTGCCACAGGCTGATAGCTTCCATGCCACACCGCATTGAGGCAGTAATTTCTGCAAAAGGGGCCCAAACCAAGTCCATATACATGCTTATACTTTTCAGAGGTCCAATATTGTTCTATGTACACTAGAGTTGAGCGGACACCTGGATGTTCGGGTTCGGACGAACTTCGGGATCGAACCTGACCCCGAACTTGAACCCCATTGAAGTCAATGGGGACCTGAACCTTTGGGCACTAAAATGCCTTTAAAAAAGTCCTGGAAAGGGCTATAGGGCTGCAAAAGCAAGTAAAATGGGGGTAAGAGTAGGACAAGTGCCCTGCAAACAAATTTGTATAGGGAAATCACTTAAAATAACTTAAAATAACATAAAATAAGCAGCCGCTTAGTAGATAACTCCCTAATTCCCACGGTATTAGGGAGCTATCTACTAAAAGGCTGAAAGACCTAAATTGGTACTTCCGAAATTTGGCAATTTGGTTCGGTTCGGCAGTTCCGAAATTCATCAATTTGGACATTCGTAAGTATTTGAATGTCCAAATTGCTAAAATTTGGCTGAATTTACATTCGGACTGAAACAAATTGCACATGTCTAGCAGCATTTACTCATGGGTTAGCTCCTCCCCTCACAGCAGAAAGGACAGAAAATAGAACTCTAATGTTGGTATAGATAGATCCTCCCCCTTCCCATCAGGAAGGCTTTTTTTTCCTTTACAGCAGTTTGGAAGGAGTCTGCTTAAGCAGGCCTAGAATTTTTTAAATTTTTTATTTTTTTTTATCCTCACCAGGCCAATATTTTTCTGGCCCTGCCAGGGTTCAGCCTCGGAGCTCTGAAGACCCAGCAACATCACATCTCTATGAGTTAGCCAGCCTGGGTACCCCCTTTATTGACCAGGGGTTGGACCTAATCTCTCCCTGAGGGCATGAAAGTGATTCACTGCATTCATGCCAGGGTTCAGTCTCTCATCACTGAAGACCCAGCAACAGCACATCTTTATGAGGTGCCGGTCTGGGTAAACCTTTTAGTGTCTGGGGATCTGACCAAACTCCCTCCCTCAGGAGATGAAACGGTCCACTGCATACATGAGGTCCAGATGGGTATATGCCTCTTTTCCCTGGCGACCCAGCAAACCGCACTTCCATAAGGTGACTACCGGGCAATGCCTCTTCTATGTATTCCACGATATCCAGGATTTGTTTTAAACCTTCCCCCATTGGTGATGACGAATAGCATATAGGGTACAGATAGAATCCTACAGTTTAGGTAGTCAGTTTTTCAAATCTCCATTTGCCTCTCAAATTTGGGCCTGCAGCTGTTCATCTGTCTCTATGGCTGTTTAGTGAGAGTATTAGTAATTTAAATAAAAAACTAGCATAGGCACCTGGGTTTCTGTTCTTTCAGTCCCTCCCAGTTGCTTACATTAGGCTTCCTTCTAACAAATAGGTCACATTTAGGAGGTTTGTGTGGTGAGTATTTAGGTAAGTTTATAAATACAATGATGCAATTATGCATGTTCCAAAAGAGTGCGGATAATGCAAGAATGCATGTTACAAAAGAGTGCTGACAATGATTTCCTGGCTGTATAAAGTCGGCCTGAACACCACAGTCCTGAAGACAGTGAAGACACAGAGTAAGAGAAAGCTTTCCTAACTGAATGATTGAATTACACAAATATATATGTTATGGGTTTTACAACCTGACACATAGTCCATGCAGACACTTGATACTATCAACGCATGAGGCAATGCTTGCTGTTATCTGTGCTTTGTAGCACATAAGCAGGCTTTTTCAGATTGGAAGTTAATATGTTGTTTGGAACTTCCTGCTTCTCTAAATTAGAATATGAAACCAATATACCCTCTGAATGAACTGATGTGGAGAGCTTTTATAGGTTGTTTATCACCCAGCCTTAGTATGTGTTACCGATATTATCTTTGTATATGAGCTGGTATAAGAGGCATAATTTCTGTGTGAAGCACAGCCTCAGTATGCATGCATGCGCTATATATTAGGGATATATATATATATATATATATATATATATATATATATTATATGTGAATGATATAAAATACACATTCTCTATATATGAGTCCATATAACATTTATCAGTTGTTCTGAAAACAACTGAAAGGAGCACTATAGTGCCAGGGAAACAAACAAATTTTCCTGGCACTAAGGGTATTAGGTCCCCACCTCTCTCAGGGCCCCTCTCCCACCGGGCTGAAGGAGTTAAAACCCCAGCTCTGAATGCGCATGCATGGCCAGAGTCGCGTGCACATTCAAACCGCCCATAACAAAAGCATTACTCAATGCTTTCCTATGGAAGTCCAGCATGTCAGTGTGGTTTAATATAAGAACAGTGACTGAGCCACACCACACAAAAACAAAAGTTTTAGACTTTAGAAAAACAGACTTTTCTAAAATTAGAATATGTGTAGAGGAGTCATTATCAGACTGGAACAAATTAAATGGAGTTTAAGAGAAATGGGATTATTTAAAAGTTGCACTACTGAAGGCAACAGAAAATTGCATTAGGCTTGTCCGTAAAAGCAAAAAATTCAAGAAACCACTGTGGTACTCCGCAGATGTGGCCAAAATAGTAAAAAAACTAAAAGTTAGCATTTAGTAATTATAAAAAACCCAGAGTGAGGAAAACAGAATGATCTATAAAATTAGGCAGAAAGCAAGTTATAAGAGCTTCCAAATCACACAAAGAAGAGAAAATAGCACAGTCAGTAAAAAAAGGGGGACAAAACTTTTTTTTAGATACATAAATGAAAAAAGAAAAGTAAAACAAGGATTAGTTAGATTAAAAACAAAATAAGGATGGTATGTAGAAGAGGATAAAGGTCTAGCTGACTGCCTCAATGAATATTTTTGTTCAGTATTTACAGATGAAAATGAAGGAAAGGGACCTCAGTTAAGAAAAAGGATAAATTTAGTCATTTATTACACGTGAGTTTACAGAGGAAGAGGTTCTATTTCAACTGTCAAAAGTAAAGACAAATAAGTCAATGGGACCTGATGGAATACACCCATAGCTATTAAAAGAGCTTAGTGGTGTACTAGCAAAACCATTAACAGATTTACTTAACCAATCATTAACAGGAGTAGTCCCAGAAGATTGGAAGTTAGCGAATGTTGTGCCCTTTCACAATAAAGGTAATAGGGAGGAGTCAGGTAACTATAGGCCAGTAAGCCTTACTTCAGTAGTAGGGAAAGTGATGGAAACCATGTTAAAGGATAGGATTGTTGAACATCTAAAAACACATGGATTTCAAGATCAGAGACAACATGGGTTTACTTCAGGAAGATCATGCCAAACTAATCTTATTGATTTTTTTTTGATTGGGTAACTAAAATTATAGATCAGGGTGGTGCAGTATACATTGCTTACCTAGATTTCAGTAAGGCTTTTGACACTGTTGCACATAGAAGGCTTATCAATAAACTGCCATCTTTAAGTTTGGATTCCAATATTGTTGAATGGGTAAGGCAGTGGCTGAGTGACAGGCAACAGAGGGTTGTAGTCAATGGGGTATATTCGAAGCTTGGACTTGTCACCAGTGGGGTACCTCAGTGATCTGTACTTGGACCTATCCTCTTTAATATTTTTATTAGTGATATTGCAGAAGGTCTTGATGGTAAGGTATGTCTTTTTGCTGATGATACTAAGATATGTAACAGGGTTGATGTTCCAGGAGGGATAAGCCAAATGGCAAATGATTTAGGTAAACTAGAAAAATGGTCAGAATTGTGGCAACTGACATTTTAATGTGGATAAGTGCAAGATAATGCATCTTGGACGTTAAAACCCAAGGAGCTGAGTACAGAATATTTGATAGAGTCCTAACCTCAACATCTGAGGAAAGGGATTTAAGGGTGATTATTTCTGATGACTTAAAGGTAGGCAGACAATGTAATAGAGCAGCAGGAAATGCTAACAGAATGCTTGGTTCTATAGGGAGAGGTATTAGCAGCAGAAAGAGGGACGTGATCATGCCATTGTACAGAACACTGGTGAGACCTCACTTGGAGTATTGTACACAGTACTGGAGACTGTATCTTCAGAAGGATATTGATACCTTAGAGAGAGTTCAGAGAAGGTCTACTAAACTGGTTCATGGATTGCAGGATAAAACTTACCAGGTTAAAGGATCTTAACATGTATAGCTGGAGGAAAGATGAGAAAGGGGGAATATGATAGAAACATTTAAATACATAAAGGGAATCAACACAGTAAAGGAGGAGACTATGTTTAAAAGAAGAAAAACTACCACAACAAGAGGACATAGTGTTAAATTAGAGGGACAAAGGTTTACAATAATATCAGGAAGTATTACTTTACTGAGAGGGTAGTGAATACATGGAATAGCCTTCCAGCTGAAGTGGTAGAGATTAACACAGTAAAAGAGTTTAAGCATGCGTGGGATAGGCATAAGGCTATCCTAACTATAAGATAAGGCCAGGGACTAATGAAAGTATTTAGAAAATTGGGCAGACTAGATGGGCCGAATGGTTCTTATCTGCCGTCACATTCTATGTTTCTATGTCCTTAATGCGATTTTCGCATTAAGGATTGCATAAGCGGCCTCTAGTGGCTGTCAGGGAGACAGCCACTAGAGGCTGGATTAACCTTAAAGAAACACTTAAAGAAATAGCTGCACACAAAGTTCAATAAAATAATATAACAAATCTTATTAAGCTCAAATAGAATAAAAAATATGTATGCTTATAGTTGTTGGCACATCTATCCCACAACTTATGTTAAATATACAGAAAAAATACAAAATACACAAAGATATTAATTATAAAATTACAAAGAAAGGTAATGCCAAATCAATAAATTGTTGTACAATGTTTACCTGACAAGTCGGTAGAAAAAGAGCAACCAACGTTTTGGCTAGCTAGCCTTTATCACCCTAGATCTGAATATGTGATGGTCATTCCTAACATTGCTTTGTGGTAAATTCTTGTGAATGATATGCTTGGACTGGTGTTGATATGTTTGCAGATAAAAAAAAACTGCAGAATGATCTTATCACCATAGGCTCTACCATAAGTACTTCATCACTATCTGAAGATAACGTCAGTGTAAGTATGCGATTGTTTGTTCTCATAAGGACAACTGAATATCTTCTACTTTCCTGCTTATTATGTGTCTGTTGCTACAATGGATCCTGTACCTCTGGTTACCACCTTTTTAATCGGTGTCCTGCCTATAGCATATCTCCTGACATTGCACAACAGTCTCTAATCAATTTGATTCTACTGTTTGACATAATTAGTACTATTAAAATATTTTTAACTTTGCATGTAGGTCCTGATGTTGTTGGCCTACATTGCCTACTTATAATTTAGTAGTTGCCACAACTACTACTACTTTCTCTTACAGGCAGCTAATATTTTGTTTCCTGTATCTACAGGTAAGTATCTCTAATAAATATATTCAGAAAATAGTAGGATTTTCAGTTTAATTCTCACCCTGCTATAAAACAGGGGATGACTGTTTTCATCCAACACTATCTAAAATTTAATGGATTGTTACAGTCTGATTTCTGGAAGTTATGACTTTGTCAAGGTTCTGTTTGATACCATTTGGTATATATTGTTCCTCCACCTACTAACTTTACCACCTCAGAATTTACAACTCCCTTCACTGACAAGATCTCTGCGAACATCTCTCATCTCTCTTCTTCCCTTTACAATACTTCCCCTAACCTTACTCCCTCTGCTGTTCTATTTTCATTGGCACCCACTACAACGGAAGAGGTTTCTGCTCTGCTCCAGTCCTCCTACCCCACCATCTGCTCCCTATATCCAATTCCCTCGCATCTCATCCGTACTCTGTCTTCTTCTCTTTCTCTACCTCTCACTAAAATTCTCAATCTCTCTCCTCTGGCATATTTCTATCACCCTTCAAACATGCAACTGTAACCCCAATTCTAAAGAAGCCCAACCTTGACCCTAATCCCCGTCCAACTACCGTCCTATCTTGATACTGCCTTTTGTGTCCAAGATCCTTAAAAAGTTGTGTATGCGAGATTGATAGACTTCCTCGAGTCCAACTCTCTGCTAGAACCGCTTTAGCCTGGTTTCCACGCTAAGCACTCTGTGGAAACGGCACTGACCAAAGTATCCAATGATCTACTCGCGGCAAAATCTTGTGGTCACTACTCTATCCTAATTCTCCAGCTTTTGACACTGTTGATCATCAACAGCTTTTCATCCACCACAATATCAGTCTACAAGATATTGTTGTCTACTGGTGCTCCTCCTACCTCTCCCAGTGCTCTTTCAGTGTTTCTTTCTCTGACTCTGCTTCTTCTTCCCAACTCCTCTCTGTTGGTGTCCCCCAAGGTTTAGTCCTTGGTCCCCAACTGTTCTCTATCTATACTGCCTCCCATGGTAAACTCATTAGCTCCTTTTGGCTTCCAATATAATTTCTATGTGGATGACACGCAAATTTATCTGTACTCTTATGATCTCTCCCCGTCCCTCTTGACTAGTGTCTCTGACTGCCTCTCTGCTATTTCTAACTGGATGGCTGCCCACTTCCTTAAACTCAACTTGGCCAAAGCTGAAGTTCTGGTCTTTCCTCCCACATTGTTGCTACTCCAGTGTCTGTGCCCTCCAAGTCAACGGTGCTACCATCAGCTCCACCATGCAGGCTCACTGCCTAGGTGTTCTCTTTGTCTCCGACCTCTCCTTCAAGCCTCATGTTTAGTCTATCGCCAAATCCTGCCGCATCCATCTCAAAAACATTGCGCGCATCAGACCCTACTTAACGCCACATGCGACTAAGGTGTTGGTCCATTCCACTGTCCTTTCTCTCCTTGACTACTGTAATATGTTTCTCAGTGGTCTTATGTGCTCCCAACTTGCACCATTACAGTCCATAATGAATGCGGCGGCAAGGCTCATCTTCCTGTCCAACCGCACCTCCCACACCTCACCCTTCTGTCAGTCCCTACATTGGCTTCCTGTAAGATATAGGGCTCAATTTAAAATTCTGGTTCTTGCTTTCAAATTTCTACATAACACTGCTCCCACAAGGGCCCGTCTAGGGCCTTACGCTCTGCTGAAGCGTAACTTATGACTATCTTCTGCCCGTACTCATACCTCTGATACGCGCCTTCAAAGCTTCTCGAGGGCTGCACCAATTTTGTGGAACTCACTTCCCTCCTCCGTTAGATGCTCACCCAGTCTCCACTCCTTCAAAAAATCATTAAAAACCCACTTCTTCATAAAAGCGTATCAATTAAATTGTTAATAGCTCCTGTTAATGATTCCTCTCTTGCAAATGTCATTAGTCTAATACTATCCTTACCTTTTGTGTCACTTTACCCTCTAGCAACTTTACCCTCATTGACCAGGGCCTTCAACCCCTCTGTTGCTGTGTTTCAAACTTGTCTGGTTACAACTTCATGTTTGTTCGTCCGGTCACTGTAAAGCACTGCGGAAGGAATTTGTTGGCTTTTATGGAGTTAATCTAATATATATATATATATATATATATATATTGTATTATCC
This sequence comes from Pelobates cultripes, assembly GCA_933207985.1. Lineage (NCBI taxonomy): Eukaryota > Metazoa > Chordata > Amphibia > Anura > Pelobatidae > Pelobates > Pelobates cultripes. Next base: position 189,885,913 of record OW240916.1, on the reverse strand, counting down.
ATAACAGGACAGGAGTTTGTCTTGTATTAGTCTAACCTTGTTTCTTCAATAGGTTTGGTTATCATGACCTTAATGCATATCTGGCTCTATATTTTTCCAGGATATTTCTGACATTTGAATATCAGGGGGTTGCTGACCTAGCAGCCACTAAGGTAAATTTACTTGTCTGAACAGATTTTATGACAATATCCTATTAATTACTGGTTGGCTTTTTTAAGTCTTCTAAGGTTTATGCAGCTCAATGATGATTTTTATAACTTTAACTGTATTTGAACTCTGCCCATATATATATATGACTAAATGCTGCCAGGATTGATCAGGAATATGGAAAATTGTTTCATATTTACCATAATTTTCTTTTCCTGATCATTATTCATGGCAGCATTATGTTCCCACCCATGTAAAATAAGAGTTGTGAAGCTAGTTACAAAGACTGCCTGATGGGAAGGGGGAGGATATATTTATACCAACTTCAGAGTTCTGTTTCTTGTCCTTTCTGCTGTGAGGGGAGGAGCTAACCCATGAGTAAATGCTGCCATGAATAATGATCAGGAAAAGAAAATTACGATAAGTATGAAACATTAAAAATTACTTAGTATTAGTAAATGATCTGCCCCTACTTGCTATACTGCGAGTAGGGGCATGTCTAGCCTGTGGCTGCTCACTGTAAAAAACAAAAAAACAAAAAAAAAAACTATTGGCCCCACCCATTAACGACGGGTGGGGGCCCTAAAGTAAAATAAGGGGGAGACCTATTTTTATTTTATTTTTAGTTCGACGGTTATGATGGTTTTTTATTTGGCCTTTTTTGGGGCTGAAAAATGAAGATTTTAGAAAAAAGAAGACATCGAATGGTAAGTTTAATTTTACTTTACAGATTAGTTATTTTATTCCCCCCTCACTATTTTTTAGGGTGAGGGGGTAGGTAGGGGACTTTTTATTTGGGTGGGTGACTAGGGGCTTCGGGACCCCTAGACACCTTTGATGGGGGGGTGAATTTGACTTAGGGCCCCCACCCGCCACCCAGGGGTGGGGGCCGGGGGGGACATTAGGTCCCCCCCCTCATTATCATCATTGCCCCCACCCGCCGCCCAGGGGTGGGGGCCGGGGGGGAAAGGACAGTAGGTCCCCCCCTCATTATCACCATGGCCCCCACCCACCGCCCGGGGGTGGGGGTGAGGGGGAGGACAGTAGGTCCCCGTCCCCCCCATTGTAATTTATGGCCCCCACAGGCTGCTCACTGTTTAGTGGACATGCCCCTAATCACGGTATAGCGAGTAGGGGCATTGGGGAGATTTTAATCTCCCTTATGCTATAATGGGGGTCATACTGACCTCCATAGAGTGAGGGGAGAACCTGGGGGGCTTATGAAGTGGCGGGGAGCACTGCTCCCTGCCGCTTCTATCTTTACATATTACAAGGAGGGAGCTGCGTGCCGGTAGCTCCCTCCTTGTAATAAACTGAACGAACAAACGAACACTGATACACAGTGTTAGTTTGTTCATCTGATTTTTCTATTCATTCATTCGTCTGTCTGATGAATGAATGGATGAAATTCCCGTTCGCATGTCCAGGTGTTTAACTGGGCATGTACGGGAATCTCACAGTCTGTCTAGTGTGGACTGATGACGTGTCCCACAGGGACTTCATCTACCCACACAAAGATGGCGGCACCCTGAATAAAGATCGGGGCAGAAAATAAAGATAAAAAAATAGGTTATGTGGGGGGCTTAGGGGCATTTGGGGGTGGCTAGGGGGTCAGTTAGAGATAGTGGAGGGGGGTTAAAAAAAAAACCAGGATTCGGCATGACAGTGCCGCTTTAACACACTTCTTCAACTGTTCTCTCTCTTCTGGAATTGTCCCTGCTGACCTTAAACATGCCACCATAGTACCTATCCTGAAAAAAAACATCTCTCTACCTGTCCTTCCCCTCTAACTATCGTCCCATATCCCTGCTCCCTTTTTCCTCAAAGTTTATGGAAAGACTTGTCTTTGCCCATGTGTCCCACTTCCTCAATTCCAACTCTCTCCTTGACCCTTTTCAATCTGGCTTCTGCCCTCTCCGCTTTACTGAAACTGATTACTATTGACCTAATCGCAGCTAAATCGAAAGGTCTCCTTGACCTCCCTGCTGTCTTTGACACCGTTGATCATGCTCTCCTTCAAACTCTTCAAGTCACTCTCTGACTCCGTCCTCTCGTGGTTTTCCTCTTATATCTCCCAACGCTCATTCAGTGTCTCCTTTTCTAATGATACCTCCTCCCTTTGTCCTGTCTCGGTTGGAGTCCTCCCAAGGCTCTGTTCTTGGTCCCCTTCTATTTTCTCTTTATACTGCCTCTCTTGGCAAACTTATTACCTCATTTGTATTCCTCTACCACCTGTATGCTGATGACACCCAGATATCTCTCCTCCCCGGACCTCTCCCCTGCCGTGCTGCAACATGTCACTGCTTGCCTTTCTCCATCTCTGACTGGATGTCCTCCTGCTTTCTGAAACTCATTCTCTCTAAAACTAAGCTCCTTGTCTTTCCTCAAATTAGTGCTATCCGCATCAGTCCATTCTTGCAAGCGCGCTGTCTTAGTGTCATACTTTATTCTGGTCTCACCTTTGAGCCTCACATCCAGCATGTTACCAAGTCCTGTAGATTCCATCTTAAAAACATAGCCCAAATCTACCCCTTTCTTAAGCAAGATGCTACTAAGGTGCTTGTCAGTGCTCTAGTAATTTCCCGCATGGATTATTGTAAGCCTCTCCTGATTGGTCTTCCCAAAAACTGTATTGCCCCACTACAGTCTTTAATGAATGCTGCCGCAAGACTGACTTCCTCTCGAGTCGGTCCTCTCACACTCTCCCCTAGTCTTTAATCATTTAAGAAGTGCCTTAAAACCCATCTCTTTAGGAAAGCTTATGGCCTCCCAGATTAACCTCTACCTCACATACCTGTCTCTTGCTCTCTCCTAAAGGGCAGCACTCTACTTTCTCATCCAGATCTGCTTCACTCCCACCCCTTATTTGATTGCTATTTCCTGTCCTATTGTATTTTACAACCCACCTCCTCTAGACTATAAGCTCGTTTGAGCAAGGTCCTCTTCAACCTATTGTTCCAGTAAGTTTTTTGTAATTGTCCTATTTAAAGTTAAATCCCCCCTCTTATAATATTGTAAAGTGCTACGGAATCTGTTGGCACTATATAAATGGTAATAATAATAATAATTATATTCCAGAATGCTTCAGAATTGAATGCATGTCACTAAGGAGCAGGGTACTGTTAAATGCAGAATGCAATTGATTTTACACATTTCAAAAGGATAATTTAAAGAAACTATTCTCTTCCTATGAAACCCTTAAATATGGTTGTAACAAAAAGAACAGTTTCAGCAAAGACTTGTGAATTAAAATGCAGTTCGGGACTTTACAAGCATTCTCCATGCGAATGCTTGCTAACCACTAACAGGCCACCCTGACTCTAAATTGAGAGTAATTTACCTCCCTGCTTCATTGGCATTTTCGTGGAAAAACCGCACGAACGCTATGGGAACTTTATGCACGGCCGCCATTTCGGGACTTCCACGTGTTCGCGCCCATTTTAATCTCCCGAACAGCGGTGTTTGCCGTCGAGTGTCTGGAACTAAAATCTGACACTCAAATAGGCGAACACCGCTGAGACCTCCATACCTTCGGGAGAGACACGCCAAAACTACCGAACGACAAGGCATTCGGTAGAAAGACTGAGCAACGGATGGGGATTTCAGCGAACCCAAGATGGCATACGGATGGCCAGCCGTTCGGGAGTTTTTACACACAATCTAAGACCGACTGCAGGGCCAGCATTCATGGAACTGTTTTCGGCTACTCTGCCCGTGCGGTCGGTCAAAACTTTCAAGTCCCATATCTCCCGAACGGCTGAACCGAATGGGCTGATTTTTAAATATATTAGTCCCCCAGAAACAAGCTATCTGGGGACACTGAATTTATGCCTGTACCCCAAGGATTTGGGGTACATCCAAACTTTGGGGAAATATGTTCCTTTTTAATTATGTTATTTAGTTATCTAAGGGGAGGAGATGTACAGAATGTATATTGTCTTGATTGGTTATACTGTTAATTATGTGGGTGTCTCCCTTGCATGGGCAGATCAACATAAAAGAGAGTGTCAATAAATCTTTAGTTCTTCTTGACCCTTCAAAATGTACTCTCGTCTCGTTCTTGAAAGGGGAATCTCTGCAGCATAATCACTCAGCTCTTTTCAGAGCTGCACTTGACTTCTACTCCTGATCCAGCAGAAGGGAATAGGTGACTCCATCACTACACATCGACTTGCCGGGAAGAAAAGGATGTCCCCAACGGCTGATACCCTCACCATAGTGGGGTAGCCGTTACAATGGTAAAGCTCTCCTTATAGCTCAAAAGATTTATATATTTAGGACCTTTTATAGGACATTCTCCTTGTTGCCGTAAATTGTTCAAAAGAACAATTTTCATATGATAAGCATGCAACATAAAAATCACTATAGATTTTAGAAATTTGAAATAAGAACTTAAAGTGGAACTCCAACCCTTTCTAACTAGACTTTTTTTTTTTTAATTTAGAATGCCCTACTAGGCACTATTAAATTTCCCCTCACACTTATATTTCGTAAAAAGGCTAATAAATGACATAGTTACATAGCTGATAAGAGAGCATCATGCGTCCACCAAGCTCAGCCTTTCTCACATCTGTTTTTACTGTTGATCCAAAAGTAAGCAAAAGACCCAATAAGCCTCAACTTACCTTGAATCCAGTATCAGATGAATTTCCTTCCCTTCCATTTCCCATCTGACATCACTCCTTCCCTCTCCATGGTCACAGAAAAGCATTTGATTGAGATGACTGCAAGTTTCAAAGTGCATGAGCGAGCCCTGAGCCAAGGATTGATGGAATTGTGAGGTGGGCAGAGTAAGAAAGGGACATACAAGTTTTGGCTTGCAGGCACACTCCAAGTATTGCCTGCCCTAGTTGAAATTGATTTCATCTGTTGCTAACACACATTCAGAAGACCTTGGATGTATTTGTACACAGAATTAACATTAGGCAGCCTGGAACTGAATTCTGGACATATGTGCTGGAGAGCAACAAGTCTCCATCACAAATGACCAGATTTCTCTGTATGTGCAGCATTTCATGCTGAAATACTGCTCATAAATAAACCCTGTTCCTTGAACACTTCTAAAAGCAGAAGTGGTCATGGTGCCTGGAGTAACCTTTAAATTTGATTAGCTGTTTGACTATCCCAGTCTAGTAGAATTCAAATCATAGCCAGAGACTGATAATTAGCAGGCGAAACTAATTGACAAGCAGATCGTTTTCTGCAGTGATAAATATATCTTTCAAGAGCAAATTTTTTTTTTTAAATTAACATGTTCGATAACTTTCATGATCATGACCACACATATTAATTTTCTCAATCTTTGCTGCTTTGGAGAAATAATGCTTAGTTATTTTTTTATTTTTTTTATTCTGTATTTAGGAGAGTAAATGGTACAGTCAAGCTTGTTTCTGTTACATTGATGACTTACATGAAAATTGCCTTTTTAATGATAACATGATGACAAAAGATGTACTCATATTTATATTGTATGGTCATAGCCATAATTGATTATTTTTTTGTTTAAAAAGAGCAAAAAGAATCAACATGAAAAGTTCAAATATAACCTTCACATTTAAAAACAATACATTTTGTAGCTTTGTTACAGATATATTACTGCTTCAAAAAACTCCCTTTTTTGTACACATTAGTGAGGTCTAATTCATTTTAGAATGGTTCACTGGTTTCATTCTTTTTGGAGAACCTTTCTTTTCTTTCTTAACTTGGTTTGCTTGTCAATGGAGTGTGTCTGCTCTTACAGCTGTCAGAGAAGCATATTCATCAAGGCACATACAAATCTGCGCTCTCAATCACTGAAGCATTGGACTTTGTAGAAGACTTGATCTACTATTGCTTTCGCTTTCTATAGAACATTTTAAACCCCTTGAAGCAACTGTGATTTTGTGTGAACCACTAACATGAATGAGCACATGCATGTTCTCTTATTCAAATGTTAACCTACTGGAAAGGTAAATCCATTGTGTTTCTAAATGTTTAATAAAATCTATTTTTAGCAATTTATTTTGAGTTCCAATGAAAGACATTATCAGAATACCTGTGTTTTTACAATTATAATTAATCAAATTGCTGTAGTTTGTGTGATTGCAACATTTTGTGCAATATTAGAAAACATTTTAATAATGGAGCATTTCTAATATATTACCTTTCAAAAAAATATGTATATAGTATCAGTCAAAGGCATATAATTACTATAATATGGTTAAAAAGTGTGTTTTACAGTACTGTGGACATTTTTTTTTTATATTCCTTTTTTATAAATAATATTAAATGCAACAATGTTGGATAATAGGGAGTCCAGGGCACAAACATAATATTTTAGTCCTCTATCACTTTTCTCACCTTATCCCCAGAACATATGGCAGGAGAAGAGGTTGTGCTATTAGGTTGTGCTTGGCTCTGCACTCCATTTTAATTCAATCTATTTGCCAACATTGATATACAGCTATTGGGGTATGTTTCTTTCTTTCTTATCTGGGCAAGCCTATTACATTTTCGGCAATGCCAGATGTATTTCTAGTGCTGGTGTCATATCTTTACTTTATTTAACACCCCTATTAACATTTCATTTGTAACTGTGAAAAGATATAAAACTAAAAGGGGTAGGAGTGACACCCTATATAAGGACAACATAAATGATCCATTTTGATTTAAAGGACAACGTAATTGATCTATTTTGATTTATCTGTATTTTTCTTGTTGTACCCAATGCATTTTAGACATTGCAGACACTGCAAAAAATATGATTGAGATAAGATTTGTAATATTCCTTTTTATACTAAATGTATTCCTAATTCTTCAAATAGCTCTGAACTGGTCAGTCAAAAGACATCATTGCACAACATCCTTCCCAGTCTTTTACAATATGTTTAATTGTCTATTCAGACAGAGAGCTGTGGAAAATTGAGAAAGGATCCACATATTTTGAAATAGCTGATTTTAAAATCTGTTGAAATTCATCTATTTTAGCATTAAATATTTAGTTCTCTGCAGATTTCACATTAATTTGCAGTTTAGTTAATAACCCTAAATATCCATGCTGCACAAAATGAAGAACCTAATGTAAAAAAAAAAATACTAGAAATCCTGCTAAAGATTTGCATAACTAAAAATCTCTAATCCTAAAGGAGCTGAAATGTAAATATTCTCACTGTAATGTAAATGTCTATTTGTGCACTTCATTAGACTTCTGTATTTTTATATGCTGTTTATATTGTTACAAATGTAGTACAGCTGCAAAGTATGAATTATATTATTATGGGAAAATGATGAAACTATAATGTGCACCAATTACCAGATTTTTACTAATTACATGACGTAAAGTCATGATTTTATTAAGGACATGAATGTGAGTATTGGGCTTTATCTCTTTTTTTTATTCCTCAGCAGCAAAGAAAGAATATTAAGATGTAAATAGAAAAAACAAAACAAATACCCTTACAGGGTTAACCATATAACACATTCAACCAATGGAAGCAATCTTAATTCCATATACTTCCATGGGACCTAAGCCACTCCCTCTTTCTTGATGATACCAAAGCTGAAAATTCAATGATAAACAACCGATGTAGAACAACTGACTCTACATGACCAAGAGTCCAACATCCAAAATATGCGTAGACATAATCCGATGGTAGTGGGTCCTAGGGAGCATCTCCATTGCAACCATGAGAAGACAGAGGTTCAAGCTGAAAGAGAAAGAGAAACAGGTGGTAAAATACGTTCAAATACTAATGTCGTACATTTGTTGAATATGTTGAAACCCAAAAACTCCATAGTGTGGGAAGGATGCAGGACTGATTTGTCCCAGTTGATTAAGAAACCTAAATTTTAAAGGAGGGACAATGCCCAGGAGATGTTGACTCAGTAGTTGGGCATCGTGGGCCATAATTAGCATGTTGTTGAGGTATATGATCATACGGACTCCTCTGCTGCGTAGAAGGGAAAACGTAGAAAGGCGACCACCGGCTTCAGCAGCTTGGTGAAATACCCCAGGGCTGAGGATAGTCCGAACGAGGCATTGGAAGTGCCACATAGTCTTTTCCCATTGGAACTGAAGGAGGTGTTGACACACTTTGGTGATCTGAATCGAGGTACGTGTCCTGGAGATCGAGTTTGACCATCCAATCTCCCAGTCTGAGGAGGTCCTGAAGGCAGTGTATCCCTTCCATCTTGAAGTGATGGTACGTGACAAAGACGTTGAGGGGTCGAAGATTGATTACCGGTCTCATACCACCACCTTTCTTGGTACCAAGAATATGTTGCTCAGGAAACAAGGAGAGGTAACCGGAACCTTAAAGATTGCACCTTTCTCTTTTAAAGTGTGAATCTCCTCTGATACTAGGCCTTTGTCTTGTGGGGAAAAAACAATCCGACGTGGTAGTGAGAATTGGATTGATTGCTGTACAAATTAGATGTGATAGCCTAGAATGGTCTCTAGGACCCAAACATCTGATGTTAACTTTGCCATGCATCGATAAAATGGGATAGTCTGCCCCCACATAGAGAAAGGGTGTGTGATGGTAAATAACTCAACATAAGGCCGACGGCCATAGGAGGATCCCCTGGTTTGATGGGGTTGCCATGACCTGCCCCTGGTCGGGAAGAAAGATGATGGTGCCCTGGGTTCTAGAGGTTGGAACCTAGATGTGGTGGAGCACCGATAGCCCCGGTACAAAGTCCAGGAAGAGCGGCCGGACAGACGGCCCTGATGCCTGCCGGCCCCACCTAAAACCTTTTGAGAGAACACACGTTTCATATTTGTTTGTGCTTTGTCTGGTGCCGTGAAGACATACTTGCCCAGGTCTTTAACAAAATAGTCTCCAAACAGGCTCAGATATTGCCTGTGCCTGTGTGTGCCAGGCGCAGATATTGCCTGTGTGCCAGGCTCAGATATTGGCAGATTGCCTATCAAATATATGGACTGCTGGATCCATCTTCTGATGGCCAACAGGTCTATTGGTGCCCCTCGGTCAAGGCTGATTCGACCAAGTCGAGATCTTGGCTATAGGCCCTAACACGTCTAAGACTTTGTCCTGACAGTGTCACAGGGAATAGTCCAATCCCTTTTTTTCCTTCCAACCCGATTTCCTAGAAATTGGGCAATCTTAGGATCCACGTCCGGCGTGATACAGGACATCTCAGGGACAGTAGGGCGTGGGCACTCTGAGTTTACTTCTCGTGGCCTTATCTAGGGGTTTTCTAACTCTAGTTGCAATGTATCTGGCCACATGGTCAGTGGGGTACCATTCAGCTGAGTGAGGGTTATGCAGGGCATCAGGGTCAAAAAGGGGTTCCCCTTGAGGGTCTAAGAAAGCAGAGTCGTCCGCCTCCCATCTAGCTTCGATAGCTGGAGACGCAGTCACACTGTGTTCAGGAGATGAGTCCTCTGAGTCGATAGCATCAGACCCATCAGAAACCTCCTCTGAGCCCAAATCAGAGTCGGACGAATCAGACAGGGCTTTAGCCCTCTTCCAAGTCTGCACCACTTTTGCCCGGTGGGTGGCTCTTTTACGTGGGAGAACCATGTCCTCAGTATCAACAGGGAGCAATCTGTCAACCAAAGCATTTTTGGAGGTATTTGTAGCCACATGATGGGATCTTTTCATAGCCTTACGGCTGCTAGGGACCATCACTTATTATAAGAGGCCACAGGGAGTGCTGGCCCAGAGGCCCGGCCAGACGCCATGATAGTTGTAGAGAGGGAGTGGGACAAGTTGTCCGACATCACTCTCATGGCAGTATAAATGGGTTGGGTAACTGATTTGCTCATTGTAGCATCCAGGAGCGAGTGGAACTCCTAAGAGTTCATTTGCTCCTGGGACGCTTCCTCTTCCCCACCAGGGGTGGTAGGGCCAGCAGACACAGTGGGTAGGCGGTGTCTACTGGGCTTAACAGAGGCATTGGGTGCAGCAGCCTGCAAATCAGAAGGGTTCTGCATAATGGCCCTAGAATAGCAAAGGGGAACAGTCACCACAGTGGGTAAAGGAGTTAATCCTAACAGCACGGGGTAATTAGGGCTGAGCAAGGGAGGAAACACAGAGCCAGGTAATGAAGGGCAGAAAAAACGTATATGGTAGCTTACCGAGTGTTCCCTCAGGAATGGCCCCTGGGGAACACTAGTAAGCTGCCTGACAACCCAATCAGCCAATCCGCTCGCAACCCCTCCTTGAATGAGCGAAGCGAGCATCACCAAAGCAAAATTGATCAAATCACAAGCGCGGCAAAATTGATGAAATCACGGAATGAACCGCGCATGCACGGTCGGCACTGATAGTGGTTTAGCCCACAATCTGGAGGGCAGCCAAGGAGGTTCGCCTTGAGGTAGAAGGGGGGAGGGGAGAAACTCGGAACCCTGAGGTCATCTCGCGAATGGCGAAATCACGTTATAAACAACCCGAAGTTGCAAGGGGTACGGGTTAGCCCCGGGGGAGGGGGTGAGGAACCCTGTAAGGGAAAACAAAAACCAAGCAAAGGGGGAAGGGGGGTGCTGTGCAAGATGGCCCACCCCAAATATACAATCAAATAAAACACAGAAAATTACAGTAGAGTAGAGTATAATAACAAAATACAACACAAATATGCAGAGCAAAAATTATGAGGTACTTAGCTGAGGTAGCAGCAAAGAAAGCGGGAGTGGCTTAGGTCACATGGAAGTATATGGAATGAGGACTGCTTCCATTGGTTACATATGTTATATGGTTAACCCTTTAAGGGTATTTGTTTTGTTTTTCTATTGACATCTTAATATTCTTTCTTTGCTGCTGAGGAATAAAGAAATAGATAACGCCTAATATGAGCCTCTGTGTCCTTTAATAATATTTGTACACAAAATAGGTACCTTAGATGTTGCATTCTTAGTTTGCCCAATTCAATTAATTTTAGTGAAGGATTAGGTGCATATTTTGATGGAATATATATATATATATATATATATATATATAGAAATGTTTTATTGGTAAATTATCAAACATAATAAGTAAACAATTCTGCTAGAAATAAAAGATCCTGCAGCCATTTTAGACTGTTCAAAGTGATAACAATTAGAACCTGACCAGTATGAACATTTACTACGTAGGATGTAATGGTGCATGTGAATATAGGGGGAAAAATTGCTAATAATTTATGAAGGCTTTTCAGGATAAAGGAAACAACTTCTCAGAAGTGAGGAGCAGATATGAAAGGTAAACACTTTAAAAAACTGCCTGCATATCTTCTGTGTCAATTTAAAATTTACTTCATACCATTAACCAACCTAAAATAACCTCTATGGTAATAACCCTTCAGACACAATGCTTGTGCACAAGAAGGTATTATTAAGTTAAATTACCCTAAAAGTGTTGGATTGACATAGAAAGGGTTCAGTCAGTCATTTGGAAAACCATGGGTCTTGATAGCAAAAGTAAACAGTTACAGATGTTCTGTGTTTAATAGTCAGTGCTATAAGATTTTTTCAACAAGATTTCAACTGAATATTTTGAACATTGTATATCCAATGTCCAGCACACCATTACTCTCAGAAGTAACTGAATGTTTTTCCTGTTAAGTACCAAGATTAGCTAGTACAGGATTAGCTTGCTAATGAGATTTGCAGCCTATGCATACATTATTTATTTTACTTACTTAAAATTTAGTGCATTTAGGACAACCATAGTATTTGAAGTTAAATGATTATACAGTATGCCGTGTCATTATCAATGACCAGGGCATTTTACTGATCACATTGGTTGGATTATGACAACATATCAACATTAAAAAGTACCTGATGATCTTATTTACTACTAAAGCTATCAGAAATATAATTTACAGTATATCTAACACTCCAGATCCAACAACATCTAAAGATTCCTTACTAAATAGTGACTTGACAAGGAAATGTCAAAATCCGAGGTACAAGAAATGCGTTGGAAATGGTTTTTGACCCAGTTCTTTTAAGTGATCAGTTATTTAACCCTACATTATGTCTTCTGGATTTTTTTTAAATAGTTTGAAATCTTCATTGTTAAAATAGTTGAAATAATATGTATTTATAGCTATTACTAAGTGTGAAAAAGATAAGGGTCAACCCAAGGGTAAATTGTAGGGCCCCACATATATATAGTAAAGCCTCTCCTCAAGCCCTTAGATCAGTACTTGGAGCTCACTTTGCTTCTTGTGCAGAATATGCCTTAGCTACACACATTGAAATATATTGTGCTGTGTGCTCAAGCATGGCCCAGTGTCCATTGTTATATAGTAATCTAGGTTGAAAAAAGACTAAAGTCCATCAGTGTCAGGAATAGCTGATGCCCAACACGCAGAACTTTAGTAAATATAAAGGAAAATTCCAAGACGTATTACTGGGCCTTATAATGGCTGGATTTAACGTAAAAAAACTGAAAAAAAAACACAAGACAGGATAATGACAAGAACGCAGAAATCACGGAAACAATGAACAAGCCAAGGGTCAATGAATATAGAATTCAGAATAGTCAGGAGCCAAGCCAAAGGACAATGCAGAGATTGGATAGTCAGAAGGGAAGCCAAGGTCAAATACACTAGAATCAATACCAGGAACACGCTCACGGATAAGCGCAATGGAAACCACGACAGGGCACAGAGAAATGGACAAAACAGGTTTATATAGTCTAAGGTGCTCCCTAATTGGCTGCAGGGAAGCATGTGATCATGGGCGTTTGTGTGATACACCTACACATGTGGTGTCAAATGACCGGGCTAAAATACTTCATTTGATAAAGCTAACTCAAGCGCACACCTACAGAAAGCAAGTATCCCAATTAGCAGGAATGAAGAGGTATTTAAATTGCCAACATCAGCATGATGGACACAGATTGAGAAAGCTGTCTCTACACAGCGAAACGCATCTCAGAAAGTACAATTAGTAAGGCCTTTTTATATTGATTTTTTTATATCCTTTTGATCTGTTTGTTTTGTCAAACTTGTTTAATAAATATAATTTTATTAAAAGTCCATTTGACCTCCCATCATCTGCTGTCTAAAGAAGGGTTGTTGCCCCCTCAATGGCACATTTACCTACACACCATGAGCCAGGCTACCTTGCTTCCATTGTTCCCCTACCCTTTTCTCTTTTTCATATGGGGACCATTTGAGTAAGAAGAGGTAGTGTCACCATAGTACACACAGGCGAAAGTGACCTGAACCTATTCTAAGGGGCTCTTTCCCATGTGAGTGTGACCATTGTGATTATCTACCTCACATTGTTCCACTACGTTATTGCACTATATTGGTTTTACAGTTTCAGATGTTAGAACTATACTACATTTCTTGAACGCTGAATATTGTATTAACCTTAGGGGTAAATGGTTTTACTTTTAAATGCTCCACAATCACAACTATTGGTGGATTATATATAGATACATTTTCCTTTCCACTTAATTCATAGACCTGTTTGTACATTTTCTCTATAGGGGAGGAGAGTCCCTATATAAATGTGGTAGCTGCTATTAAAACACCTACTGAATTTGAACAGAAGCGCAAATTTAGCACACATATATTCACTACCCTTTGGTGCATGTTTTAATATCCTTATTTAAAACATGTGCCCAAAATTGCATCACATATTTAAGGTGAGGTCTTACACTTCAGTTGTAAAAAGACAAAATTATATTATGATTCCATTTTTATAAATGAAAACACCTTACTAGTTGGTACATCTGCATTGCATACTGTTCACTAGTTTATCTATGATTGTTCCAAATTCCTTTTCATGTAATGCTATCTCTAACTCAACCCCATCTAATGTACAAGTGGCTTGTGGGTTCATTATAGACATGTGCAATTCGTTTCGGTCCGAATATGATTTCGGGCAATTAGGACATTCGGGTACTTCCGAATTTCAGAATTGTCAACCTGACGAATTGCCGAGGTCCCGAAGTTCCGAAATTACCGAATTTCTGAAGTGTCAAAGTGCCGAAGTTCCGAAGTTGCAGAAGTTCCGAAGCACAGTATTGCCTAAGTACTAATATACTTACCCAGTGAAAGAGGAATGTTACATTGTATACAATTTTAAATAAAAAGTATACAAACATAGCCAGGATTCTGCTGTAAGCATTTGCAACACTTACAACAATCAAGTAACATACATTCATATAAAATGTAAGTTACTTGACCAGTCAATGTAATGACAGGAATGAATAAGTAGATAACTCCCTAATTCCCACGGTAATAGGGAGCTATCTACTAAAAGGCTGAAAGACCTAAACTGGTCTTTCAGCCAAATTTACTAATACTAAGTAAAAATTACTTAGTATTAGTAAATTATGCCCCTACTCGCTATACCGCAAGTAGGGGCATGTCTATAAAAAAAAAAAAAGGTCCCTCCTCCCGAGCCCCCACCTGCAACTCGTGAGTGGAGGCTTTTAAACTAAAGGGGGACCTATTGCCCCCCCAGCCCCCACCCCTGAGCGGCGGGTGGGGGCCCTAATGTAAAATAATGGGGAGACCTATTGTCCTCCAACCCTGACCCCCACCCCTGAGCGAAGGGGGGGGCCCTAAATACTAATAACGGGGGGACCTAAGGTCCTCCCCCATGGCCCCCACCCCTGAGCAGTGGGTGGGGGCCCTACAGTAAAATAAGGGGGGACCTAATGTCCTCCCCCTGGCCCCCACCTACAGCTCAGGGGTGGGGGCCCTAAACTGGAATAAGGGGGGGAATCTAATGGCACCCACCCTTGAGCGGTGGGTGGGGGCCCTAAATACCAATGGGTGGTACCTATTGTCCTCCCCCTGGCCCCCACCCCTGAGCGGCAAGTGGGGGACCTAAAAATTTTTTTTCCCCCAGGTGACTAGGGGTCCCCAAACCCCTAGTCACCCCCTCCCACCAAAAAAAACTTTATCCCCCTACCTACCCCCTCACCCTAAAAATAATGAGGGGGGGACCTTTAACTAAGTACCTGTAAAAAAAAAAAAAAAAAACATTCAATGTTTTCTTTCTTCTAAAATCTTCTTTTTTCATCCCGAAAAAAGGCCAAATAAAAAACCATAATAACCGACGCAATAAAAAAAAAAAAAGTAGCAAAAAATAATAATAATCCATCAGCACCTGGAGAGGGCTCCGCACAGACTGAGCTCTGCAGGGCGCGGGAAGGCTTATAAAGCCTTGCCCAGCCCTGCAATTAGGCTCAGAGTGGGTTTAAGCCATCCAATCAGAGTGCTCTGACAGGTAAATGAAGAGACTGACAGGTAAGTTTCTACATTTACCTGTCACAGCACTCTGATTGCTTGCTTTGAAATCCACCAATCAGAGTGCTCTGTGTCATTTTACACTGTGTCATTAGTATTTAGGGCCCCCACCCACTGCTCAGGGGTGGGGGCCGGGGGGGAGGACATTAGGTCCCCCCCATATTTTACTGTAGGGCCCCCACCCGCCGCTCAGGGGTGGGGGTCAGGGGGGAGGACAGTAGGTCCCCCCCATCATTTTACTTTAGGGAGGGGGGACCCTAATTTTTTTTTTTTTTTTTTCAGCCTGTGGCTGCTTACTGTTTACTAGACATGCCCCTACTCGCGGTATAGCGAGTAGGGTCAAAATTTACTAATACTAAGTAATTTTTACTTAGTATTAGTACATTTGGCTGAAAGAACAATTTAGGTCTTTTAGCCTTTTGGTAGATAACTCCCTAATACCGTGGGAATTAGGGAGTTATCTACTAAGCAGCGGCAAGAGAAGTCCTGAAATTTCAAAGTTCTGAAGTGTCGAAGTTGCAGAATTTCCGAAGTGTCGAAGTGCTGAAGTGCCGAAGTAGCCGAACCGAACCGAAAATTTTCCCAATGCACATGCCTAATTCCTTATTCCAAAATGCATGATTTGGCATTTATGTATTGAATCTCATCTGCCACTTGTCTGCCCAGTCCCACAATTTATTCAAATTCCTCTGTAGAGAAGTTATATCACGTTTAAACTGTATTATCTTACCAAGTTTTGTTTCATCTTCAAACGCCGACAAATTACTTTCAAAGCCCACTTCAAGATAATTTATAAACGCAAAAAAGAAAAGTGGATCCAAGACACAAACCCTGAGGCACTCCACTTACCACAATTAGGTAGTGAACAGTGGCAAAAGTGGCAGATATGGAGGACTGTTTGCAGCACACCAACCTGAGGAGCAAGCAATACCTGAACTACCTTCTTCTCGGCTTTACTTCACAACAAAAGCAGGAATGAGTGACTCTTTGATACAGCGCATCACCCACCCAAGTTCAAAGGCCTGCCAGCTTTGGTGACCAGAGAAGTAATTGTACACCTTGGTTATTTTCACGTAAAGAGAAGATACTGGCAGCCACCAGAAGATTTTGCTCCTGTGCTGCAAGTTACTCAAATCTTTCTATATACCTAGTCCTGTTGAAGGTCCCAACAGATTGGCTACAGATAACAAGTTTCCTTATCTTTTATGCAAAGTATCCGTTTTTGATATTTTGTCTAATGTAGTTCTCTTATGTGTTTTTGGCACAAACTAGATTTGTTGAGCTGCCTACAATGGCCACCTATTCTCTGTTGACTATTTTTCAGTTGGTGTTTAGACACATGCTCTGATGATACAGGCAAACAACTTGTAACAAAAAATATATAAATACAATTACACTTGAATTTTTTTAAAATAAACAGTATTCAAACTTAAACATCTGTTCAAGGAAACTAAAGTTAACCATGCATCTTCTCATCTATGTTATTTTTTTCTCTCCTGGTGCTGGTTTAAGTCAAGGTATTATGTTAGCCAAGTTTAGCTATTGTGCTGGATAAAGAGTCACGTGACCCAGGTGCCTGCCCCTTGCTGGAGACCCGGTGTGTCCATCAGCCTCTGGAGATGCAATTTCTGTGGGTGAAGATGTACATCGTCTTCACTGTACAGTCGCCTGGTTTTAACAGACAGGTTCTTCTATGTAAGTTTGTATGATGGCTGCACTTTGATTTATTTTTCTTATTTTTTATCTTACGTGGTCACTAACTTGTCCAGCTTTGGAAGGAGGAGGGTTCTATAGTTTTCCAAGAGATTGGGGCAGGCTACCCTATGTGGTAGAAGTTTTATCTGCCCCGTATATTAATATATATAATTAATGTGTTTAAAAAATTGAGGCCCTGCTTATTAATAATGGATCTATTGCATGGCTAGTACACTCAAACTATTTTCCTTGAACCTGAAAGGACTGAATTCCCCTTATAACTTGCATACAGGAAACACATGTTAGTACTACTAGGCACCGAGCCATTGAATCTAAAAAATAACCAACGGCCTACCATACTCTAGCCTCTATCAAAGCCAAGGGGTCTCTGTCTTGGGCATTCACTTTACACAACAAGTATGATGATAAGAGAGGGCCACATGCTTATCTTAGTGGGGTTGCACAATACTCAAGAAAGAAAAATTACAAAACCTTATGCTCACAACAGTTACAATTAATGGGTAAATAGTTGTGTTTGCTCGATAGTTAGGAAGGGAGGGGTCCTCATATGTGGAGACTACAAATATGTTGTAGGGGATCTAGCCATCTCCAGAGCTAGATCCCAGAGTGCTAGATTTTCAAAATTTCTTTTGAAATTTGAATTGTAGAATTTATCTTATACCCCACAGTAAGGGGCTTTAACTTTTTCTCTGTTGTACACAATAGATATTCCTGGACATTCTCATGCTCCAGAGGGTTAAAAATTTACATATTGGTACAATTAATGGTGAGATCACATCCCTCTTGTAGTGAAACTTACTTTAATAAGTATTTACTTGAGAACCCGACTAATACTGTGGAAATACAGGCATCTAATACTTCAATATGCACTTTGTGGTTAGCTCATAAAGCTGTACTTTCTCTCTCAGCACCCAACACATATATCATCCTACACAGGCCTTACACCAGCACATTAAGCATGTTAATGATGAACGTCATACTATTTCATTGTAAATAAACTTTATATGACAAAACTGGGGCAAGTCTACTATACCTAAAATAATAAAGCAGGTAAACCTTTGGCCCACAAATTAAAGGATACATTTCTCCAAACCAACATACCCTATCTCATGTCTGGTCAGGGTGTCAAAATGTCACATCACCAGCAAATTGCAGATGGACCAACAACATACGGTATTACAGTTTTTTGTTACTTGCAAGACAATTCAGAGGGATTTTTGGACACCATAACCCTTTCACAGATTACCACAACCCAAGCAGAGGAACTTCTCGTCCACTTCACAGAGGATAAGATAGCAGCAGCTATTTACCACTGGAAATATTGACTGCAACTATTATCACTCTATCCATGCCTGTCCACATTTCTGGCCTTCCTCCCTGCTGAATGGGGATATCAAGCTATATGCAAAGGTTTCTACCCAACTTTATATCACCTAATAAAAGCGGGTTTATGTCATCCAGACAGGCATCATATAATAGAAGACAATTAGTCAGTGTGGTGAGCATACACCGCCGGCGCCAGCCTCATGCTAACTCTGGATGCTGAAAAGGTGTTTGACCACCTGGGGATATATGAACACAACTGTCTGGAAATTTGGTATGTCACCCCACCCTAATAGCTGTCATGGTACTATATACTAAGCCACAAGCCATGGTACAAAAAGAGTTCAGTTCCACCTCAATCATGAGGAAACTTGTCCTAAGGTTTTTATGAGATTGTATCTAGTCCATCTGAACTGAGCCAATCCTCGTATTCAATGAACAATCATTTCAGAAGAAGTGCAAAAAACATATATACAGCCCTAAATACTACTGATTATTGCTGGGTATGTAGCTGTACTCCCCACTCAAAATAAGGGTAACCTATCATTGGTATCCCAAGGAATCTTGATCTTGAAACACAGGCAACTGAGGAACATCCATTGTGGATACAGTCATCTTTAGGTGTATATTATCTTTATTTATTTATAAAATATTTTACCAGGATGAATACATTGAGATTTCTCTCGTTTTCAAGTATGTCCTGGGTCCAAAAAAACATTGCATTTTTACAATAGGTTACAATATTACACAAATATAATATACAAGCTATAAATATATATACACATACACACATATAAAAATGTAATACATAACAGGTAAAAAATATATTCAGTGGGCCTACAAAATTATGCCCACCAACCTCGCTTGAGTTTGCTACACGGATAGCATAACACAAGCCTTATACCAAACTAATATCTTGTTAGGACTAGAGACAAACAAGGAATTAGTGTTGCTCAGGGAACAGGTGCTATGGATGGCAGGACTGTTGAATCAAGCCCCAATAAAAGGTTAGCAGGAGGATTTTTTTTGCCAAATATGGTATGGTGTAGTATCCTTATAATGCAAGCTTAATATACTTGCATGTTTATTGGATCACACAATTGGTGCTGCTATTTTAAAATTAACTGCACAACAAGAGTAAATGTGTACTGTAGCCCTTCAAAACTGTTTTGATTACTTCTTCTTCATCTGGAGGCTAATATAGGAAGCCAATGGTTTGTGTTCATAATGAATAAGACCGTGACTATACAACATGATGCGCATGCATTACATGAAGAGCAGGCTAGGTTACATGAGTAACATGATGATTTCCACTGTTCAAAGTGGAATTTGAGGACTTTTGGTAGGGTGGCTTTGGATCTTGGGAAGTAGGATTTTAGAGTTATTTGGAAAAGCAGGGGATTTGTTGCTACTAATGGAAATGGAATTTCCCATGTATGGTTGGTAAATGATTTACTCAATGAATTGCTCCTACCTAACACAATTGTCATAGTCAAATGTAAAGGTCACAGCACTGATTGAATTTTGATACATGAGGAGAATGGTTGGTCTGCCTCTAGTTCTCTTTGCCATGATATCCATATATTTACTTGTTATCATGTTAAAATGTATTTTGCTTCTGATATATAAATCATGCAAAAGGATATCACCCAATAACACCACTGCTCTTACCATGTATACCAAAATAAAACCCACCTTGCTCCCTCTGTGGAGATAGAAATCCAGCAGTCATTCTTTTTCTCTTTTTACATTATGTGTCACTCATACAGAATAATGACAGGATAAAATCATATAATCAGTCCTCCATTTTGCGCTAACCCTCCATTTTAATGCCCACTGCTCAAAACTGCTTAATTAATCCTATAAAATGTAATCATATAAAATATGTATAACCTTTTGCCTAAACTTGATCTTTACAGATGTTTCCTTTATAATATATTAATACTTTTAGAAATAAAATAATTTACCAGATCACAACCTCTTGACCTTTTCATGATTTTGCAATTAACTATAAACAGACAATGTCTTGAGATAATGAGTAGTCATTGGCAGCTGTTCAAAATAATTTTATAATACATAAATATATTACAAAACTGTAGCCTCAATAGTTAAACACATTTTTATTTGCCGCTTCACACTTTTGTGTCAAACCCACACACCATAACATACACAAATATATCCGAGATACAAAATAAGTGGAGTGTAAATTCCAAATACTTGGCTATCAATACTGTCCTTGCCAGTATGGTTGTCCAATGCGTACATAAAAATGAAACACATAAAAAAAATAAAAATTGAAATGGAAATTACTCACTGCCAGACACACACTCTCAGGCACATGCACAGATACATGATGACACAGCTCAAACAGCCTGAGACACAAATCCACTAGCATTGGGAGACTGCAAGCGAGATGGGACACCACAAATGCTTACAAACAGTACAGCAAGACACCCACTGGAAAAACGGGTGCGTTTAAAAAATACTTTCACAACAATGCAGACATGCACACAGAGCTGGTAGGCCGCTATATGGCTCCAGTACCCCGCTGTCCAGCCTAGAGGGATCTAGATATGAGGGAAATCCTTAAAAAAACTACCTTCAAAACAAGACCTAGCAAACATGCTGGGGAAAATAGAAGCTTCATTCCAAGCTAAACTCTATGCCATCGGAGCTGATATCTGCCACATGGGGGAAAAGGTGAGCTCTCTGGAGGATGATAGAGACACACTGAACACCCAGATGCAAGCTCTTCAGGACTCAGTCAAGGCCCATACAACCCACCTGGTGGCCATCCAAAGATCAATGGACGACCTAGACAATTAGGGGAGACGATACGGGTTAAGGGACTCCCAGAAAATGTACAAGAACATTTACCCACCATTCTGCAGGAACTGTTCAATCTCATTCTATCAGGATTACTAGTTGATCCAGTACACATAAATAATATAATACCTAGGACTAAGGAAAACGTCTAAGCAGGCCTTAGAATGGCAGGAGTTAACGTACCCAAGAATAGTCAAAATACTTGCCGAGGTCAGGGATACAGAATGAGACACAAGAATGAGGGAAAGCCAAAAGTCAAGGATACCAGAAATCAGGGAAGTCAAAATGAAGCCAAAGTCAAAAACCAGAATAATACAATCAGGAACACACTCTTGGATAACCAGCAAAGGGACACTACGATCAAAAGGCAATTTTGGTTTAAATAACCCTCCTAAAGCTGTAATTGGTTGTATATGGCCTCTGACCCCAAAACGTGCGTGCATGTCTATGACGTGACGTCGCACGCACATAAGCGCTATCATTATTGCTGCTATTTCTGATTGCACTTTATTACACCAAGTCCCTGAGGAAGTCCAATTTTAGGACGAAACGCGTAGGACGTGTATGGTGATATGCTGCTTGTTTTATACTTAAATGAGGGACAACATACTGGATATTGGAAAACACCATTTAAAGCTGCTCTTACTCCATAAAGACATCATTCAAGGCTATTTTAACTCCTCAAAATTGTGAGTGACCATTTGTGATTGCACATCAATACCAGCCTCCACACAGTTATATGCTATGTTTTTTTGTTTTATTTGTATTTAGCAGATTGTCCCCTATTTTTCTGTGTATATCTATTGAAGACAAGAGGAAGTCTTCGGGGATTCATCTGGATACTTCACCTTAAGATAAGGGAAGTTCTGGTTTGCTACCTATACTATATTATATTATTTTCACTGGGGTTGTGTTCACATATACCGTTGTTTTTTCCGCACACGTAGGACCCTACATTTGTTTACCCTGAATGTAAAGGGTCTGAATTCACCTGTAAAGTGGTCCCTGGCATTGAGGGAACTCCACAAGCTGAAGACTGATTTAGCTTTCCTTTTTTTCCATATATCATTTTTATTGGTTTTGAAAAGTACTCCGATACATGATACATGATGATGATGATACATTTGCTGACGCAGCAGCTCATTGACCAAGTACAGCGTTAATAGTTACAGCATTCTTCAAATATTATGACATATACCTTCTAATACGTATATTCCATATTTTAATACAGCTCTGATTTCGCTTTACTTCAAATTATTTTGCTGCCTGTGTGGGAGCTTGTTAGAGGCAATTACGGTCTAGAGCATTGGTCATCTGTGCTTTTTAAATTGGTGAGTCTGCTTACTCAGATGCCTCTTTCACATCATGCAACCGGGTACAGAAAAAAAAAGAAAAGGAGTTAAGGGAAGGGTAACATTCAACTTAAACTGTAACCTGTGTCCCACCTGGCCTGGGTTTTGTATGCATGCAGTGCGCACGACTTTGGGTCCGCTACAGGACCTCTTGTTTGCCAAAGGTTGCGATCTACCCCCTGGTTCCAACTACCTTGAACTTTAAGTGCTTAATTTAGTGTCTATCCTTCTGTACCGTCCCTCGCTTGGACGCTTAGCCAGCCTCCCCAATGGATATTGTGTGTCTCAGGTGTTCTCTGCATTTTGTATGCCATCTGCTCGTACAGACATATACTATCCACTCTTTGTGCTACTTCCTCCTGATTTGGGGGCGTGTCGTGTTTCCATTTCGATGCTATCGCAATTTTGGCTGTGGTTAGTATGTTTATGGCAGTTGTGGTTGATGGATTTCTCGTTGGGTTGGTTGTAAGGTGCATGTGAAGCAGGTAGTGTGCCAGGTTCAGTGGTATTGTCATGCTAGTGGTTTCATGTATGAGTTTTCGGATTGCGGTCCAAATGGTGTTATGGCTGGGCACTCCCAGAATATGGGTAGTAGAGACCCTGGTGTACGTTTGCATCTCCAGCACAGTGGGGAGGTGTTAGGGAACATCTTAGCCAGTCTTAGGGGGACTAAATACCAGCACATTGCTATTTTGCAATATGCTTCCCATAGGGACAGGCTTTTGGATGCTCGCTTAGTGGTGTGAAAGGCTTCATACCATTGTTGTATAGTGATTGGTTCCCCTATGTCTTCTTCCCATTTTTCCATATAGGAGAGTTTGTGCACAGATTTCCCTCTTTCTAGTGCGTTATAGCATAAGGTTTGATGGAACGGGATGTCAAGATGTACCGGGCAGAGGGTGTTTCTAATTGTGGTGTGGGTGCTGCTGGTTTGATGCGTGTCTGTAGTATATTCTTTACCCTTAGATATTTGAAAAAGTTTAGGGAAAATTCGCTTTGCAGGGTAGGAAATGCTTTCAGCCTGTTTCGGTCATATAAATCCCTTATTTTATGTATTCCTAGAGTTAACCATGTGTGGAGCGAGAGGTCGGGTGAGCTAGCCTGCAATGCTGTGAGTGGCGCTTCCTTAAATAAGTAATGTTTGTGCGTCTATTACCTCTGAGGCCCAATGTTTCCAAGTGTGTAATGTGGTTTGTGTGTACCATAGCACATCCTTTCCCATGGTCTTTGGCTCGTGTGACCAGAGGACATTTGGTATAGTGGACGGGTATATGCAGGCATTTTCAAGAGCCAAACATAGGGGGGTTTGTTCTGCGCCTGAGGTTCGGAGTAAACGTAGACCTTGTTCTAGGAGAGATGCTCGGTAATAGTTGCAGATGTCCGGGACACCTAAGCCTCCTCTTGTGTATGGTAGACTGAGTTTGGTGGCAGCCAGTCTAGGTGGCTTCTGTTTCCATATGTGGGCGTTAATGATAGTTTGGAATCTTTTTAGAAGTTTGTCCGACAGTGGTATGGGAAGTGTGCGAAAGAGGTAGAGCATGTGTGGTAGAACCATCATTTTAATGGTATTGATGCGCCCCAGCCATGATACCTCCAATCCTTCCCATTTACTCATTTGGAATGTTAGTTTGTGGATCATAGGTGTTTGATTTTCTGTGGTTAGAGAGTGCACATTCTTTGTCAATTTGATCCCCAAGTATTGAATCGATTTAGTTCGCCATTCGAATGTATGTGTCTCCTCCAGTGTTTTAATTGTGTTTCTCGGTAAACATATGGGGAGGGCTTGGGTCTTAGCTACATTATTTTTGTAGTATGACACTTGATTTAGCTTTCCTACAGGAAACCCATTTTAAAAAGGACTCCGCGCCCAGGCTTAGTGACCGTAGATACCCTGAGGGATATTTCAGCAGTTTAAGTGGGTCTAAGGCATGGGGAGTCGCCATCATGGTTCACAACTCCATTTACATACAAGGACCATAAAACAGATGACAACTGTAGTCTGCTGATGGTTAAGGACCATATAGGCCACAATATGATCATGCTAGCCAACATCTACCTTCCTAACAGACATCAACGTAGGACCCTAAAATAGAGCCTAAAAGCCATAGAATCATTTAAGGAGGGAATGCTAATTATTGGCAGAGATTTCAACATATCTTTAGATTCTGCTTTAGATACCACCTCCAAAGCGACCACATATCAGTAGATGATCTCACCTCCAATTAAACAATGGACTATCTTGGAAAGTACAATGTACAGGACACTGCTTCACACTATCCCCTGGTACAGAACAGGTCACGTTCACCTATTACCGCACCACTCTTCTCACCCAACCATCTCTCCCACAATTCGCAAAAATGGCTTCTAGTGAGAAAGCATCCTGAGATCTCCCCATTCCCATCACCCTTATTCCCAGTGACTATGAACCCCTCCTTTCCATCAGGGCTAACAGAAAATTAATTCAAACTGTTCCATGCCCCAGCAAACAAGACCTTTTTGAAACTGGGGTCTGTACAGGAAGGATCCACTATTAAACCAATTACTAAGCTACTATGAGTAGAACATCCTACACCTATTCAAAAGCTCCAATACACCCAACTTTCCCACTTCCTACGAACTGAACCCTACCTACTTCAAAAAAGCCGAATCCTCACCTCCTTTGAAACTAGTTGTGACACTCACAACATTAAAACTAAACACCTCTCCACATTATATAAGCTCCTCCAATTCCAACACACAACCTCATTACCACCATACACTTCTTCTTGGGCCAACGACCTTAGCATTACCGTAACACATACAGAGTGGAAAAAGATCTTCAAACAGGCACATGCCTCCTCCATTAACAAAACTATACAGGAAACAGGCAGATCTATTTACTCCCCCAACATATGCTGGAGATGTCAACAACCAGGAAGTACAACAACCCCTGTCTGGTGGCTCTGCCCATCAATCCAAACCATCTGGAAATTGATAGTTACAATGATATGCACCATTACAGAAGTCCATATAGCTCAGACATTGGAAGCAATTTTGTTCTTCCTACATCCACTCCCCATCCCCAAACCCCAAATAACCCTTATAAACCATTTACGGACAGCAGCTAACCTCCTCATCCCCACTAAGTGGAAACGCTCTGCTACCCCCTCGATTAGGAAATTGAAACAAAAGGTAGAGATCAAATTAATGGAAGACATTCATGCTTCACTCTCACACAAATATCCTCTTTTTACATCCGTATGTGAACCTTGGCTTAAGTTCATGAAACATAGACCGGCCCTTTGACAACATTCCTGATTTACTAAATCATCATTACCTATGTGGAAACCACGTAGACACTATCCACTATTTGAAGGTTCAGATGAAGTCACTCTTTTTTGGATTTGAAAGAAGACAATAGCATTAAGAATGCAAGCTTTATATTTCTTTAATTTCTTTGGCAACCTTTGTCTAGCAAATAAAGAATTAAGCTCTACAGTAGTGATGTACCGAACGGTTCGCCGGCGAACGGTTCCTGGCGAACATAGCATGTTCGCGTTCGCCACGGCGGGCGAACATATGCGCGGTTCGACCCGCCCCCTATTCGTCATCATTGAGTAAACTTTGACCCTGTACCTCACAGTCAGCAGACACATTCCAGCCAATTAGCAGCACAGCCTCCCTAGCAGACCCTCCCACCTACTGGACAGCATCCATTTTAGATTCATTCTCAAGCTGCATGCTTAGTAAGAGGAGGGAAAGTGTAGCTGCTGTTCATAAGATAGGGAAAAGCATAGCTAGGTTAGGGATAAGGGTATGCTTTTTTTGGATTTTTTTTTTCTATGTAATGTAAATGCACTTAGTTGTCTGCCACTGCTGCCAGCTTCTGTGTCAGGCTCACAGTGCCCATTTCCCCAGTCAGTGCCACCAATTACATCTGGTGTCACAATAGCTTGGATTTAAAAACAAAAAACTTTTTTCACTGTTATAGATTGAATAGCAGTCAGTTGTCTGCCACTGCTGCCAGCTTCTGTGTCAGGCTCACAGTGCATACTGTGCCCATTTCCCAGTCAGTGCCACCAATTACATCTGGTGTCACAATAGCTTGGATTTAAAAACAAAAAACTTTTTTCACTGTTATAGATTGAATAGCAGTCAGTTGTCTGCCACTGCTGCCAGCTTCTGTGTCAGGCTCACAGTGCATACTGTGCCCATTTCCCCAGTCAGTGCCACCAATTACATCTGGTGTCACAATAGCTTGGATTTAAAAACAAAAAACTTTTTTACTGTTATAGATTGAATAGCAGTCAGTGTCCTTAAAGCGGGTGTGTTACGCTAACAGTGGATACGCTGACAAGTGCCACTAATTAGATCTGGTGTCACAATAGTTTGGATTTAAAAAAAAAATAATCTTTTTTCACTGTTATAGATTGAATAGCAGTCAGTGTCCTTAAGCGGGTGTGTTACGCTAACAGTGGATACGCTGACAAGTGCCACTAATTAGATCTGGTGTCACAATAGTTTGGATTTAAAAAAAAAATAATCTTTTTCACTGTTATAGATTGAATAGCAGTCAGTGTCCTTAAAGCGGGTGTGTTACGCTAACAGTGGATACGCTGACCAGTGCCACTAATTAGATCTGGTGTCACAATAGCTTGGATTTAAAAAAACAAAACACTTTTTTCACTGTTATAGATTGAATAGCAGTTAGTTATCTTCAAGCGGGTGTCAGGCCTACAGCCTGTGCTCTGCACAACTGTGCCAGTGCACATTACCACTCATATCTGGTCTCACAGTAGCTTGCACGCATAGTACCACTAATCCCAACAAAAATGACAGGCAGAGGCAGGCCACCCCGCAGGG
>OW240916.1:189820191-189853010 GCA_933207985.1 Pelobates cultripes | reverse complement strand
CCACTGTCCGGCCACAAGCTCCAACAGACCCCGCCCCTCCAGCCCCCACACCCCTGGATCCTGTCCTTAGAGCAGACGGATCCTATTATTACTCTGCCCCTGTCCCATCTCCTCCCTCTGTCATTCCTTCCGTTCCCACCCCCGTCCCACCTCCTTCCTCTGTCATTCATTCCATTCCCTCCCCCATCCCACCTCCTCCCTCTGTCATTCCTTCCGTTCCCACCCCTGTCCCACCTTTTCTTCCTGTCATGACTTCCATTCCCACCCCTGATCTAACCCATCTTCCTGCCTCTGTTGTGTCATCTTTTGTTCCTACTCCTCCCCCCCACATTCCTCCTTCTGTTCCAGCCCTTGTCATGGTTGTCACTTTCCCTCCCAGCATCCTTCCTGCCATCTCCTCTCCCTTCCCCACACCAGGCTCCGTCTCCGCCTCTATCATGGCAGCCCCTTGTTATCACATTATGACTGTTGGTTCAAATGATTCCGTAGCATCAAACCATCATCATGCTGCATCATGCTGCATCATGCTGCTTCTCCTGCAGCATCAGGTTATCATCCCACTACATCACAACTAGCTACACTCCAGATTGCTAATGCAGGCTCTCCTGATATTGGCACAAATTCCAAATTCAACTGATGTAGCCAGTTTTCACAGCCTACCGTTTCCCATTTTCCCTGATAATGGCAACACTCAGGGGCTAAGCCCACCACGGGCCCCTATTAATAATGCCCCTCGCATACCACCAGTGCTGCCCACACCAGCTGACCATCACAATGCCTTAACTGCAGTGGATGGTGCCCCTTTGATGTATGTTACCTTTAATCCATCCCAAGCAGCAACCCTGGTAACCTCTCTTCCAGACCCAGAGAAACAGCCCATGCCTTTCTTTCGAAGAATTGCTCAGATACGTAAAAAATATTCTGCTGCATGGCGTGATTTGTTTAGTCTTTGTGAAATTAAAGCTGGGAATGCATATTGGCCTATAATGGAAAGGTGCTTTGATGATGCTGGCCTCACCACAGACACAGATTTCCAATCAGGCATAATATTTTGTGAACAGATGCGTGCTTGAGCACAGGATAAATTAGCTGATCAAGCTACTTGTATTAATGTTATTGTGCAAGAAAAGACAGAATCAGTGGAGAAATATCATTCCAGGTTAACACAGACTTTTTCTGATTTGGGTTTCAGTACAAATAATAAAGCACACACTCAGAAGAACCCATAAAGAAAGGCCTAGTCTTGTCCCATCCAGAATACAGGATTATTCCCTTGGATACTCTCCTCCTGGTTGCTAAAGGCCTGGAGTCTGCTCAATTGCCCCAGCCAAGGAAAACTGCTCCCCTGATGTTTTCCTTCCATAATCCTGCAATCAGGCCTGCTCCTGCTGGATACCTACCACAGGGAGAACCCATGTCCCAGGCTCCTAGGCCTCAAAACAGAACCTGTTTTAATTTTAATCAACCTGGCCACTTCAAGGAAGACTGTCCACATCCCAGGGTGCCCAGGCACCAGTGGCAGGCCATAAGACCACCTCCTCCCGTGGCAGGCTATCCTATGGTTTCCCACCCTCCTGCAGCGGCCCAAGATTACCCCCAGGCAACTTATCCTACACCTCCAGCTGCCAATCATCCTGCACCTCATGGTTATGCTGCCAGTCCTCCTGATAATTATGGTTCTCTTGGTTACCAGCCTGCTGATCACTCTACACCTAGTCATCACCATCCAACACAACATGCTCAGCAGCCTAATGTGAAGAAATCTCTCTTTATGTGTACTATTTCTTCCATATTCATTCGGTAGATATAACTACCGAACAGAGACCACCCCCTGGCTCGTTAAACTTCAAAGAATGAGGGGAACAATCGCTGCTAAGAGCCAGGGGAATCCATTCGTGAAATTATTCAGTTTTTACCACTTAACTGAATAGACCGGCAAAACCACCCAAACTCTTGGAAATATTTTGGGCAGCCACCTCGCGGTTAGCCGGTCACAAAGAACTTTCACACTTTTTGAGAACCCCTGAACCGATCTGAATGAAATTTGAATATGTTGGTCACCCAGATCAGGGCTATCAGGGGACATATTATTTGTGGGGATACACCATGTCTAAAGGGGTGTTCTGAATATTGTGGAAAATTGTGATTTTTCTTCCTGGAGATAATCAAGTTATTACTTTATCAGACATGAATATCTCCAGGGCTAGGGGAGGGAATTGTATGTTGGTGCTGGGTGTGTTTTACTGTTTTCCTGTAACCGATTGGTTATACTGTGTCCCTCCCTGTGGGATGTCCCCTTGCATGGGGACTTGCATAAAAGCCTGTGTGTGGTCCTGGTTTTGTGCTGCCCTAGGCGCCTCCCTCCCCCCGCCACTCCCACCCAACCCTTCCCCCCGCCCCATCTTCTAAATGCACACACACACATTCACTGACAGATACGCATACACTAGCTAACAGAAACACACACACTAACAGACACACTCACACTCACTAACAGAGAAACACACACTCACTAACAGACACACACAGACACACTCACTAACTAGCAGTCACACACACACTCACTGACACACACACAGACTCACAGGCAAACACACTCCCACTAACAGACACACACTCACTCACTAACAGACACACTCACACACACTAACAGACACACACTAACAGACACACACACACAGTCAGACACACTCACAGACACACTTACACTCACTAACAGACACTCACACTAACAGACACACTCACTGACACACACACACACTAACAGACACACACACTCACTCACTCACATTAACACACCTTTGGTCCAGTGGCTCCCGGGCGGGCGGCTGGCGGCTGGCGAGGGAGCACTTCCTCTGAGCTGTCTGCTCAGCTCCCTCGCGCGCCGCAGGGTGAGGCTGGGAGCCGGAATATGACGTAATTTTCCTGCTCCCAGCCTCACTCTGCGGCACGCGAGGGAGCTGAGCAGACAGCTCAGAGGAAGTGCTCCCTCGCCAGTGCTGCCCGCCCGCCATGTCAGTTAGCCGCAAGGCTAACAAGACATTTGCCCAGGGCATTTGGGGGCGGCTTTTTTTGCCGCCCCTTGGAAAATGCCGCCCTAGGCAAATGCCTTGTTTGCCTCGCGGCTAAAACGTCCCTGATGTGGTCATCAAAAGCCGGTTCTGTTGTACCCTTCTTGCTTGACTTCGGCTGATGTGTGGGGATTCGTATGCTTTATTAAGGGAATTATCTTGTAACGCTATTTGTATTCGTATGGATTTCGTCTTATCCATCTACCGAACGGAGAGCTATACTCACTGATGCTCTGGTGGTTCGGGAGGAAACTACTGAATGAGGATAGGATATACTAGGTTTCCTTACACCTAATCACTCTGCAACACCCAACCGCCACTACACTGGCCCTGATCAAGCCCATTTAGATCTTTTACAATAGGTAACTGGCAAACCTGTGTTTAACACCCCTGTCATGGCAGTATCTACAGGGGATAAAGGGGGGCCCCTAGCCACAGTGGTTCTACCCATAGAAGGTCACCCAACAACCTTTTTAGTTGACACAGGCGCAGCCCGCAGTGTTCTCAGAGAACAAGACCTGCCTAACAATGATGTTTCATGTGTCGATATTGATGGTAAGCCACAAAACAACCAACTAACCAAGCTCTTACGAGTGGGCTCAGACATTCTCACACGTTTTGTTGTTTCTTCTGCCTGTCCTATTAACCTGTTAGGTGCTGATGCTCTCTCCCGCCTGCAGGCTTCTATCTCCTTTACTGCTGATGGTCAGGTTAATTTGTTAACCCCTCTCTCTCATAAGGATACCTCAGCTCTCTGTTCCTTGCCTCTGCTATTACACATAGAGTCTCCCCGTGAGAAAGTGAGGGTCCTACAGGGAGTGCAGAATTATTAGGCAAATGAGTATTTTGACCACATCATCCTCTTTATGCATATTGTCTTACTCCAAGCTGTATAGGCTCGAAAGCCTACTACCAATTAAGCATATTAGGTGATGTGCATCTCTGTAACGAGAAGGGGTGTGGTCTAATGACATCAACACCCTATATCAGGTGTGCATAATTATTAGGCAACTTCCTTTCCTTTGGCAAAATGGGTCAAAAGAAGGACTTGACAGGCTCAGAAAAGTCAAAAATAGTGAGATATCTTGCAGGGGGATGCAGCACTCTTAAAATTGCAAAGCTTCTGAAGCGTGATCATCGAACAATCAAGCGTTTCATTCAAAATAGTCAACAGGGTCGCAAGAAGCGTGTGGAAAAACCAAGGCGCAAAATAACTGCCCTTGAACTGAGAAAAGTCAAGCGTGCAGCTGCCACGATGCCACTTACCACCAGTTTGGCCATATTTCAGAGCTGCAACATCACTGGAGTGCCCAAAAGCACAAGGTGTGCAATACTCAGAGACATGGCCAAGGTAAGAAAGGCTGAAAGACGACCACCACTGAACAAGACAAACAAGCTGAAACGTCAAGACAGGGCCAAGAAATATCTCAAGACTGATTTTTCGAAGGTTTTATGGACTGATGAAATGAGAGTGAGTCTTGATGGGCCAGATGGATGGGCCCGTGGCTGGATTGGTAAAGGGCAGAGAGCTCCAGTCCGACTCAGACGCCAGCAAGGTGGAGGTGGAGTACTGGTTTGGGCTGGTATCATCAAAAGATGAGCTTGTTAGCCTTTTCGGGTTGAGGATGGAGTCAAGCTCAACTCCCAGTCCTACTGCCAGTTCCTGGAAGACACCTTCTTCAAGCAGTGGTACAGGAAGAAGTCTGCATCCTTCAAGAAAAACATGATTTTCATGCAGGACAATGCACCATCACACGCGTCCAAGTACTCCACAGCGTGGCTGGCAAGAAAGGGTATAAAAGAAGAAAATCTAATGACATGGCCTCCATGTTCACCTGATCTGAACCCCATTGAGAACCTGTGGTCCATCATCAAATGTGAGATTTACAAGGAGGGAAAACGGTACACCTCTCTGAACAGTGTCTGGGAGGCTGTGGTTGCTGCTGCACGCAATGTTGATGGTGAACAGATCAAAACACTGACAGAATCCATGGATGGCAGGCTTTTGAGAGTCCTTGCAAAGAAAGGTGGCTATATTGGTCACTGATTTGTTTTGTTTTTGAATGTCAGAAATGTATATTTGTGAATGTTGAGATGTTATATTGGTTTCACTGGTAATAATAAATAATTGAAATGGGTATATATTTGTTTTTGTTAAGTTGCCTAATAATTATGCACAGTAATAGTCACCTGCACACACAGATATCCCCCTAACATAGCTAAAACTAAAAACAAACTAAAAGCTACTTCCAAAAATATTCAGCTTTGATATTAATGAGTTTTTTGGGTTCATTGAGAACATGGTTGTTGTTCAATAATAAAATTAATCCTCAAAAATACAACTTGACTAATAATTCTGTACTCCCTGTAGATGCCCCCAGTGCCCTGGATAGGGTCCCAGCCAAGCTTTGGTCCACAGGCCCAGATGATATTGGACATCTTCAAGTTCCTCCAGTGATTGTGAAACTGTATGAAGGAGCAAACCCACCACGTAGGCCGCAATACCCCTTGAAGCATGCTCAGGTCCTTGCTATCTCCAAACAAGTTGAAAGCCTGTTAGCAAAGGGTGCTCTTGCTAAATGTATATCAATCTGTAACACTCCTCTGTTTCCAGTAAAAAAGAAAACTGAAAAGGGACAATCAGACCAGTACTTTGCGCTGTCCACGATGTGACATAAAGGGATACAGCCATAGTGCCTAACCCACACACATTGCTATCACAGGTATCCCCTACAGCAAAATTCTTCACGGTGATTCACCTGGCAAATGTTTTTTTTCAGCGTGCCGCTGGATCCTTCATGCCAATATCTTTTTGCATTCACACATGACCGCCAGCAGTATACTTGGACTGTTATGCCTCAAGGTGCACAAAATTCACCAACTCAGTTTGCAAAAGCTATGTCAACTATTCTGGAGCCATGGCAGAAGTCCCACCCAGATGTGGTTCTCCTCCAGTAAGTGGATGATCTACTTCTCTGTGCAGATGATTTCCCAACTGCTGAACGTCACTCAGAAGACTTGCTCTGTTTCCTAGCTGAACAAGGCTGCAAAGCCTCCAAAAAGAAGTTGCAATGGTGCCGGCCCTCTGTGGTCTTCTTGGGACTTTCCCATGGCATCCGTCACCTAACCAGGGACAGAGTTCGAGAAATCACTGCCATTTGCCCTCCATCTGCTCATCAAGCTCTTCATGCCTTCCTAGGCCTCATCTCCTACTGCAGGGCCTGGATTCCTGAAACCTCTGAACTCATGCAAACTCTCTATGATGCCCTGAAGACTGAGTCTTTCTCACTATCTCCTGAGGCTCTTACCTGTTTCTACGCTCTTCAAAGAGCCATTTCCTCAGCACCTGCATTGGGCCTTCCTAACTACCAGAAGCCCTTCAAGCTCTTTGTCTCTGAAAGGATGGGTCATGCATCTGGAGTCCAATCTCATGGATCACGCCAACGTCCCATTGGTTACTTTTCCTGCAAGTTGGATCTAGGGGCCAGCGAGGGGGCCCTCCTGTCTCTGAACTGTTTTTGCTGCTGGACAAGACTAATTACATTGTACTTGGACACAAGCTTACAATCCTTGCACCTCATGATATTACTGCAATTCTCACTCAAGTCCAGCCAAAGCACCTTACCACACAGAGACACCTCAGTCTACAGACAACTTTACTTCTGCCTGACAGCGTCACTCTGCAAAGATGCTCCTCATTGAATCCAGCCACTCTTCTGCCACTTCCCGGGGAGTGCCACACTATTGGTACAGTCTTGACAGATCCTGAGGTTTTTGTTGAACTACAGGTAAAGAAGCCAGCAGTTAGCTACCCTCAATATCACATAGAGATAAGTGAAGACACACCTCCTACAGAGCAGGATCCAGATGCTCCACATGATTGCTTTGAACAGATGAAAATGGAGACAACACATCTTCCAACAGTGCATGAAGTTGCTCTGCCAGATCCTGACTTCACCCTGTTCGTGGATGGCTCTAGGTTTGCGGACGAAAAGGGAAGGTACCATGGATTTGCTGTTACTACAGAAGATCAGGTACTTCAAGCATCTTCACTCCCCTCATCCATGTCTCAAGAAGTTGAGTTAACAGCCCTCACAGTAGCATGCAAAATGTGTGAAAGAAAGCGTGCTAATATTTACACTGACTCAAGATATGCCCTGGGTGTAGCACATGATTTTGGTTTAATCTGGTAAACAAGAGGTTTCCTTACAGCAACTGACGCGCCAGTCAAACATGTTGCAGCTATCAAGATGTTGATGGATGCCTTACGGCTTCCTGAAGAAGTGGCCATACTGAAGGTAAAGGCTCACAGAAGATTAAATTCAGAAGAAGCACATGGCAACTACTTAGCTGACCAGGCTGCCAAGGATGCTGCACGTAAGTCAAGGGAAGTGGACGGAAGAGTGTCCGCTGAAGAAACTTCTATATACACTATGCAAACTCTACACACAGACCTCAAATTCCCAAGGGAGCAACAAAAAGCTGCCACCCCACAAGAGAAACAAAGTTGGAGAGAAAAATGGAATAAATACCATCAATCTCAAATTCTGCCTACCCAAGCAAATGTACCCAGCAGTGGGTCCAGTGGGCCCATGGAGCAGCGCATTTGTCCAAACACCTCATGAACTCTCTGATTGACAAATATTTTGAAGCACCCGGAATTACTACACTGACCAGAATTATTGCAGCTCCTTCACCATTTGTGCCAAATGTACCCCAGGGAAAATTATAAAAGCTCTTCCGAAACACCTGGTGAAGCCACATTATCCTTTCCAAAGGGTCCAAATTTATCATATCCAAATGCCAAAGAGTGGCTGGTATGAATATGCACTAGTCATAGTGGACATGTTCTCAGGGTAGCCAGAAGCCTTCCCTGTCACCAACATAACTGCCAAGACCACAGCCAAACATCTACTCACCGAACTTGTCTGCAGATATGGGGTTCCTGAGGTGATAGAAAGTGACCAGGGTACAGCCTTTACTGCACTACTGACCAAAGATATCTGGGCAGCACTGGGGGTGACCCTTGCATTCCATTCTTTTATGGATAGTGTTAGGGATAGTAGGTACTTGTTTTAGATCGTAAATAGTCATTTTAAGGTGGGACTGTTGTGGACAGAAAATAAACTTTAGTAAAATGCCTATTTACTCTGTGCATCTGTGCTCGTTATTCACTGTGTAAACCTGGCTGCTAAAGTAACAATGCATGAATGGCACTCTGAAAGCCAGAATGCTTAAGATGGCCCAAGAAACTAACCTGTCCTGGCCAGAAAGTCTTCTTATAGCTTTGTTTAGCGTGAGGTATACACCAAGAGGGAGGTTTTGTTTGGTTCAGCTCCCAGGCTAGGCTGTTACTTTCCCCAGCAGCTCCAACTCCAGTCAGATGCAATGGTAGATTATGTAACTGCTCTCTCTCAAGCCCTGACCAAAATCCATGCACAAGTGTTTTCTTCTATTCCAGATCCAGAGTCTGATACAGGCACCCACATGTTACTTCCTGGTAATTGGGATCTGGTTAAGAAATTCCTGAGGAAACACACTCTTGAGCTGAGATTTGATGGTCCATTCCAAGTCCTCCTAACCAGGGCCGGACTGGCCCACCGGGATACCGGGAAATTTCCCGGTGGGCCGTCAGCACCTGGGGGCCGGCCGCGTTCCTGGGCCGGCCCTTTAAATACTGCAGCCGCCTGAGCGCTCCCCTCTTCTTAGCCCTCGCCTCCTCCCTCTCTTCTTACCCCCTCCCCTGTAGCGTGGCCGAGCTGCACTCCGGTCTGCGGTGGCCGGCCGGCCGGCCGGAGTGATAGGAAGGTGCACACTCAGTGTGCACTTCCTGTCAGTCCGGTCGGTAACAGGAAACAGAAACTCCGCGCGGAACAGATGTGCACTTCAGTGTGCACTTCCTGTCAGTCCGGTCGGTAACAGGAAACAGAAACTCCGCGCGGACCGGAGTGCAGCTCGGCCACGCTACAGGGGAGGGGAGGGAAGAAGCTGCAGCCGCCTGAGGCTCTTAACAGAGCGCTCAGGCGGCTGCAGTATTTAAAGGGCCGGCCCGCCGCGGCCGGCCTTACAGGAATTTAGGGCGGCCTGGGGGGCAATTGCCTCCCTGCCCCCCGGCCCAGCCCGCCCCTGCATCCCGGTAAATACCAAAGGCCAGTACAAACTTGGGGACAGTCATTTTCCTGTTTAGGCGGACGTCCCTAGATCTGACAACAACAGACACATCATCATAAGCATAAGTCTTATTCTCCACAGTATCCTGGGAGGCAATCAGCAGGGAAGCTAGGTTGATTCCAGGATATCTCTTTTTATGTGCTCAGGGATCATATGAGCAGGGCTAACTTCCTGGTCCTCCGAGGTGATGGTTGGAGGAACCAATAGCAAGTCGGCTGGTGCTTGTGAAGCAGCAGCGGGTGGCCCTGCTAGAGTGGTGACCGATTCAAGTTTCTCCAACCTGGAGTTGACCTTGCTCATGGATGCCATGAGTGAGGATAACATGGAATGTATGTCTCCTGGATTGGACTGGCTAGGTCCTTCACTAGGATCCATGTTGTTATTTGAGGTACGTAGCAGTTTGAAAAGTTCTGCTTTCCTTGCTGTAGCGGGGTAGGGGATTTGCCGTCTCCTTAATTCGCTAGTTATACGAGGGATCGTCCAGGATCTGATCGATGCTGGACTATTTACCTCTCCTCCTTGTGTAGAAGTGATAGCTCTAGCAGGAGTGCTAGGCAGGGAGAAATCCTCTACCCCGTCCTGAGACATACTATAACCAAAACAATTAATAAGTGTATGAAAAACCACCAAAATAGTACTGGCAGGCTAGCTAAGCCGGATGGCGAAACATTACACTTGTTTGGTGACAGGTGAGGCCCTACTAGTTGCCAAGTGGCTTGAGAGGCTCTATCTATGCGTTGGCGCGAGGGGATTTGAGGCCACTCGTTGTAGTGGCAGGAATTTTAGGCCTCTCGGTGACTGTAACATAGAAAACAGGGAAAGGGAGTGAGAGATGAGGCCCTCTCTATGAAACATGCGAGGCGGCTAGCTAACGTGTGGCCCGATGGGTTTTTGCCTCTGAAACGTTGAGGCGGGGTGTTGGCCTCGCGGGACCACTAACTGATGGCAATGCCAAGAGGGGGTAAATACCTATTGGGAAGCCTATGACCCTATTGCCAGTACTCTAACCTAGGGGGGAGAAATGAAATGTATGGCAGAATACCATATGATCAGGTGTACGTACCTGGTAGTATGAATATCTCACAGGAAACCGTGTGGTGAAATATCTATTTAAACCTGGACAGCCTGAAAATGGGTAAAATAGAGTAGTATAGTCAGTGTGGACTGTGTGGGAATGAAGTAGACTGGGTAGCCCGTACTAGTTATGTTTTTTTAAGGCTTGATTGGCGTATTACTTGGTAAATGAAGTGTAGTGATATACCATGAGAGTATAAATGTGTTACCAAGGCAAAGTGATGATGTGTCTTTAATGCACAGTTCTGTATAAAACAGTGGGGAATATATGATGGTGTCAAGTAGAAAAGAACATGGATGAGGGAGGCCGTGACCTATATTTAAACAGCGTTATGTATGATATGTAATAGAATAACAAAAAAAGGGGCATGGATACACAAAATGCCTTAAAGTGATGTAAAGTTATATATATATATATATATATGATATATCTGTATTGAAAAAAGACGTGATTGGTTGAATCAGTACGTGATTCAACCCGAGAATTTATTGCTCGTAAAAGGAAACTGTATCCTTATGTATGTGTCGTAGTTTTAACACAGGAATGAGGCCTGTAATGTAGGCTGAGTCCATTTAGATGAATTGATAAGTATGGCAGACCCCTGAAAGCGTGGGAATCAAAATGATCCATACAGATAAGTGAGCTTGGTTTTGTATGGACATAATACAATACTGATACCTTTAAACAGTAATAGAAATAATCTGTCTATTTAAACAAGCAATTGGTTAACCGAATGTAATATACATGAAATGGTAAGTGTAATCCACAAAAGGATTATGCGTAATACATAGAAATAAACCGAAACCCAATGTGAGGGAAAACAGAAGTTGGAACGAATAGTTTAAACGTATGAATTTTATGCGAACCGCAAGTGTGTTTGAGCGTATCATGAAAAAGTGCCGAACGGCAAAACAATCGAAATGATAATCTGTTTCACTGTAATATGGAAAAGTTATATGCGAAATGACTACTTATACAAATATGCTGGTTAGCCGAATGACCGTACAAATTTAAACCGCGAATGGCTTTTTGTGACATAACAGGGAAAAACCGTAAAGCGAGGACCCGTGCTGTAAGGTACACCGTGGGAACCGATCCTGGCGTGACAGGTAGGTCTAACTTCCGGTTTAGGAGTCCCTGGAACGCGATCTACGACGATGACCGGGGTTAGAAGAAGCTGGACGGACGGAAAAGGCCTGAACAGGATTCCTGGACACAGCTTGCCGCGGAAAAACCTAGTGGATACTGAAAACCAAGATGGCGTCTGAGAGAACCCAGAAGTGGATCCTCATTCAACGCTGACCTCGAACGGTAAGGAGCAAGGTAAGGGGTGTGCCTTAAGTAGGCTAGGAATGTATACCAAGCACCTCCCACAAATCCAGGCAAATTGCCTTAATACTTGCCCAGTGCTTGTCAGCAGTAGTTTAAAGATCTCCAAACAGATAGCACTCTTGTCCAAAAAATAAAACAACTTTATTGCTTAAAAAAACAAAATATCAACATTTCAGTTTGATCTCACAAACGTACATCAGGATAAGCATCACACTTTTACAATCATATTTTTTTCAAAACACAAAGAATAAAGGGGGTACAGAAATAAAAAGAGGGGTGTAGCGGGGAGGGGGACAAGGTCATTAGGCTGTTACTTCATCTGGTTACAGTTAACATATTGTATCCGCATAGACAAAACCACACAAAAAGACAGATAATTGTACACATGCCAACCCCACCTGCCCCCTTAATGCCGAGTCCCATCCAACCAGTATTGGAGAGTCTGCCTACTGAATCCTTCATGAAGGTATCCCCTGCATCAAATACATGTCATACAGAATTAAATTCCAGGGCCTTGGCTGTGCCAAGTCTACAGGTAAAGGAATTGGCCCTGGCCGCCTTAGATTATGATATATCCATCTAATGGATTGGTCACCAGTGGATGTGTGGTTTGTAGTACTGGTGCCTACTATTGTAAGCCCATAGCCTTGTCATTAAACCTGGGGAACTAATGTCAGGGGGATGGGAGGGAAGGAAGTCCTGTGGTTTCTATACCTAAGTGGTCATGCAGTCAGTATTTTAAGGAATTCAGTATGTCTCTAGAAGCCTCTACGTGCCTGTGTCCTTTTGGGTTATTCTCCCCAGACAGATTGCCTGGCATATATATCTTATGTGTATTGAGTTGGTGCCATTGTACTACTTAGTAGGAGTGGCGTTCTGTGCAGTTAGAGTCACAGATCTATTAATCATCTTGCATCCAGTATCTCAACCATGGATCCCAGACCTGCAAGTATTTGTTTCTTTTACCCTGTACTGACCAGTGCAACTCCTCCATCTCCCTCATTGCTTCCACTCTGTGGAGCCATTTTCCTTGGTAGGGGTCTGTATCTGGTTGCAGTGTACTGGAATTAAAGCATTGGCTTTTCCCAATAATAATCCTAGAAGTTTTTGTGTGGTTTTTATTTTGAAAGGAGTTCGGCCAACCCAGTAGGACTTGAGCAGGGGATTACTTAGTTTTTAATGGAATAATTTTGTCTATAGCTGTAACTGTATCGTCCCAGTATTTCCTAAAGTTTTTGCAGAACCACCAAATGTGCTCCATGTGCCCTTTTTCCTTGTCACATCTCCAACACCTATCACTCTGTAAAACAGAGTGATAAACTGCGCCCAAAGGGGTATGAGAGTGTACCACAATTGTGTTAGTATAAGTACATATATATACATATGCTTCTATCACATCAGGGTATACTGGTTACTTTGTAGCTCTTGGTAGCCTTAAAATGAAAAAAGAGGGAAAACAAATAGTGCAATTTATAATAATATTTAATATGTTCCTATAAAGTGTGTAGAGTAACACTTCTGAGGAAGCCCAGCCAGGTTAAACACGTTAAGTGGTGGCATTGGAATGATTATATTCCCCACATTCATTTATCTCTCTCTCTATATGCGACTTTTTACCAAATATAATGTATAATACATTTTAAGAGTTTTTTTTTTTTTAATATTTGTATTATTTTACCATCCTGCAACGGATCACCTGGCACCCCGACTGGGTACCTCCATTGAAGGATGCTCCTAGCACTTCATGAGGGCTCCAAGCACTCCAGCCGACACCATAACCCCCGTAGACTCCTTCAGAGAGCAAGACCGGAACAAGCTCTTACAAGAGCTTAGTAGTGATATAGCAAGAGAGTATGACTAGCATAGCAATCCCTTGTAGCAGATTTCCCCAATAAGAGACGGCACTCCAAATTGAGGGTGAAGTAGAACTGAAGTTTTAATGAAACACTCTGCTTTTATGCACATTTTACACACATAGTACAGCCCACAGGGTTTTGTAAAACAACCAATAAAACACGTACATTACAGTAAAGCACTCCCAGCAATTAGTCACAAACCCTCCCCTCTGCCTGTGATATAATTACTGAACACAATGGGTTAAAGTAATTATCACAGGCAGTAAAAATATACTTTTTACACATTTCTTATAACTTCTAAAATATTCATCCAATCTTCAAGTTACATATTCTTACTCAGCATACTTCAAATACAACCATACCCAAAAATCATACAAATCCCTCCAGTAGTTAAAAAGTTAGCTGGAAGTCCTTTTTGACCAATCGCACGCACATATTCATGCCCAAAACAGTTCCAGAGAATCCGACTGTGCGGTCGGTCTATTTCCCATGTTAAAGTCAGTTCAAACAGACGAACGACAACCAATCGAATTGTCAAATTAACTGTCAAACGGCGTTCAAATTGTCGAATGCATTGAAGTCTGGAGAAGGTAAAACTTCAGCTGAATTAAAATGGCTGCCGCCACGTGTTCGTTTGTACAATTACATTCGGCAATTTACCTACATCAACCTCACAGCCTGGGAGGTAAATTAGCCATATGCTTCCACTTCTGAGTGGTCAGCCTGTAAAGTACTTGGTTCAGTAAGCCCCATTTACTGAACCAAGTGGGAAAAAGCCATTAACACAGGATTTTAACAGTCTGGGGACATAGTCTTAAAGGGTCATTGTTCCCAAAAGTCTCAATATGCCCTTACACTGTGCTTAAAGGGCCAGCTCTGATAGTCTGTTGGCCTTTCTCAAAAGACGTAGTTATCCAGATGGCCTCCTGCCACGTGTGCCCAGTTGCAGATCCGTTGTCTTGTGGGAAAATGACCAGGATGCCCTCTCCCCTGGTTGGACAAAACTGTTGCTGGGGTCGACGGGTGCCATTTTTTCCCCTCTGTGTCTGGTGGGTAGTCAGCGGTTCCGCTGGGTTGGTTGGTGGGTCGTCATGCCCCAGAACAAAGAGGTAGAGAGGGCAGAGGCCAACTGCGCTCTGCCCAGATGCCAGCTCTTCTGCTGGGATGGGGTTAGAGATCCTGACCCCCGGGACCAGGTTGTGTATTGGCTGTGGAGTGGAGATAGTCGCTACCACCATCCAGCACCAAGCAGCGTCCCCAGGAGTCAAGACAGTCGGTCTGACTCCCCAGTGGCAGTGCGGATCCCAGGGAGCTGAAGGTGTCGTCCTTCCTCCCCAGCGGCAGTGTGTATCGTTGGGAGAGGAGACAGTCAGTCTTTCTCCCCAGCGGCAGAACATATTATTGGAAGGGGAGACAGTTGGTCTGACTGCCCAGTAGCAGCATGGGTTATTGAGAGAAGAGACAGTCGGTCTCTCTCCCCAGCGGCAGAGTGCAGTACAGGGAGGGGAGACAGTCGATCTCTCTCCCGAGCGGCAGAACATATTATTTGAAGGGGAGACGGTCGGTCTCACTTCCCAGCCACAACCTGGGTTATTGCGAGAAGAGACAGTCGGTCTCTCTTCCCAGCAATGGAGTGTATTACAGGGAGGGGAGACAACCAGTCTCACTCCCCCAAGGCAGTGTCCCTTCCAGAGAGAGGAGACAACTAGTTCATCTCTCCAACCACAGGGGGACCACAGCCATAACCCCGAGGCTGCAGATGGCATAACTACACTCTGGGGATTGCTATATAACAATACTCCCCTGAGTTTAAGCTCTTGTAAGAGCTTGTTCCTGGTTCCTGCTCTCTGGATTCTAGGAGAGGTTCACCCACTGGAAGCTGAACCCTGGTTTTGGGTCCAGAGTGGGTAGAGGACGGCGAGACCCCAACCAAGCTGCGGCAGTTCGCAGTGGTTATGGTGTCGAGTGGAGGGCTTGGAGCCCTCGGTGAGCACTAGGAGCATCTGTCAGCGGAAGGTACCCAGTCGGGGTGCCAAGCATTCCTTTACACATCCCATTGTTTCTGTCATCTTATTCCTGGATCATCCTGCATATCCCAGGTGGGGATAATACCACCAAGGCTATCCATACCAGAGCAGGCCATTGCTCTTACACTTATTTTACTACCTATCTTGTATATAGATATACTACACCATAAGACCTCTCTCTGCTTTATTTTTCCCATAAATAATGGACTACGAGCACCACAGAGCTACATATATCCACAGACGGGGATTGTACCATCCAGGCGAATAACAGGAGAGCTCTTAGTAGCTCAATAAAGTGTGAGTTGGCCCTCTATACACTTTATAGGGACATTATAAATATTATTACATTTGTTTTCCCTCTTTTTTAATTTTAAGGCTAACAAAAGCTGCAAAATACCAGTATACCCTGATGTGATAGAAGCATTTGTAAACATATGTACTTATACTAACACAATTGTGGTACACTCTCACACCCTTTTGGGCACGGTTTAGCACTCTGTTTTGCAATTTCCAGTACTGTTTGTGAAGTTTTGAGAATCCTCACGGATTTACTGCTGCCCTCTTTACATTCTTGTAGTGAGCACTTAATTCCCGTTTTTTATACTATCACTGACTGTAGACCAATATGTGTGTAGCTGTTCTTGGATCCTGTACCACTTGGTAATGCGTTTATAGCCGTCTCCCTTCTGGAGATGCTAACTGTCATTTTCATTCCCATTTCAGGGATGTGTGACCAGTCTCTATCAGAGATGTGTATATGAAGGTCCCTGCATTCATTTCTGTTGGAAGGAGGGTCTACGTGACACAGTAGAATTGATTGAAGTAGATAATATATGCGGGTAGGGTCACTTCCTCGGCCGTACAGTG
Organism: Pelobates cultripes; assembly: GCA_933207985.1. Lineage (NCBI taxonomy): Eukaryota > Metazoa > Chordata > Amphibia > Anura > Pelobatidae > Pelobates > Pelobates cultripes. The sequence continues at coordinate 189,836,611 of OW240916.1, read as the reverse complement.
TTTCAAAGGGTGTTTTATCTCTAGCTTGCTAGTGAGGTCTGACCGTACATTGCAAGAAGAATTTAAGTTGGGAGGTTCTCATAGTGTCTATAAGTGTTTCCTTGCTGTCTGGTTTCCTAAAATCTACAATTTTAGTCAGATCATCCACTTTTAGGACCTTGGTGATGTTGGGATTTGCATCTCCTGTTAGGCAAAACAGTATGTGGTTACCTTTCTCATTATGGAAGCCAGGGTTCGCAGCCAGTGGGAAGAGGGGTGATATTTCCGGACAAGTCTCCAAATGTTTTTGTAGTGTCTCCACTTTAGTAAAATATGCCCTATGAGTTGAGTGGGTGTGTGTTGGAAGAGATTTCGTGTAATTGGCATGATTGACAGGGGAGTGTATGCAGAGGGACCTGTGCAAAGCTTTGTTCTAGAGCAAAAAATGGGGCGCAAGAGTATAGTTAAAAGCAGCTGAAAATGCGTCCCCTTCAGTGGGTCCCCGCTTAGATCTCAAGCTGGTTTTAGCTCATCTTGTGCCATTACAGAGAGAACATCTCTGAAACATATCAGACTGGTCCCACCCATACAGGCAGTCCAGATCCAAAATGCAAGCAAGTTCCCTCTGCACGAGAGACACATCAACCCTAGACGATGCCTAACAAGCCTGAAACGATTATCACTGAGGCATAGCTGATATTTCTCTAGGCACCGTGAGCAAGGGGTCCACTTCTGGATTACCCTTTAAACTTATCAAGAGCAAAAAATGGGGCGCAAGAGTATACTGATAATGGGCAGAAGCTGGCATTTCGGATCTGTACTGCCCGTATGGGTGGGACAAGTCTGATATGTTTCAGAGATGTTCTCTCTGTAATGGCACAAGATGAGCTAAAACCAGCTTGAGATCTGAGCGGGGACCCACTGAAGGGCTCTCCAAAAGCTTTGTTCTAATTCATATCAAGACTTCTTCCTATCAGTGGCTGTCCGTTCTTTGACTCTCGTAAAGAGAACTGCTACATAGTACCTGTACAGACCTCAACCTCCTCTTCTTATGCTATTCGTCAATGTGAAGTAATGAGATTTGGCGGTCAGTAATTATGAGGAGAATGTTGTCCGCAAAAGCAGAGACCTTCGCCTTCCCTGGGCATTTATAACCCTGAATGTTGCCATTGTTTCTAATAGTGGTCAAAAAGGCTCCATGGCGAGTACAAACTGTTGTGTGATATTTATGTCAAATAGGGCCGAAAGTAGTCTGTTGACTTGTGCACTGGTTGCTGGCCCTCTGTAAAGTTGCAAAGAGATAGGACCAGTCCACCCTGTCAAATGCCTTCTTGGCGTTAATTGATAGCAAGAGTGTTGGTAATTTAGCAACTGTCACTCCATGGATGCCATTCACGACTTTAGTGGTGTTGTCCTTGGCCTTTCGGCCTGGGACAAACCCAGTCTGGTCAGGATGGACTAGCACAGGCAAGAAGGGCTTGAGCTGATTAGTTTAGCAAAAATTTTCAGGTCAAGGTTTATTAAGGATATGGGCCTGTAGCTACTGCAGAAGGTTGGCTTTTTCCCCGGTTTGGGGATCACTGTTATAGATGCTCGCAGCATGGTGGGAGAGAGGATCCAAGTGCTAATCCATTAATGGTTTGTAATAACTGTGGTCCCAGGGGGGGTTCAAAGAGTTTGAAGTATCATGCTGTTAGGCCATCTGGGCCTAGGCTTTTCCCTTTTGGTAGGATTTTAATGACTGCAGACAGCTCTGTGGCTGTGAAATATGTTTATAGTTGCTCTATTACATCATCTGGTATAGTGTGGGGTACATTGGTTGATATGTAGTCCCTCATTTCTGCAATAGAGTGGTGTGGTAGGTCTAAGTTGTACAGGGTATGATAGTAGTCTTTAAAAGAGGCTGCTATGGTGTCTGTTGAATTGCAATGTGCCCCCTTTATTTTGCCTATAAAGGTTTTCCGGTGCTTCGCTTTTAATGCATTTGCCAGGAGTTTCCCCACTGTTGTTGCCATGAGCGTAGAACTTACCCGGGTCAACTGTACTGCTCTGAATGCAGGGCCGTCTTTAGCACAGGGCAAACGGGCCAGCTGCCCCAGGCCCAGTTGCTCCTGGGGTGCCCCAGAGCAGCTGCCCCATGGGCCCCGCGATTTCAGCAGCCCCCATGTACCCGGCGGTGCAGCCGCACCGGCCCGCCAACTAAGGGCGGCCCATGCACTAAGGGCCACCCTGTGGGCATGTGGCAGAAGGGGCCCGGTCGGGCGCTGTGACGCTTAAACAGCACGACCGGGCCCCTTCCTGTACCGGCTGGGAGGAAGTGAGTACCGCGTGTCACTTCCTCCCACCGGAGATAGCCGCGCGGGAGGAGGAAGGCAGGGAGGAGGGGAGTTCCAGAGAAGAACTCCCATCTGCCTCAGCCTGCCACTGGACCCCAGGGAAACCACCCTCCATAAAAAGGTAAGAACCTGGAGGGTGGCTAAATGTATGTCAGTATGTGTGTGTGTTAGTATGTCTGTGTGTGTTAGTATGTCTGTGTGTGTTAGTATGTCTGTGTTTGTGTCTTAGTATGTCTGTGTGTGTGTAGTATGTCTGTGTGTGTGTGTTAGTATGCCTGTGTGTGTTAGTATGTCTGTGTGTGTGTGTTAGTGTGTTATGTCTGTCGTGTGTTAGTATGTCTGTGTTTGTGTGTAAGTATGTCTGTGTGCGGTAAGTATGTCTGTGTGTGTATGCCTGTGTGTGTATGTGTGTGTGTGTGTGTGTTTGTTAGTATGTGTGTGCAAGTGCCTATAGTGTGTCTGTATGTGTGTTAGTATGTTCGTGTGTGTTAGTATGTTCTGTGTGTGTGTTAGTATGTCTGTGTGTGTGTGTTAGTATGTGTGTGTGTGTGTGTGTGTTGTCGTGTGTGTGTGTGTGTGTGTGTGTGTTTGTTAGTATGTGTGTGTGCTAGTATGCTTGTGTGTGTTAGTATGTCTGTGTGTGTGTGTTAGTATGTCTGTATATGTCTGTGTGTGTGTTTTAGTATGTGTGTGTGTTAGTATGTCTGTGTGTGTGTGTGTTTGTGTGTTAGTATGTGTGTGTGTTAGTATGTCTGTGTCAATATGTCTTTGTGTATGTATGTCAGTATGTCTGTGTGTGTCTATAACAGACATACTGACATACACACACAGACACACTGACATACACACACACACAGACATACTGACACACACACACACAGACATACACACACACAGACATACACACACATACTGACATACACACACATACTGACATACACACACATACTGACATACACACACACAGACACATACACACACAAACATACTGAAATACACACACAGACATACTAACACACACAGACATACTGACATACACACACAGACATACTGACATACACACACAGACATGCTGACATACACAGACATACACACACAGACATACTAACACACACAGACATACTGTGTGTATGTCTGTGTGTTTGTATGTCAGTATGTCTGTGTGTGTATGTCAGTATGTCTCACTGTGTTCCAGTGTGTGTGTGTGTGTATGGCAGTATGTCTGTGTATGTCAATACGCCTGTCAGTGTATGTGTTTGTGTGTGTCTGTGTCAATATATCTGTCAGTGTATGTGTCTGTGAGTATGTATGTGTCTGTGTGTGTATCAGTATGTCTGAATGTGTGTCAATGTTTGCCAGTATATATTTTTGTGTCAGTGTATGTGTGTGTCAGTATGTATCTGCGAATGTTTTAATGTGTCTGTCTGTGTGTGTATGTGTCAGTATGTCTGTCTGTGTGATTGCGGGTTGGGCGTAATGGGGAGGGAGGGTGCAGTGACAGGGCCCAGGGGGCCCAAGAAAAGGCTTTGCCCGGGGTCCTATTCATATTATAGATGGCCCTGTCTGTATGTTTTTAGAGCCAATACGTTATGTAGTTCCATTCTCAAGGCTGTAAGGCGTTGGAAGTGCTCTCGAGTGGGATTTTTTTGGGGAAAGCAAAGCATTCCTTTGAGGAACATGTATCCTACCCCTGGATCCGTCCTACTGTCCAATTTGGTAAAGGAAACTTGAAAGGACAATATGATGGCCACCCCTTGGTATTTGCTCTGTATATAGTTGCTATATTATTCCTTACCAATCTTTTTTGATCTAAACTTGGTGTGGAAGTCTCCCCTATAATAAATTTTCTAGTGAAACGTGACATCTGCTCACTGCCTGTCTAATTCCTGTGCCAGTATGGAGTGTTTCACTGGGGAATTGATGCCTCGCACATTGAGAGACATTAAATTAAGTTGTGCCATATTGAGTGTGCGGTGGTATACGTATTCATATTCTACCTAACTTGTCTATCAACAGATGGGTGGACCGCTTGTTCGACATTAAAGGGAATAATGAGAAGGGGTAAATGGAAAAATCTTATAAACTATGTACATTATTGTGACGGTATGGCTAGATATCACCGCCTTGCATTCCCTTTTCCCATAAAAATAACAACGCCAATAATCCACAGGTTCCAATATCGCTGGTGTCACATAATAACCCACACATGAGCCAAAGCTTAATGCTGGGACAAGACTAGTTTAAAGGAAACACAGGCATTCAATTTATACATCACATAACTCCTCCTCTGAGCCTGCGAGATAATTGAGTTTTGAGAACATACTAAACTCAATTACCTTCTGGTCAGAAAAAGTTACAATTTTCACATTTTATAGAAATACCCCCAAACTACATAGCAACCCCACAAAAGTCATATCTCTGGCTAGCTTGTTTCTGTGGGAGCAACATGTTCAAATTTCACTAAAAATATTAAAGAGGATGGGTCCAAGTACAGATACCAGAGACACCCCACTGGTAGCTAGACCCTGCTTTGAATATACTCCATTGACTACAACCCTCTGTTGCCTGTCATTCAGCCACTGCCTAACCCATTCAACAATATTGGAATCCAAACTTAAAGATTGCAGTTTATTGATGAGCCTATGTGGAACAGTGTCAAAAGCCTTCCTGAAATCTAGGCAATGTCTACTGCACCACCTGATCTATTATTTTAGTTTCCCAATCAAAAAAAATCAAGAAGATTAGTTTGGCATGATCTCCCTGAAGTAAACCCATGTTGTTTCTGATCTTAAATGTTCCATCACTTTCCCCACTACTGAAGTAAGGCTTACTGGCCTATAGGACTCCTACTCCTTCCCTACTACCTTTCATGTGAATGAGTACAACATTTTCTCATTTCCAATCTTCTGGGACTACTCCTGTTAAGAATGATTAGTTGAATAAATCCATAAATGGTTTTGCTAGTGCACCATTAAGTTCTTTTAAAAACTTTGGTTGTATCCCATCAGGCCTCATTGACTTATTTGTCTTTACTTTTGACAGTTGAAATAGGAAAATGTTCTATGTAAACTCAAATGTAACAAATGACCCATTTGTCCGTTTTCTTAACTGAAGTCCCTCTCCTTCATTGTCATCTGTACATACTGAGCAAAAACATTCATTGAGGCAGTCAGCTTGACCTTTATCCTTTTCTACATACCTTCCTTCTTTTGTTTTTAATCTAACTAATCCTCCTTTTACTTTTCTTTTCTCATTTATGTATCTAAAATGTTTTATTCACCTTTTTTACTGACTGTGCTATTCTCTATTCAGTGTGTGCTTTGGAGGCTCTTATAGCTTGCTTTGCCTCTTTCTGCCTAATCTTATAGATCTGTCTGTCTTCTTCACTCTGTTTTTTTTTATAATTATTAAATGCTAACTTTTTTGTTTTTTTACTATTTTGGCCACTTCTGGGAAGTACTACAGTGGTTTCTTAATTTTTCTGTTCTTCCTGACAAGCCTAATTTAATTTTCTGTTGTTTTCAGTTGTGCAACTTTTAAATAATCTAATTTCTCCTGGACTCCATATAAACTGCTCCAGTCTGATAAGTTACCGTGTGATATCCAAATTCTAACGGACTCTATGTTCGCCTCACGTTGCATTTTTATTTGAGGAACATTACCCTATAATAAAGAAAACCATCACAGATCTTGTTGCCTGTGTTCCTTGTTGTTGCACTCTGAGTAACAGCTGCTTCAAGGGTCTCTCTGAGACAAAAGGAGAATCTCTCCCTGACATTTTAATGGCCTGTTTACGCAGATTCTGGTTCAAACAGCTCCAGTTGACTTTTAACTGATACAGTCCTACAGAGCCCTCTGGTCACCTAGGCAAGATGGTCAACCGCGGTACATTATCTGTTGCTTCCATGTGTTTAAATTAAAGGAGAACATTATGCAGTCCACTAGACAAAAGGCCTTCATCCCATGTATGAATTTTTAGGCTACTCTTTATCAGGATCTATCAAACCTGGCCCTTTAAGCCATAAGAACTTTGAGACCACTCTCTGGATGAGATGAGATCTTGTACTGGAAGGGCATCTAATTTGGTCTGCAGGCTAGACTAGGCAACTCCTGGTATGCCCTGCCAACACCCAATACCAGGAGTTGCACTTCCTGGTCTTTGGGGTCCCCTCTTTTTTAGTTACTGATATGTTACTGATATGCCATGCCTTGGTGGACCGTTTTGTTCCCAGGTCCATTCTTTGCATGGCTCCAGGCTTCATGAATAGACTGACATGGACTATGCTTTGCAATCGTTTGGCTGAATTTCATCATGCTACCCAGCCTTCTCACTGGGCCTTCCTGGTTATTCCTACCGGTGTACTACACACATTAATTATGGCAATGATACCTCCCTAAGCCCACAGTTGCTTCTAAGGTTTCTCCCTTCACACATTTACTACAACTCAAAACTTCTCAATCATCTGTTAATGATAGCATAATGCTTTACCTCCATGTACTATTGCAATGGTATGATTGCTAAGTGTCTTTAATGTGTACATGGCTGTTCCTTCCCAATTGCAGTTTGCATTGACCATAAATTAAACTATGACCCCCGACCACCCGACATCTGCTCTGCTTCCATGTGGAGGGGGACTGTTTCAAGGTTGGATGACATGGGGACACATTATGCAGAGATGTCATAGTCTCGGGTGAAAGGCTTGTCTGAGGACAAGGGATGCTAAATATGGCTGAAAGCCTGTTTTTTATATATATATATATATATATATATATATATATATATATATATATTTATATATATATATAAATTGTACATACTGGTTTGCATGCACGTCTTTGTTCTGATTGTTTGTGATGGGAATTCTCAACACTTACATTTTCACTGTTGTACTCATCTTTGCTTCTGTCATTTAAGCTGGGTTCTGATGGTAGCTGTTCTAGGGTGCTTACCGATTGATCCTTCGTGGATGAGCTGTTCTAGGGTGCTTACCGATTGATCCCTCATGGATGTCCTGGAACCCCACGGGGCAGACTCAAGTTGTACATTTTGATCAGAGACGAGGAGAGGGATTTGGTCTCCTTAGGCATCTGCTCTTTTGGTCTTTGACACCTAATCATGTGCCATAGTTACCTTTTGTAGATTGGTTTACCAACTTTCCATAATATCTTCCCATTCTACCTTTTTCCTTTGTCAACCCCCCTTTTTTTGTGTGTGTTCCTCCCCTCGCATGCGACTGACATTACATCGGGTTTTCAACCTACACCACTGTGGGTCTCAATGAACAACGCTTCGCTGATTTTTCTTCATTAAGGGTACCATAGCTGATCATTACTATCCCTTTGCATGTATCTGTAGCCTTAACCGGAAACATCATGTTTTCCTAGCTAAGACAATATCCTTAATTGAGAGATTTAGAGATGGCCTCTTTTCTTTGGCCAGAGACCTCAACAGCCCCCTTGACTGGTCAACACTACCCCTCCCACTATATCCTCTGAGCTTTTGGGGCTCTGCGGAGACTGTGTCTGGTGGACTGCTGGAGAGTAGTATACCGAGAAAATAAGGACTACTCATTCTATTCTGCAGTCCAAAAACAGTGTGATTGCATTGATCATGTTTTTATAGCTCAGGAATACATTCCTCTGCTGCTATCCTCAGATATTGTGTAGCTCATACCACACTCCAGTCTCAGCTCTATTGTTTATGCCCAAGGAAAGCCAGTGGAAGCTAAATAAAAACTTACTAACAGGGCTGTAAGATATTGCTCAAGCTACAGGTTCTAACCCATTACTTTGAAGCTAACACTTCCCTTTATGTTACCCCCTGACAATATGGGAGGTGCACAAGAGAATTTTCCAAGGCCACTATAACAGTACATTCACACAATGAAAAAAAGAACAAGCCCGATTTATGCTCGACCTGGTCAAAGCCCATAAGCAATTTTCGACTGATGATGTATATCTAGAACTGAAGGCTGCTCGTAGGAAGCTTAAGGACCTACTTTCTCAGAGGTTATGCCAAACTTTGCAGAAGTCCAATAGATTTTTCTGTGAATACTCTAACAAGTGTGGGAGGATGCTGTGTCCTGCGAAGATGCTGCAGACAAAGCTGAGAATGCACCAAGTGCAAAAATTAATACTCAGGGGTAGAAGGAGTACAGATATCCTGTTGACATTATGCAGGCATTCCAAACCTATTATACTGAACGTTATAATCTCATACAATCACACCAGTGAGGAGAAGCTCAGCAGCAATGCCGTAGAATTTCAAAGTTGCTTTCCGGGAACATTTCCCGGCTGTTGACCCCAGAAATGACAGACAAATTCAAATCATGTTTTACTTGGAAGTGTTAGGAGAGGCACTCAAGCTATCCAAACTAAACAGGGCTCGTGGTCCTGATTGTTTTCTATCTATGCAAGGATTTGCTGCTACTCAAGCTACTGGTTGGCTCAAATTCCATTCACAAAGGAATTTTTTTTCCCAGTGACTGCCTAGTGGCAGTGGTTGCTATCACCCAAAGGAGGGTAAAATTTCAGAATTGTTGAATTCAGCCTCATACACCCGCATTAGGTGTGATTCATGCCTGGCAGAAAGGCACGGGACAACACGATTCAAGCCCTTAACATCATACACGCCCCTTGAACAAGAAAGGAGATTCTACTACTCTCCACTAATCCCAAGAAGGCATTTAAGCAATGTGCACTGATTTGGACTCAATGCCTGGAGTTTGTTGCAAGATTTGATGCATAATAGTAGCTGACACTGACTTGGCTGTTGCCAACTGTGGCGGAACCAGCCTCACCACTGGGCATTGGAGAAGACTGATTGCCAGCCTCCTGCCCTGTGACTATGGCCCCATGTTGAAATGCTGGATTTTCCCCTGCAAAGACTGGAAAGCTGGGTCATTCGGGACTTTCCCTATTTGAACAGTGATACCCCAGATAGCTATGCCATGGAGCCCATTCATATAACGAAAGATTATGTGAAAGACTTTGGCTCCATGGCAATTGAACTGTATGTGATGTGAGCACCATTCAGTAATAATGTGCTCTCAGATCTAAGCTATCTGGGGATATGTTGAATGTACCTGTTTTATGCAATAGCTGCACAGTTATATATTTTATGTATTTTATTGTCTTTTGCTACCATGTGTTCAGTGGAGTTTTGCCTCTGTCCTTGGAGATAATTGGATTACTTCCCAATTATCTCCAGGATAGAGGACTCTGTGGAACTGGTTTGGGCTGGAAAAGCCATGCTTCGGTGGTCACAAAGGACTTTCGACCTAGCTTTTGAACCACTGGACCAATGTGAATGATTTTTGAGTATATTTATATTTGAAGGACACGGATTTCAAATATGTAACTTTTATTAATATTGCATGCATACTTTAAAGTTATAAGAATTGTGTAAAAACTGTATATTTTCTGCCTGTGCTAATTAAGTTAGTCTATTGTCTTGAGATAATTGTATCACAGACAGAGGGGAGGATTTCTACTGGGAGGGTTTTACTTTGTTGTATGTGTTGTAATGTTTTTATTGGTTGTTCTGAAAAACCCTGTGGGTGGTCCTGTATGTGTTAAACCTGCATAAAGGAAGGCCCTTTGGTGCCAAGTAAAACAGAGTTCTACTTCACCCTCAGTTTGGAGTGCCATCTCTTATTGGGAGAATCTGCTACAAGGGATTGCTATGCTTGTCATACTCCCTTACTAAATCACTACTAAGCTCTTGTAAGAGCTTGTTCCTGCCTTGCTCTCTGGAGGAGTCCACGGTGGTTATGGAATTTGCTGCAGTGTTTGGAGTCCTCAGGAAGCGCTAGGAGCATCCTTCAACGGAGATACCCAGTCGGGGTGCCCGTCGATCCGTTACACCAACATAGTTGATTTATTTGTTTCGAGAACCTTGACCAAGGGAGCAACTGCGTAGATTTTAGTGACCAGGCCTCCCACAGCCTAGTTGGGCCCTGCAGATTGCTTTTGTCTTCATGTGCAAATGAACTGAACTGTTACACTATTGTTATAGTATTCTTCCATCACTAACTTGAGAAAATAGAAAATTCAAATAAAGATTGTTTAAAAAAATAAATAAATAAAAAGGATGTTTCAGAATGTTTCCCTAAATCTTTTTCATGGTTGATATTTGGATGAGAAAACAGCCCTTATTTTATTGCTCAAGCAAATATATATATTTTACCTTTTTACCTGAAATAGGTAATTATAACATTAATAGCCAGCAAACTTGAGCACAGCAAAACATATGGTTTGTCCAAGTCATTCATTAGAAAAATAACATATTTTGTGGTGAATCATATTTTGTCTATATTGCATTTTAGTTTTGGAAAACAATTCATATGAACCAAAATATATTGCTGTACACTGATAGGCACGTTTTTCCTTCATTTGTTTTGCAGATAAAGCGAGAAGTTAAACTACAGGGTCATCCACTGCCAATTTAATTTGTTTTGTGATTTGTCCATTGAAAGTTTCAGAATTGTTGAATTCAGACGAATCTCTGTTCGCTCAAAATTCAGATGAATCATGATTCTTTTCAAACTGAATGCACAAGTCCAATATCAAGAACAATTAACTCAGTATTTTTTCCCCTTATTTAACTATTAATTAATAGTGCATTATGGACTAACTTGATATAGCTTCCAGTTTTCCTTATGAATTAATAATACGCAATTTTATTTATATTTTCAAAGGATGACAGATATGTATTTATTCATCCTCATACTACTTGTACCATAGCCTTGTTTGTAAGAACACACACACTCCCTCGTTATGTTGGATTCATAATTCTTACTTACATTAATAGTTTGACAACTGTCATCACTAGTAGCAGGTTGCATGCATATGACAGATAATATATGAGCACATGAGATTAATGAAATACAAGGGATTGTGGAGCACTCTATACAGAGACAGATGCCAGAATATGCTTGTAGGTAACAAGACAACAAAATTATGTCTAGGTAAGAAAAAAAATTACATAAGTCATTTGCTTGACTATATATCAAATTTTGAAAAAAGAAATCAAAATAACCACTGCAATAGCCAGTTTACACTGCTCTATCATACAAGGTAATACATTGCATGATAATAAGTCCACTTTAATGTTTGATTTCAACTGTGATCATTGAAAAAACTGCAAATGAACATTGGTTCAGCAAAGAGAATAGTCAGAACATTTTGGCTGACATGTTATTTTTGTTGCTTATTAAATATGCTAGTAGAAGAACAAGTGAGCAGGTAAAGACACCGAAAGGGGATGGGATGACACAAAGAGACAAATAGAAAATTAAACAAAACCTATTAGATTTTAGTAGTGTCGACTAAAATCTACTAGAGATTTAGCTGACTAAAACTAGACTAAAACTAAAACAATTCAGAGGACTAAAATGGCTTTTTAGTCAAAAAGACTATGGCTAAAACTAAATTGAAATTTGTCATCAAAATTAACACTGCATACAGGCTCACTCAGACTGCAAAATCTGGGCATTGCCCAAATAGGCCTGAATTTGGCCCGGATTTTAATTGTACCAAATGCTTCCAAATGGCTGAAATCTTGACCCAGATGCTTGAAATCCAGGTCTGTGGTTAAAAAAAAAAAACAGAACTATTTTCCCACTTGCAGTGCTTGGTGGGGACTTTAAAATAAATGAGTGTGGACAGATCACTGCCCACTCCCGTGTTCCCACCCATGGCCAGAGTGTGGGTGCTATTTAGTAAAACAAATGTGTTGGGACATCCTAATGTCCACCCCACATTCCTACCAGCATGCAGGTAGCTATTAAATATTTTTGTGGTGGTGAGTGGGGACTATTATACCATAGCCAAGAAGAGGCCTAGTGTCTCTTCATTCCATGCCATTGTCCAACACACCCTGGTGGCTAGGGGTTCCCAAAAAATAAATTCCACAATTGTCTTGTACTTCTGGGTGTTAAGTAGATGTACTCAGTTCCAGTAACCAGTAGTCTAAACAAACCTTTCCAAAGTTGGTTAGGACTACTGGTACTTCACAATTTAAAACGCAACTTTTATTGCATAGTCAGTTTAAAACATAAATACCAGGTCCTGATAAAAGTTTATATTTTTAAACTGTAATTTTTATGCAATAAAAGTTAAGTTTTAAATTGTGAAGTCCCAAAAGTTTTGACCATCTTTGGAAAGGTATATGTATGTATATTTGTGTTAGGGGAAAAAAGAGGCTGTATGGAATGATAGTGAGAAAAATAGGAATAGTGCAATACAGAATGGAAAATGTCAGTTGTGGTGTGCCAGAACCGATGATGCTGGTAGGCCTGTAAATAAAGAGGGCCCACCCTTAAAGTGTGAAGAAAGGTAGATTGAGTGAATAGAGGGAGTGGAGGGAGGAGATATGCAAATCGCTAAACCTGTTACGGTGCAGGGGAAAGTGAGGTTCAGAGGAAGGTAAATAAGCACCTCCCACAATTCCAGGCTGGAGAAGTCTGGAGAATGGAGCCTTTCTAGCAAATGGAAGGTAATGGCTGCCCTGTCGTTAGTTTTAGACATTTAGTAGACATGTTCCCAAAGGCTGCATAGTGTATTGGGCATAGGGAATTTTTATACCTCCCTTTTAGTGATCTGGAGGTCTTATTGACCACCATAGAGGTTTTTTTTTTTTTTTTTTTTATTAACTTTGTTTAATAAACAAAGAACTAGCCTCAACATAATTAATCCTTCCACCACCTAGAATTTTTGAACTATTTGCCTGCTGGTTGCTACCATTGCCATTGGGCAAATTGTGCTTAAAATTATAGTTCACATGTAAAAAAGGAAGTGAATGACAATTTTTGAATATGCTCAATATGCTCAATTTCAGTTAAGCCAGTGCTTTGTAAATATTCCGAATCCTACACTTTGCATAGGAGAGTGCCAAAAAGGTAGATTCCCAGATGTTGTAGAACTACAACTTCCATGATGCTTTGCATGTCATTAGAATGCCTTTGGAATGACAAAGCATCATGGGAGCTGTTGTTTTAACAAATCTGGAGAGCTATCTTTTGGACACCTCTGTTGTATACAATTCAGATACAAAAGTACTGATTTTAATGCAGACAGTGAATGCATTCAGGCGATTGCTGATTCACCCAGGCTGATTGTATACTGATTGCATTCAGCTTTAGTAAATATGAGAATTGTGGCCATAATATAGTTATTTTCATCATCTGGACAAAATCTGCTGTTTAGTGAATAACCCTATAAGAGTTGTAATCCATTAAATCCTGAGAGTATACATTGTCTGACTTCACAGTAAGAATCTTGGAGGGCCCTGTAATCTCTAGAATTTGTTTACACTCTCCTAAAAATAAATCCTATAACAAATGAATGCCTTTGTGGATCATATTTGCATTGCCATAGAAATGTTATTTAAAGACTATCATGATGTAATTCTCAGATATAGTTCCTGTCAAATATATTTCCCTTTTTAATATGAAAACCTAAACAAGAAAATGTGAGCAATGCAATATTGGATTTGTGTAAGGAGAAGTAATCTGTGCTTTTACTTAGCCAGTGCCATTTTCTCATATTTTTATGAAATTATAAATAAAACATTAAAACATGTTTAGAATGCAAAAATACACTGCCATATATTTGTTTATGAGAAAGTCATACATATTGTATTGCGAATGCTTATACAGGTTTTAATAAAATGGTAGTGGGAGAAGGAGTACAGCTAAACAGGAGGAATCTTCATCTAGAGCAAAAGCGGAGAGTGATCTTTCTTTGATACCTATTAAATGTTCTGGCAGATGAAACCCTATATTCTGCCAGGAAATGAGTTTGCCACAAGCCGTTGTGTGCGCTCAACTTTACCACTCTCATTCCTCTTCTCAAAACTGCAATAGATTACACAGCCTCCATTTTTCATTCCTTGCTGCCCGAAATGCAAATTTCTTCTCTGTTGTTTATATTAGGTTTTCAAATATATGGAAATTTAGATATCTTGAGGAAAATGTCAGGGCCAGAAATAGTCTCGATCAGTCTTTTTCAGAGTCAGGCATTTTCTTCATCACATTCAGGATGCTGTGCATAGTATTTCAAAGAGCCTGTTGATAAAGAAATACTCGTTCCATTCTATGATTAACTTATCAGCAGCTCTATATAAATGGCATCTAATTTGTTCTAGCAATAAAATTACTGAGGAACCTGTGCATTTTTGCTTTTAATCTTCCATTAACAAAATAAAAAAAAACAAAGCAGCTAACCAAAGATGACATGTAACAAACTATAGGATAAATGCTTAAAATTGATGACTAAAAAGGCACTTTTATTTAGAAAGTGTTGTGTTGGGTATACTTATGCAAAACTGAATGCACTGCCAGGATGTGTCATTTTCGGTTAGTTTATCATCTGGTTAAAGATGTGTTTAATAAATGTACGTTTTACAAGTAAAGTTTAATTTGAAATGATTTAAGTTTTTAATTTTTTTTTAACAATTAAATGTAGATCCATTGTGACTAAATTGGTAATTGTTATCTATATTTTAAAAAAGACAAACAAGGAGCACCCTCTAATTAAATGAGTTATATGTACTTATGAATGCATGTTCTCACTTGAAACTTATCAAAATATATGTATTTGTTTTGGTCAGTAAAGAGAATGTAACCGCGGCTGGTTCCCTTATTTACCACTATAATGTCTTAAAGCATAGAACTTAGCAGGGCTAACCATACATATATCTTAGCCATAATTTTATATAGTTAGTAAGAGATCCTCTATTTAACATATATAAATCATTGAGAATACAATATAAAATAAGGATTGTCTTGGAAGCAATAAAGCTTTGTCTTTTAGATATTTATTATATAAAAATATAAATGTAGACATATAAAATCCATTACAACAATTTATAGCAGAGTTTATAAGATTAAACAAAATGCTTGCAAATATCATTAATAGATTAACATACCCTCCTGAACATGTCATCATGTCAGCCTCTCTGTCATTTTAAGATAGACAAGCGTCTGTCTCCAAATCTCTCCTCCCTCTGTTAACATTTAAAAGTACACCTATTTATACATTAGGTGTCTTCATTTTAGGGTTACCGTAGTTCATATATGAAAAAGTTACACTTCTTTTACTTTATTCATTTTCGCACCTCTGTTAATTTGGCAAAAATAGAAGGCCATAACGTAAGGGTGCATGCGTCATGGAAAATCCCCTGACTTAGGACAAGAGAGCATCTTAAAGTCTGAACATCTTATCTACTAGTTTATTTGTCATGACCTAGACATCTTATTTACTGTTTATACAAAATTTTCGTTATCCCAGGACAAAATGGCGTAAGTCAGGATGACGTAGCATAGCCTTGAAGTTATTAATGCATTACTTGTTTTGTATTAAGCTAAGACAAATTGCCATAAATATATTATGCACTGAGAGTAGCTAACAGGTCATTGCTTAAAGAAACATATATGAAAAACAATATGTTCCATTTCTAACACCTTGTCACCTTGCAATATCTCTTAAAGATAAAGTACACAGTTTGAGGAATACAATATTTAATTCTAAAACTTGTAAGATTTGCATTTGCCCATAACAAGAACAAGGTGAACATGGAAATGGCACAAGTGTAAACAAGTATCTAAGCTAAAGGGACACTGTAGGCACCCAGACTACTTCAGCTCGTTGAAGTGGTATGGGTGCAATGTCCCATGTCCCTTAACCTTACAGTGGTAATTATTGCAGTTTCTGAGAAACTGCAATAATTACCTCTAATGGTCAACTCCATCTCTAGTGGCTGTCTCCACCTCTGGTGGCTGTCTACTAGGTATAAACATAAATGTCTTTAGGAAGAATAATATTACTACTGTAGTATCAATAGTTGTAGTATATGTGAAAAAAGGGCAAAAAAATGAATGTCATTTGTAAAACCAATGAATTCAAAGAGGGTGTACTTTCTTTTTCCCATGACTGTATATATTATTAATAGGCATATTGCTGCCTGGTGTTGGAAAGATGGTCGGCACATATGCAAGACTAAACCTTCAGCTAGGTTGGCAAATGTTATCTTCTCTGATTGCTTTAGTAAATCTCTGGGCCAGCTCTGCATATAAGTGACATCTAAAATCAAAATATATCAT
>OW240916.1:189787691-189817691 GCA_933207985.1 Pelobates cultripes | reverse complement strand
ATATATATATATATATACACACACACACATATGGTATATATGTGTGTGTGTGTATGTGCCAGTGTATGTATTTTTGTTTGTGTATATGCCAGGTTGTATGTAAGTGTGAATATCTGTGTATCAGTGTGTGTATGTGTGTCTCAAGGTGTGTGCAAGTGTCCATGTGTTAATAGTGTGTGTAAAATGTTGTAATATGTTATGAGTGAGTGTGTGGGGAAGTGCATGTTGGGATGTCTGTATTCTGTAACATAAGATTAAATAAAGAATAGGCACTGTATTGAATTGCTCTATAGTCACACATGTGCTACACTCTTATTATTGCAAAAATAACAACAAGGACAAAATCCTTTCTGCAATCTTCTGCATTACTGAGACATGCTTGTTACATGTCCGATTTATATACATTAGCTGAACCAGGTCCAGTGTCTATTACATTTCAACATTTCATGATCAGGGGGGTGGCTAACAGCCGACGGTTCAAGCCGCATAGCGTAAGAACTCCGTAACCGCCAAGTCTAAAAAAAGCATTTAACTTGCCGAGTGTTGCAAACTTTTACAGCAAAAGTACCCTCGAGATCCCAGGAAGCTGATGGCACCCTCGAAACAGCTAAAGATTACAGATCCTGTTCGCAAGAACCGTAAAGAGTGCCTCAAATCTATTCAAGATGGCGACGACGGCGGACAATTGCCTGCTTCAGAGAGAACCAACAAGCAACATTAATCACAGTTCTCACCAGAGGACATCCCAGCTACTGAGAAAAATATCTCGATTATGCTGCAGGACCTCAAAGCATGCTACGGACTCCTGGCAAGAGGCCTCTGCAGAGAGATGGCGGATCTGGTGAGCAGAACAACCCATCTTAAGCAAAAGGCGGAGGAGCTGTGCATGGCCCATAAATTGCAGCAACTGGAAGAGGAACAGTCCTACGGCACAAAATAGCCAATATAGATGATCACTCATGGCGAAACAACGTTACAACTGAGGAACTATCAACATACCTCAAGGCACTGTGTAAAACTCTGGTCCCGCAACTATAAGATTCAGCATGGCTCTTTGATAAGGTGCATCACCTGCCACAACTGCAGCATTTTACCAGCAACACCCCAAAAGACACAATTGCTCAATTCCACTACTTTCGCTCAAAATATATGGTTAGAGCACCCGCTCAGAAACTTACCACCTTACCAGAGCCATACCAACATATAACCATCTTCTCAGACCTGTCGGCATCCACGATGGCCTGGTGCAGAGAGTTCATCAATATGACTAAAACACTTCATAACCACAATATTTCCTACAGGTGGGGCTACCCCACGAAGCTACTGGTCTGGCAGGGAGGAAGAATCATACCAATCCTTGAAGCGGAGATGGGCCTCGCCAAGCTGTGAGAATGGGGACTGTTCTGGGTGTCTAATTTGCCATCTCCAACCCACCCTTCCCCAACCAAGCTCCATCTGTAATGGCATATGGCTGGGTTCCCGAGGCATCGTGCCCAGTGAGAAGACTACAGTGACTCTCTACGCTGATGTCATGTATACGCTTTTCCAGCAGACAGCCAGGATAATTTATTCTTAGAAAATTTTGCCGATTAGTTAACCAAGTTAATAATAAAGAACTCAGTTTAGTAGCATAGATATGTCTAATTAAGTAGTCATGGCTCTGATTAGTACTGGTGCTGGTTATCAAAGAATGTTCAGATGATGTGTACCTGTCCCTAAGGATAATGCTAGACATTTCCTTTGGCTGCCAGCTGTACATGCATAAAAAAGCAATACTATTTTGAAGGTCAACAAACGCTAAGATGAGACAGTACAAAGTAGTCTGTTTACCAAAGGGTTAAGTGGTGTACAACTGAGCAATCCAAGTTACTGATGTACCAGCAATGTAATTAGTTAGAAACACAGCTAGTTAGTCCTGGACTTTGCCATGGCTAGTTAAAAATAACAATGCTCAGGTGACCTGTAAATATGCTTAAAGATCATGCTCCATACACCCCTTGACTGCCGGATATACACACGTGAGGGAGTGTTGCAGTTATGTATGTTAGATAGCATAAAAATTTAATGGTCAGGAGCAGTATGTTTAACTATTGTTCTAACTGGTTATGTTGGTTTCATTATGTATAATATGCACTACTAAGTGTAAGCCAAGCGGTAATGGAACTTACCAAACACTAAAGTCACATGGTCCATAAGGTTGCCACTCACACCACAGGGTTCCCCAATAGGGCTTGGTAGAATGAGAGAAGGTGAATGGAACACTGGATAGAAGGGAGGCAATATGTTCTGCCACTTACTTACGCGCACCAATAGCTCAGATTTATAAGAGGGGAAACAGCTGTGCGCGCTGGAGCTTTCCTCGGCAATCATAAAAGCTGGACATCACGAGTGCAGCATGCCAGGTCACCTGTCAGATGACTCATTTTAAATAATGTAACACACTTTGATACAGGTTAGGTCAGTATGACCTATGGCTCAGGGCAAATGAAACCGCCTTTTATCTTGTTGACTAGGATGCTCCTCATCCATAAATCACTTTAGCAAGGTCCTTCAATTCATTCTTAAAAGATTGACGGGTTGGTGGAAGACGAAATGAGTGAGGAATAAAATTCCATAAAAACAGTGAAGTCCTTAAAATAGTGGTGTGGGCAGGGGTGGACTGAGAGTAATCTTGGCCACCAAGCAAACTTAAGCCCTGTGCCCCCTCGAAGTCTAATACAAACACAAGTTATTTATTCACTAAAGAGTACATTCCAATAAACTGAAAACTAAATTACTAATTTAAAAAATTCACCACTGTAGTTACAATTTGAGTATTTTAGCCTGAATTTTACTATCCTGTTTTCAGTTTACTTTTTAGTGAACATTATAGCTGGTTAGCAATAAATATTGGATAATTCATAAGTAATTGAAACTGAGCTGGTATAATAGTTGCAGATTTTCCCAATTTGGTTAATTTAGTCTACAATGTGTGATCCCCATATCAGATTTTCACAATAATCTGTTCAGTAAGTAAACATATTAGTGCATTTGTATGTGTGCATATATTGAGTGTGTGCGCTTGGATTCAGAGGTGTGTTTGTATCAAGTGTTAATTTTTAAATGCAGGTGTGCTTTTGTGTGTAGTGTTGGTGTTTGCATGAAGGGGTGTTTGTATATTTTAGCATTTTAATACAGGGGTGTGTGTGTGTTTGTAATGTTAGTGTTTGATTGCAGGGGTGAGTTTGGATGCAATGTTGGCTTTTAAATCCAGGTTACATGACCCAAATGGAGGGGCACCACTAGAGTTATTCACCTGATGAAGACTTCTTGTTGACACAAGATTATTACTTGAATTACTCGAATGCACTCTACTTATTATGTAAGCATTTTTATACATTTATCTTAATAAACTTGGATTGTTTACCCTTACTGAATACACTTATGCAGTTATACCTGTGCCAACACCATACAGGCTCTGGAAAATGTGAGTTGGGTGTAATAAATAAATAATGCCATTATTATGAAGTCATTTATTTGGTATATGTGCAAGTATGTTTTTTTTTTTTTTCAGTATAACGGTATATATATATATATATATATATATATATATATATACTGAACAAAATTATAAATGCAACACTTTTGATTTTGCCCCCATTTTTCATGAGCTGAACTCAATGATTTTTTCTATGTAGACCAAAGTCCTATTTCTCTCAAATATTGTTCACAAATTTGTCTAAATCTGTGTTATTGTGCACTTTACTTTCCAAAATGCCATAAATAAAATGCACCTATGTTTGTTGTCCATAAGATATGCCTGCCCATACCATAACCCCACCACACCATGGGTCACTCGATCCACAACATTCACATCAGAAAACCACTCACCCACACAATGCCATACACGCTGTCTGCCATCTGCCCTGTACAGTGAAAACCGTGATTCATCCATGAAGAGAACACCTCTCCAAAGTGCCAGATGCCATTGAATGTGAGCATTTGCCCAATCAAGTCGGTTACGACAACAAACTGCAGTCAGGTCGAGACTCCGATGAGGACAACGAGCATGCCGATGAGCTTCCCTGAGATGGTTTCTGACAGTTTGTGCAGAAATTCTTTGGTTATGCAAACCGATTGTCTGCGGTTCTGAAATGCCTTTGGTAGAGAAATTAACATTCAATTCACGGGCAGAAGCTCTGGTGGATATTCCTGCAGTCAGCATGCCAATTGCATACTCCCTCAGAACTTGCAACATCTGTGACATTGTGCTTTGTGGTAAAACTGCACATTTTAGAGTGGCCTTTTACTGTGGCCAGCCTAAGGCACACCTTTGCATCTTGATATGCTACACCTGTGAGGATTATAAAGTGCTCAATAACACAGGTTTGTGAACAATATTTGAAAGAAATAGGGCTTTTGTGTACATAGAAAAAGTCTTAGATCTTTGAGTTCAGCTCATGAAAAATGTGGACAAAAACAAAAATGTTGTGTTTATAATTTTGTTCAGTGTATATATATGTTGTTTTTTTTTTTTTATCTGTGTATGTTACAAAATCCTTGTTTATCCACACAGTTTTAAGATTTTATCACTTTCAAGTCATTTGACTTAGTATGCTGCCCACTTCTTTTTATATACATTGTATTTATATGGTGAAATTGTGTGTTTCATTGCACGGTGGTGACTAGCTGCACTCTCCTTGTGAATTTGTATAGCACCACTATATATATTGCACAATTTTATATTTTGTTTTACGTTCAGATATACATTTGTGTGTAGTATTGGTGTTTAGGTGAAAGGGTATGTGTGGCGGACCTGGTATCATTCCCTAGGGTTGCTCAAATCTATATTTAGTTTTGCCAAACAGACCAGCATCCCCCTGATAGGAACTACCGACTGGGGGGAGCAATTGCTACCTATGAGCTAGGGGGCCTTCATCGGCGTTGGCACAGGAACCCCCGAACGGAGACTAACACTGCCATATACATACTTACACAGATATATATATATATATATATATATATATACACACACACACACATAAACACACTGACACATACACACAAGATCATATACACACTGACACATAAAAACACAACACATACACACTGACATATGAATACACCTTGACTCATGTGCATACTGACACAGGCTGCACACACTATCATACACCTTGACTCACAGTTGCACACCTTGGCACACTCACACAAACAGACACACAACTTGACAGATGCACACACTGACACATGCACACAACCTGACACACAGATACACACACCTTGACACATGCACACACTGACATATACACACAGAGAGATGCACACAATATGCATAATCTGACACAAAGATGCACATATATACTGACACATGCCCACCCTGACAAACAGAAACATACACTAACACACAGATACACAAACACCTTGACACAGATTCACACACTGACATATACACACACAGATGCACTAACACAGATACATAGATGAACACCATGACACTAGGTATGATAGAAGTGGGAAGTTAAGTAGATGGTAAAGTGTGGCTGTTAGGTTCATAGTGGATGATACACATGCATTGTATTAGCATTATATTAGCTTACTAATGGATCATATATTGATCTACGTGGCTTTCGCTACAGATACGAATTTGTCCAGTTTTCCATAATATGTCAAGTAGTTATTTATCATTTTCATACTGATAAATCAATCTCTTACCTACCCTGTCACCCAACCTCTCCTTGCCTAACTTATCTAATCTAAACCTCATGCCTTTATTACCCATGAATTTGCCACCTATTCTAACATCTCTAATATTAGCTCAGATTGATTCTAACTGGTTCTAACATGTTTAAGGATTTGACCATTTGTCTAATGTTGCAATATTTTATATGCTCTTTGAATGATCTTTTAGTCTTCCAGCATTTTTAATCATGTAGAATCTTCCTGAAAGGGACACTGTGGGCACAAATACAACTTTAATGCATTGATAAATCTTGGCCTTCCTAATGTGTTGTTGTTTTTTTACATGCTTAAATCTTTATAATTTTTGCACAAATTCTTTTTATGCAGAATGCTGCACCATGAGCTTGCCTCCTTAACCATGCCACCTCATATATTTGTGTGTGGGTGCTAATTAGTGTTTAGGGGCACTGTGAGTGAGTGAGTGGGTCACTGAGTGTGTGTGTGTGTGTGTCCCTTCTGCACAGAAGGACAAAGGTCTAATTAAAAAATAAGACAAAAAAACAACAACTTTGAAATAGACACTATGGACAGCAGAACCATTACAGCTTAATATAGTGGTTCTGGTGTCTATAACCCGTACCTGCAGACTTAGCATTGTAAATGCATTGTACATGAACAGAGAAAAGGAAGTGTTTACAATGGAGACAAACTTGAGAAAGCCCTCATAGGTGAAACGCATTGTGGATATTTTATAATTTTACTCTGTATTCCAATAAAGGTATTTTGGCTACTTTTAACATACTTTGATTGTACAATTTTACTTTTTTGTATATATATTTCTTTTATTATCACTATTGCTGCTTGGTATCCTAATTTTATTCTTCCTGTTGAGTATTACTCCAAAGAAATCCTAGGTGGGGATTATATCACTCACGCCTGAGTCATTGAGCAGTCTGCCTGCTCAATCATATGTGAGTACGCATTTTATTATTATTATGATATTTATATAGTGCCATCAAATTCCGCATCGCTTTACAATGGGTGGACGAACAGACATGTAGTTGTAACCAGACAAGTTGGACACACACACTGTGTTGGAGGGGCGTGATGTCGGGAGGCACATGAGGGCGTGCACACGCACGCCGTAAGGGGAGGAGACAACGCCCACGGGGAAGAGGTAACTGAAGGTCTGGTAGAAGAGTGGAGCGGTGCGATGGGAAAGAAGTGAGTGAGGAGGAAGTCGGACGAAAGTGGGTTTGTAGATATCGCCACAAACAACCGTACTGAGCTTGGTAATCGGATTCACCAGAGAAGATGGATAAATAAAGAAAGGAGGAAAAACAAGTGAATAAGAACCTAAGCTAAGTACAACTATTGTGGGATATGTCGGCTGGTATATATACCGCTGAACTGCAGAGGTACTGATAAGACGTTCATGATTTAAGTTCGCAAGCTGTAAAAAGTCAATCCGTTAAACCTAATTTGCATATTATATATTTTTCCTGTTAGACCCTAACAGCAATCCACTATATATCTTTCCTGTTAAGGAAAACATTGATATAGGATAAAAAAGGAAGAAAAAAAAAAAACAAAAAAACAAGACTGAACTATGATAATCAAATAATACGGGTCTGGCAGTATTAAAAGCTGAATTTTTCCTCAGGGAAACAATACAAAATACCATCTGTAAAGTGATTTAGTGCAATATATTGAACTAGCACTGTGAAAGGTGGGGAAAGGAGAGAGAGATTAAAAGAGGTATAAATGGCATAAAAAAAAAGCACAAGAACAAAACGACTGCAAAATCTGATAAAGAGCAAAAAGATAAAAAAAGGCTCTCAACATTCTTTTCTCCACATGCAAGTCAAGAAATATCAGAGATTTCAATAATGGAACTTTCTCAGTCTACCGCACCGCCTTCTCCCAAAATATTTCCAGACAAAGAGTCTGTCTTCTTACTGGAATTAAAAGCTTGCTTGGAAGAAGCTGTAAAGGATATAAAAAGGGAACTCACAGAAAAATTCTAAGATATAAAGTCGTATATTGCAACACTGGATGGCAAAATGCAAAATATGGAAAGCAGAGAAGAAATAAGAGATCTTCAAATGAAAGAGTTAAAAGAATCACATAATAAGACTATAATTAAATAATAATTAAAAGAAATGGAAGATAACGCCTGTATAATGGAGGACAGATCAAGAAGATGCCATCTGAAGATCAGAAATATTCCTGAGGAAGTAACAGATAACAAATTAAGATAATTTTTTGGAACCTATATGAATCATATAGGAATACAGATGAGACAACTAGAGCTACAAATTATAAGGATACATAAACTATCGCAGAAAAAACAAGATTATAAATACCCTAGAGATGTTATCGTTGCATTTTATTCACAAGAACTTAGATCACAGATTTTTTTTATACAGCAAGAAATACGTCTATCACAGAGGATAATAAAAGTCTTGAACGACCTTTCCGTTACCACAAGACCTAGAAGAGCAATGTTCGCACCGATTTTCACGATTTTGAAAAAACACAATTTAAAGTTTAAATGGAACCCCCAATCTAAACTGCTTATCTCATACAAAGACGAATGGAGAGGGTTCAATTTGTTAGCGCATGCATTAGAATCAAATTGTAAATCCACAGGCAAGGTTTCCAGCAGGTAAAATAACACAGCAGTATCCCAACAGCAATCCCAATAACTGGACGATACACAGTTTCAGGAGCAGAACTGACTACCTTTATTCCACAGTGCCTTATATAGCATGGTCCCATGCAAGGGAGGGATTTCCATTCATTAATACAGTAGCCAATCCTGTCCCGGTAACCTCCCACACATCTCCTCCCCTCAGCCGGCATCATAATCCCCTTATCCAGTACAGCAATTCCCCCCCCGTTTCTGGATGTACCCCTAAACTTAGGGGTGCCCCTTTAAATTATACATCCCCTGGTAGCCCTGTTCTGGGTTAACAACATATCCAAAAAATCACCCAGATCGGACCAGGGGTTCGGGAATTTCCTGGAGGGAATAAAATGACCGACTGTGCTGGATGAACTAGCCGAATTGGGCTCCATGCAATGGGGCCCTGCGGTTGGTCCTGAAAAAAGGTGAATGCAGTACCTGAAAGCCTCCAGCTATAGAGGCTTGGGAGGGTTCGCCTGAATCCCCTCGTTCGGTTGATTATGCCTACCGAACGAGGGGCCGTTCGGTAGTTTGGAACCGAATGGACCGGGCTGATGGAGGTCTCAGCGGTGTTCGCCTAATCGAGTGTCCATTTTTAGTTCCAGACACTCGACGGCAAAACACCGCTGTTCGGGAGGTTAAGATGGCCACGTGTTCGTTTCTCGAATGGCGGCCACCCCTGAGAACAAAGGATTGCTACACAGCTTGTCAATTACTCGTTCGCAACAATGTTGCAACGGGTAATTGAAGGCACACTTCACACAGGGAGGTCTGACTGTTCGATAGTTTCATTCGAACAAACTAAGGGAATGAAACTACCTTACATTCAGACGAATCCAATACATTTTACACATAGAACTTAGCTATTTTACACAAATACATTCCCTTACTGCATAGACATTTAGCAAATAGACAAATACAGGTTAAAAATAATGTAAGTCCCAGGGCAGCTCATGGCCATCCGCTACACATGCTTATAATTAATTGACTATATGGATTATGCACCGAAAATGCACATGATTTTTTTTTTTTGCTCTATTATACAAAAGCCACTTGTTAAAATTTAGAATCAAAAATAGGAAACAAGATTTAATAATGGTAAAAGTTTCAGTATGAAACAGTCTGTAATTGGGAAAGATAAAATGTACGTTTACAAATAATTAATTACAGGGATTGTGCACTAAAAATGCACTTTTCTTTATTAATATGGAAAATACTGTTTCACTTTGCATGCAATAGCTACCTGTTAGAAATTAGAATCAAAATTGGAAAAAAAAAATATAATTAGTTGGTAAAAAGTCTTAATATGAAACATCTCCCATCCCTCATTCCTACTCAGATAAAGAGTTAGTAGTTAAATGAATAAAGATACCTTTGAAGTCTCTATTCCGTTTCCTCCGCGGGACAGGTTGCCCCCCTCCACAGGGTACACAAGAAGATACCCAGACCTTGGATCACGTCAGGTTATCCAAGAGAAAATGTGAATATCTATTGGGTTATGAATGAGATTAATGTTAATTTATGTATAAAGTACGTCCTGTCGATTTGGGTTAAACTCTTTGGTGGTTTAATATGTAAAACGGTTTATGATTAGATTAATTTCCATAAATGCGCAAGGCTTAAAATCTAATGTTAAAAGAGGTTTCTTATGTGATGTTATGACTAGAGAGAATGTTAAAGTGGGTTTTGTCCAGGAGACTCATTGGCTAGCAAGCAATAAACGGCTATGGCATTATAAAAAATTCCCACTAATCTATACTGCGTCCCAAAACAAGTAAAAAAAAAAAAAAGTGGAGTATTATTTTTTCTAAGGATACACTTTTTGAATGTCAATACCAAAATGCAGTCTCAGAAGGTAGATTTTTTATTCTGGCCGGCCTTCTGAATGCAGTAATGTATACTTTTGCAAATGTATATTTGCCAAATAAACACCCGACCAGGTTACTAACTAGAATCTTAAGATTACTTGAACAGGTGAAAAAAGGAAAAGTAGTGATAGCAGGGGATTTTAACTGCATACTTGATCCCACTATGGACAAACTGGTGGGCACTAACCAAAATATTAATCAAAATTTAGCAAAGCAGGTTACAGAGATGAACAAAATAGTGAACAAATTCAAATTAATTGACTGTTGGAGATTGATGCATCCTAATGATAAAAATTACACCCATACATCTATCCCCCATGGTTCAGCGGCAAGAATTGACCTGATTCTTGGAGACATTAACTTCTCTAAATCTTTAACCTCAGTAAATATAAAAGAGAACACATGGTAAGACCACGACTTATTAATAGTAGAAGTTGCAGAAGGGATTAAAAAAACTCCGCCAATATGGAGACTAGACGATAAGCTTTTAGAAGTAAAGACAAACATTGATCATATGACTAACCTGATCGATTTATTTTTTAAAGAAAACTCTACAGACGAAATAACTAAAGAATGCCTCTGGTGTACATTCAAAATGGTGATAAGAGGTTATTGGATCAAGTTGGCAAGTCAACAAAAAAGAAAAAGATTAAATTATCAGACATGTACATTGAATATTATAATTTATCAATTTTGAATAAAAGTAATTTCTCAAGTGAGAGATTAGAAAAGATTAAATAAATATAAACAAGCTTATCGAGACTAGAATCCAATGAAATCTAAACAAATTGAAAGTAAAATTCTACTATAAAAATAACAAAGTGGATTCTATGTTAACAAATAGACTAAAAAAACTAAATATGGAAAGGAAAATTTATAAAATAATAGCAGAAGGCGAGAATATTATAAAACCTGAAGATATAGCCGAGACATTTAGGAAGTTTTATGGAAAATTATATAACTTAAATTTAAAGCCATCAACAATGGCCATGGAGAGATATTTATCAAAGATAAAAATCCTGAAAATTTAAATTGATCAGAAAAAACCCCTAAATAGAATATTTACATCAGAAGAAGTAGAGCGGTCAATTAAGAACTTAGCAAAAGAAAAAGCCCCGGGCCCGGATGGATATACCAATCAACTCTATAAAAAATTTCAAAATCAAATCATCCCATTATTAACAGATACTTTTAATGAAATATCAAAAGTAGGCCATGCCTCGGTAGATTTCTTAAGAGCACATATTAGCCCGATTTTAAAACCGGGCAAATCCCCGACAGAAATATCGAATTATCGCCCGATATCGTTAATAAATGCTGACGTCAAATTGTATTCTGCCATTTTAGCAGATAGACTCCAAGCAGTATTGCCAGTTATTATACATAAGGACCAGATAGGCTTTGTAGTGGGAAGACATTCAAATAACAATACTAGAAGAATGATAGAGATAATGGACTGGGCTCAGACAACAAAAGTGCCCCTACTGACCCTGTCGATTGATGCCGAAAAGGCTTTCGACAGGGTCAGCTGGAACTTCCTAAAACAGACTATGCTAAAATTGGGTTTTGGTTCACGGGGGCAGTGGGGGCTCTGTACTCTGTGCCATCAGCTAGAATAGTGGGCAGAGACTTAAAATTATTTATGGTTTAACATCCTAAATGGCATGAGACAAGGCTGCCCACTTTCCCCGCTACTATATGTTATCTCAGTGGAACCCTTGGCGTGTAAAATAAGACAAAGTATAGGTATAAAAGGGATCTCTATCCCAAATGAAAATTTCAAAATCTGCTTATACGCGAATGACATAATGCTTACTATTACAGAGCCTGAACAATCGTTACCACTGCTAATGCAGGAGATAATAATATTTGGTGAGGTCTCCAATTTTAAAATGAATATTAATAAAACACTGGCATTAACAGCAAACATAAGGAAAATATGGCTACAATTACTAAGACAAAATTATACATTCAACTGGTCAATAACACAGCTTCCATATCTGGGTATTCTGTTGACAACTGATGTTGCCCGCTTAATGGAAATTAATTTTCTAGATCAACTAAAAGAAACAAATAGATTACTAAAGGAATGGAGGTCCCACGAAATATCATGGTGGGTCAGGATTAATATGGTTAAGGCATACATTGTCCAAAAATGGATCTACTTGTTCCGCATGATCCCCCTTAAGGTTCCAATACATTGGTTAAATCTAATACAGAGTAGCTTTACAGACTTTACATGGAGGGGTAAGAAACCTAGAATCAATTCGCTAACATTAGCGAATAAAGTTTATCGGGGAGGTTTAGGATATCCATTAATAAAGAATACATATCAAGCAATTATATTATATCAAGTAATTATAGTGACAGACTGTAAATAGCAAGCGTGGTATAAATTAGAAGCATATGGAGAAGGGATGGTTAACCTAGAAACATTACTTTGGGCAAACATCAACAAAAGGGTTAATACATCAGATTATAAAACTGCGATTATTTCACAAACAATAAATTAATGGTATAGTCTAAAAAGAAAGTTGGGAATCGATGATGTAATTCCTGATACTATATTTCTCAAAACTTTGGAAAATATCATGTGTGATATAAATTTGAAAAACTGGTATAATAACCTAGACATTCGTGTTAAAGATATTTATGTTAATGATCAACTAGAAGATTATCCCACGCTAATGACAAGACTAGCTTTACCCGCTAGAGAAGTTTTTAATTACCTACGTATTAAGAGTTTTTTAAAAATGAATATCATAAGATATAATGGAGAGAAAGGAAATTTAATTAGAAAGATACTCACTCTCTATAGAAGCTACGAAAAAGAAATATTCTCCAACATTAGAACTACTAAACTCTACAGATCGATCCAACATTCCTACAGCTTTTAAAAAATGGGAGAGAGATTTCGGCACCAAAGTTCACTTTAACCTATGGTGCCTTGCATTTCTTAAAGTCAAAAAATATGTTCATTGTTTAAATATATTGGAAAACTTCATTATAGTTAGCTATAGATGGTATATGGTCCCAAGGAGGTTAAATAAAATATCCCAGAGAAATCCTCCCAATTGTTGGAGATGTTTCAATCCAGACAGCTCTATGATACACATATGGTGGAATTGCCCTAGAATTCGATCATTATGGGACCTTACATTTAAACTAATAACTGAGATGGGCAATGTCCGTGTAGCGGAGAGCTGATTTCTCACAGCTAAACTCCACCAAGTACTTTAAGAGGATGCAGGAACAAGTAATAAATCCAAGAGAATATCCAGCACAATCAGCATTACAATCCAATAATATCCCATCACTTTCTCCAATCATTGGACGACACACAGTATCAGGAGTAGAACTGAACTTTTATTCCCAACAACCTTCTTTTAAAGCTTTCTCCCATGCAAGGGAGGGATTCACAATAATTAGTACATTAACCAATAAAGTACAAGGTACAACCCACACATCTCCTCCCATCAGCTTATCTGTTAACAGAATTAAAATGTACATATTTTCCCCAAGTTCTAGGTGTACCCCAAATACATAGGGTACACCCCTACCCCCTGATAGCCCTGATCTGGGTGAATAACATCTTCAAAAATCACCCAGATTGGACCAGGGGTTCGTGAGTTATGGGGGTTTAAAGTTTTGTGGAGGTTCCTTTGGGTCCACTGAAGCATGGCTTTCCAGCCCAAACCAGTTCCAACTAATCTGGCAGTGTGCCTAGGACAACGCCCTGCTGGAGAACAATGGGACTGGAAACGGGGGAGGGGTACCCCTTCCTATACACAATCTATACACAGTCTAATAGAAGTCCATACACTGTGCATAAAGGGCCAGTAGCCGCATAATAAAAATCCATCATGCCTAAATACTGTCTTTAGAGGGCGATGCCCCCCGGGCGATAGTCACATGGCAGGAGGCGGGCAAGCAAGCCCCTCCAAAAGCTCATGGCAAACTCTCTTAAAGGGGTGAGTTTGCTACAGTCCGTTTGACTTTTACACCAGAAGTAGCCTTCTTACACATTTATGATAATAAGCTAGACAAAAAAAACGAAATACTAGTTACCCATTGCCTTATGGCGACCAAGCTTTTGATTGCAAAAGCATGGGGAAAAAATGGACATTTCAAATTTACATCAATTAAGGAGTCACATTTTGAACTAATTGGAGATGGAAAAGGGAGTGATCTGGTATAATGTTTATTAAAAAAAAAATACACTAGGAGAGTTATTTATTGCAGATATAAATTAAATAGAAGGATAAAAATAATAAAAAATCAAGAGGAAGGAACTACAGCATAAAGTAAAACATATTATTGGTGAAAAGAGAAGGAAGAAAAAAAAAGAAGGGAAAAGGAATGAAAATAAGGGTATATTAAATATCCTAGCCGCTATAATCCTTTAAAAATATGACGAGTAAAGAGTTAACCCAATCTATGTCTTAGTGTTCGTAGAAGTTTGAATGAATGTGAGATAATTAAAGGATGGATAGACACATTACTGAGAACAAGAAAGTTTGTACTGATGGTTTTAAATTGTACTAAAACAGGCTTTTATATTATAGATATTAATTCTAGAATAAAGTTATTAGAGTCATAGTACATCAAAAACCTGTGTAATTGTTTAAGTTAAATTTGAAGAAAACTAGTAACAACTGTACAATGTAATGAAACGTAAAGATACTCGAACACGAATAAGATATCCTACTGAGATTATTGTATGATTTTTTGATTTTAAGCAGAATCAATGTTTTTCTTTTTGTGTTTATCTGTAAAAAATGTTTTAAGAAAATTTTTTTCAATAAAAACAAATTACAACCGTAAATGGTACATTAACAGAGAAAAGTGTTTACAATGGAGACAAACTTGAGAAAGCCCTCATAGGTGAAACACATTGTGGATATTTTATATGTTTACTCTGTATTCCAAAAAAGGTATTTTGGCTACTTTTAACATACTTTGATTGTACCATTTTACTTTTTTATATATATTTCTTTTATTATCACTTTTGCTGCTTGGTATCCTAATTTTAATCTTCCTGTTGAGTATTACTCCAAAGAAATCCTAGTTGGGGATTATATCACTCATGCCTGAGTCATTGAGCAGTCTGCCTGCTCAATCATATGTGAGTACGCATTTTATTATTATTATTATTATGGTATTTATATAGCGCCATCAAATTCCGTAGCGCTTTACAATGGGTGGACGAACAGACATGTAGTTGTATAATAATAAGGGAGGATTTTATTACTTATACTCCCAATATATTTTATACAGCGAGCACTATCAGTTGTCTCTCTTCTCTCTTATCCTCCTTATGGTCTACATATTGACACAGTACTTACCACTCTCCATGTATTCTATAAGCATGGATTATACTGCTGCACACTATTAATACTAGAGCTGGTTCAAGCTCTATTTCACATGAGCAGGACTTAAATAGATCCTGTTGTCCAACTATTTTTCTATCTATACTAGACGTATTGCACCATCTTGTCTCGCTTTTTCTCCACATATGGATTTAAAGACCAATAACTCTCTACTATCCCACAAGCGGGGATTGTACCGCTGTATGCCATCCACACTAGAACTAGTTTAAGCTCTACTACATATGAGTAGGATTACTACAGACCCTATTTTTCTATCACCTTCTGTACTAGATGTATTGCACCATTATCTTCTCCTCTCTTCACATACGTATCCAGAAAATCCATCTCCATTTGGTCCACACAGAGAATATCCCCCTACATAGTCCGTTGACTGTTCATCAGGCACTATTAAGGACTTTGTTTTGGTATCTTTCTTTTTCAAGGTTTTTCTTAAGATTTACCACAATATTTTGGACTTTATCAGTAGCTGTACTACAGTCAGCTTTGGCACAATCTTTTATTTGTCTTGTCTTTTGTACTATCATTGTTAATAGGGCCTGGAGGTAATCCTATTTTTAGGTTTGTTGCCTCTTATTTTCCCATTTACAGTATTGGTTTATTGTAGCGCGGTTTCCTTTGTTTTTGTATTTAGATAGCAGCGGCAGTCCTTAATTTTGCCCTCATTACTCTACTTAAATGCCAGTCAATGGAGTTATTAAAAGGAAGACATTGTATCACTCCTTAAGACCTCACCTCTAACATGTCAGATTGCATAAATGAAGGCAGCTACTGCCTCACAGTGTGGCTTCCATTAATCTCAAGCAAACTAGACATGTATATCCAAATACTGCCCACCCATAGAGCAATAACATTTCTAGAGAAATTAAACATTTGCAATGATATGTGACAAACAATGCAATAAACCATCTTAAGTGACAATCTGTGCATTGGAAATCTGTGCATAGACTGATGATTGAGCAGGATTGTTTAGTCGGGCCTGAATGATTAGGTGAGGCTTCTGCTTCCTTTGGTGCAGCATGGTCCGGAGATTGGCAGCAAGAAGCATTGTAGATATCAAATTTCCAAAAAAGGGAAAGTCATGGAGGTGGCGTAATGTCCTGAGTCAGTCTGCATTAAGACATCTATCTTAAAGGAACACTCCTGACATAAAGTATTTCAGCTTTGGAACTGAACAAACAAAAAAGTGCAGCAAGATTCTAGTGTAGCAGTGTGTAAAAGAAAAAAATGACAGAGGATGTCTTTGTTATCATTTTTCAATAAACAGTTGTCTTAAGCATTTTTATGGTCTGTTGAAGTGGTTGGGTTTCTCGTAATTTCACTAGCAACTTTGTCTACATTGAACATCAATAAATACTGAAGATGGTTGTGGATCTCCCCTAAGGATCTAAGTATTCTATTGACTCTCTACCTGTGAGTGTATAATACACATTGTTACACACACTATCTTGTATTTTAGAGATTTTCTGCACTATTTTTTTATTTATTTCTTCCACAGTACCCAACTTTATATTTTATAAGGTACATTAGATCTCCACTTATTATATGTGTTTTTGTGAGGTATAGTATTTACTCAAGTCGCAGATCAATTATTACATATTAAATTTTCAGTTCAGCATTCCATCCTTATGAGGCCCATAAAAACAAGTATCATTGAGCTAAAAAATAGTTTCATTGATTAATCAACTAGAGATATGGGTACAGGGCTGCCATCAGAAATTTTGGGGCCCCTGACAAAGCACAAGGTCTGTCCCTCCCCCCCGGCCCGCCCATGAGTCCGCCCACAGGAGTCCTAACTAGTCCGCTGACAATAATGCAGGACTGAATGTAGTGTGTATAGTGGAAGTGAATTAGAATGTGTGTAATGGAGTAGTGTTTGTGTGTATTAGATACTGTTTGTGCAGTGAATGCAGAGTGTGTGTTTATGTAGCGGATGCAGTGTGTATAGTGTGATGTAGTGTGTGTTTGTGTAGTGGATGTAGTGTTTGTGTGTACTAGGTGCAAAGTGTTTAGTGGATGCAGTGTCTGTAGTGGATGTAGTGTGTGTATTAGACACAGTGTCTCTGTATAGTGAATGCAGAGTGTTTGAATGTGTGGTGGATGTAGTGTGTGTACTGCGAATACAGGATGTTTGTGTAGTGGATGCTGTGTGTATAGGTAATGCAGAGTGTATGTTATTGTAGTGAATGCAAAGTGTGTGTTAGTGCAGTGAATGCCGATTGTGTGTTAGTATAATGAATGCAAAGTGTGTGTTAGTGCTGTGAATGCAGAGTGTGTATGCATGTTGTGCAAATGGAGCATTTTTCCCTCCTCCCACATTAAATGTAATAAAAGCTATTCCCCCCTCCCTGCTTCTTACCTGGTCCAGGGAGGGGGGAGATTCCATCCCTGGTGGTCCGGTGGCATTGTGGGGCCCCCCAGCTCCCTTTTTTTTTGCAGAGGGGGCCCAGCAAACTGCAGCAGTACTTTACAGCTCTTCCCGCTCTATAATTCCCGCGAGCATGATGTGAGTGCTGCGCAGAGCCTTGCCACGGCTGCGGGTCTTGCGGGAGTTAGAGAGAGGGAAGAGCTGTAAAGTACTGCTGCATTCTGCTGGGGCCCCCCTGCAAATACAGGGAGCCGGTGTGTCCGCGGCTGCACATATATATAGCAATCATCGCTATATATATGTGCAGAGAGGGAATGTGGGGCCCAGGACTGCCAAAGCAATCCAGGCCCCCCAGGACCGCCGGGCCTGTGACAACCGTCATGGTTGTCACTCACTGATGGCGGTCCTGTATGGATATATTCTTGATCTGAGCACCAACTACTTTTAACACTCTAGTGATGGATAGATTTGGCAGATACAAAACATATGTTTAGTTTAAATGTATGACTACCAGCAAAAAAACATGTATTGTTTTTTTAATATAATTACAATGTAAAATGATCAATACTTGTATCATTATAATTTGAAACAATGAATAACTATAAATTGCATTTCTATCTCTATGTGTTTGGTCTCCTGGAAAGAAGCAGTGAAACGTAAATTATTTGGAAATTCCCTTATCTCTTGGGCATGGTACTGTTATAGAATGTACTGTGAAGGGACGCATAAGGGTAAATTTGGATACTTGTACATGAAAGTCAGAGTGACAAATCAATTGCACTGAATGAGGAATATAGCTTCAGCAGCATCATTTCCATTTCCTATTCCGAATTTCAATTGGAATCTGCATTACATCAGAAAATTTCATTACCCAGCTCATAGGGAATTATAACACTACTCGATATAAAATATACAACCTCCAGAGATACTCAAAAGTTTTAATACATCACACTACATTTGCTCTGCATGTCTTCCAAGGT
This sequence comes from Pelobates cultripes, assembly GCA_933207985.1. NCBI lineage: Eukaryota > Metazoa > Chordata > Amphibia > Anura > Pelobatidae > Pelobates > Pelobates cultripes. The sequence goes on along the minus strand of OW240916.1, from coordinate 189,798,741 downwards.
AAAGAAAATATTATCTACATCTTAAACTCTATTCTTCCTAAAGTTTTTTTTTTTTATATATATATATTCTGTTCATTGTGTACCTATTACAGTTGGATAGTGATATCCCAGAAGATTAAAAATGTAAATGTGCAAAATTCTAAATGACTAGTACAAATCGGTTTCTGATTTTGAACGTTTGCCCATTGACAAAAAAATGGTCAGTTTATAATTTTAATGGTAGGTGTATTTTAACAGTGAGAGACAGAATAACAAAAAAAATAAAAAAATCCAGAAAAAAAGCATGTCAAAAAAGTTATAAAATTGATTTGCATGTCAATGAGTGAAATAAGTATTTGACCCCTTCAACTTAGTACTTGGTGGCAAAACCCTTGTTGGCAATCACAGAGGTCAGACATTTCTTATAGTTGAATAGAAAAATATAAGCAGAGCCTAGCGCTTATTATGAAACAAAAAACAATTATTGTGATAAACTTTATACCATTTAGCTGTTAAACATTCGTGTGATTCCTTACAATATCACCAATACGAAAAACAAATGAAAAATAAAGAATGAAGCGCTTTAAATTTTAGTGTTACCTTTTATATTGCTTGAGAAAGAGATTTTTCGCTGATATCCCTGATTGCAAATAGTTATTTTCTATTGCTGAAGGGGAATCTTTTTCGCTAGTATTCCAAATGGACAATGTATCTAAGAAATAATTATTGCAACATAGTATAGACCGTAACAAATTTGAAAATATAAACGTTTAAGAAATGGCACACTTACAGAGCCAGAGCTGCAGACTCAGCTCTAGTTAGATTCACTTCTGGGTCCGTTTAGGCGACCCACCCCTCAGTAGGAAAAAGTAGTCAGTCCTTTTGTATTGCTTGAGAAAATAGATTTTTCACTAGTATCCCAGATTGCAAAAAGATCTTTTATGTTGCTGAAGGGAAATCTTATTCACTAGTATTCCAAGTAGGCAATATATCTAAAAGATAATTATAGCAACATAGTATAGACCATAACAGGTTTAGAAATATATAAATTAAAAAATGGCACACTTACAGACCAAGAGCTGAAAACTCAGCTCTAGTTGGATTCACTTCTGGGTCCGTTTAGGCGACCCACCCCTCAATAGGAAATAGTAGTCGGTCCTGAAGGGGAATGGATATACAAGAAAGATAGCGCAATATTGTTTAAATAAATGTATCAATTGTAAAGAAATCCCAAATGTGGGTACTTACAAACATGGAGTCTGTATGACTCTCTTTTCAGGCATTATGCAGACTAGGGGCTGCACTCCCATTAGGAATAGTAAAGGTAGATGCAGAGTAAAAAATTTAATAATTTATTAAATCTATAAAACAAAATAAGGAGCAATGTCCCAATAAAAACCGGAACGCGTTTCACCACTTCGTTGTGGCTTCCTCAACCGGATAAATCAGCTGTACATATTCTGGTTCACCTTTCATTTATATATGTCATTCCTAATTAGTTAATTGATAGATTGTGTGTGTGGACTGCACACGCTGTTACCACCTATCAGTAAAGCGTGTGCGGTCCAAACCTCGATCTTCTTATATGATCTAATAGTGCAGGCGGACGCCCTTCTTTAGAGCTCCGTCTGCAGCTTTTTCAGTAGGGACATCTGTATAAATTAGATTTTCACATCTCCTCTTTCGTTATGCGTGCTCTCTTAGTTCTTCTGGCATTTTGGAAGTATGCAAGGGTGCAACATCCATAGGGCTCTCTTGTAGTTCTTACAAGTTTTTTCTCCGGCAGTTCTTAAAGTTACAGAGTCCATAAATGTCTTTAAACATCCTCAAAGTGACAGACATGTAAAGAAACGGAAAGAAAAAATGTTCTATATCAATTCTTATCATTATCAAATTGTTGATTATATTTTTGTTACATCCATATACAAATATCTCCAATTTTAGTATTGATACATACAAAATTTGAATATCCATACCTCATTTTTACAGATTATATTTACAATATCTATTATTCATATTAAATTTTCTTAATTAAGCATTACTGATCAGATGTAATTTATTTTGCTATACAATATTTGCACATATCAATTTTTATTTTCAAAAATTATCACTACATTGTCTATTACACATAATCCATTTTTTTCCTCTCTCCTTATTAGACCTTATTGATCAGATATAGTTCATTCCCCAATATTTATTATACACTGTTCTTTCCCAATTTTATGATACCAATTAAATTTATTCCATAGTTCACAAAGATCTGTTATATTTCATTACTCCTCACTTCTTTTCTCCTCTAACTTGAGCACCTTTCTTTATTTATGGTTTTAGTGAGAACTTTTTTGGAATTATTAAATATAGCCTACCTCCTTTCTTCTATAGAGTTGTTTTATAAGAAATGACACAACTCGAAATCAGAGTTGAGGCCATATGGAATCAACGTATTTAACCTATAGATCCACTCCATCTCTATTTTGCCAAGTTCTTTGATGTAATCCCCTCCTCTCCAATTTTTCTCTAATTTTCTTATTCCCATAAATGTTAGGCCTTCAGGTTTCTGACTATGAATTATTTTGAAGTGATTGGAGACACTGTGTTGTTCAAAGCCCTTTTGGATCTTATAAATATGTTCTCTTATTCTTTTATGTAGTGGTCTTGTAGTTCGACCTACATATTTTAATCCGCATGGGCAAATTAGCAGATAAATTACACTTTTTGAGTAGCAAGTTATAAATTGTTTAATTGGTATCTTTATATTTTCATTTATAGCTATATCTTTATAATTATTCTTCTATTATATCCTGATCTCTTACAAGACATACACATCCCACAACCGTAAAAACCTTTTTCATTCTTACATATAGTGACTGTTTCTTTTTTCTCTTTAAATGAACTTCGAACCAGAGAGTTTCTGAGGTTTTTTACCCCTCTATAGATGATTCTAGGTTTTGGCGGAAGGATCATTTTCAAGGAGGGATCTTGTAATAAAATCGGCCAGTATTTGTTTAATATCCTACGTACTTGTTGATTATTAGTGTTAAAATTGCATATGAAAGGAATGTCTCGGGTATCATCAGTATTTTTAGTCTTATATATTAGTAGATCTTCCCTTACTTTATGTTTTATCTCTAATCGTGAATTTTCCAATTTACATGTATTATATCCTTTTTCAATAAAATCTTTTTTAATTTTTAGTGACTGGTCTTCATATTTGACCAGATCACTACAGTTCCAACGTATTCTTAAAAATTGCCCTTTTGGGGCATTTTCTACCCATGGGGAATAATGACAGCTTGCATGTTCAATTAAGCTATTGCAGTCTACTGATTTAAAATGGTTTTTAGTTTTAACTTTTCCTTCTTCTATATAGATATCTAAATCTAAAAAGGAAACCTCTTCCTTACTCCAAGTACTGGTTAATTTAATACCCCAAGTATTGTCATTTAGAAAGTTTAAAAAAGAGATTAAATCTCCCTCCTCACCCTTCCATATAAATAAAATATCGTCGATGTAACAGCCATAGAAGACCAAGTTCTCCTCCCAGCCATGCCCCCTAGAAACAAAAGAGTTCTCCCAGAATGACATAAACAGGTTGGCATAGCTGGGGGCGAACTTGGTCCCCATGGCCGTTCCATTTATTTGCATAAAAAAAGTCATCATTTTACCAGAAGAAGTTGTTTCTCAAAATGAGATTCATTCCCTCTAGGATGTATTCAATTTGTTGGGGGCAAAAGTATTTTGATTGAGTTAAAAAATATTCTGTTGCCTTACACCCATAGGAATGTGGGATGTTACTGTACAGTGCAGCCACATCACAAGTGACTAAAAAACAATTTGAATCCCAAACTACCTTTTCAAGATGGTTTAAAATCATTATGGTGTCTTTAATATGGAATTGAGTTTTCATCACTAATGGTTGAAGTAGGACGTCAATATATTGAGAAAGTCTACTTGATATTGAATCTATACCCGCTATAATGGGCCTACCTGGAGGTTGTTTAGTATTCTTATGTACCTTTGGTAAAGGTTTTTTGGCAAAGCAAGACCAGAGACAGACACAAGATAGATCAAGAGCCAGTACCATTCACCAACCCCAGAAAAAGAAGGGTATCAATTACAGAGGAACTAGAGGAGGAAAATCTATACAGGTCAAACAGAAGAGATCTGAACCTAAGAAATTAATGAAAGGCATCTTTAATTTAAGTGCTAAGAAATTAGATTGCCATCAAATTACAGTATTAAATGCTTTTTTTTGTTTTTGGCGGAGGCGTGATGACGTAGGCGGGCGTGCGTCTACGTGAGGGGAGGGGCGGTATGGTGGAGAGCGGCCGGCGGCGTTTCTTTCTGGCGGGTGGAGTGAGCGTGGAGCGAGTGACCGAATGGTGGACCGGGTGGATGAAACCTGGGACTTCAGCTCTCTCTGTAGCCTGCTGAGGATTGTGGGTCATTCGGAGTTGCACTGGGTATCCGGTGTGAAGAGAAGCTCTCGACATATAAGCCGGACATACAGGCCCGAAAGATAAGTCTGCTTTCATATTCTACCGATATAATTAAAACGAACAGAGTAACATTGTATTTGAGAGGGGGATAGAGAGAAGGGGGATGAGAGTGGAAAACAGAAACTAGTGTAAATATTTTTTTCTGCGAAGTATTAGGAGAGAGGGGAAAGCTGAGGGGTGAAGCCTCAAAAAATAATTGGATTACAAATACTGAGGATAAGTTTTGTGGCTTTTTTGTCTAAAAAAAAAAGGAAAAGAGAAGAAAAGGAGAAGAAAAGAGAGGGGAAAAGGAGAAAAGATTAATAATAAAGAAAAAGAGAGCCTCCCAAAAAAAGAGGGTAAGGTGAAGCTTGAAGAAAAAAAAAAGAAAAAAAAAAAAGGATACGAAACTGAGAAAAATAATAAGAAAGAAAAGGGAAGAACAATAAGTATAGAAGATCTTTTATAGAAAATAAAATGGCAACCAGAAAGCCACAGGAGGAAAGAAAAAAAAGAGAAATAAAAGACATTATCACTGATAAAAGGTTATCAGGATATTTCTCCCCTCCTCCAAACAAATTCCAACCGAATTCTGAAAATCAGGATAATTCCCCTCCCCCCAAATTTAACTCTAATCCCTCTCTGATCGCACATGCAGGTAAACCTCTAACTGAAGAGACCTTAATTAATTACCTGGAGAAACTACAGGACAATATTAAAGAAGATATCCAAAAAGGATCACTTGATTTAAAACAAGACATAAGAGATATGAAAGTCCAATTGGAATCTATAGAATCTAAGATGATGCAAACAGACTTAAAAAACGTGCACATAGAGTCAGTAATGACAGACCTGCAATCCAAGGTAGAATCATTGGAGGACAAATTAAATGATTTGGAAGATCGTTCTAGGAGAACCAATATAAGAATTCGTAATATTCCTGAACAAATTAACGATTCTTCACTGAAAAAATTTCTGATGGAATACTTTGAAACAGTATTATCTCAAGCTGGTTTTCAAGATTCAGAATTAGAGAGATACCACAGGTTACCTAGACCCAGAAATGTGGCAGAATCATTACCAAGAGATGTAATTGTCAAATTTCAATCTTTTTATATTAAAAATCAAATAATGAGTTCTGTGAGAAATAATCCGGTTACAGAAGAGAGATTTAAGAACCTGAAGATTTTCCCTGATTTATCTTTCCATACAAGAGCATGGCGGAAAAGCTTTAGCCAGGAACTATCTATATTAAGAGCCAAAGAAGTGAAATATGTATGGGGATTCCCTAAATGTCTTAGGATCTTCTGGAGAGAAAAAAATGAAAAATTTACCACTCTGGATGCTTTGAGAAAATGGATGGAAGGGTGTTATATGATTCAGGAATAATAATCAAAAACTGAAGATACTCCGTAGTTCGCAGTTGTTTGGATGAAAATGAATAATTAGAATTTTTTTTTTTTTTCTTTCTTTCTCGGTTGGTTTGGTGCGAATAGATAGTTAACACGTAAAGGATGGAGATAGGTTAAAGGTTAAGAATAAGTGTGAATAATAAGTGAACGGTGGGTTTATTTTTACACGTGTTAAGATGGATGTTAAGTGTTAATATTTCAAAGGAAAAAATATGCACATAGATTGGATAAATTCATAAAATTGGATAGTTTTAATACAGTAAAGGGATGTAATTTTTACACATAGAATTAGAAATTGATAAAGTGTCAGGAGATATTGGTTATTTAAATAAGAACCACGGAAAGAATCAATTATGGAAGGATGGATTATGTATACACAGTTGGAAGATAAATTATCCACGATTATATATAAATAATCACCATAGGATTAAAATACATGGTAGGATTTGATATACTCAAGAGACAGATTTGTATATATTGTTACACAAATACACAATTGGTTGGGTGGTAATAGTAAGTTATATAAGAAGAATGGCAGATATTCTATAAACAACTGGATAGATCTTCTAAAATAATGGAATTCCATAAACTGTTAGCGATTATATATTTATAACTTTCAAGGAATCCAGGTTGTAAATTAGATTTTTTTTTTTCCTCTGTGTAATTATATGAGATAGGATTTCCGGTTACTCTCCTCATACCGCCCCACCAAGTGTCATCTTTTCTGTTGACACAAATTCCGTGATATGGTAATTCCAAATACCATCTCACGAGGACACAGATGGCCCTGGAGTGGTATGCCGAGAGGGAACCTTTCGGGAGCCAGGCTGTGTTGGGCCAGACTGGGTGTTTGTCCCATAAGGCTTTTGTGGGTCTATGTTCAATGGACCATTTGTGTTGTATCTGAATGCATTGCAGCTCTCTTGGGGTTAGTGGAAACAATGATCTTTGATTTAAAATGGTAAAGATGATTTCAGTTAACGTCCAAGGTCTTAATTCTTTAACCACAAAATCTTTAATCTATGATTATATGTTAAGAAATAAAGTGGAAGTGGGCTTTTTTCAAGAGACTCATTGGTTAGATATGGATAGTCAGGGTTGGGGTGGTTAAAAATTCCCTACAATGATACATGCTTCTTTAAGTGGAGAAAAAAAAAGAGGGGTAGCAATAGTATTTTCCCACACATTGAAAGTGGATATAATTCATCAAATTAAAGATAAGGAAGGTAGATATGTTATAGTTTGCTGTAAATTGAATGAGATACCTTATACATTGACTAATATATATCTTCCCAATGACTTTCCTGCCCCAACCTTAAAAAAGGTTTTAACTTTAATGGAATCTATCAAAATAGGTACATGTTTGGTGGCTGGGGATTTTAACAGTGTATTGGATCCGATATTAGATAAGAAGACAACTTCAATATTATTACATCAAATAAGAACAGATAAATTGGCAAAATCTATTAAGAGAAATATGATTAATTTTGATTATTTTGATCTTTGGAGAACGACCAATCCTGACTCATTGGAATATACGTTTTTTTCACGGGTACATCTTTCGTATTCCCGAATAGATATGGTTTGGGGAAATATGACAGCATTGACGAATATTAAATATTTTAAGATACTTGGTCAGATCACAGTATTAATATGTGGGAGATGAAGAATCAATGGATCAGGATTGGTCGTGATACTTGGCGTATGGACGATAATTTGTTAAAATCTAAGATTAATCTTGATATATTGGAAAAACAAATAGCAACCTTCTTTCTTGAAAACGATCCAAATGACACCTCATATACAAATAACTGGTGTGCTTTTAAATCCACCATGAGAGGCAACATAATAAGTATACAAACAAGATATAAAGTAGAAAATAATAGATCTTTTATGGTATTACAAGCAGAATTGAAAAAGGCTGCAAGTAAGAACAAGCAGTTTCCCTCTAAAGAAAATGCAGACGAACTAAAAAGTATTCAGAATAGAATTAATAACTTTCTTATAGCAAAGAATGTAAAAATTAGGAATAAACTTAAAGCTAATTACTACTATAAGGGAAATCGAGCAGATAGAATTATGACCAAAAAATTAAGAGATAAAATTGGATCCAATAAAATAGTAAAGATAGAGGATGAAGAGGGGGTATATCTGGACCCCCCAAAAATAGGGGAAAGATTTAATAAGTATTATGAGGCTTTGTATAATTTAACTCCCTCGATAACCAACGAGGAGGACTATTTGAGTAAAATTAATACACCTAAGATTACAATAGAACAAACTAATAAGCTAAATACTTTAATTACAGCTCAAGAAGTAGAGGTAGTAATAAACAAATTAAAACCAGATAAGACGCCAGGTCCAGACGGTTTCGCAAATATATTTTATAAATCATTTAAAAAACTTATCGTTCCCCACCTAACAGATATGTTTAACGAAATTGTATCAGTCGGTAAATTTCCTACAGAAATGTTGAGTGCAAATATTCTTCCAATTCTTAAAGATAACAAACATCCTTCAAAGGTAGAAAATTATAGACCTATCTCCTTAATCAACACAGATGTTAACATTTTTTCTTCACTCTTGGCCCACAGATTAAGAGGATTAATGGATAATATAATTAAAAATGGCCAAATTGGTTTTGTACAAGGTAGAGATCCAGTAGATAACTCTAGAAGATTATTGGATCTGATAGATGTATCTACAAGAAATAACAAACCTTTATTTGTATTGGCGGTAGATGCCGAGAAAGCATTCGACAGGGTCGGTTGGGATTTTTTAAGGAAAACGATGGAAAAATTTGGAATTCAGGGAAGGATGTTAAATGCTATTTTGGCATTATATAAAGGTCCTAAAGCAAGAACAGTGGCCCCAAACATATGCGCAGAGTGGTTTACACTTAAAAATGGTACGAGACAGGGTTGTCCTTTGTCGCCGATTTTATATATAATGACAATGGAGATCTTAGCTATTAATATAAGAGATAACCCTCAAATTAAAGGATTTAAACTTAAAGAGAAAGAATTCAAATTAAATCTATATGCAGATGATCTGATACTGACTCTAACCGACCCTGTCGAATCGCTTAAAGCATTGATGGCAGAAATAGACAAATATAGTCTGATCTCAAATTATAAAATAAATGTAATTAAATCTACTTTTTTAGCAATAAATATTTCCAGAGATTCTATTCAACAGATTAAAGATAAATATAAATTTAATTGTAACAAAAATATGTTATCTTATTTGGGTATAATTCTTACTGATGATGTAAAAGACATGCTCCAAATAAATTTTCTGAAAATATTTAGATCGACACATGAGTCTTTAAAGAGATGGAGACAAACTGAACTGTCTTGGTGGGGCAGAATTAATTTGGTTAATTCGTATTTACTCCCTAAATGGTCTTATTTATTCCGTATGATTCCCTTGAGAATGCCACAACCATGGTTATCTATGATACAACGAGATATAAATAATTTTATATGGAAAGGAAAAAGGCCGAGGATGAATAAACAACTTTTGATGCAGAAGAGTAGGAAAGGAGGGATACATTTTCCAAATGTTAATATAACTTATTTAGCAAATATGATGTTCCATATATATAAGACACAATTATTAAGTTCAGAGGAAGTTGGTTGGTACCAACTAGAATTGGAGATGACAGAAATGGAAAATTTACATCATTTGATTTGGTTAACTAAACAAGATGAAAGAACTAAAAAGGCTTGTTCCTCCAATATATGTTTGAAATCTATATTAATGGAGTGGAAAAGTTGAGGATTAATAGTGGTCTATGTAATAAAATATTGGGAAATTTTAACCTTAGTATTATCCAACTAAGGATGAAGGATCTAAATTTAAGGGAGTGGACAAGGAAAGGCATTGACTCTATAAATCAAATAACAATGGGTGACAAAATTAAATCATTTGAAAATCTGATACAAGAATTTTCATTACCTAGGAAGGAGTGGTATAATTATTTAAGAATTGGAAGTTTTATTAAACAATTTTTGCTATGCCGACCTACAGTGGGTATAGAAAATTTGATAGTTTTATTAAAAAATGAGACTGTACTGCAAATAATTTCAAAGGCAAGGACCGCTCTCCTCCAAATTGAAGCCCCAAATTTAAATGTAAATATCCAAAAATGGAGCAAAGAGTTAAATGTACAGATTCTTAAGTCTGAATGGGATCAAGTATTATATCAAACAAGTAAAATAATCCATTGTTTGAACCTTCTTGAAGTATTATTTAAATTAATGAACCGTTGGTATTTAGTCCCTACCAGATTATCTAAAATGTATACCTCCATTTCTCCAATTTGTTGGAGATGTAACGAAAAAGAGGGGACTTTTGGACATATATGGTGGGAGTGCAGTAAGGTGAAAACCCTGTGGTATATGGCCTTCGAATCACTGGAGAACATCACAGAAAAAAAAATCCCTAGAGGTCATCATAATGGCTTATTTCACTTAAATTTGCAATCACTCCTTTTTAAGGATAAATTTATATACGTCCATTTTGTAGCAGCAATAAAAATAATCATTGCAAGGAATTGGAAGAGTAGTGTAAATTTTACACAAGCCCAATTATATTCTCAAGTCCAATATCAATTAAATATGGAGGCCTTGGGACATCAGTCAATTAAAATTAGAGACGTTAGTAATTTTTGGAAAGAAAAAGTGGAGAGTATGGCCAGATAAAATTCTGGATAAAATAAAGTAAATAGATCAGTTTCTCTCTTTTTCTTACATCTTTACCTGCTTACTATCTTAAGGTAGCGAAATAGAGGTGCCACTGTAATACCCCAAGAAGAGTTTGCAATGCATAAAAATAAATGTTTGTCTTTATATGTTTGTTATGTATATCATATTAATGAAGTTTGGAATGCCATCTACCTAATATAAGTAATAACTAATAGTGAATTAAGTTGCCTTATATGATAGATAAAAGGAACTTTAATATTAGAGGGAATGTTGGATAAAAGATTTAGATATGTAGACTGATTTTTTTTTCTTTCTTTTTTTCTTCTTCCTAATATGGTATTTGGTTCTAGAAAATAATTTAGTAGAATAATGAAAAGGGGAAAAAAGCTAATATCATAAAGGCTATTGTGTGTGTAATAGTACTGAGTATACATACAATTTCACAATTTTTATCTAATTGGTGGTAGTTGGC
>OW240916.1:189760077-189787591 GCA_933207985.1 Pelobates cultripes | reverse complement strand
ACCCGCCTGCCGCCACCACCAAAACTAGCACCACAGCGGCTTCAGTTGGTATGTCAGAGGAGTTATTCACACATCCGTTTGAAGAAATGAGTGATGCGCAACCATTATTGCCAGAGGATGTAGATAACAGGGATATGTCTCAGGCAGGCGGCATTACACACATGGACGTACGGTGTGATGATGATGATGATGTTGTACCCGCTGCTGCTTCCTTTGCTGAGTTGTCAGATACAAGTGAAGCGGTTGATGATGACGATGCGTCCATGGATGTCACGTGGGTGCCCGCTCGTCAAGAAGAAGAACAGGCGAAAGTTCAGATGGGGAGACAGGGAGGAGGAGGAGACGAGTTGGAAGCAGGGGAAGGTCGTCGCAAGGAGCTAGTGGCACAGTCAGACAGCATGCATCGACACCCGGGGTCAGCCCGACAGCATGCCAATCAGCGCATGCTGTGTCCACCACCAGGGTACCGTCATTGCAGAGCTCAGCAGTGTGGAATTTTTTTACGTGTCTGCCTCTGACAACAGCGATGCCATTTGCAACCTGTGCCAAAAGAAACTGAGTATTGGGAAGTCAACACCCACCTAGGTACAACTGCTGCGTGATACATGATCTCCTTCACAACGCCTATGGGATCAACACGCAGAGTACAAGCAGCTCGCCCAACCTACTCTAAGCCGCCAGCCTCCTCCTGGTCAGCATCTTCAGCCACGTCAACCACTGCTGTCCTCCTTGTCCCTCTCAACCATCGCCCTCATACCTCCCGCCTTGAGCAGTTCCGCGCTCATCTTCCCACAGTCATGTGTCTGTCAAGGACATGTTTGAGCGTAAGAAGCCAATGTCAGAAAGTCACCACCTTGCCCAGCGTCTGACAGCTGGCTTGTCCGAACTATTAGCCCGCCAGCTTTTACCATACAAGCTGGTGGAGTCTGAGGCGTTCTAAAAATTTGTAGCTATTGGGACACCGCAGTGGAAGGTACCCGGCCGAAATTTCTTTTCACAAAAGGCAATCCCCAACCTGTACTCAATTGTGCAAAAGGAAGTAATAGCATGTCTGGCACACAGTGTTGGGCAAGGGTCCATCTAACCACTGATACCTGGTCTGCAAAGCATGGTCAGGGCAGGTATATCACCTACACTGCGCATTGGGTAAACCTGCTGACTGCTGCCAAGCATGGAATGCATGGCTCTGCAGAGGAGTTGGTGACACCACCACGACGCAGGCAGTCACTGCTGCCACCTCCTCTCTCCTCCTACTCCATCCTCTTCCTTAACCTCCTGCGGTACAGTCCTCTTCTGCTGCTGCGTCTTGCTCCACATCCGCGGCACCCCAGCTCCCCAGGTACTATTCCACATCGGATACAGCAATTATCCGCGCCGTCTTAGGTTCCGACGCTGAAAGCAGAGTCACGGTTAAGCACTCCTGTCCGCCCTGAACGCACAGGTGGAAAAGTGGCTGACTCCGCAGCGACTGGATATCAGCAAAGTGGTTTGTGACAACGGAACAAATTTGTTAGCGGCATTGAAGTTGGGCAAGTTGTCACATGTGCGTGCATGGCACATGTGTGTAATCTGATCGTACAACGCTTTGTGCATAAGTACATAGGCTTACAGGACGTCCTGAAGCAGGCCAGGAAGGTGTGTGGCCATTTCAGGCGTTCCTACACGGCCATGGCTCACTTTGCCGATATCCAGCGGCGAAACAACATGCCAGTGAGGCGCTTGATTTGCGACAGCCCGACACGTTGGAATTCAACACTCCTAATGTTCGACCGCCTGCTCCAACAAGAAAAAGCCGTTAATGAATATTTGTATGACCGGGGTGCTAGGACAGCCTCTGGGGAGCTGGGAATTTTTTTGCCACGTTACTGGACGCTCATGCGCAATGCCTGTAGGCTCATGCGTCCTTTTGAGGAGGTGACAAATTTAGTCAGTCGCACCGAAGGCACCATCAGCGACATCATACCATTTGTTTTCTTCCTGGAGCGTGCCCTGCGAAGAGTGCTGGATCAGGCCGTAGATGAGCGTGAAGAGGAAGAGGAAGAGTTGTGGTCACCATCACCTCCAGAAACAGCCTTATCAGCATCGCTTGCTGGACCTGCGGCAACGCTGGAAGAGGATTGTGAGGAAGAGGAGTCAGAGGAGGAATGTGGCTTTTAGGAGGAGGAAGAGGAGGAGCAAGACCAACCACAACAGGCATCCCAGGGTGCTCGTGTCACCTATCTGGTACCTGTGGTGTTGTACGTGGCTGGGGGGAAGAAAATACCTTCACTGACATCAGTGAGGAGGAGGAACGGGAAATGAGTAGCTCGGCATCCAACCTTGTGCAAATGGGGTCTTTCATGCTGTCGTGCCTGTTGAGGGACCCTCGTATAAAAAGGTTGAAGGAGAACGACCTGTACTGGGTGTCCACGCTACTAGACCCCCGGTATAAGCAGAAAGTGGCGGAAATGTTACCGAATTACAACAAGTATGAAAGGATGCTGCATTTGCAAAATAAATTGAAAAGTATGCTTTACACAGCGTATAAGGGTGATGTCACAGCACAACGGGAATCTAACAGGGGGAGAGGTGGAAGTCATCCTCCTCCTCCCATGACCACGCCGGCAAGGACAGGACGCTTTAGAGACGTGTTGTTGATGGAGGACATGCGGACCTTTTTAAGTCCTACACATCACCACAGCCCTTCGGGATCCACCCTCAGAGAGCGACTCGACTGACAGGTAGCAGACTACCTCGCCTGAACTGCAGATATCGACACTCTGAGGAGCGATGAACCCCTTGACTACTGGGTGTGCAGGCTTGACCTGTGGCCTGAGCTATCCCAATTTGCGATAGAACTTCTGGCCTGCCCCGCTTCAAGTGTCCTGTCAGAAAGGACCTTCAGTGCAGCAGGAGGTATTGTCACCGAGAAGAGAAGTCGCCTAGGTCAAAAAAGTCTAGATTACCTCACCTTTATTAAGATGAATGAGGGATGGATCCCGAAGGGACTGACACTGGGCGATACATTAGATTAAAAAAGGCCTGATGAGATGAGCCGCCTTGGGCTAAAAATGGTCCACACGCTGCTGTATTTTAGCTCTGAATGCTGGTTGACTTGCGTGACTTATCCGCCACCAACTAGGGTTCAAGCCGCCATGTTTTAGGGCACTTTCTGCCTGTGAAAAAAACATCAATTATAGATTGAATAGCAGTTAGTTGTCTCAAAGCGGGTGTGTCAGGCTCACAGTGGATACTGTGCCCAGTGCCCCCACTCACTCACTGGTGTCACAATAGCTTGCATTTAAAAACAAAAAACTTTTTTCACTGTTATAGATTGAATAGCAGTTAGTTGTCTCAAAGCAGGTGTCAGCCCTACAGCGTGTACTCTGCCAGTACGCCAAGCCACCTCCTCTTACCCTCCTACTCCATCCCTCTTCCATAACCTCCCTCGCTGAAATCCTCTTCTCCTGCTGCTGCATCTTGCTCCACATCAACGAAAGATAGGAACGTGAATAGTGATTAAACTGATAACAATAGTACTAAACACACCACTCCTGTCTGGTGGCACATTAGATTGCACGCGACAGTGCCCCAAATTTGTTGTGATCTGTGAGTAAGTGTAAACGGGTTGTCCACATACAAGTAGGTTGCAGCTTTTGAGGGGCTCCACAATCTTCACCGCCATGCACCTCCTTTCAATGGCAGTGAATATATACTTGTAATAATGGTATTTATTAATTAATGACTTTTGTCATAAAAAAAAAGCATAATGAGCTTAATGCTTTAGACGCACCACTAGATGTCAGTAAAGCATATTTAGTGTAATGCTTTGGGGGCACCACTAGGGGGAGTGTGTAGGAAGACCTGTGCTTCTGGCAGTGACATCACAGGCCAGCCTACTTACACCGAATAAAAACCCAGATGTGAGGAGAAGCTAGCTCTCTGTTTGCCTGTACCTGACTGATCATGTAGCACCAGCTCTGACTTAGCCCCAGCCCTTTGGCTGGGGCCTTGTAAGTATATGTTTGTATTGTAACAGTTAGCAATTGTAATAGCCTTAGCAACCAATAGTGTTTTGTGTAGTATTGTATTGTATAATTATTGAAATTGACATTCCGCTAGCATCTGTTTATTGAAATTGACATTCCGCTAGCATCTGTTTATTTATTATAGTTATATTAAATATACATTTAATATTACAACGTTTTGTGTATTTTCTATCCACATATTCGACCATAATACCATGAATTATAAAAATATTAATGTTGTTCCGTATCTCTTAATTATTATGTATTAAGAGATTAATATTCATATTTAGGTCACACCACAACATTTGGCGTAGTCGGCAGGATTATGCTTGAATATTGGGGAAAATATAAATGTTATGCATTTTGCTTAAATCATACTGTAAATTGTCTGTCTGTATTCAAATGAATAAATGAATGATGATTTGGTTTTAATGGAATGAATGCAGATAGCAGATAGGGATTAGATATTTGTTTTTTAAGGTATCTCTTGTTGTAGAACATAGTGATGAATTATTGTGTTGCTTGTTACGTTTTACCAACCTTTGGTCATATTTATATATAAAACAAAAAACTATTTTACTTTTTGTCTGACCATGTGGATTTTAATCCACCATTGACCACATGGTGTGAATGAGTTGAGGCCTAGTTTCATTGTTTGCCTACATTTGCATAGGAAAAGACTTTTCACTAAACTAGTTCACCAGGTTTTATTGCTAAATTTGACCCTGTTTGTGTACTAATTTACATTTGTTTGGCATTCATGGATTTGTCTAGTTGAAAAGAGATTTGGACAAAATGTATTAAATTAGTAGTTAAGAAAAAGATACGTTTAGTAAAGCAGATTCAGTGAATAATAGATTTATGTGTGCGTATACACAGAATATTAGTATAAATATATATGATTTTGACTCATGAAGGAGAGACCACCTTTTTAACAGCTGTGTGACCATGCTTTTCAGCTACAGCTGGGGGAGAATTTGTCCTTGTTGGGGGTGGGTAGTCTTGCCTGTATGAGAAAAAATAAACTGCATTGTTTTGTAAATGTAATTGCCTAAGCTAATCAATTTGTGGAGTGTTTTTCAGCTTTATTATCCAGGACTAAGGAATTACTGGACATATGCAGGAACTGGTAACAAATGAACTGAAAAAATGGTAAAATAATTCCTTTGTCCTATTTAGTCTGAATATTTTAACAAGTTTGCATTTTTAACAAAGTAAGTGTAGGGGCTCAGATTAAGATTTATATTATTTTAGAAGCCATCTATAACTGATTTTAATATTTCCATGCTTTGAATTAGGGTGTATCTGCCTAGCGGGTGAACCTCCATAACGTGGGCTGTGATTTTTAGTTACAGTAGCGGGTGGGGAACCTGAGCTAGGGGGTATTTAAACGTGTCCGGATAAGGGGGAGCATACCCAATAGTTGTTGTGCAGTTCTATCCTGTATTATTATTTGAAACCCTGTATTACTTATAAGTAGCGTTTTGTAACTTATTTGTAATTGTTTATATATATTGCTCTGGGAAAGGGATAGGCAAAATCTCTGAGAGACCAGGAAATATATTTAAAAAAAGGGCGTATTACACTAGTGGTAGGGTGGCCTATCATGACCATAGAGACCCTTGGTGACTAGTTTTTGTTGTATATTGCCCTGGGAAGGGGATACGCTATTTAATAGAAATTCCTGAGAGACCAGGAAATATACAATAAGTGATACGTGAGTGTACTGGTTAAATTGCAGACATATTGGCCCAGAACCTTTAATCGAGCCGGAAAAGAGGCTGCTGTATGTTTGCTCCTCTATAATTTTGCGGGGGCGGTCACCCCAATGCGGAAAGCCACTGCCATCACAGGGTGGTTAGTTGTGCAGGCCCTTAGCCGCGAGGTGCAAGCATGTCCGTGGAAAGGCTAGAAATTAATAGGGAGTCACTCATAGCTGTCAGAAGTGTTGAACTTTGAGACATATTGACCTATATCCTTTCAGAGGCGGAAGAGGTGTTGTGGTTCACTCCTCTATAATTTAACCAAAGGGTGGAGAGTTATTAAACATGTTTAGGTTGGCTAGAAATGTGTTTCCTGAATTGCAGAGAAGATGCAGAAAGCAGCTATTAGCTGATTGTTTATTTTAAGAGCCAAGTAGAAAATTAAGAAAGTTACCTTGTTGAACAAATTGTTTTATAAAATGAAAAGTTTAGGGAATGTATTTATATGTGTATATATGCTAAGTAAAGGATTTGGCAGTATACGCTATAAGTGACAAGGAAAAGTAATCCTGATCTGTTTTCTTACCTTTTTCAGATATAGCAGAAACCAGGGGTGGACATTGGAACACAGATAGAATATCAGATGGAGACCAGTGTTTAAATGTTGACCTTTGATGAGCTATTGAATGTTTTATTTTATTGTCTATTTAACATGTCTATGCTATGATTTTGTGCATACTGTTCTCTTATTTCTAGTGATTGTATTGCAATTGAAACCCTTATGTATTATTATTGTTGTATGTATGTATGTATGCTTGCCTGGGAAAGGGGGGAATTGACCCATAGGGACCAGGGGGTATTTTTGTGTAAACCAAACTGGGGTGGGAGGGCTCTAACGAGGGAACCCCATTGTCCAGTAGGTGCTTGATTTGTGTCTGTGTAAAGTGCATGAGTGGTTGCAGTTCAAAAAACAAAACAAAAAAAATAAGAGGGATAAGAGAAAGTAGGCATTTTGGGTTATCTATACATGTTTAAATAGAAGGGTGGTAAATAGGAATGTAATTGTTTTGGTTAATGTTTAGATTAAATTGGTTAAATACGGCAGTGATAACGAGTGTTTAGATTAAATTGGTAAATGCAGCAGTAATAACGATTGTTTGGGTTAAATTGGTAGATACAGCAGTGATATTGTGTTTATCTGTGAATCAGGAGTGTGCTGGATGTGAAGAGAGGTGTGTAGGTATTTATCCAAACGCCATAGGAAAAAATATGGTTAAGACACCACAATCAAATGGTACTTGTGATGATTGGCACAGTTATTATTTATGTTTGTGTTCGTCATTGCCTGTGTTTTCATTCAAGAACTTTCAAGCAGAAGAAGAAGCACTGGACACTATGCTCAACTGTCGCTGTAAGGAGAAAAAATATTGCAGCTAAGAGGGGTGAGAGTCGGAACAAATGCATCAGGAGCAGGACACTGTTACGTCAAGGTGGTTAATGGTATAAAGAAAGAAAAAACAAAACAATGTGACCACAAACACACAAAAGTCCTTGATCACATGAACTGTTTCATTCATCCCTGTCTCCATGCGTATGTTCTATGAGACTGTCGAAGAATAGAGTATCCAGTTTCCAGGACTAATGTTTGTGAAAATTCCAGGCACACAGACCAGCCAGAGGCTACAGAAATCGAGTCGGTCTGTGCCATGATTCATAGGTGTTATGAGTTTGTGGTGTCTAATACTATATTAAGCTCCAAAACACATCCTCACATGAACACAATATCATTGGTTAATCTAATAAAACATGGTTTGAGTTGTCTATTATTACAAGGGTGGGTATTTGCCTATTTAAGGCCAAGGTTTCCCAACTGCTAATGCATGTGCTCAGTTGTTATTATAAGGGTGGGTATGTGCTTATTTTAGGCCAAGGTTTCCCAACTGGTGATGCATGTGCTCAATGAAAAAAATAAAATAAAAATTGAATAAGCAATAAAGTGTCATAACTTTACGGGTAAATGGGTATCATTCTTCAAAAGGTGGGTTTTGTTGTAGGGAAGGTACTGTTAAAATAGGGTAGATTCAAGATGTATGGGTTTATAATGTTTGTTTTATGACATAAGTCAAAGGGTGGTTTGTAATGGTATTTATTAATTAATGACTTTTTGTCATAAAAAAAGCATAATGAGCTTAATGCTTTGGACGCACCACTAGATGTCAGTAAAGCATATTTGGTGTAATGCTTTGGGGGCACCACTAGGGGGAGTGTGTAGGAAGACCTGTGCTTCTGGCGGTGACATCACAGGCCAGCCTACTTACACTGAATAAAACCCAGATGTTAGGAGAAGCGAGCTCTCTGTTTGCCTGTACCTGACTGATCATGTAGCACCAGCTCTGACTTAGCCCCAGCCCTTTGGCTGGGGCCTTGTAAGTAATATGTTTGTATTGTAACCGTTAGCAATTGTAATAGCCTTAGCAACCAATAGTGTTTTGTGTAGTATTGTATTGTATAATTATTGAAATTGACATTCCGCTAGCATCTGTTTATTTATTATAGTTATATTAAATATACATTTAATATTACAACGTTTTGTGTATTTTCTATCCACATATTCGACCATAATACCATGAATTATAAAAATATTAATGTTGTTCCGTATTGCTTAATTATTATGTATTAAGAGATTAATATTCATATTTAGGTCACGACCACAACAATACTTCACTGTGCAAAAGTTTACGGCTTAGATAAGCCCCGGGTTGCTCGCCACCATCTGCTCCGACTTGGCTCAGTACTGCCCCCAATCCAAGCATAGAAGTGTCTGTATGGACGAGAAAGTGTTTAGTTGGATCAGGAGCAGAAAGTACAGGTGATTTAATGAGCGCCGTCTTGAGCTGTTGGAAGGCCTGTTCACACTCTGGGGCCCATACTACTATCTTGGGGAGGTTTTTACGCGTTCCTATATGGCACTTACTGGGCTTTAGGGTCAGTCCGGACTCCCTAATCCGGTCTATTACGGCTCCTATGTGGGTCAGGTGTTCGGGCCAGGAGCAGCTAAAAATGTCTATACCATCCAAGTAGGTGTGTATCAGTGTGTATCAGGGATCCTTAGGACAGGTGTCAATCCATATCTGCCAAGTGACCCTATGTAGGGGGAACAGTCTCTATTCTGCTCTGTGTCAGTGTGTATCATGGTCTCTGAGGACAGGTGTCAATCCATATCTGCCAAGTGACCCTATGTAGGAGGAACAGTCTCTATTCTGCTCTGTGTCAGTGTGTATCAGGAATCCTTAGGACAGGTGTCAATCCATATCTGCCAAGTGACCCTATGTAAAAAAGGCCTGATGAGATGAGCTGCCTTGGGCTAAAAATGGCCCACACGCTGCTGTATTTTAGCTCTGAATGCCGGTTGACTTGCGTGACTTATCCGCCACCAACTAGGGTTCAAGCCAGTGTGTACTTTATAAATGGCTTTATAAAAGCAGTGCGGTAATTTTATAAATGGCTCCACCTGCCACCGCGACAGCAACAACACAGTCTCCAGTTAGAGGACCCACTAAGCATCTTCTTCCATCTGCCTGTTACAGAAATTGCTGTCGCGGTACACGCATCACCGATAGGAGACGCTGAAGGTATTAAACTGATAAAAATAGTACTAAACACTCCACTCCTATCTGGTGTCACATTAGCTTGACCGCAGTGCCCCAAATTTGCAGTAAGAGGACCGACCAAGCCTCTTCTTCCATCTCCCTGTTACAAAAATCAATGCCGTGTACACTACCACTGATAGGAGACGCGGAAGGTATTAAACTGATAAAAATAGTACTAAACACACCACTCCTATCTGGTGTCACATTAGCTTGACTGCGCAGTGCCCCAAATTTGCAGTAAGAGGACCGA
The DNA here is from genome assembly GCA_933207985.1 of Pelobates cultripes. Classification (NCBI taxonomy): domain Eukaryota; kingdom Metazoa; phylum Chordata; class Amphibia; order Anura; family Pelobatidae; genus Pelobates; species Pelobates cultripes. Next base: position 189,777,981 of record OW240916.1, on the reverse strand, counting down.
CCAAGCCTCTTCTTCCATCTCCCTGTTACAAAAATCAATGCCGTGTACACGTCCACTGATAGGAGACGGGAAGGTATTAAACTGATAAAAATAGTACTACACAAAACAACTCCCATCTGGTGTCACATTAGCTTGACCAGCAGTGCCCCAAATTTGCAGTAAGAGGACCGCACCAAGCCTCTTCTTCCATCTCCCCTGTTACAAAAATCAATGCCGTACACGCCCACTGATAGGAGACGCTGAAGAAACTGATAAAAATAGTACTAAACACACCACTCCTATCTGCGTCACATTAGCTTGACCGCCAAGAGTGCCCCCAAATTCCAGGTAAGAGGACCCACTACTCTTCTTCCATCTCCCCGTTACAAAAATCAATGCCGGTACACGCCCACTGATAGAGACGCGGAAGGTATTAAACTGATAAAATAGTACTAAACACACCACTCCTATCTGGTGTCACATTAGCTTGACTGCGCAGTGCCCCCAAATTTGCAGTAAGAGGACCGACCAAGCCTCTTCTTCCATCTCCCTGTTACAAAAATCAATGCCGTGTACACGTCCACTGATAGGAGACGCTGAAGGTATTAAACTGATAAAAATAGTACTAAACACACCACTCCTATCTGGTGTCACATTAGCTTGACCGCGCAGTGCCCCAAATTTGCAGTAAGAGAACCGACCAAGCATCTTCTTCCATCTCCCTGTTACAAAAATCAATGCCGTGTACACGTCCACTGATAGGAGACGCGGAAGGTATTAAACTGATAAAAATAGTACTACACAAACAACTCCTATCTGGTGTCACATTAGCTTGACCACGCAGTGCCCCAAATTTGCAGTAAGAGGACCTACTCAAGCCTCTTCTTCCATCTCCCTTGTTACAAAAATCTACCGCCATGTACACGGCCCCACCGGATAGGAGACGCATGAAGGTATTAAACTGATAAAATAGTACTAAACACACCACTCCTATCTGGTGTCACATTAGCTTGACCGCGCAGTGCCCCAAATTTGCAGGAGGAGGACCGACCAAGCCTCTTCTTCCATCTCCCTGTTACAAAAATCAATGCCGTGTACACGTCCACTGATAGGAGACACGGAAGGTATTAAACTGATAAAAATAGTACTAAACACACCACTCCTATCTGGTGTCATATTAGCTTGACCGCGCAGTGCCCCAAATTTGCAGTAAGAGGACCGACCAAGCCTCTTCTTCCATCTCCCTGTTACAAAAATCAATGCCGTGTACACGACAACTGAAAAGAGACGCGGAAGGTATCAACTGATAAAATAGTACTAAACACACCACTCCTATCTGGTGTCACATTAGCTTGACCAAGAGTGCCCCAAATTTGCAGTAAGAGGACCACCAAGCCTTCTTCCATCTCCTGTTACAGGAAATCAATGTGTCGTACACGCCCACTGATAGGACAGGTGTCAATCCATATTCAAGCTGTATGACCCTAAGTGTAGGGACCAGTCTCTATTCTGCTCTGTGTCCGGGTGCATCAGGGGCTCTGAGGACAGTGTCAATCCATATGTCAAGGTGTCAATATGTCATATGTCAGGTGTCAATCCATATTCATTGTGATTTAGGAATGTTAGGTGATTTCTGCCCTTTATGGATTAAAACCAGACTCTGTATCAACTGTGTAATTTTCCATGGGAGTTTTGCCATGGATCCCCCTCCGGCATGCCACAGTCCAGGTGTTAGTCCCCTTGAAACAACTTTTCCATCACTATTGTGGCCAGAAAGAGTCCCTGTGTGTTTTAAAATTCGCCTGCCATTGAAATCTATGGCGGTTCGCCGGTTCGCGAACATTTGCGGAAGTTCGCGTTTGCGAACCGAAAATTTCGGGTTCGCGACATCACTAACTAGGAGATAACTTGGACTTGAGAGATTTATCTCTCCTTGCTGAGCTTTGGAATTTTGTATTGCACATCCTTTGCAGAATGTTTCTTTATAATGTGAGTGATAGATTTGAATTGGTTAATATAATTTGTTGATCCTTCAGGTTTGGATGCAGCTTCAATTGACATCCTTAGGCATGAATTTCTCTAAGGTATCATTAAGTCTGAGACAGAACAGGCAGGTTGTGGTTCAGTGGTTGTTCTTTAGGAGTTGAATGGCTGCATGCATGTGTTTTTCGTGCATACTCCCAGGCATATTGGGACCCTTTTAAATCCAAGCTCCAGGTTTGCCACTAACATGCTTTTAGTTTACAGCTGTGTTTTAACAGGACTTACTATTGATTGGGGTCATTGTGCATTGGTGCAGCTACATGGAAACATAGAATGAGACGGCAAATAAGAACCATCTAGTCTGCCCAATATTTCAAAATACTTTTAATTAGTCCCTGGCCTTATCTTCAGTCTAGTGAAAAAAGTGATAAGTGCTCTCTATCCAATAAAGCAGCTATTTGCCAACAAGGAGTTCCTTTTACCTTGTGAACAATAGAACAAAACAAGCTAGTAAATTAGCAAAAAAAGGGGGATGATCTGCTGAACCAATCATAAATAAAACAACATAGCGTATAACTGTGTATGACGACAAATTGTAGAAGTTATATTCACAAATGGCCACTCACACTTTTGCTGAAGTTTGCAAGCCTTTTTATATAGATTTCTTTCTTGAGCATGTATATGCCAATATATCTATGGAGATTTTAACCCAGACAGAGGATTTGGAATTTCTTTTTATCTCTTGTATGATTAAATGGTAGATCCCCAGAACTTCACCTTATATTAGTCAAATCCCAAGTAAAAACATCTATCTCACAGTGTAATGGTCCATTACACTGTGAGATAGATGTTTTTACTTGGGATTTGAGTTTTCATCCCGACCACCTTAAAAAAGGTCTGCCATATAGTCAATTCCTTCATGTAAAGAGGATAGTCTCCCAGGAGATAGACATAAATGCTGGTTTGGACTATATAAGTAGAAAATTCTTGGAGAGAGGATATCCATCCTCGTTATTGGAACATCATAAAGAGAGGATACAGGAACTCACGAGAGAACAAACCTTATATAATACTAGACAACAGAAGGAGATGGATCGTATACCATTCATTCTCCCATACACTCCCCTTAGTACAGATGTACAGAAAATAGTACGTAGACACTGGAGCATTTTCCAAGGGGATGCGAATCTACCCATAGAGTTCAGTAATCCTCCTCTCTTCTCTTATCAGAGAGCAAAGAATTTAAGAGATGTTTTAGTTAAATCGGTTATAGGAAGCTCTAGGAAACAAGTTAGATTTGTTTCTGAACCCAAAAAGGGAACATTCCCATGCCTGGGCTGTTCAAGCTGTAATTGTGTCATCAAGGGGGAATGCTTTCTGCACCCACACACAGGTAAAAAATATCAGATCAATAACTATTACACATGTAACTCAGATCATGTAGTGTATATACTTAAATGCCCATGCGGGCTCATATATGTGTGAGAGACCACCAGACCGGTGAAAGTCCGCATAGCCGAACACAAGAGGAGCATTAGGGTGGCACTGCAAACAGGGAATTGTACGGCACCAGTACCCCAGCATTTCAAACAATGTGGGCATAACGTGAATCAACTGAGGTACCAGGTGATCGATGGGGTCCCCCCACTTACAAGGGGAGGCAATAGGCAGAGACACCTAATGCAAAGAGAATCCAAATGGATTAGCACTCTTGAGAGACCCCAATGGGTCTTAATGAAGATTATGACTTAAAGCACTTTTTATAAAAGTAGGAGTTCTCTGAGTTAGACTTATGTGATTTTGTCCTATAATTTGTGACTAATTGCTTTTGGTCAATACTTTTGGTCACTTTCTCTTTTATACTATCCCTTCTACAGTTTGTATGCCACCGACCACTTCTGGTCCGCTCCACTTGTTCAGTTCAGGGATATGCGACGGATATGACCAATTTCCGGTCCGCTACTTGAAAATACTTCAAGGTCTTCCCATATTGGAATTAGGGTGCATTTCAATTCCGTGGTGGGTAAGCATGAAGTATTCTCTTTTGATTTCATTATGTCATTTTTATTTTTTGCAGTACATTCATTCATTTTTTAAATAACATAGAAACATAGAATGTGACGGCAGATAACAAACATTTGGCCCATCTAGTCTGCCCAATTTTCTAAATACTTTCATTAGTCCCTGGCCTTATCTTATATTTAGGATAGCCTTATTCCTATCCCACGCATGCTTAAACTCCTTTACTGTGTTAACCTCTACCACTTCAGCTGGGAGGCTATTCCATGGATCCACTACAATCTCAGTAAAGTAATATTTCATGATATTATTTTTAAACCTTTGTCCCTCTAATTTAAGACTATGTCCTATTGTTGTGGTAGTTTTTCTGCTTTTAAATATAGTCTCCTCCTTTACTGTGTTGATTCCCTTTATGTATTTAAATGTTTCTATCATATCCCCCTGTCTTGTCTTTCCTCCAAACTATACATGTTAAGATCCTTTAACCTTTCCTGGTAAATTTTATCCTGCAATCCATGAACCAGTTTAGTAGCCCTTCTCTGAACTCTCTCTAAGGTATCAATATCCTTCTATCGGTCTCCAGTACTGTGTACAATACTCCAAGTGAGGTCTCACCAGTGTTCTGTACAAGGGCATGAGCACTTCCCTCTTTCTACTGCTAATACCTCTCCCTATACAACCAAGAATTCTGCTAGCATTTTTCTGCTGCTCTATTACATTGTCTGCCTACCTTTAAGTCATCAGAAATAATCACCCCTAAATCCCTTTCCTCAGATGTTGAGGTTAGGACTCTATCAAATATTCTGTACTCTGCCCTTGGGTTTTTACGTCCAAGATGCATTATCTTGCACTTATCCACATTAAGTGTCAGTTGCCACAATTCTGACCATTTTTCTAGTTTACCTAAATCATTTGCCATTTGGCTTATCCCTCCTGGAACATCAACCCTGTTACATATCTTAGTATCATCAGCAAAAAGACATACCTTACCATCAAGACCTTCTGCAATATCACTAATAAAAATATTAAAGAGAATGAGTCCAAGTACAGATCCCTGAGGTACCCCATTGGTGACAAGCCCAAGCTTCGAATATACTCCCTCTGTTGCCTGTCACTCAGCCACTGCCTTACCCATTCAACAATATTGGAATCCAAACTTAAAGATTGCAGTTTATTGATAAGCCTTCTATGTGCAACAGTGTCAAAAGCCTTACTGAAATCTAAGTAAGCAATGCCTATTGCACCACCCTGATCTATAATTTTAGTTACCCAATCAAAAAAATCAATAAGATTAGTTTGGCATGATTTCCCTGAAGTAAACCCATGTTGTCTCTGATCTTGAAATCCATGTGTTTTTAGATGTTCAACAATCCTATCCTTTAACATGGTTTCCATCACTTTCCCTACTACTGATGTAAGGCTTATTGGTCTATAGTTGCCCGACTCCTCCCTATTACCTTTCTTGTGAATGGGCACAACATTCACTATCTTCCAATCTAAAGATCATTGTTTTCATGTTCTAAGATTTGTTTACACAGTCTGCCATAGCTTGTGTATAATTTACCCAAACTGATCTGCAGTAGTAATTGAGTGTAAACATTTTCTGTCCACCATATTTTCATTTGTGTTCTATTTTTTGATATAAAAGCCTAGGTTTTGGATTATTTTCACATGTGTATGTTAAATTACCTAATATGCTGCATTATATCGAGAAAAATCAAGCTGCAATAACTTTTGTGTCCACCACTCGATAGTGTCGCTGTTGGACGCATGAAATTGGAACTAACTGTGTACACTTGCAGCCACCTTACACACACTGATGTCCTCACCAGGTGAAGGGCGGGAACATCAGCTTTTAAAATGGAGCAGTCCTTTCTTTTCATCAGGGCCATTAGAAGGGATAATCTCCCGAGCACGCAGCCCCAAATTCTCAAGCCTGCATCCTGCTGTCACTAGGAGGAATCCACAACTTTGCACACATTCATCTCCAGTCTCTCTGTTCTCCAGTGTGAGTTTCTAAAGATAACACTTGGGACACATTACAGAAGAGTATATCCATCTGGAGTTGGGACTCGTAAAGCAAACAGGAGGCCTCCCAGCCAAACCCATGGGTGAGATCAGTCCATGACCTTTTTTTTTCCAACATTGAGTTTTGTTCTCGGATCCCTATTTTTTTAACTTTGATGTACCTTACCAGGATTTTTTCTCACACAACTCAATACCCTTATGTACAGTCTGTTGTTTTGCTGGACCATGTGGTTTATTCTGTGCAGAGGATTTTGAAACAGGAATTAATGTTTGTATTTTATAAATGTTCATTTAGGAACCATGGTGATGTGATATTTTGCACTTTAGCACTTATATAAATATATGGTGTTCTCTTGTCTTTATATAAGATAGCTTACATTTTTGCTAATACATTTATATTCAGTTATATCTATTCTATTGAGTGCGGTATCATTTGGTATATTTTTTTGTATAATATTATTGAGGGTCTTTGGAGGTGACCATGATACCTGCACCTATTGTGATTCAGTGCAAGTACTACTTGTGTTTTTTTTTTTTTATGGATATTATAGGCCTGCATTGGCACAAAGGTTTTCAGGAATGCTGCCTTCTGTCTTGGAGGATTCCTTTCTCAATCATTCTTGTACTTCATGCAAAGGCTAATAATGTTGCTAGGGTTATTTTGGATGGTCTCATTCATGCCATATAACAGTTTTTACAATGTTTTCTGCAGTGTCAGTTTTGCTTTTTGAAATAGTCACTCAACCAGCTTGGAGTGAATTTGTGGAGCCCAAGTCCTTAAGAATAGAGATGAGCGGACACCTGGATGTTTGGGTTTGCTGGGTTCGGCCGAACTTCGGCAAAAAGTTTGAGTTCCTACTCGAACTTGACCCTAACTTGACCCCGAACTCCAACTCTACAAAAGTCCTGGAAAGGGCTAGAGGGCTGCAAAAGGAAGTAAAATGGGGGTAAGAGTAGGACAAGTGCCCAGCAAACAATTGGAGTAGCCTCCAAAATATTGGGACATATAAAAAAAGAAAACAAAGAATAAGTGCACTTGAGTATAACAATGGCTGGATGAGGCTGGTATAAATGTCTATTCTGCACAAGATACAGACAAGTCTGGTGGGATCCATGCCTGTTCATTTTAATAAATGTGAGCTTGTCCACGATGGCTGTGGACAGGCAGCTGCGCTTGTCTGTGATTACGCCCCCTGCCAGGCTAAACACATGTTCAGACAATACACTGGCTGCAGGGCAGGCCAGCACCTCGAAGGCATAAAGGGCAAGCTCAGGCCATGTGCCCAATTTGGAGACCCAGAAGTTGAATGGGGCAGCCCATCAGTCAGTACGTGTAGGTGTGTGCACACGTACTGTTCCACCATGTTGCTGAAATGCTAACTCCTGCTAAGACGTTCCATATCAGCTGGTGGTGCTGGTTGTTGTGGCATGCTGACAAAGCTTTTCCACATTTTGGCCATGTTAACCCTGCCTTCTGAAGTGCTGGCAGTGCTCCAGCTGCGTTGGCGACCTCTTCTTCCTCCTCTGCCTTTGCCTTGTGCTTCCACTGAACCCCGGTGTCAGTTTGGAATGCCCTCAGCTGCGCGTCTACCAGCGTGCACTTGTAGTCACGCAACTTCCGATCACGCTCCAGTGAGGGAGTTAAGGACGGCATGTTGTCCTTGTAACGGGGATCCAGCATGGTGGCCACCCAGTAATCAGCACAAGTTAGAATGTGGGCAACTCGGCAGTCATTGCGCAGGCACTTTGGTGACTCTAGATAACCTCGAGCCGATCGCACGTCCCCGTGACGGCGACAACGCATTCAGATGTCTGCCCTATCAACTTTCGATGGTACTTTCTGCGCCTACCATGGTGACCAGAGGTAACGGGGAGTCAGGGTTCGATTCCAGAGAGGGAGCCTGAGAAACGGCTACAACATCCAAGGAAGGCAGCAGGCACGCAAATTACCCACTCCCGATGCGGGGAGGTAGTGACGGAATATAACAATACAGGACTCTTTTGAGGCCCTGTAATTGGAATGAGTACACTTTAAATAATTTAACGAGGATCTATTGGAGGGCAAGTCTGGTGCAGAGCGACTGACCCATGCGTGCTGCAGCTAAAACTCCACTATCGCCTGCTGCTGCTCGCACAGTCTCTCCAGCATGTGCAAGGTGGAGTTCCACCTTGTGGGCACGTTGCAAATGAGGCAGTTAGCGGGAAAGCAGAAGTTACGCTGCAGCACAGACAGATGAGAATGACGAAAGTGCACAGACGGCCTGCACTTTCTGCAGCAGCTCTGATATATTTGGGTAGTTTTTCAGGAATTTCTGCACCACCAAATTCAGCACATGCGCCAGGCAAGGGATGTGCGTCAAACAGGCTAGGCCCAGAGCTGCTACGAGATTTCGCCCATTATCGCACACCACCAGGCTGGGCTTGAGGCTCAGTGGCAACAACCACTCATCAGTCTGTTGTTCCATGCCCATCCACAGCTCCTGTGCGGTGTGGGGTTTTTCTCTCAAACATATGAGTTTTAAAACAGCCTGCTGTCGTTTCCCCTGGCTGGGCTGAAGTTGGTGGTGTTGCGCTGACCGGATGAGGAGGTGGTAGAGGAGGCGGAAGGACATGCACCAAACTGCTATGCGCCTCAGGCCCAGCCGCTCCTACATTTCCCCAGTGTGCAATTAGGAAAATATAGCGTCCCTGCCCATGTTTACTGGTCCACGTATCAGTGGCTATGTGGACCTTGCCACAGATGGCGTTGTGCAGTGCACACCTGCTTTGTCTGCCAATTTGTTGTGCAGGAAAGGGATGGCTCGCCTGGAAAAGTAGTGGCGGCTGGGAACCACGTACTGTGGGACAGCCACCGCCATCAGGTTTTTAAAACTGTCCGTCTCCACCAGATGGAATGACAGCATTTCAAAGGCCAGGAATTTTGAAATGCTCGCATTCAGGGCCAGGTATCGAGGGTTGGTAGGGGGGTACTTCCTCTTTCTCTGCAGTGATTATTTTTATTTTTATTTGACTGCAAGAAATGCACCGCAGGTCGCAAATGTTCTATTTAGCACAAAAAAGTGTGATTTTTTAAACCAACAATGTAACAGTAGTATTTAAGGGTTTTATTGGACTGCAAGAAATGCACCGCAGGCCGCAAATGTTCTATTTAGCACAAAAAAGTGTGATTTTTTTAAAACAACAATGTAACAGTAGTATTTAAGGGTTTTATTGGACTGCAAGAAATGCACCGCAGGCCGCAAATGTACTATTTAGCACCAAAAAAATGTGAATTTTTCAAAGTGCGATGTAACCACAGTATTTGACGGTTCTATTTGACTCTCAGATATGAAGTGCACCGCAGGCAGCAAATGTACTATTTAGCACCAAAGAAATGTGAATTTTTCAAACTGCGATGTAACCACAGTATTTGACGGTTCTATTTTACTCTCAGATATGAAGTGTATGCCACAAATGTACTTTTTAGCACAAAAAAGTTTGAATTTGTCAAACTGCAATGTCACAGCAGTATTTGATGGTTCTATTTGACTCTCAGATATGACGTGCACGCCACAAATGTACATTTTAGCACCAAAGAAATGTGGATTTGTCAAACTGCAATGTCACAGCAGTATTTAAAAAATGCCTAGATGTTACCCACTGAGCTAACAGTACAGGATTAAAGTAATGTGCCTGGCAAACATGCAGTTGCAAGTGCCCACCTAACAAACAGACTGATTGCTTATTTCTCTGTGGCACTGGGCTCAGGGCAGGGTACAAAAATGTAGTATATCACCCACAAAAATAATCGCTGTAGTTTGCAGATTTAACACCAGAATTCTTTCCTAATCTGTCCCTCACAGCTGCAGCATCCTCTCCCTACACTAATAAGAGCTCATGTGACTCCAGCTAATATAGAGGCTGGGTCACATGCTGCACTGGCCAATCGCAGCCATGCCATTAGTAGGCATGGCTGTGATGGCTTCTAAGGGCACACAAGTCAAACGCTTGTTGGTTGGCTGCCCTGCAGCTTTTCAAAACGCGCCATTAAATCGCCGAACACTGAACTCTAACCTGAACTGTCACTGAAATGTCCGGGCTCGGGTTCAGGGTCCAAAAATCGTAATGTTCAGTATGAACCCGAACTTTACAGTTTGTGTTTGCTCATCTCTACTTAAGATCCATTCATTTCTTGCACTGTTGAGCAATTGGATTTCTTCTTTTGTTATTCTTACCGAGTTGGAGGGGAACAATTTAGATTAGGTTAGGCATGATGGAGATCATTTGATGGATATCGGATTGGAAATTTTAATGCTCACCTCCAGGCCGGCAAGGAGATGGTAGATTGATCAGCGGCTCCAATGTTTGAATAACATGGGAAGCAAGTCCTTGACAGAGCAATATATTGAAATTTGGTCACTCCACCTTTGCTGAGCTCTGGTTTGACTTCTCTGCAACGACTAGTCGGGCTAGAGTTCAGGTATATTGATTAACTGTTTACTTGGGGGTAGGCAAGGATTAAATGTAATGAATTAATTAAGTTTTGGTTGGAACTCAGGCCTATACCTTTAACCCCTTAAGGACACATGACATGACCTTTTATTCCTGAAGTTTGGTCCTTAAGGGGTTAAACAATAAGGAATATGTTGGAATGTTATTTAAGGGAACATGAATCAAATGTGGGCCTCTGATTCAGCAGTCACAAAATGTTACCATAAACTGCAAATTGGTGAAAAATCACATGGGAACGCACAAAATATACCACATGAGATGACCTGAAGTGTCTCCTTTACAAATGGTGACCCTGGGGTAATTTTAGCCATCAAGATGCTACAATGCCCAAATTAAAACATAGACCCAGAGCAAGATTAACTGTAAGTCAACCCTCCACATGGATTTATACTTGTTTATATATTTTATTAGGGGTATTCCCATTGAGTTGCCGCTAACTGTTTAGTAATGACCACGCCTGTACATGTTCACATAAACATTTGATAGTTGTGCCTCTGCTTTGCAATTAGCAAGATATTTGATTGGTTAAAAGTAACAGGTGTTCGATGTTTTGGCACCAGCTTCCACTTTCCAGGTTTGCCTAAGTGAACAGTGTTGTACTTACCCCAAATTATGAGTTATGATGGTGGGTATATCTATGCACAGCCAGACACTTTGATTGTTGGGTCATGAGAAAGTTCTACAATAGCCCAAAATGCATAGGCCTGTATATGCCTATTGGCAGCAAAATTATAGGAGCATGTGTTACACTGCTATTTCATGGATTTAAAAAAAAATATATTTTAGGACCTTCCCTTTATGTAAGATTGGAGAATATTTTCAAAGGTTACTTTTTGCCCTTAGTGGATGATTTTCCTGTTTCACTCTTTAAATCATGAAAAATAAATGTATTCATTTATTTTTAATTACTTTATTTAAGCAGCATTAATTATGTACAGATTATTATTGCCAAAACTATGAAGATTTTTTATTTTATTTTGTGTTTCTTGATTATTATTTTTTTTATAATAAATGAGAATTTATATATGTACATGTCGGTATATAACATGTATTGCTCCAATACATGAGAAAGATGGTTGAACACATAGCAAAATGTCAAAATTGCTTGTGTCCTAAAGAACAAAACAAGCAAAAGGTAGTAGGAGACATTACATCAGGAATAAGTTATTACATAATATAAGGCAAATGCAATGTACATTGATCAATCACAACATGAAAACCACCTGTCTAGTATTCTGTAGGTTTGCCTCGTGCTGCCTAAATAGCTCTGATGACTTGAGGAATCATCAAGACCTCTGAACATGTCCTGTGGTATCTGGCTCCAAAACATTAGCAGCAGATGCTTTACATACTGCAGCTTGTGAGATCGAACCTCAATGAATCAGTTTTGTTGTTCCAGCTCAGCCCACAGTTGCTCAATCGGATTGAGATCTGGGTTGGGCAACACATTAGACTCTTTGTCATGTTCCTCAAACTATTCCTGAACAATTTTCACAGTGTGGTAGGTTAAATTACCATGCTGAAAGAGGCCACTGCTCAGGGAACCCAAGGGGTGTATATGGGCTTCAACAATTTATAGGTAGGTGGTACTTGTCAAAGTAAGATCTACATGAATGCCAGGACCCAACGATATATACTCACCAGGCCCCCACCTGATCTAAAAGAAAACATGATTCATCAGACCAGGCAGCTTTCTTCCTTCATTGCTCCATGGTCCAGCCTAATGCTCACATCCCCATTAAAGATCCTTTTTCGGTGGGGGACACGGGTCATCATGGGCACTCTGACCACTGTGTGCTCAAACCAAGTTGCATTGTGACGTTCTGTTACCTTTATTATGGCCAGCATTACGTTTTTCAGCAATATGAGCAATGAGCTTTTCTGTGTGATTGGATCAGACGGAACAGCTTCACTCTCCACTTCCATCAATGAGCCTTGTGTGTCCAATTTCTTTCTGATAACAGTGTGCCGGTTGTCCTTCATTACATCACATTTGATAGGTACTAACCACTGAATTCTGGGAACACGCCACAAGACTTTCCATTTTAGAGATGCTCTGACTCCGTATTCTAGCCATCATTATTTGGTCCTTTGTCAAAGTCACTCAGATCTTTTATCTTGCTCATGTTTCCTGCCTCCAACATATGACATTCAAGAACTGACTGTTTACTTGCTGCCTAATATACTACACCTATTGAAAGGTGCCATTGTAATCTGTGCACTTCACCTGTCAGTGGCTTTAATGTTGTGGCTATTTTCAAGGTACTTAAAGAAAATAATGCTTGGCAGAAAAAACAGAGAATATGAGAACTCTGAGAATATAAAAAAACTCAAAGAAACTCAATAGCTTTCCCTTCGGTAAATGTCCACTCAGGTCTCAAAATAGATTTTGCTTTCTTGTGCTATTACAGAGTTCAGGGTCCATTGCATTACAGACTGATCTAAGCCTAAGGAAAGCTCAGAACCAAAATGCCAGCATGTTATCTCTGCACAAGATATACAGCAACCACAACAATCATGTTGGCCTTCTTTGAGCTTCATCAGTAAGCTGTAGCTGATACCCATCTAGACACAGTGAGCACAGGGTCCACATCTGGATTACTTTTTTCTAAAATTCTTTATTTTGAATGTGCAATGAGTAACAAAAATGCCTGAAATTCCATAACAGCATTAATGGGTGCATGGATGTCAAACGACTTGTAACTTTGCTATGACATTGACACTATTAGCACAATTTTTAGTGTAGTACTAATCAGGAATATGCCTCAGCTTTAAAATGAAAGGTTGGAGAATAAGTAGATAATAAGATTTATGCAAAGAAACACGTGAGTACTGTAAAGATTTGAGAGGGAGGTAAAAGTTAGCTGGATCAACAGATCGCTACGAGGCAGAGTGTGGGACAAGTGTCCAACCCAAGGAATGTGGTGTGGATGAATGTCTTTGCCGGCAGGGTTGCCACTACGAACCAAAGGTCAGCTGGGATCTCTCTGCTCCATCACCCAGTACCCAGTTTGTGGAAGTCCCACTGAGCCCTCCACATGAGGTTCCCAATCGGTGAGTACCTGCTCTGTGGGAGCATCGGTTGCAGACCTGCTTTGGAATTGCACCCGGTTTCCCAGTGGGGTGTAGATTTAGGCAGCCACAGAGAAAGTTGTCATGTTGTCCTGTGCTTGGATGAAATGCGTTTCCTGCTCTGCCGCCATGTGAAAGCCCTTACTGCTCGTGAGGTTGCAGTCTTTAGCAAGTGACCCCACTGGATTACCTTTTTAACTTGGGCAGAATAACAAAAACAGAGAATATAAGAACTCTAAGAATGGACAAAAGCTTAGAAAACTAAATAGCTTGCCCTTTGGCAAATCCAAGCACAGGTCTCAAAATAGCTTTTGCTCACTTGTGCCATTATAGCGTGAACCTATACCATTGCACATCAGATTGATCCCACCCATAAGGGCAGTCCAAAACCAAAATGCCAGTAAGTTATCTCTGCACAAGAGATACAGTAACCCTGTATCATGTCAGCCTTGTTTGGGCCTCATCAGCTATGTGCCTAATATATCCCACCCCTTGACAGGCGTCATTGTAATCATTCTTATTCACCTCATAAGTGTATCTTAAGATGTTTAAAGAAAAATGTATCACCAGAATACAAATAAGGAAAAATTAACATAGACGGACATATATGTGTTATTTTATGTAAAGAATTGATCTAGTAAGAGAAAAAATTTAGTCCAGAATGGCAAAATTGTACTTGATAAACTGAATTGGATATTTGTTCACTAGTGATGTCGCGAACACAAAATTTTTGGTTCGCGAATGGCGAACGCGAACTTCCGCAAATGTTCACGAACCGGCGAACCGGGCGAACCGCCATAGACTTCAATGGGCAGGCGAATTTTAAAACACACATGGACTCTTTCTGGCCACAATAGTGATGGAAAAGTTGTTTCAAGGGGACTAACACCTGGACTGTGGCATGCCGGAGGGGGATGCATGGCAAAACTCCCATGGAAAATTACACATTTGATGCAGAGTCTAGTCTTAATCCATAAAGGGCAGAAATCACCTAACATTCCTAAATCACAATGGATATGGATTGATACCTGACATATGACATATTGACACCTTGACATATGGATTGACACCTGTCCTCAGAGCCCCTGATGCACACGGACACAGAGCAGAAAAGAGACTGGTCCCCCTACATAGGGTCACTTGGCAGATATGGATTGACACCTGTCCTCAGAGACCATGATACACACTGACACAGAGCAGAATAGAGACTGTTCCTCCTACATAGGGTCACTTGGCAGATATGGACTGACAATAATCTCGTCCCTCAGAGACCATGATGTACACACCGACACAGAGCAGAATAGAGACTGTTCCCCCTACATAGGGTCACTTTGGCAGATATGGATTGACACCTGTCCTCAGAGATCATGATACACACCGACACAGAGCAGAATAGAGAGACCATGCCCCTACATAGGGTCACTTGGCAGATACATGGATTGACACTGTCCTCAGAGCCCCTGATACACTGACACAGAGCAGAATAGAGACTGTTCCTCCTACATCGGGTCACTTGGCAGATATGGATTGACACCTGTCCTCAGAGACCATGATACACACTGACACAGAGCAGAATAGAGACTGTTCCCCCTACATAGGGTCACGTGGCAGATATGGATTGACACCTGTCATCAGAGCACCTGATACACACTGACACAGAGCAGAATAGAGACTGTTCCTCCTACATAGGGTCACTTGGCAGATATGGATTGACACCTGTCCTCAGAGACCATGAAACACACTGACACAGAGCAGAATAGAGACTGTTCCCCCTACATAGGGTCACTTGGCAGATATGGATTGACACCCGTCCTCAGAGCACTGCATACACACACTGACACAGAGCAGAATAGAGACTGTTCTGAATTCCT
This sequence comes from Pelobates cultripes, assembly GCA_933207985.1. NCBI lineage: Eukaryota > Metazoa > Chordata > Amphibia > Anura > Pelobatidae > Pelobates > Pelobates cultripes. Next base: position 189,762,538 of record OW240916.1, on the reverse strand, counting down.
ACATAGGGTCACTCTTGGCAGATACAAGTGGATTGACACCTGTCCCTCAGAGCCCTGATACAATACCTCGACACAGAGCAGAATAGAGACTGTTCCTCCCACATAGGGTCACTCTGGCAGAGGCGGATTGACACCTGTCCCTCAGAGCCCCTGATACACACACCTGACACAGAGCAGAATAGAGACTGTTCTCCCCTACATAGGGTCACTTTGGCAGACACGATTGACACCTGTCCTAGGGATCCCTGATACACACTGACACAGAGCAGAATAGGGACTGTTCCTCCCACATAGGGTCACTTGGCAGATATGGATTGACACCTGTCCTAAGGATCCCTGATACACACTGACACAGAGCAGAATAGAGACTGTTCCTCCTACATAGGGTCACTTGGCAGATATGGATTGACACCTGTTCTCAGAGCCCCTGATACACACTGGCACAGAGCAGAATAGAGACTGTTCCCCCTACATAGGGTCACTTGGCAGATATGGATTGACACCTGTCATCAGAGCCCCTGATACACACTGACACAGAGCAGAATAGAGACTGTTCCTCCTACATAGGGTCACTTGGCAGATATGGATTGACACCTGTCCTCAGAGACCATGAAACACACTGACACAGAGCAGAATAAAGACTGTTCCCCCTACATAGGGTCACTTGGCAGATATGGATTGACACCTGTCCTCAGAGACCATGATAAACACTGACACAGAGCAGAATAGAGACTGTTCCTCCTACATAGGGTCACTTGGCAGATATGGATTGACACCTGTCCTCAGAGCCCCTGATACACACTGACACAGAGCAGAATAGAGACTGTTCCTCCTACATAGGGTCACTTGGCAGATATGGATTGACACCTGTCCTCAGAGCCCCTGATACACATTGACACAGAGCAGAATAGAGACTGTTCCCCCTACGTAGGGTCACTTGGCAGATATGGATTGACACCTGTCCTCAGAGCCCCTGATACACACTGACACAGAGCAGAATAGAGACTGTTCCCCCTACATAGGATCACTTGGCAGATATGGATTGACACCCGTCCTCAGAGCCCCTGATACACACTGACACAGAGCAGAATAGAGACTGTTCCTCCTACATAGGGTCACTTGGCAGATATGGATTCACACCTGTCCTCAGAGACCATGATACACACTGACACAGAGCAGAATAGAGACTGTTCTCCTACATAGGGTCACTTGGCAGATATGGATTGACACCTGTCCTCAGAGCACCTGATACACACTGACACAGAGCAGAATAGAGACTGTTCCCCCTACATAGGGTCACTTGGCAGATATGGATTGACACCTGTCATCAGAGCCCCTGATACACACTGACACAGAGCAGAATAGAGACTGTTCCTCCTACATAGGGTCACTTGGCAGATATGGATTGACACCTGTCCTCAGAGCCCCTGATACACACTGACACAGAGCAGAATAGAGACTGTTCCTCCTACATAGGTCACTTGGCAGATATGGATTGACACCTGTCCTCAGAGACCACGATACACACTGACACAGAGCAGAATAGAGACTGTTCCCCCTACATAGGGTCACTTGGCAGATATGGATTGACACCTGTCCTCAGAGACCATGATACACACTGACACAGAGCAGAATAGAGACTGTTCCTCCTACATAGGGTCACTTGGCAGATATGGATTGACACCTGTCCCCAGAGCCCCTGATACACACTGACACAGAGCAGAATAGGGACTGTTCCCCCTACATAGGGTCACTTGGCAGATATGGATTGACACCTGTCTTCAGAGACCATGATACACACTGACACAGAGCAGAATAGAGACTGTTCCCCCTACATAGGGTCACTTGGCAGGTATGGATTGACACCTGTCATCAGAGACCATGATACACACTGACACAGAGCAGAATAGAGACTGTTCCTCCTACATAGGGTCACTTGGCAGATATGGATTGACACCTGTCCTCAGAGCCCCCGATACACACTGACACAGAGTAGAATAGAGACTGTTCCCCCTACATAGGGTCACTTGGCAGATATGGATTGACACCTGTCCTCAGGATCCCTGATACACACTGACACAGAGCAGAATAGAGACTGTTCCTCCTACATAGGGTCACTTGGCAGATATGGATTGACACCTGTTCTCAGAGCCCCTGATACACACTGACACAGAGCAGAATAGAGACTGTTCCTCCTACATAGGGTCACTTGGCAGATATGGATTGACACCTGTCCTCAGAGCCCCAGATACACACTGACACAGAGCAGAATAGAGACTGTTCCTCCTACATAGGGTCACTTGGCAGATATGGATTAACACCTGTCATCAGAGCCCCTGATACACACTGACACAGAGCAGAATAGAGACTGTTCCTCCTACATAGGGTCACTTGGCAGATATGGATTGACACCTGTCCTCAGAGCCCCTGATACACACTGAGCAGAGCAGAATAGAGACTG
>OW240916.1:189726704-189759977 GCA_933207985.1 Pelobates cultripes | reverse complement strand
ATCATGATTCCATTATTCATCTGGCTAATTAGCTGTTATGCTCTTATACTTTATGTCTAATATATTTGTTTGTAGGCCAGACTGCAGCTGCATATGGTATTTTAGCAATAATCTTCAATTGCGTTTCAGATATCCACAAAGTCTATCCACCTTTGTAATTAACACATTATGCGTTTATTTTATACTATTAATTATAGTATCTGTATAATATTACACATTATCACTGACACATTTCTGATACAGGGAAAAAAATAGCATGATTGCTTTAGTAATTATAATTTTTCTGTCCATGCACCACATTCCTGGAAGTCCAGAATATAGCGAGAATCTTTGGTCTATGGTCCTCGGGAGCCATTTAACGTTTTGATGGGTATAGTTATACCAAAAGAGCAAGGAGTACATCGGTAGATCACATCTGCAATAGAAGCATTACAGATTCCTTGTTGTATCAATGTCTCTGTGTTTATGTTTACAGGAGTTCCTTGCTTTGCAGGTATGTACATAATATGTAGAGTTTAAGAAAAGCTGCAAATCGTGCTTTAGTACAAGTGTCCCATGATGTCAAATTTCTAAAAGATTTTGCTGGCTTTATATATTCCATTCTCTTGGCAGGGCCGGTCCTGTTAATTTTTATTAATTGCATCAAGGTTTCTTTCGTTAATGTGTTTCTTTCGAATTCAAATTCATATGCCACCAAATGGCATTGTAAAGTTCATTGTTACAGAATATTGTTCCAGGATGGTTTTTCACTCCAGTAGGAAATCTATATTTCTCTTCTTCTGCTCTTTCCTATTAACCACTTTTTCTGAGTTGTAGGCAACAATCTGTGTCTTGTACTGTGAGGTGCTTTGATAGTCAATCAGGTTTGCTCAGTACCATGTTCCATCTTGAGAAATAGCTGGGTGTTGACAGTTATCAGCCTTTATTTCTTTTTCCGGTCATCTTCTGTCTGGAAACATAATAGCAATGTCCAGAATTATCATAGCACTTCTTTTCAGCATAAGAAGGCTGTTTGCGGTAGTCACTCAGTGATAAACTATTTGGCAAAGTCTTTTCTTAATCACCTTTATAGGTGCATCCAAAGTCTTTCACAAGCATCTGTCCCATCTTTTTTCTGTTTTCAGCATGCTTTGCCATCATCGTTGAGTCCATTATTAGGATTTTAATAGTCCAATCACATCTTTCTCATGTATAATCGGTTTTTGGAATGATCTCAATTAGTGATGTCGCGAACATAACTTTTTCGGTTCGTGAATGGCGAACGCGAACTTCCGCGAACAGCCATAGACTTCAATAGGCAGGCGAATTTTAAAACCCACAGGGACTCTTTCTGGCCACAATAGTGATGGAAAAGTTGTTTCAAGGGGACTAACACCTGGACTGTGGCATGCCGGAGTGGGATCCATGGCAAAACTCCCATGGAAAATTACATAGTTGATGCAGAGTCTGGTTTTAATCCATAAAGGGCATAAATCACCTAACATTCCTAAATTGTTTGGAATAACGTGCTTTAAAACATCAGGTATGATGTTGTATCGATCAGGTAGTGTAAGGGTTACGCCCGCTTCACAGTGACAGACCAAACTCCCCGTTTAACGCACCGCAAACAACCGCAAACAGTCCATTTGCACAACCGCAAACTCCCCATTTGCACAAGGTTGGATACCAAGCTAGCCATGTCCCGTTCCTTGTCCTCACTGATGTCATTGAAGGTCTCTTCCTCCACCCAGCCACGTACAGCACCAAGGGTCCCCAAAAGGTGACAACAAGCCCCCTGGGACGCCTGCTGTGTTTGGTCTTCCACCTCCTCAAAGCCACCTTACTCCTCTGACTCCTCTTCTTCAGACTCCTCTCTCTGCTTTGCCTCTCTGTGCATTATTATAAGATGTGTTAAGTAGTACTATTCCTATCAGTTTAATCCCTGTTACGTCCTCTATCAGGGGACGTGTATATGGCATCGATTTTAGGAATCGGGAGATGGAAACAGATGCTTGGTCGGTGCTCCTACTTCAAATTTGGGGCACTGCGCGTGCAATCTAATGTGCCACCAGATAGGAGTGGTGTGTTAAGTAGTACTATTCTTATCAGTTTAATCCCAATGTCACGACTACTAGTGTGGTCCAGCACGCAGAAACTATGTAAACATATACATAGGCAAGAAAAGGAAAATAAAAGGACAGAGCGTAAACCGGACCTTAGAATGGCCGGACTAATACGCTAGAGACAGAGAATGGTCAAAGGGAAAGCCGAGGTCAAGGAAGCCAGAAAATACACAATACCGTTTACACAAGCCAAGTCAGGGAAACCAGAATTCAGAATAACCAGGGAAAAGCCAAGATCAGGATACCAGGAAATCAGATTCACAATGATAAAGCACTCTCAGGAAACCAGGAACAGGAAACCACGACAGGGCAAGGTACTGGGGTGAGCTAGGGATTTAAATATCACGCGGCGGGCCGGCAGCCGCGACACCCTGTTACGTCCCCCTCATCAGGCCTTTTTTAGTCGAATGTATCACCCACTGTCAGTCCCTTCGGGATCCATCCCTCATTCATCTTAATAAAGGTGAGGTAATCTAGACTTTTTTGACTTAGGCGACTTCTCTTCTCAGTGACAATACCTCCTGCTGCACTGAAGGTCCTTTCTGACAGGACACTTGAAGTGGGGCAGGCCAGAAGTTCTATCGCAAATTGGGATAGCTCAGGCCACAGGTCACGCCTGCACACCAAGTAGTCAAGGGGTTCATCGCTCCTCAGAGTGTCGATATCTGCAGTTAAGGCGAAGTAGTCTGCTACCTGTCGGTCGAGTCGCTCTCTGAGGGTGGACCCCAAAGGGCTGTGGCGATGCATAGGACTTAAAAAGCTCTGCATGTCCTCCATCAACAACACGTCTGTGAAGCGTCCTGTCCTTGCCGGCGTGATCGTAGGAGGAGGAGGATTACTTTCACCTCTTCCCCTGTTAGATTCCTGTTGTGCTGTGACATCACCCTTATATGCTGTGTAAAGCATAATTTTTAATTGATTTTGGAACTGCTGCATCCTTTCCGACTTACCGTAATTCGGTAACATTTCAGGCATTTTCTGCTTATACCGGGGGTCTAGTAACGTGGACACCCAGTACAGGTTGTTCTCCTTCAGCCTTTTTATACAAGGGTCCCTCAACAGGCACAACAGCATGAAAGACCCCATTTGCACAAGGTTGGATGCCGAGCTACTCATGTCCTGTTCCTTGTCCTCAGTGATCTCACTGAAGGTATGTTCTTCCCCCCAGCCACGTACAACACCACAGGTACCAGATAGGTGACAACGAGCACCCTGGGATGCCTGTTGTGGTTGGTCTTCCTCCTCCTCCTCAAAGCCACATTCCTCGTCTGACTCCTCTTCCTCACAATCGTCTTCCAGCGTTGCCGCAGGTCCAGCAAGCGATGCTGATAAGGCTGTTTCTGGTGGTGATGGTGACCACAACTCTTCCTCTTCACGCTCATCTACGGCCTGATCCAGCACTCTTCGCAGGGCACGCTCCAGGAAGAAAACAAATGGTATGATGTCGCAGATGGTGCCTTCGGTGCGACTGACTAGGTTTGTCACCTCCTCAAAAGGACGCATGAGCCTACAGGCATTGCACATGAGTGTCCAGTAACGTGGTAAAAAAATTCCCAGCTCCGCAGAGGCTGTCCTAGCACCCCGGTCATACAAATACTCGTTAACGGCTTTATCTTGTTGGAGCAGGCGGTCGAACATTAGGAGTGTTTTTTTTTTTTATAAATTCTTTATTTATAACATATATGAGGTTACAGAACAAAGAGAGGGTGTAGAGGGGGTACTGTCATACACAACAAAAACCACAGAGATTTACAATTCGTACATTTGTATATCAATGAACAGAAAGTTTATGGGATCTCGTGGGATGTGCATTCTCGTACCTTCACGTGTATGAGAGGTGTTCCTCTTGTTCTGAGCGTGTGTGACTGTGTGTGCATTTGTCTTGTTTGTCTGGGGAGAGAAGAGGAGGGATGGGGGGGTGCGGTGACGATGGTGGGGTGTGCGCAGGCAGGAGGGGTACGGGGCTAGTGGGGTGGGAAGTGGTCGGTTGGCGTGTGTTTATGCCCACGCTCGTGGTCTCCGTGGGTCATCTTGCTGCTCCACGGGCAGTCCTTTCCCTGTTTTGCGTCCCGTGTGGAGAGTCAGGACCAGGAATGGGGCTCTCGAGAGATGCCTTGTGCTGTTGGCGTTTGACTAGTCATTGCGTTGTGGGTGCTATTGGCTGTAATGGGGGTGTGTTGCCCTATGGTCTCTCTGGAGCACCCGAGCGTGTTTGATGGTGTGTGGGCGGAATGAGGAGGGGGGGAGGTGGTCTCGGGGGGGGGGATGTAAGTCCCGCCGTGTTAATCTGTGCTGGGCAGACGGTGGTGACTGTGGTGTGCCTCCGTTTCTTAGGATGGAGAAAGGGGCCTTGTGGGGGCAGATGCCCTCTCTACCCACGCCTGCAGGGCCCCGATGGGGTGCGGAGGGGAGGGTCGGGGTAGGAAGGGAGAGAGAGGGAGGGAAAGGAGAGAAAAAGAAGAAGGGGAGGGGGGGTGCGTTCTGGCGTCCGTCCCATGTTGAGCAGATCCCATTCAGGGTTCCAGTAGCATTGCGCCTATGTGGTAAGCCTTCTATGCGAGGTGTCATTGAGGGAGCGCTATCCTCAGTCCGGGGTGTCTGCTCTTAGGCTGGTCTCAAGCAGTTTTGTGTGGTTCGCATCCCAGGGATCCCATATACGATGGAATGATTTGTACGTATCATTAATCTGTGCTGTCAACTCGTCTAGGTCTCGGGTCTCTTTAATTTTACTGATGATCGTAGAGATGTGGGGTGTTCTCTGGTCAGCCCATAGTTCTGCTATTGCCCTTCGGGCTGCTAGATTGATTCGGGCGGTTAGTTTGTTTTCACTCCTCGTGAGGGAGTCTAATGGTTTGCTGAGTAGCATAGTCCACGGTTGTACGACCACTGGCTTCTCTATGATCGTTTCTATGAGGGTGCTAACCTCTTCCCATAGTGGCTTGATTTTGGGGCATGTCCACCAGCAGTGCAGGTAGCGGCCTGCTTCGCCACATAGGTTCCAGCACCCGTCGTCTGGTTTCTGGCCCATCTTGTGGAGTCTGTGTGGAGTCAGGTACCAGCGGAGCATTGTTTTGTATGCCTGTTCTTTGTGCGTGACGCATACGGTAAGGGAATTTAGTGTTTCCCATATGGCGGCCCAATCGGTCGGGTCCTCCGGTGCTCCCAGATCTCTTTCCCACGCGGCAATATAGGTCAGATTGACCTGGGAGATGTGGGTAGTCAATGTTGTGTAGTTGGCGGAGATTTGGCCTGGTTGCAGGGGGGCCGCTAGGCATTGTTTTTCGTATGCTGTCAGCGGTGAGGTACCTGCTTGTTTAATTAGTGGTTGTTGCGCTAGGTCTCGGAGTTGTATATAGCGAAAATGATCAGCGGTGGTCAGAGCCCCCGCGTTTGGGAGTTCGTTGTATTTAAAGATTTCACCTTGCTGGTACAAGTGGCCGAGTCGTGAGATATCTCGGTGGTCAAACGCTAGAAAATGCCTTGCTGTCATTCCGGGAGGGAAGAGTTTGTTGCGATAGATCGGGGTCATTGGGGAGAGAAAGGAGGACAGGTCGTATTTAGTATTAAGTTTATCCCAGAGTGCGATGGTATGTGTGATTGCCGGAGAGGTGGGTGGGGGGAGTGGACGGTGTATCCGTGGTACCCAGATGTATGAGGAGGGCTGATCCCAGCCCAGAATATCATGTTCCAGGTCTACCCAGCGTTTACTGCCGGGGGGGGCATGCCATTGTTGGATGTGGGCCAATTGGGCCGCGTGGTAGTAATGTTTGAAGTTGGGCAGTCCCAGCCCTCCTCTTAGTCTAGGGACGTACATTGTTGTTCTGCGGATCCTGGGTTTCTTGGCTTTCCATATGAATTTGTCTATGGCCGTCTGGAGACGCTTGAAATCCGAGTTCAGTAGCGGGATGGGTAGTGTCTGGAAAAGGTAGAGAAATCTCGGCAGGAGGTTCATTTTGATTGTGGTGATTCGCCCCATCCAAGAGATTCCCAGTTTGTCCCAGCGTTGGAGGTCTGCGTGTGCTGTTTTGAGGAGTGGCGTGTAGTTGATTCCGTATGTGTCTCCAAGGTCCGAGGATAGCTTGGTGCCTAGGTAGGTAATGAAGGACTTGGTGACGCGGAACGGGAAGGAGTGGTGGAGCAGTTGCAACTGTGGATCTGATAGAGCTATGGGCATTAAAGTAGATTTGGTTAGATTAATTTTGTATCCTGAGAGGGTAGAGTATTCGCTTATGAGGTGCAGTGTTGCATGTAAAGAGGATATGGGATCCGTTAGAGTGAGAAGAACATCATCAGCGTACGCTGCCACTGTGTACGCTTCCTGTCTTATCTGCACTCCCCGAATGATGGGGTGGAGGCGGATAGCTTGGAGCAAGGGTTCCAGTGCAATTGCGAAGAGGAGGGGGGAAAGGGGACAGCCCTGTCTGGTCCCGTTGGCGATGGTGAAGGTTTGGGCATTGACGTGTGGGAGTAGAAGCGTTCCCGTGGGGCGATTGTAGACCGCCCGCAGGATGTTCAGGAAGCCTGGCGGAAATTGTAGATGTGCGAGTACTCCGTACATGAATGGCCAGAGAAGGCGATCGAACGCCTTCTCCGCATCCAACGAGAGCACCACTGACGGGATGTTGCGATGTTTGGTGTACCAAATCGTATCGAAGGCTCTTCTGGTGTTATCCGCCGCCTGCCGCGTGGGGATAAATCCGACCTGATCTGAGTGAATCAGTGTGGGAAGGTACGGATTAAGGCGATTGGCCAGTACTTTCGTGAGTATTTTCAAGTCGGTGTTTAATAGGGAAATTGGGCGATAGTGTCCTGGGTCTAGGTGTTCTTTCCCGGGTTTGGGTAGAAGGCAGATGTCAGCCGCCAGCATGTCCGGGGGGAGTGGGTGGCCTTCCAGCACTGCGTTGAAGACTTTGCATAATTGTGGTATAAGGATCGTTTGGAATGTCTTATAGTAGATGGCTGTAAAGCCGTCTGGTCCTGGGCTTTACCTGGGTTTCAGCGTCTTGAGGACCGAGGCGATCTCTTCCACCTCCACGGGTGCTTCTAATCTGTTTTGCTCCTGTGTAGAGAGGGTGGGAAGGTTGAGGGGTTTCAGGAAGGAAGATATGGCGTCCGTGTGCGCCGCTTCTCCTGTTGATGTCGTGGTGTTGTGGTTGTATAGGTCGGAATAATATTTTAGGAATTCGCGGGCTATGATTTCGGAGTCCGTTGATAGCTCTCCGTTTTGGGTCTTGATTTTGGAGATCTTTTTTTGGTCCTGCTTTTTCCGGAGGCAACGTGCTAGCAGTGAGTCGGCCTTATTGCCCTTCTCATAAAAGCGCTGTTTGGACCACATTAGGTTCCGTGCGACGTCCGCCGCCGAGAGTTGGCTGATCTGTTCCCTCGTAGATTTGAGTTGCGAGAGTAGGTGTTCGGAGGGGTTCTGTTTGTGTAGGAATTCAAGCTTGTCGAGGGTGGTCAAGGCGTCTGTGAGTTTCAAGAGGCGTTGTCTTTTGAGGGCCGTGGCTAGTGATATGAGGGTACCTCTAATGGTAGCTTTGTGGGCTGCCCACACCATGGGTGGGGTTGTGTCTTCGGTGTCGTTGAGATCGAAATAGGTTTTGAGGTGTTCCTCCATAGTGTGGATCGTGGCTTTGTCTTTTAGGATCCAGGGGTTCAGCCTCCATTTCCATGGGCATGCTCTGAGTGGGATGCGTACTGTAAGCGAGATTTCCGCGTGGTCAGACCATACTATGTTACCGATGTGGGAGTGGATGGACCAAGGCTGTACCGCTGGCGAGACCAAGAAGCCGTCAATACGGGAGTAAGATTTGTGGGTATGGGAGTAAAAGGTGAAGTCGCGAGACGACGGGTGCTGGCTCCTCCAGACATCCAGTAAGGAGGTCGCAGATAGAAAGTCGGCGTACAATTGGTCATTCCTAGTCGGGGCTGGTACGGTGCCTGTATGTGTGCGGCGGTCCAGAGTGGGGGTGTAAGTTGCGTTGAGATCTCCTCCTATGATTAGATGTTTGGCTGATAGGCCGGCTAGATGGGTTTGGAATGTGTGCCAGAATGTGGTGTCTGGAACGGATGGGGCATATAAAGAACATATCGTGAGGGGGAGGTTCCCCACGTAGCCTGTGAGGAAGATAAAACGGCCTGAGGAATCCTTGTGGGTTTGTATGTCCGTAAGTGGGCATGTGTTGGTAGCAAGATGGCTACTCCCTTCTTTTTGGGTTCCTGTGAGTTGGCTAGGTAGCTGCGTTTGAAGTGTCTGTTAACTAGTGGGAACTGCTTCTGATCTGTGAAATGGGTTTCTTGGAGCAGTATGATATCCGCCCCTGTGCGGTTAGCCCAGCGGAGTATCCCATGTCTTTTCCCTGGCGAGTTGAGTCCTTTGACATTAAGAGAGGTGATACTAATATGGGTATTCCGGTGCGCCATTCGTGGTGCTTAATGGTGCTTATAGGAGGCTGAAAGGTGGGGGATAGCTGTGTACCGTCGCCCGGTATCTGGATTCGTGCTGCCTAGATAGGGCAGAGAGGGGGAAGGTAGGGGATGGGGAGAGGGATGGGGGGATAAGGTTAGGGGTGGTATGGGGCCCTGCCTGCGTGGGCCCGTCAAAGGGTCTCAGAGGGAGTTGGATGGTTGAAGACTGGTCTTATCAACCTGGCCAGTCGTAGAAGTGGCGGGGGTCTCGGTATGTTGTCCTGGGGCTCTTTTGGCAAGATCCAGGGTGGCCGAGGCCAGTGGGGGAGGTGTCTGCAGAAGTGACAGAGTACGTCCGCGACCTGCCTGCGAATTCGCAATTTGATCTGAGCCGGGGGGGGCGCGGGGGACGGAAGGGGAGGGGGGGGAGCGGGGTCCCGGGGGTCCCATTTGTGTGTGCGAGGTCGGTCTGGGCCAAGGGGGTTCTGTTGTCTCGGCCCCGCCTGTGCGGGGGGCGGCTCTCCGTAAGCTTGGAATGGTGTTGTGGTTGATGTGTGCCCGAGGGGGCTCCCGCACGTCCGGGCCCGAGGGCCAGGTCCGCGCAGCCCGTGTGCCTCCACCTGTCCCGTTGGGAAGGAGGTGCCCTGCGGCCTCCATATCTGGGCCTGTCCGTGGGTCGCCCCCCAGGCGCAGGTATGTGTGTATTGTGCCCGCCCGTGTGGGGCCTAGTCTTTGGCCATCTCCCCCTGACCTATCGTGCGGGGTGGGGGCAGTGGGTCTCCAATAGGGATGATGTTGCCGCCTTCGGCCCGTTGGACCGCGAGTGGGGGATGGTGCTGGGGTGTAGCGTAAGCTATGGTGCCTGGTGTCGTGGCGTGTGGCGTATTGATGGACTGAGTGTCGTGTGTGTCCGCCCGCCACCCACAGCCCTAGTGAAGTGCATCCCGCCCGCAGCCACCCACTTTCCCAATAAAACATTTTAACAGTATAGCGTAACCTTGCTTGCATGCAATATAAAATCATACCAAACATGTCAACTTTGTCGGAGGAGAGGAAGCAGCGGTCTTGACAAGCGTCTCATGCCTCCCCAGTCATGAGCCCTTGTTTGCAGACCCCCCACCCCGTGTCGCCGTCGGTGTCCTTTTTGCGTCTGGGGAGGATTGAAGTCCAGTCCTTCCATGTCTCGTCTGTCAATAGGATGGGAGGGGAGAGGGGCGTGCGGGGCGCACAGTGGGGGCCAGTCGTGCGTAGTTGTCCTGCGGTTCTGAGTTAAGTCAGGGAGGTGCACACGGGGTGAGTCCTGTGTTAGCCAACTCCGGTCTCCCGGGGTGGGGGGGGCAGGCACAGTCTGGGTGTCCACTGTGGATGGGGCCTGGGGGGGTATGGGTCCTACACTGTCGGGGTGCTCCGTAGAAGGGCGTTCTCATTGGTTTCTGTCCTGGAGGGGCCGTGGGTACATTCAATCAAGCGATGTCCCCATTTCTTTTGGTGTTGTGGCACCCTCCTGTTGGGCCGGAGGGGGGGGGGCGCCGGGTGCGGCGCTCTGGGGCCGCTGCCGGTGACCGACATTGGGGCTGGCCGTGGCCGTCCAAGTCGGGGAAGGGGCCAGCGGGGGCAGTCCGGGCAGTCAGCTCGTCTGTGCTGTAGAGGGTCCTGGACCCCTTGTCTTGTTACCCTCCCGCCCCCGCCCCCGCCCCCCCCACCCCCCCAACAACAACGGCCCCCCCACCCCAGCCTCCCCCCTCCCTCGGTCCGGGGGGCAGCAGCTCCAGTGTACAGAGACCCACACTCCAGGTGGGGGAGTCTGCGCCCCCCGAAGGCCCCGTACCAGATGCCGGCTCCGGCCAGGATATAGTCCCAGTCCTCCCAGGATCGTCCCTCTATAGTTTGCGCTGGCGGAGGGTGTGTGGCTGTCCGTGATCCGGGAGTCTCCGTGCTCACGGTCCATATCGTGGGTGATCGTTGATGTGGTCTCTGGTGAGGGCTAGAAGGTCGTGGGCAGGCCTTGGTATGAAAGGAGGGGAGGTCGGACGCCCGGGGCGAGGGGGGAACTTGCTGCAAATATTCCGGTACATTGGTCCCGGGTCCGACCACGTCCGTGGGGGGGGGGCCTGCGCTTGAGCCCTCAGACTCTGTGGGGACTCGGCTCTCCGGCCCACTGGGGTGTCTGGAGTGTGGAGGTTGGGTCCCATGACCAGTCTCGTTCCATGGGGGCGTGTGGGCTCCGTCCCAGGGGGCCAAGGCCCGGGGCCAGGAAAAAAAAAAAAAAATTTTGTTTGAAGATTAAAAAATAAAGTTCTAGTCCCCTAGGGGGTCCCAACAGGGGTTTCGTCTGAGGGCATGGGCGTAGGGGGCCGCAGACCGCTGCTCCGTTCGTGCTTCCTCTCAGTGCGGTGAGTTTTCCGGCTGGTTGAGAGCCGCATTCCGGTGCATGCGTTCACCGGGTCTGGTGGGCAGGTTGCTGGCCAGCGATCGTTGGTGAGCCTGGTCGGCCCTGGGGTGCGCTGTGTCGGGTAGTTGCGGTAGGTCCAGCTGGTCCAGGAGCGTGGGGATTTCCTCCGGTTTCGTGATGGAGTGGAACCTGCCATCTTTGCGGATGATGATCCTGAAGGGGTGACCCCAGGCATACCGGAGGCCATGTCGGGTAAGGTGCTGTGTGAGTGGACGCAGGTCTCTCCTGCGTTTCAGGGTAGTCGGCGCCAGATCCTGGAACAGCTGGACCGGAACCCCCTCCACCACCACAGGGCTATCTCGGGCTGCTTTCATAATGCGTTCTTTAATGTGGTAAAAGTGTAGTTTGACGATGATATCCCTGGGGGTGGACATGTTGGTACTGGGAGCTCGCAATGCTCTGTGAGCCCGGTCCATAAGGAGGTCGGCAGCTGTAGCTTCTGGGAGAAGGGTTTGGAAGACCTCTGTGAGAGTGTCGGTGAGTAGGTCTGTGGAGACGGATTCCGGAATGCCCCTCACTCTAATGTTGTTCCGCCGTGTTCTGTTGTTCAGGTCTTCGTTTGCATCTTCAAGTGAGCGCAATTGGTCTCGGAGAGTTTGTATCTCGGTCCCCTGTGTTGATACCGTTTCTTCTGTGGCCGCCATTTTGTTTTCTGTGGCCTGTGTTCGAGCTGAGAGTTCCGACATGGTTGCCAGTATGGGGCATAGCCTTTTTTCAAGTTCTTCAGCCACGGACTGTTTAAAGTCGGCCAGGAAGCCCCTCATATCGTTCCTGGTGAGGGGGGCTTCAGTACGTTCCGAGTGAGCGTGGCTGCTCATTTCGGAGTCTGAGTCCGTCAGGGGGGCCTCCGAAGATGGCGCCCGGGTCTGCTCGGGCTTCTGCCTAAAGAACATTAGGAGTGTTGAATACCAACGTGTCAGGCTGTCGCAAATCAAGCGCCTCACTGGCATGTTTTTTCGTCACTGGATATCTGAAAAGTGCGCCATCACCGTGTAGGAACGCCTGAAATGACCACACACCTTCCTGGCCTGCTTCAGGACGTCCTGTAAGCCTGGGTACTTATGCACAAAGCGTTGTACGATCAGATTACACACATGTGCCATGCACGGCACATGTGTCAACTTACCCAAATGCAATGCCGCCAACAAATTTCTTCTGTTGTCACAAACCACATTGCCGATCTCCAGTTGGTGCGGAGTCAGCCACTGATCCACCTGTGCATTCAGGGCGGAAAGGAGTGCTGGTCCGGTGTGACTCTCTGCTTTCAGGCAAGTCAACCCCAAGACGACGTGACACTGCCGTATCCAGGATGTGGAATAGTACCTGGGGAGCTGGGGGGTGCTGTTGATGTGGAGCAAGACGCAGCAGCAGAAGAGGACTCAGCCGAGGAGGTTATGGAAGAGGATGGAGTAGGAGGAGTAGAGGAGGTGGCAGCAGGCCTACCTGCAAGTCGTGACGGTGTCACCAACTCCTCTGCAGAGCCACGCATTCCATGCTTGGCAGTCATCAGCAGGTTTACCCAATGCGCAGTGTAGGTGATATACCTGCCCTGACCATGCTTTGCAGACCAGGTAACAGTGGTCAGATGGACCCTTGCCCCAACACTGTGTGCCAGACATGGCATTACTTCCTTTTGCACAATCGAGTACAGGTTGGGGATTGCCTTTTGTGCAAAGAAATTTCGGCCGGGTTCCTTCCACTGCGGTGTCCAAATAGCTACAAATTTTTTGAACGCCTCAGACTCCACCAGCTTGTATGGTAAAAGCTGGCGGGCTAAGAGTTCAGTCAAGCCAGCTGTCAGACGCCGGGCAAGGGGGTGACTTTGTGACATTGGCTTCTTACGTTCAAACATGTCCTTGACAGACACCTGACTGTGGGCAGATGAGCAGGAACTGCTCAAGGCGAGAGACGGAGGGGCGGATGGTTGAGAGGGGCAAGGAGGACAGCAGTGGTTAACGTGGCTGAAGATGCTGGACCAGGAGGAGGATGGCGGCTTTGAGTTTGTGTGCTGCTTGTACTCATGTGTTGATCCCATAGGCGTTTGTGATGTGCGATCATGTGCCTACGCAAAGCAGTTGTACCTAGGTGGGTGTTGGACTTCCCACGACTCTTTTGGCACAGGTTGCAAATGGCATCGCTGTTGTCAGAGGCAGACACACAAAAAAAATGCCACACTGCTGAGCTCTGCAATGACGGCATTCTGGTGGTGGCAACAGCATGCGTTGATTGGCGTGCTGTCTGGCTGACCCCAGGTGCCGATGCATGCTGTCTGACTGTGCCACTAGCTCCTTGCGACGACCTCCCCCTGCTTCCAACTCGTCTCCTCCTCTTCCTCTCTCTCTCCCCATCTGAACTTTCCCCCTGTTCTTCTTCTCTTCTAGCGGGCACCCACGTGACATCCACGGACGCATCGTCATCATCAACCGCTTCACTTGTATCTGACAACTCAGCAAAGGAAGCAGCAGCGGGTACAACATCATCATCATCACACCGTACGTCCATGTGTGTAATGCTGCCTGACTGAGACATATCCCTGTTATCTACATCCGCTGGCAATAATGGTTGCGCATCACTCATTTCTTCCAACTGATGTGTAAATAACTCCTCTGACGGTGTGGGGGGAAGGGAGGCTGAGGGTGTGGGGGGTAGTGAGGCTGAGGGTGTGGGGGGTGAGGCTGTGGGTGGTAGTGAGACTGAGGGTGGTGTGGGTGGTAGTGAGACTGAGGGCGGTTGGGGTGGTGATGCTGAGGGTGGTGAGGGGGTGGAGTGTGGGTGGGAGGCTGAGGATGGTGTGGGGGTAGTGAGGCTGGGGTGGTGTGGGGGTAGTGAGGCTGAGGGTGTGGGGGGTAGTGAGGTCAGAGAGATCAGATGAGTCCTTCAGGACTGTAGTGGACACTGAATACACTAGCCTAGCTATCAATTTCCCTATCAAATCAGCAGCAGCTACACTGTCCCTCCTGTCACTAAGAATGCAGCTTCACAATGAATGTAAAATGGATGCTGTCCAGGAGGTGGGAGGGTCTGGGAGGGAGGGTCTGCTGCGGATTGGCTAGAATGTGTCTGCTGACTGTGAGGTATAGGGTCAAAGTTTACTCAATGATGATGAATAGGGGGCGGACCGAACAGTGCATATGTTCGCCATCCGTGGCGAATGCGAACAAGCGATGTTCGCCAGGAACTATTCGCCGGCGAACCGTCCGGGACATCACTAATCTCAATAGGTTCCTTGTGAAATACCAGTGTAGGTCACATTAGCAATCATTTCACTGTGAGCTATGTCTCTCCTTTTAAGATAGTTCTTGGAGGTAGTCCTCACGATCACAGAACTTGTATAGTGTGCAGTCCAATTCAGTTCAGGTGCTTCCTGCTTGTTAACATAATCCCAATGCAGTTTTAAAACGACAGCTAGGGTTGATGTTATGATAATGCTACAGATTGTAAGAAGGAGACACCATAACCAATTTTCTAGCATCCTTTTGCTTGCAGCTTTGCATTTCTTTCTAACTGTATAAGATAATTCAGGTACAGTCTGTTTTCTCCAGAGTCTTTCTGATAATGATGTTGATTCATTTTTAATATATTCCATGTTAACTGTGAATGTATCACATCTGTCTGTTCATCCTTCTCCTTCACATTTGCAGGTTCAGATGTCTGATCATGATTCAGTCTGTTACGTAGCTATGATTCTAGTGGCTGTGTTCTGGTGGCATTTCTGTTGCCCTCTGTTTGTTTTATCTTGACATCTTTAACAGCATCCATTGTGTCAGTCAATGGTTCTGTGAACGTCCTGTTAGTATTTAGCAGGTTGTAAAATATAAAAACGTACTGTTCTCTGTTGGCTCTGATTGTTCTCTGTAGTATAAGTTCTCAAAGTCACCCTCTCCAGGACAAACTGGCCAACAGTAAGAAAAAGTTGGTGGTGCATGGCGAGGTGGGCTGGAAAAAAAATCCCTAAATTTCTCTAATAGAACCATTGGTTCTAAGCTCTCCCTGGTGCAGAAATATGTTTGTCAGTGAAAAACGTGTAACATTTCATATGGTGTCTCACCATTTGTATCATCAGGTATGTTGTGAATGCTCATCTGTACCATAGGAATAAATAGATACCACTGTGTGGGGCAAGCAACTAGTAACTTGGTTAATAATCATTTAACCTCAGCATTTTCCCAGACCACAACCCCACTACTTTGGGGATGGTTGGGTGCATCCCAAAGTAACCCAAATGTGGTTGCCCAGTTTTAGGTTTCCTTTGCAGTAACTGCAGGACCACCATCCAAATGGATGGTCCTGGGATTATCAAATGCATACTAAGGAAGTGAGACTAGAAAACGTGGCATCAGAGGTTGCACTTTGCACAGGATATATCCAAGTAAATCGTATCGTAAGAAAAACAGTTTGAACACCAGACTGAGACTCGAGATCAGTGAACAGTGGACCAAAATAGATAAATGAAATCTAAATCAATTAATATACTTTCAATATACTTTCTTTAAATTACTTTGTCCTCTGTATTAACTATGAAATATTAAAGTTAAAACAATAACATTTAAAAGCCAACTTTTAGTGTGGATAGGAATTACAAGGCCGTTCATAATGTGAGATAAAGAACAGCTTTTTTAAACACCGAATAGTCTGTGAACACAAAATGACCTTGCGCTGAAATTTCACTTGCAGGGAAAAAAAAACAAAATCTTCTTTTCTTTTTTTTTCTTTAGTAAATTAATTAATTAAACGTAGTTAGAACCTCCCTCAAAGTCCCGATGACTTTGCAAGAAGCATGTCGTCCTTAAATACTGGGTAAGTCTATTAAACAGTGACATAGCATTGTTACCCTGTGTATTATTTTGTCACAGCTATAATGTGCAGTATAACAAACTATTCACAAGTGTTGTGCAAACTGTTCATTAAAAGCCAGTGGTCTAGCGAGCTATAGAACATTTATTTATTCTTTAAATCTCTGACCTCAATCGGCAAAGCAATATTGTAATGGTGTCCATTGCAATCTGCTGTCTATACTTGCTGCTCTCAAAAATTCTGAATATGTTCAGAGATTTCTTGGGCAATAATAAATCCCCAAAAAACAACAACTTTGCATTTATGCTAAACCTGCCTGTTGTAAACGTATTCTGTAAGGGGGGAGGGAGAGAGATGGGGAGAGACACAGGGAAAAGGGGGAGGGGGAGCTGTTTATATTGTGGTGTAAAATAAATATATATTTTTATTTTTATTTATTTATTTTAACATTGCTTAAATTTTAAAGATACCTGCATATTTAATTAAATATCCTTTATATGTCTCTAAGGCATAAAATGTCTGCAAATTAAGATTATATACAAAAATGCATGTTCTGGGTGTTCCGTGATTCCTTTTCTATCATTTATTTATTTAAAAAAATTTAAGTCTGGAATCTGATTCCTTTTGGGATGAGCACCCCTCTGAGCCCCCCAGTTTCAGAGGCTTCTTTGGAGGTGACCACTGAAAAGTATAGATTCTATAAAATAGATGTGAGGGGGCATTGGACAGTAATGTCACTTTAATTATACTTTTCATATAGCAGTTTTGTGATATGCAATGTGATTTAATATATCAGAGTATTATCACTTTAATTGACACTGCATTTTTTTATGCATTATTTATGCATTTTTTTAATTATTTTTTAAGGTTTAATGTCTGTTTAGAATATTGCAGGCTTTGCAATATCAAATTAATTTTGCATTATATATATTCACAGTGCTCTTACAACATATTATTAAAATTAGCCTCTTTCAGAATTATAGAATATGTGGTGGAACTGAATCCCCATATATGAGATTTGAAACTGTATTTTTGATTTCTACGCTGTGCCCTGATCAGTATTTATATACATAATTGCAGCAGCATATAGCTTTTAAAGAAGCAATCATTTCACTCATCATGTGTGGTTGACTGTGGACTTTTTAAAACCTACTTTTAATTTTTTTTATAAATCTGTTTCTGGCTTTGAGAGAGCAGGCTGCTGAATGCATGTAAATGCTCTTAATGCTTAGTCTCTATACATTTATTTATTTAATCGTATTTTATAAAAACCTAGTTTATGAAATTCACTGAGATTACATGTGTCTGATCTGATTACAGTCAGTAGTACAATATAATTGTTCTAATTTCCTTACTGCTAGCACTACAGGTACTGTGGGATAGTACCACTGATTTAAGTAAGCTTTCCCTTTTAAAATTGGTGGACTTTAATCCTGCCATTGCAATAGACTAAAGACTGTACTTGAGTAAGCAAAGTCATTATGTGCAGGAATTGTGCACTTTAAATAGTAGAATACTTATGCTATTCTAGTGAATTGGGCTGGCTGCTTAACACATCATTTAGTATCTTTTGGTCACATTTAAAGCTGTAAATGTATTTAACATTTTATTTAAATAAGCCTTTAATAATTTCAGTTTAAAAGTTATCAGAGATCCTGTCTAGTTACCATTTTATTTTGCCCTGATTTATCTTACATATATATTATTTTTAATCATTTTATCAATATTTATTTTCGCAGAGCATTTAGAGAAGCAAAGGATGTATAACCACCTGTTGCCCTTTTTTATAGGAGGGTAGTATAATTTCAACACTGTTTGTTTAGGAAAAAATATGAGCTAGTTATATATTATATAAAATATATGCTGCAGTGTACTGCATTGAATGTATTTAAAAGCCATGTATTTTTCTTTATGGCTGTATGTAATAATGTTGTTCATAATTTGGAATATAAAACAACGACTTCTCAATTCCTTGCTATGTTTACATGTCTCTGTATCTCCGCAACCTTGGCTGGAAACTCCAAAAATAGTTATGCTGTTATAATTCCTGGTTTTCAATCAACATCTAGCGTAACTGACTATATGGAAATTATCACTGTTTTATAAAACTTTTCATATATAGTGGACATTAGAATCCAGAACGCAGTAATGCAATAATTTTAAAATCCTGTCTGTCTCATGAATGTTTTCATTAAGCCATAATGCAATTTTCTTTGCATTCTTGGAATTAGACTTCAAATTCTATTAATAATATAAAAGCAAGTCTTTTTTATTGCTCTGTCTTATCACTTTTCTTTTGACAACATTTTGCATTAATCTTTTTCCTGCGCATGCATACTAAGCAGCTACAAAGAGAACATATCCCCTGTCTGCAATCCACTGTCCTGGAACTAATGGACCACGCTATGCTGGTGTATTAGGCATATTAGGGAGTTTACCAACTATGTATATTTGTTCTCTTATGATATTACTTAAGATCCACAATTTGTTACAATGTAACTTGCACAAGTTCACTTTAAAATCATCTCTTCATGATGATCTCTCTCCGAGTCTGGGCCACAAATAGCTCAATAGATTCTTGATATTTCAAGACTTGTGCCATGACAAAGTACTGTGTCTTCTCTTACGTATAAGAGGTTACCTAGGTATTTATTATTTTATAGTTAAAGCTTCCAAGTTCAAGTCCCTTCGTGGTCGCCAATTGTAACCACGGCTGGTTCCCTTATTTACCACTAGAACGTCTTAAAGCATAGAACTTAGTAGGGCTAACCATACAGATATCTTAGCCATAATTTCATATAGTTAGTGTAAGAGATCCTCTATTTAACAAATATAAATAATTGAGAATACAATATAAAATAAGGATTGTCTTGGAAGCAATAAAGATTTGTCTTTTTAGATATTTATTATATAAAAATATAGACATATAAAATCCATTATAGCAGAGTTTATAAGATTAAACTAAATGCTTGCAAATATCATTAATAGGTTAACATACCCTTCTGAACATGTCATCATGTCAGCCTCTCTGTCATTTTAAGATGGAGCAGCGTCTGTCTCCAAGTCTCTCCTCTGTATCTTAACATTTAAAAGTACACCTATTTATACCTTAGGTGTCTCCATTTTAGGTTACTGTAGTTTAAATATGAAAAAGTAACACTTCTTTTACTTTATTCAATTTAGGACCTCCCTTTATTTGGCAAACATACAAGACCATAACTAAAGGGTGTATACGTCATGGAAATTTTCCTGACTTAGTTCAAGATGGCATCTTAAAGTCTGAATAGGTTATCTGTTGTTTATACTAAGTCGTAAGTGTACAGTCGTGGGAGATTCCCGGATTTGGGGGAAGTTCCATTAACTTGGGGTTACCACAGTATATTGTGTACTGCAAGTGTCGTAGTATAGCCTTGAAGCTTGTTTATGCATTATTGTTATTGTAATTCGTCTGGGACAAAATGGCGCAAACATATTATGCACTGAGGTTATTGCTTAAAGAAACATCTATGAAAAACAATATGCTCCATTTCTAACACCTTGTCAATTTGCAATATCTCTTAAAGACAAAGTACACAGTTTAAGAAATACAACATTTCATTCTAAAACTTGTAATATTTGCATTTGCCCGTAACACCCTCTCCATTAAACTGTGGGCATTGTAGCGCATTTCTTCCTTAAATTAGGAAACCAAAGTTCTCCAACAGTCTTTAGGTTTTTTATGCTCCCAGCATCTTAGATCATTGTTGTAACAGTAAAACATCCGTAGTGTGATCTTTACCTGTAAAGGTGGTTGATTAAAATGAGCAAAGCTTTTGTCTGGGAAAGAATTGAAAAGAACACCAAGTTCCAGAGTAAGATATACTTGGATGGATCCGGATACGAATTGTAATCCAAAATTAAAAATAGTAATTGTATTTGTAATCCAAAGTCTTTAAAGGCCTATAGAAGTTTACATTCCTTACATACATTGCTGGAGGTTGTGTTTGTAGAACACCCGGGTATTTGTTGTAGAGTATAGGTTGTAGAGTCCAGCTTTCCAAATATTTGGCTAGAATTGGTTGCGGATATTGATCAGCATCATCTGTTATCACTGTGGTGATGGCGTTGGTATTTGTCTTTGTCTTTTTTTATTTTGTTTTTTTCATGAAACATTTTTTACACCATTTATGATGTGTATAGATTGGATACTCTCCGATGTTCTTTTACGGAATAAATTAATTGACAGCATTTCCAAGACATTGTCTTAAGTGACATGGATCCCATTATAGTAAATGTTATGTTGATACAGCAATCGAAGTGGATTCTCAAGAACGCCTCTTTTTGCTGTATTGGAATCGTTGTAACATCTCAGTGATAGACATCTCACTGACATCAGGTGCTGTTGTGCTAAAAATGTTAACAGGTAAAATCTGTGGAAAAATCTTTACATTTGTTATACTTTGTATAATAATGATAGATGAAATAGTAACATAGTTAATCTTTCTAGTGTTTTTGTATTAGAGATAAACACCCTTGTATATGATTTAGATATATAAGGATAATTTGAAGCAGCAAAGTATTTACCGCCCTTGTTCACAATGGTATGTAAAATTACATTCTCTTTAAATGTTAAAAATACTCCTTTATTCAAAATCTCTCAATATATTTAGAATAGTTGCTAATTGGAAATATGACGTTAATTATCTTTCTTTGTCCTGTTAGGGAGAAGACAACTTATTCCCTAAGTTATAATTAGTAAATATAATAACTACAGTTATTAGTGGCTTAAAATACCAGAAACACCCAAAAATTGTCTTAGAAAACATTTTTTTTTTTTTTAACCAAGATCTGACAGCCATTGTGGAAAGTTACATTCGTGAGATTGGATGCTTAACAATGTGAATCTTAATTGTTTAAGTATATTTTACAGTGGCTGTTGGATGTAGCGTAAGATGATTAGAATGTTTTATTATTTCTAAAAGTGAGTTAAGAAAGCACTCCGATACAATATTGAATGCATTTATATTTTAACTCTACCTTTGTATAAGTGGTTTTATGTACCTTTAACCATTACAAACCAAATAACATTTTCTTTGTATTTGAAAAACTGATAAAATATTTGATTACGTGTATTTTAATATATATATACATAGAGTGGTATGGATGTTGAATTTATATCTTTGACATCTTTTTACCAGTTTGCAATAGCTGACCTAAATGATCAATTTCCAAAATCATCATGTATATCACCTGGATGGGTTAATCCATAATACTCTTTTACTTTCCATTTACTGGCCTTAGCTCTGGCAGACTGAATATTTTTATCATTATAATAAACTTTATGATAGTTGAAGTAAAGTTTCTGCCTGTCTTACAGTTAAATTTTAACTGTTGAAGTATTTCACTTATATTAATTATACCACTCTGCAAACGAATATTGAGTAGTTTCTGATTTAATAAAAACATTTTACATTTTCTTCCTAAGTTTAAACATTATTCATTATTGCAGTTGTTATTGCAGTCATATGATCTTTAACTATCATGATTCCATTATTTATCTGGGTAATCAGCTATTATGCTCTTATACGTAAGTTTAATATATTTGTTTGTAGGCCAGACTGCAGCTGCATATGGCATTCTAGCAATAATCCTCAATTGCGTTTCAGATATTCACAAAGTCTATCCACCTTTGTAATTAACACATTATGTGTTTATTTTATACCATTAATTATAGTATCTGTATTATATTACACATTGTCACTGACACATTTCTGATACAGGGAAAAAATAGCATGATTGCTTTAGTAATTATAATTTTCGGTCCATGCACCACATTCCTAGAAGTCCAGAATATAGCAAGAATCCTTTGTCGTTTGATTCTATGGAGCCGTTTAACATTTTGATTGGTATAGTTATACCAAAAGAGCAAGGAGTACGACGGTAGATCACATCTGCAACAGAACCATTACAGATTCCTTGTTGTATCAATGTCTCTGTGTTTATGTTTACAGGAGTTCCTTGCTTTGCAGGTATGTAGATAATATGTAGAGTTTAAGAAAAGCTGCAAATCGTGCTTTAGTACAAGTGTCCCGTGATGTCAGGTTTCTGAAAGATTTTGCTGGTCTTTTTATATTTCATTCTCTTTGCAGGGCATCTGCTCTTAGTAGGCCGGTATTGTTATTATTTATTAATTGCATCAAGGTTTCTTTCGTTAATTGATGTGTTTCTACCAAATTCAAATTCATATGCCACCAAATGTCATTGTAAAGTTCATTGTTACAGAATATTGTTCCAGGATGGTTTTTTCACTCCAGTAGGAAATCTATTTTCCTCTTCTTCTGCTCCTTCCTATTAACCCCTTTTTCTGAGTTGTAGGTAACAATCTGTGTCTTGTACTGTGAGGTGCTTTGATAGTCACTCAGGTTTTCTCAGTACCATGTTCCATCTTAAGAAATAGCTGGTTGTTGACAGTTATCAGCCTTTATTTATTTTTCCGGTCATCTTCTGTCTGGAAACATAATAGCAATGTCCAGAATTAGCATAGCACTTCTTTTCAGCATAAGAAGGCTGCTTGCGGTAGTCACTCAATGATAAGCTATATGGCAAAGTCTTTTCTTGCATCACCTTCATAGGTGCATCCAAAGTCTTTCATAAGCATCTTTCCCGTCTTTTTCTGTTTTCAGTATGCTTTGCATCATCGTTGAGTCCATTATTAGGATTTGTAATAGTCCAATCACATCTTTCTCATGTATAATCGGTTTTTGGAATGATCTCAATAGGTTCCTTGGGAAATACCAGTGTAGGCAATCATTTCACTGTGAGCTATGTCTCTCCTTTTGAGATGGTTCTTGGAGGAAGTCCTCACGATCACAGAACTTGTATAGTGTGTAGTCCAATTCAGTTCAGGTGCTTCCTGCTTGTTAACATAATCCCAATGCAGTTTTAAAACAACAGCTAAGGTTGATGTTATGATAATGCTGCAGACTGTAAGAAGGAGACTCCAATTTTCTAGCATCCTTTTGCTTCCATCTTTGAATTTCTTTCTTACTGTATAAGATAATTCAGGTTCAGTCTGTTTTCTCCAGAGTCTTTCTTATAATGATGTTGATTCATTTTTCGTACATTCCATATTAACTGTGAATGTATCACGTCTGTCTGTTCATCCTTCTCCTTCACATTTGCAGGTTCAGATGTCAGATCATGATTCAGTCTGTTACGTGGCTATGATTCTGGTGGCTTTTCTGTCATCCTCTGTTTGTTTTATCTTTCCATCTTTAACAGCATCCATTGTGTCAGTCAGTGGTTCTGTGAACGTCTTGGAAGTATTTTAGCAGGTTGTAAAATATCAAATTCACTGTTCTCTGTTGGCTCTGATTGTTCTCTGTAGTAAAAGTTCTCGGAGTCACCCTCTCCAGGACAAACTGGCCAACAGTAAGAAAAAGTTGGTGGTGCAAGGCGAGGTGGGCTGGAAAAAAAAAATTCCTAAATTTCTCTAATAGAACCAATGGTTCTAAGCTCTCCCTGGTGCAGAAATATAATTGTCAGTGAAAAAACATGTAACATTTCATATGGTGTCTCACCATTTGTATCATCAGGTATGTTGTGAATGCTTATCTGTACCATAGGAATAAATAGATACCACTGTGTGGGGCAAGCAACTAGTAACTTGGTTAATAATCATTTAACCTCAGCATTTTCCCAGACCACAACCCCACTTCTTTGGGGGTGGTTGGGGCACTGAAATCCCAAAGTAACGCAAATGTGGTTGCCCAGTTTTAGGTTTCCTTTGCAGTAACTGCAGGACCACCATCCAAATGGATGGTCCTGGGATTATCAAATGCATACTAAGGAAGTGAGACTAGAAAACTTGGCATCAGAGGTTGCACTTCGCACAGGATATATCCAAGTAAACCTGGTACATGCATCAACACATACAAAAACATATTTATAACCATGAGATGTTGGCAAACTTCCAATATATAGTAATTCAAAAAGTACGTTAGATATTAATATTTCAATAAACAGTACATCAGTAATATGGCAATAAGCAAATGCTTATGATTACTAAACACATGAATTACAGTATTTCCCATATTGTGACCACCAATATCCCTTTTCAGGAGTCAGACGTACATTACCTCTCTCTATAAGAGCTTGTCCTAGCCATGAAAAAGCTTTTAGGGCAAGTCTATCTTTCCTCTATAGGAAGAACAACCAACATATTGCCTTCAATGGTTATTATGTAATTAACCCCTCTAAATGATAGGAGTATTTATACGGATACCAGGTGGATAAGGTCTGGATATCCTTGCAAGCATAAACTCTGCATCATGACTGAGAGATAGGGTATGCGAGGTGATCCAGTGACCACAGAAAAGCGTTGGTAGACACATTGCATCAAAGTGCCTGTTACAGACCAACTACATGAGGAGAGGGACCATGCTTTGTTATAAGCATGTCCATACACGTATTACAATGCCAGGCTTTCAATTTGTTACCACAAAGCAAAATGCAGTTGTGGATATAAACTCACAACGTAGCATAAGAAAAACTGTTTAAACACCAGACTGAGACTCAAGATCAGTGGACCAAAATAGATAAATTAAATCCTATTAATTAATATACTTTCTTTAAATTACTTTATCCTCTGTATTAACTATGAAATATTAAAGTTAAAACAATAACATTTAAAAGCCAACTTTTAGTGTGGATAGGAATTACAAGGCCGTTCATAATGTGAGATAAAGAACAGCTTTTTTAAAATCCAAATAGTCTGTGAACACAAAATGACCTTGCGCCGAAAATTCACTTGCAGGGGAAAAACAAAACCTTCTTTTTTTCTTTTTCTTTAGTAAGTTAATTAATTAATTAAACATAGTTCGAACCTCCATCAAAGTCCCGATGACTTTGCAAGAAACATGTCGTCCTTAAATACTGGGTAAGTCTATTAAACAGTGACATAGCATTGTTACCCTGTGTATTATTTTGTCACAGCTATAATGTGCAGTATTACAAACTATTCATAAGTGTTGTGCAAACTGTTCATTAAAAGCCAGTGGTCTAGTGAGCTATAGAACATTTATTTATTTATTCTTTAAAGCTCTGACCTCAATCGGCAAAGCAATATTGTAATGGTGTCCATTGCAATCTGCTGTCTTACTTGCTGCTCTCAAAAATTCTGAATATGTTCAGAGATTTCTTGGGCAATGATAAATCCCCCAAAACAACAACTTTGCATTTATGCTAAACCTGCCTGTTGTAAACGTAGTCTGTATATTTCTTGTCATAAGTACTTGTACTTAAATCTGTTTAATAAAGCTATTTATATTGTGGTGTAAAATAAATATATATTTTTATTTTTTATTTATTTTAACATTGCTTAAATTTTAAAGATACCTGCATATTTAATTAAATATCCTTTATATGTCTCTAAGGCATAAAATGTCTGCAAATTAAGATTATATACAAAAATGCATGTTCTGGGTGTTCCGTGATTCCTTTTCTATCATTTATTTATTTAAAAAAATTTAAGTCTGGAATCTGATTCCTTTTGGGATGAGCACCCCTCTGAGCCTCCCCGTTTCAGAGGCTTCTTTGGAGGTGACCACTGAAAAGTATAGATTCTATAAAATAGATGTGAGGGGGCATTGGACAGTAATGTCACTTTAATTATACTTTTCATATAGCAGTTTTGTGATATGCAATGTGATTTAATATATCAGAGTATTATCACTTTAATTGACACTGCATTTTTTTATGCATTATTTATGCATTTTTTTTATTATTTTTTAAGGTTTAATGTCTGTTTAGAATATTGCAGGCTTTGCAATATCAAATTAATTTTGCATTATATATATTCACAGTGCTCTTACAACATATTATTAAAATTAGCCTCTTTCAGAATTGTAGAATATGTGGTGGAACTGAATCCCCATATATGAGATTTGAAACTGTATTTTTAGTTCTACTCTGTGCCCTAATCAGTATTTATATACATAATTGCAGCAGCATATAGCTTTTAAAGAAGCAATCATTTCACTCATCATGCGTGGTTGACTGTGGACTTTTTTAAAACCTACTTTTTAATTTTTTATAAATCTGTTTCTGGCTTTGAGAGAGCAGGCTGCTGAATGCATGTAAATGCTCTTAATGCTTAGTCTCTATACATTTATTTATTTAATCGTATTTTATAAAAACCTAGTTTATGAAATTCACTGAGATTACATGTGTCTGATCTGATTACAGTCAGTAGTACAATATCATTGTTCTAATTTCCTTACTGCTAGCACTACAGGTACTGTGGGATAGTACCACTGATTTAAGTAAGCTTTCCCTTTTAAAATTGGTGGACTTTAATCCTGCCATTGCAATAGACTGAAATACTGTACCTGAGTAAGCAAAGTCATTATGTGCAGGAATTGTGCGCTTTAAATGGTAGAATACTTATGCTATTCTAGTGAATTGGGCTGGCTGCTTAACACATCATTTAATATCTTTTGGTCACATTTAAAGCTGTAAATGTATTTAACATTTTATTTAAATAAGCCTTTAATAATTTCAGTTTAAAAGTTATCAGAGATCCTGTATAGTTACCATTTTATTTAGCCCTGATTTATCTTACATATATATTATTTTTAATCATTTTATCAATATTTATTTTAGCAGAGCATTTAGAGAAGCAAAGGGTGTATAACCACCTGTTGCCCTTTTTTCTAGGAGGGTAGTATAATTTCAACACTGTTTGTTTAGGAAAAAATATGAGCTACTTATATATTATATAAAATATATGCTGCAGTGTACTGCATTGAATGTATTTAAAAGCCATGTATTTTTCTTTATGGCTGTATGTAATAATGTTGTTCATAATTTGGAATATAAAACAACGACTTCTCAATTCCTTGGAATGTTTACATGTCTCTATCTCCGCAACCTTGGCTGGAAATTCCAGACTCCAAAAATAGTTATGCTGTTATAATTCCTGATTTTTAATCAACAGCTAGCGTAACTGACAATATGGAAAATATCACTGTTTTATAAAACTTTTCATATATAGTGGACATTAGAATCCAGAACACAGTAATGCAATAATTAAAAATCCTGTCTGTCTGTTGCATGAATGTTTTCATTAAGCCATAATGCAATTTTCTTTGCATTCTTGGAATTAGACTTCAAATTTCATCGCTCTGTCTTATCACTTTTCTTTTGACAACATTTTGCATTAATCTTTTTCCTGTGCAAGCATACTAAGCAGCTACAAAGAGAACATATCCCCCTGTCTGCAATCCACTGTCCTGGAACTAACGGGCCATGCTATGCTGGTGTATTAGGCATTTGTTCTATTATGATATTAGTTAAGATCCACAATTTCAGCATTGTATGCTAATAACATTGTACCTGGCACCTGAACTCACAGTGCCTTGTTCACATTAAAATCATCTCTAATGATCTCTCTCTGTGTCTGGGCTACAAGTAGCTCAATAGATTCTTGATATTTCAAGACTTGTGCAATGACAAAGTATTGTGTCTTCTCTTACGTATAAGAGGTTACCTAGGTATTTATTTTATATTTAAAGCTTCCAAGCACAAAGTCCCTTCGTGGTCGCCAATTGTAACCGCTGGTGGTTCCCTTATTTACCACTATAATGTCTTAAAGCATAGAACTTAGTAGGGCTAACCATACAGATATCTTAGCCATAATTTTATATAGTGTAAGAGATCCTCTATTTAACATATATAAATAATTGAGAATACAATATAAAATAAGGATTGTCTTGGAAGCAAGATTGTCTTTTTGGATATTTATTATATAAAAATATAAAATCCATTATAGCAGAGTTTATAAGATTAAATTACATGCTTGCAAATATCATTAATAGGTTAACATACCCTTCTGAACATGTCATCATGTCAGCCTCTCTGTCATTTTAAGATGGAGCAGCGTCTGTCTCCAAGTCTCTCCTCTGTATCTTAACATTTAAAAGTACACCTATTTATACCTTAGGTGTCTCCATTTTAGGTTACTGTAGTTTAAATATGAAAAAGTAACACTTCTTTTACTTTATTCAATTTAGGACCTCCCTTTATTTGGCAAACATACAAGACCATAACTAAAGGGTGTATACGTCATGGAAATTTTCCTGACTTAGTTCAAGATGGCATCTTAAAGTCTGAATAGGTTATCTGTTGTTCATACTAAGTCGAAGGTGTACAGTAGTGGGAGATTCCCAGATTTGGGGAAGTTCCATTAACTTGGGGTTACCACAGTATATTGTGTACTGCAAGTGTCGTAGCATAGCCTTGAAGCTTGTTTATGCATTATTGTTATTGTAATTCGTCTGGGACAAAATGGCGCAAACATATTATGCACTGAGGTTATTGCTTAAAGAAACAGTTATGAAAAACAATATGTTCCATTTCTAACACCTTGTCAGTTTGCAATATCTCTTAAAGACAAAGTACACAGTTTAAGAAATACAACATTTCATTCTAAAACTTGTAATATTTGCATTTGCCCGTAACACCCTCTCCATTAAACTGTGGGCATTGTAGCGCATTTCTTCCTTAAATTAGTGAACCAAAGTTCTCCAACTGTCTTTAGGTTTTTTGTGCTCCCAGCATCTTAGATCATTGTTGTAGCAGTAAAATATCCATAGTGTGATCTTTGCCTGTAAAGGTGGTTGATTAAAATGAGCAAAGCTTTTTTGTCTGGGAAAGAATTGAAAAGAACACCAAGTTCCAGAGTAAGATATACTTGGATGGATCCGGATACGAATTGTAATCCAAAATTAAAAATAGTAATTGTATTTGTAATCCAAAGTCTTTAAAGGCCTATAGAAGTTTACATTCCTTACATACATTGCTGGAGGTTGTGTTTGTAGAATACCCGGGTATTTGTTGTAGAGTATAGGTTGTAGAGTCCAGCTTTCCAAATATTTGGCTAGAATTGGTTGCGGATATTGATCAGCATCATCTGTTATCACTGTGGTGATGGCGTTGGTATTTGTCTTTGTCTTTTTTTATTTTGTTTTTTTCATGAAACATTTTTTACACCATTTATGATGTGTATAGATTGGATACTCTCCGATGTTCTTTTACGGAATAAATTAATTGACAGCATTTCCAAGACACTGTCTTAAGTGACATGGATCCCATTATAGTAAATGTTATGTTGATACAGCAATCGAAGTGGATTCTCAAGAACGCCTCTTTTTGCTGTATTGGAATCTTTGTAAAATCTCAGTGATAGACATCTCACTGACATCAGGTGCTGTTGTGCTAAAAATGTTAACAGGTAAAATCTGTGGAAAAATCTTTACATTTGTTATACTTTGTATAATAATGATAGATGAAATAGTAACATAGTTAATCTTTCTAGTGTTTTGTATTAAAGATAAACACCCATGTATATGATTTAGAGATATAAGGATAATTTGAAGCAGCAAAGTATTTACCTCCCTTGTTCCCAATGGTATGTAAAATTACATCCTCTTTAAATGTTAAAAATACTCCTTTATTCAAAATATCTCAATCTATTTAGAATAGTTGATAATTGGAAATATGACGTTAATTATCTTTCTTTGTCCTGTTAGGGAGAAGACAACTTATTCCCTAGTTATTAGTAAATATAATAACTACAGTTATTAGTGGCTTAAAATACCAGAAACACCCAAATATTGTCTTAGAAAACATTTTTTTTTTTTTTTTAACCAAGATCTGACAGCCATTGTGGAAAGTTACATTCGTGAGATTGGATGCTTAACAATGTGAATCTTAATTGTTTAAGTATATTTTACAGTGGCTGTTGGATGTAGCTTAAGATGATTACAATGTTTTATTATTTCTAAAAGTGAGTTAAGAAAGCACTCAGATACAATATTGAATGTATTTATATGTTAGCTCTACCTTTGTATAAGTGGTTTTATGTACCTTTAACCATTACAAACCAAATAACATTTTCTTTGTATTTGAAAAACTGATAAAATATTTGATTACGTGTATTTTAATATATATACATAGAGTGGTATGGATGTTGAATTTATATCTTTGACATCTTTTTACCAGTTTGCAATAGGTGACCTAAATGATCAATTTCCAAAATCATCATGTATATCACCTGGATGGGTTAATCCATAATACTCTTTTACTTTCCATTTACTGGCCTTAGCTCTGGCAGACTGAATATTTTTATCATTATAATAAACTTTATGATAGTTGAAGTAAAGTTTCTGCCTGTCTTACAGTTAAATTTTAACTGTTGAAGTATTTCACTTATATTAATTATACCACTCTGCAAACGAATATTGAGTAGTTTCTGATTTAATAAAAACATTTTACATTTTCTTCCTAAGTTTAAACATTATTCATTATTGCAGTTGTTATTGCAGTCATATGATCTTTAACTATCATGATTCCATTATTTATCTGGGTAATCAGCTATTATGCTCTTATACGTAAGTTTAATATATTTGTTTGTAGGCCAGACTGCAGCTGCATATGGCATTCTAGCAATAATCCTCAATTGCGTTTCAGATATTCACAAAGTCTATCCACCTTTGTAATTAACACATTATGTGTTTATTTTATACCATTAATTATAGTATCTGTATTATATTACACATTGTCACTGACACATTTCTGATACAGGGGAAAAAATAGCATGATTGCTTTAGTAATTATAATTTTCGGTCCATGCACCACATTCCTGGAAGTCCAGAATATAGCAAGAATCCTTTGTCGTTTGATTCTATGGAGCCGTTTAACATTTTGATTGGTATAGTTATACCAAAAGAGCAAGGAGTACATCGGTAGATCACATCTGCAACAGAACCATTACAGATTCCTTGTTGTATCAATGTCTCTGTGTTTATGTTTACAGGAGTTCCTTGCTTTGCAGGTATGTACATAATATGTAGAGTTTTAGAAAAGCTGCAAATCGTGCTTTAGTACAAGTGTCCCGTGATGTCAGGTTTCTGAAAGATTTTGCTGGTCTTTTTATATTTCATTCTCTTTGCAGGGCATCTGCTCTTAGTAGGCCGGTATTGTTATTATTTATTAATTGCATCAAGGTTTCTTTTGTTAATTGATGTGTTTCTACCAAATTCAAATTCATATGCCACCAAATGTCATTGTAAAGTTCATTGTTACAGAATATTGTTCCAGGATGGTTTTTTCACTCCAGTAGGAAATCTATTTTCCTCTTCTTCTGCTCCTTCCTATTAACCCCTTTTTCTGAGTTGTAGGTAACAATCTGTGTCTTGTACTGTGAGGTGCTTTGATAGTCACTCAGGTTTTCTCAGTACCATGTTCCATCTTAAGAAATAGCTGGTTGTTGACAGTTATCAGCCTTTATTTATTTTTCCGGTCATCTTCTGTCTGGAAACATAATAGCAATGTCCAGAATTAGCATAGCACTTCTTTTCAGCATAAGAAGGCTGCTTGCGGTAGTCACTCAATGATAAGCTATATGGCAAAGTCTTTTCTTGCATCACCTTCATAGGTGCATCCAAAGTCTTTCATAAGCATCTTTCCCGTCTTTTTCTGTTTTCAGTATGCTTTGCATCATCGTTGAGTCCATTATTAGGATTTGTAATAGTCCAATCACATCTTTCTCATGTATAATCGGTTTTTGGAATGATCTCAATAGGTTCCTTGGGAAATACCAGTGTAGGCAATCATTTCACTGTGAGCTATGTCTCTCCTTTTGAGATGGTTCTTGGAGGAAGTCCTCACGATCACAGAACTTGTATAGTGTGTAGTCCAATTCAGTTCAGGTGCTTCCTGCTTGTTAACATAATCCCAATGCAGTTTTAAAACAACAGCTAAGGTTGATGTTATGATAATGCTGCAGACTGTAAGAAGGAGACTCCAATTTTCTAGCATCCTTTTGCTTCCATCTTTGAATTTCTTTCTTACTGTATAAGATAATTCAGGTTCAGTCTGTTTTCTCCAGAGTCTTTTTTATAATGATGTTGATGATTCATTTTTCATACATTCCATGTTAACTGTGAATGTATCACGTCTGTCTGTTCATCCTTCTCCTCCACATTTGCAGGTTCAGAAGTCAGATCATGATTCAGTCTGTTACGTGGCTATGATTCTGGTGGCTGTGTTTTGGTGGCATTTCTGTCGTCCTCTATTTGTTTTATCTTGTCATCTTTAACAGCATCCATTGTGTCAGTCAGTGGTTCTGTGAACGTCCTGGAAGTATTTTAGCAGGTTGTAAAATATCAGATTCACTGTTCTCTGTTGGCTCTGATTGTTCTCTGTAGTAAAAGTTCTCGGAGTCACCCTCTCCAGGACAAGCTGGCCAACAGAAGGAAATAGGTGGTGGTGCAAGGCGAGGTGGGCTGGAAAAAAAAATTCCCTAAATTTCTCTAATAGAACCAATGGATCTAAGCTCTCCCTGGTGCAGAAATATAATTGTCAGTGAAAAAACATGTAACATTTCATATGGTGTCTCACCATTTGTATCATCAGGTATGTTGTGAATGCTTATCTGTACCATGGGAATAAATAGATACCACTGTGTGGGGCAAGCAACTAGTAACTTGGTTAATAATCATTTAACCTCAGCATTTTCCCAGACCACAACCCCACTTCTTTGGGGGTGGTTGGGGCACTGAAATCCCAAAGTAACCCAAATGTGGTTGCCCAGTTTTAGGTTTCCTTTGCAGTAAGTGCAGGACCACCATCCAAATGGATGGTCCTGGGATTATCAAATGCATACTAAGGAAGTGAGACTAGAAAACGTGGCATCAGAAGTTGCACTTCGCACAGGATATATCCAAGTAAACCTGGTACATGCATCAACACATACAAAAACATATTTATAACCATGAGATGTTGGCAAACTTCCAATATATAGTAATTCAAAAAGTACGTTAGATATTAATATTTCAATAAACAGTACATCAGTAATATGGCAATAAGCAAATGCTTATGATTACTAAACACATGAATTACAGTATTTCCCATATTGTGACCACCAATATCCCTTTTCAGGAGTCAGACGTACATTACCTCTCTCTATAAGAGCTTGTCCTAGCCATGAAAAAGCTTTTAGGGCAAGTCTATCTTTCCTCTATAGGAAGAACAACCAACATATTGCCTTCAATGGTTATTATGTAATTAACCCCTCTAAATGATAGGAGTATTTATACGGATACCAGGTGGATAAGGTCTGGATATCCTTGCAAGCATAAACTCTGCATCATGACTGAGAGATAGGGTATGCGATGTGATCCAGTGACCACAGAAAAGTGTTGGTAGACACATTGCATCAAAGTGCCTGTTAATGACCAACTACATGAGGAGAGGGACCATGCTTTGTTATAAGCATGTCCATACACGTATTACAATGCCAGGCTTTCAATTTGTTACCACAAAGCAAAATGCAGTTGTGGATATAAACTCACAACGTAGCATAAGAAAAACTGTTTAAACACCAGACTGAGACTCGAGATCAGTGGACCAAAATAGATAAATGAAATCCTATTAATTAATATAATTTCTTTAAATTACTTTATCCTCTGTATTAAC
>OW240916.1:189641784-189726604 GCA_933207985.1 Pelobates cultripes | reverse complement strand
AGTTTACCTAAATCATTTGTCATTTGGCTTATCCCTCCTGGAACATCAACCCTGTTACATATCTTAGTATCATCAGCAAAAAGACATACCTTACCATCAAGACCTTCTGCAATATCACTAATAAAAATATTAAAGAGAATGAGTCCAAGTACAGATCCCTGAGGTACCCCATTGGTGACAAGCCCAAGCTTCGAATATACTCCCTCTGTTGCCTGTCACTCAGCCACTGCCTTACCCATTCAACAATATTGGAATCCAAACTTAAAGATTGCAGTTTATTGATAAGCCTTCTATGTGCAACAGTGTCAAAAGCCTTACTGAAATCTAGGTAAGCAATGTCTACTGCACCACCCTGATCTATTATTTTAGTTACCCAATCAAAAAAGTCAATAAGATTAGTTTGGCATGATCTCCCTGAAGTAAACCCATGTTGTCTCTGATCTTGAAATCCATGTGTTTTTAGATGTTCAACAATCCTATCCTTTAACATGGTTTCCATCACTTTCCCTACTACTGATGTAAGGCTTATTGGTCTATAGTTGCCCGACTCCTCCCTATTACCTTTCTTGTGAATGGGCACAACATTCACTAACTTCCAATCTAAAGATCATTGTTTTCATGTTCTAAGATTTGTTTACACAGTCTGCCATAGCTTGTGTATAATTTACCCAAACTGATCTGCAGTAGTAATTGAGTGTAAACATTTTCTGTCCACCATATTTTCATTTGTATTCTATTTTTTGATATAAAAGCCTAGGTTTTGGATTATTTTCACATGTGTATGTTAAATTACCTAATATGTTGCATTATATCGAGAAAAATCAAGCTGCAATAACTTTTGTGTCCACCACTCGATAGTGTCGCTGTTGGACGCATGAAATTGGAACTAACTGTGTACACTTGCAGCCACCTTACACACACTGATGTCCTCATCAGGTGAAGGGCGGGAACATCAGCTTTTAAAATGGAGCAGTCCTTTCTTTTCATCAGGGCCATTAGAAGGGATAATCTCCCGAGCACGCAGCCCCGAATTCTCAAGCCTGCATCCTGCGGTCACTAGGAGGAATCCACATCTTTGCACACATTCATCTCCAGTCTCTCTGTTCTCCAGTGTGAGTTTCTAAAGATAACACTTGGGACACATTACAGAAGAGTATATCCATCTGGAGTTGGGACTCGTAAAGCAAACAGGAGGCCTCCCAGCCAAACCCATGGGTGAGATCAGTCCATGACCTTTTTTTTTCCAACATTGAGTTTTTTTCTGGGATCCCTATTTTTTTTACTTTGATGTACCTTACCAGGATTTTTTCTCACACAACTCAATACTCTTATGTACAGTCTGTTGTTTTGCTGGACCATGTGGTTTATTCTGTGCAGAGGATTTTGAAACAGGAATTAATGTTTGTATTTTATAAATGTTCATTTAGGAACCATGGTGATGTGATATTTTGCACTTTAGCACTTTTTTTGCACTTTATAGTATAGTGGATAAGATATTTTTCATATATAAATATATGGTGTTCTCTTGTCTTTATATAAGATAGGTTACATTTTTGCTAATACATTTATATTCAGTTATATCTATTCTATTGAGTGCGGTATCATTTGGTATATTTTTTTGTATAATATTATTGAGGGTCTTTGGAGGTGACCATGATACCTGCACCTATTGTGATTCAGTGCAAGTACTACTTATATAGCTTGGTGCTACTTCCAAGTGCTGTTTCTAAGTGTGTCGTTGGAGATATTCTGGAGAGTTTTACAGAAGCTTCAACTGTCTAAGAGTTGTGCTAAGAGCTTTCTTTTCTACTGTTACAGGTAAGATTCATCTGTAGGAAAAGGTTACTGATTGCACAAGGTTTGAATTCCTGTTGGTAATTATAAGGCATCTGATTTGATTAAGATAGTTACTTGCTGTTGATTGCTGGTTAATTAGCTATTGTTTGCAAATAAGCAGAGGCCTACCCAGGTGTTAATCATTCCTAGTGGGCGGTGATTTTAGGAGTTATATAAGGCCTGGTTCCATTAGCTTGTCTAATATAGCTTGGTGCTACTTCTAAGTGCTGTTTCTAAGTGTGTCGTTGGAGATATTCTGGAGAGAACCTGGAGGTAATCTGAGGTATTCAGGAGGATAAATAAAAAAGTTAAGATTTGTTCGATTTATATTATTCTTATAATTGGAATGGCAGGTTTAGTTCAGTGTAACAATTGCTATGCATTTGTTTCACGTTCCAGTTTTTGGAGGTTTGGTTGTTGTCTAATCTGTAGACAGTTCTCTATCTTGCGGCAGGAGATTGTATTTTTTAAGTCTGAGATTTGTAAATTATCTGGTGAAGAAACTCAGACTGGAACTGCTGCAAAGCCACTGCCGCAGAGACATGCTAGGAAAGGCAGATGGATTACTGTAGGATCTGGTAGACTTAGAGTTGTGGATAAAAGGCATTTTGCACAGTCTGTTGCTCTACATAATTCATTTCTGCACTTTCAGAGTGTAATGGTGTTGTGGAGAGAGGCACTGAGGCTAGTGGTGTTGTGGAGAGAGGCACTGAGGCTAGTGGTGTTGTGGAGAGAGGCTCTGAAGCTAGTGGTTTTGTGGAGAGAAGCACTGAGGCTAGTGGTGTTGTGGGGAGAGGCACTGAGGCTAGTGGTGTTGTGGAGAGAGGCACTGAGGCTAGTGGTGTTGTGGAGACCGGCTTGGAGAGTATGGTGAAGCCTAATAGAAAGCAGTTGTTGTTGGGTGATTCCATTATAAGAGGTGTGGAGATGGACAATGGTGGTCTTGTGAGGTGTCTTCCCGGAGCTACTGCTCACAGAGACAGGAGACGTATCTGTAATATTGTTAAACAAGCAAAGCAGGAAGGGGAATTGGATGTACTTGTCCATCTAGGGACAAATGACTTGGCTTGCAATGAGGTTTCAGAGGTTAAGGAAGTTTTTAGTGTTTTTGCCAATGATATACGGCAGGTTGCTTCCACACTGTCATTCTCTGAAGTTCTGCCTGTGCATAACACTCAGAATGACAGGCGGATGCATATTAGGGACTTTAATTTGTGGCTTGGTGAAT
The DNA here is from genome assembly GCA_933207985.1 of Pelobates cultripes. Classification (NCBI taxonomy): domain Eukaryota; kingdom Metazoa; phylum Chordata; class Amphibia; order Anura; family Pelobatidae; genus Pelobates; species Pelobates cultripes. The sequence goes on along the minus strand of OW240916.1, from coordinate 189,723,540 downwards.
GGTGTTGGGAGCAAGGATTTGGCTTTATTTCTCATGGTAGCTCTGTTTGGAATGGAGGTAATCTGTACAAAAAAGATGGTTTGCATCTTTCTCAAAAGGGATCAAATGTTCTCAGTGAGCAGTTCAGAGGTTTTGCTAGGATGTATTTAAACTAGGAGGGGGGGGCAAAAGGGTGATAAAACATCAATCCAATTGTCCCCAAAACAAGGACAGAAGGTGCCTGTAGCAAGTGTGTTAAAAAATGATAAGCTTAGAGTCATGTCTACAAATGCTCGCAGTTTAGGGAATAAGATCCATGAACTTGTGGCAATAATGGCAACTGATAGTGTAGATTTAGTCACTGTTACTGAGACATGGTACAATGAGAAAAATGACTGGGACATAGCAATACCAGGGTACTCTTTATATAGGAAAGATAGGGGAGGCAAGAAAGGGGGAGGGGTGGCCTTGTATGTGAAGGATAGCATAAAATCTAGCCTAATAAAAGTTAGTGAGGTAAACATAGAGTCCGTTTGGGCTACGTTAGAATTTGGTAATCGCACAGTAACTCGTGTAGGTGTGATTTATAGGCCCCCAGGACAAATTGAAGAGTTAGATAATCTACTAGTTGAGGAAATAGCTAAAATGGCAATGAAGGGGGGAGTTATCATCATGGGTGACTTTAATCTTCCTGATGTAAATTGGAAAACAAAATTAGCTACTGGTGCCAGGAGCACACATATTCTAAACTCCCTACTGGGATTGTCTCTAAAACAAGTTGTTGAGGAGCCAACTCGTAAAGAGGCCATACTAGATTTAGTGTTAACAAATGGAGATTTGGTATCAGATATTACTGTAGGTGAAAGTTTGGGATCCAGTGATCATCAGTCAGTGTGGTTTAATATAAGAACAGTGACTGAGTCACACCACACAAAAACAAAAGTTTTAGACTTTAGAAAAACAGACTTTTCTAAATTTAGAATATGGGTAGAGGAGTCATTATCAGACTGGAGCAATTTAAATGGAGTCCAAAAGAAATGGGATTATTTAAAAGTTGCACTATTAAAGGCAACAGAAAATTGCATTAGGCTTGTCAGTAAAAGCAAAAAATTCAAGAAACCACTGTGGTACTCAGCAGATGTGGCCAAAATAGTTAAAAACAAAAAGTTAGCATTTAGGAATTATAAAAAAACCCAGAGTGAGGGAGACAAAATGATCTATAAGATTAGGCAGAAAGAGGCTAAGCAAGTTATAAGAGCTTCAAAATCACACACAGAAGAGAAAATAGCACAGTCAGTAAAAAAGGGGGATAAAACATTTTTTTAGATACATAAATGAGAAAAGAAAAGTAAAACAAGGATTAGTTAGATTAAAAACAAAAGAAGGAAGGTATGTAGAAGAGGATAAAGGTCAGGCTGACTGCCTCAATGAATATTTTTGTTCTGTATTTACAGTAGAAAATGAAGGAAAGGACCTCAGTTGAGAAAAAGGATAAATGAGTCATTTATTACACGTGAGTTTACAGAGGAAGAGGTTCTATTTCAACTGTCAAAAGTAAGACAAATAAGTCAATGGGACCTGATGGAATACACCCAAAGCTATTAAAAGAGCTTAGTGGTGTACTAGCAAAACCATTAACAGATTTATTTAACCAATCATTATTAACAGAAGTAGTCCCAGAAGATTGGATGTTAGCGAATGTTGTGCCCATTCACAAGAAAGGTAATAGGGAGGAGTCGGGCAACTATAGGCCAGTAAGCCTTACTTCAGTAGTGGGGAAAGTGATACAAAACCATGTATTTAAAAAGGAATGAGATTGATGAACATCTAAAAACACATGGATTTCAAGATCAGGAGCAACATGGGTTTACTTCAGGGAGATCATGCCAAACTGATGTTATTGATTTTTTTTTGATTGGGTAACAAATTATAGATCAGGGTGGTGCAGTAGACATTGCTTACCTAGATTTCAGTAAGGCTTTTGACACTGTTGCTCATAGAAGGCTTATCAATAAACTGCAATCTTTAAGTTTGGATTCAAATATTGTTGAATGAGTAAGGCAGTGGCTGAGTGACAGGCAACAGAGGGTTGTAGTTAATGGAATATATTCGACGCTTGGACTTGTCACCAGTGGGGTACCTCAGGGATCTGTACTTGGACCCATTCTCTTTAATATTTTTATTAGTGATATTGCAGAGGTCTTGATGGTAAGGTATGTCTTTTTGCTGATGATACTAAGATATGTAACAGGGTTGATGTTCCAGGAGGGATAAGCCAAATGGCAAATGATTTAGGTAAACTAGAAAAATGGTCAGAATTGTGGCAACTGACATTTTAATGTGGATAAGTGCAAGATAATGCATCTTGGACGTAAAAACCCAAGGGCAGAGTACAGAATATTTGATAGAGTTCTAACCTCAACATACGAGGAAAGGGATTTAGGGGTGATTATTTCTGATGACTTAAAGGTAGGCAGACAATGTAATAGAGCAGCAGGAAATGCTAGCAGAATGCTTGGTTGTATAGGGAGAGGTATTAGCAGTAGAAAGAGGGAAGTGCTCATGCCATTGCACAGAACACTGGTGAGACCTCACTTGGAGTATTGTACACAGTACTGGAGACCGTATCTTCAGAAGGATATTGATACCTTAGAGAGAGTTCAGAGAAGGGCTACTAAACTGGTTCATGGATTTGCGGTATAAAACTTACCAGGAAAGGTTAAAGGATCTTAACATGTATAGCTTGGAGGAAAGACAAGACAGGGGGATATGATATAAACATTTAAATATATAAAGGGAATCAACACAGTAAAGGAGGAGACTATATTTAAAAGAAGAAAAACTACCACAACAAGAGGACAGTCTTAAATTAGAGGGACAAAAGGTTTAAAAATAATATCAGGAAGTATTACTTTACTGAGAGGGTAGTGGATGCATGGAATAGCCTTCCAGCTGAAGTGGTAGAGGTTAACACAGTAAAGGAGTTTAAGCATGCGTGGGATAGGCATAAGGCTATCCTAACTATAAGATAAGGCTAGGGACTAATGAAAGTATTTAGAAAATTGGGCAGACTAGATGGGCCGAATGGTTCTTATCTGCCGTCACATTCTATGTTTCTATGTTTCTACTTGTGTTTTTTTTTTTTTATGGATATTATAGGCCTGCATTGGCACAAAGGTTTTCAGGAATGCTGCCTTCTGTCTTGGAGGATTCCTTTCTCAATCATTCTTGTACTTCATGCAAAGGCTAATAATGTTGCTAGGGTTATTTTGGATGGTCTCATTCATGCCATATAACAGTTTTTACAATGTTTTCTGCAGTGTCAGTTTTGCTTTTTGAAATAGTCACTCAACCAGCTTGGAGTGAATTTGTGGAGCCCAAGTCCTTAAGAATAGAGATGAGCGGACACCTGGATGTTCAGGTTTGCCGGGTTCGGCCGAACTTCGGCAAAAAGTTTGAGTTCCTACTCGAACTTGACCCTAACTTGACCCCGAACCCCAACTCTACAAAAGTCCTGGAAAGGGCTAGAGGGCTGCAAAAGGAAGTAAAATGGGGGTAAGAGTAGGACAAGTGCCCAGCAAACAATTGGAGTAGCCTCCAAAATATTGGGACATATAAAAAAAGAAAACAAAGAATAAGTGCACTTAAGTATAACAATGGCTGGATGAGGCTGGTATAAATGTCTATTCTGCACAAGATACAGACAAGTCTGGTGGGATCCATGCCTGTTCATTTTAATAGATGTGAGCTTGTCCACGATGGCTGTGGACAGGCAGATGCGCTTGTCTGTGATTACACCCCCTGCCAGGGTAAACACATGTTCAGACAATACACTGGCAGCAGGGCAGGCCAGCACCTCGAAGGCATAAAGGGCAAGCTCAGGCCATGTGCCCAATTTGGAGACCCAGAAGTTGAATGGGGCAGCCCATCAGTCAGTACGTGTAGGTGTGTGCACACGTACTGTTCCACCATGTTGCTGAAATGCTAACTCCTGCTAAGACGTTCCATATCAGCTGGTGGTGCTGGTTGTTGTGGCATGCTGACAAAGCTTTTCCACATTTTGGCCATGTTAACCCTGCCTTCTGAAGTGCTGGCGGTGCTCCAGCTGCGTTGGCGACCTCTTCTTCCTCCTCTGCCTTTGCCTAGTGCTTCCACTGAACCCCGGTGTCAGTTTGGAATGCCCTCAGCAGCGCGTCTACCAGCGTGCACTTGTAGTCACGCAACTTCCGATCACGCTCCAGTGAGGGAGTTAAGGACGGGATGTTGTCCTTGTAACGGGGATCCAGCATGGTGGCCACCCAGTAATCAGCACAAGTTAGAATGTGGGCAACTCGGCAGTCATTGCGCAGGCACTTTGGTGACTCTAGATAACCTCGGGCCGATCGCATGTCCCCGTGACGGCGACAACGCATTCAGATGTCTGCCCTATCAACTTTCGATGGTACTTTCTGCACCTACCATGGTGACCACGGGTAACGGGGAATCAGGGTTCGATTCCAGAGAGGGAGCCTGAGAAATGGCTACAACATCCAAGGAAGGCAGCAGGCGCGCAAATTACCCACTCCCGATGCGGGGAGGTAGTGACGGAATATAACAATACAGGACTCTTTTGAGGCCCTGTAATTGGAATGAGTACACTTTAAATAATTTAACGAGGATCTATTGGAGGGCAAGTCTGGTGCAGAGCGACTGACCCATGCGTGCTGCAGCTAAAACTCCACTATCGCCTGCTGCTGCTTGCACAGTCTCTCCAGCATGTGCAAGGTGGAGTTCCAAATTGAGGCGGTTAGCGGGAAAGCCGAAGTTATGCTGCAGCACAGACAGATGAGAATGACGAAAGCGCGCACCGACGGCCTGCACTTTCTGCAGCAGCTCTGATATATCTGGGTAGTTTTTCAGGAATTTCTGCACCACCAAATTCAGCACATGCGCCAGGCAAGGGATGTGCGTCAAACAGGCTAAGCCCAGAGCTGCTACGAGATTTCGCCCATTATCGCACACCACCAGGCCGGGCTTGAGGCTCAGTGGCAACAACCACTCATCGGTCTGTTGTTCCATGCCCATCCACAGCTCCTGCGCGGTGTGGGGTTTTTCTCTCAAACATATGAGTTTTAAAACAGCCTGCTGTTGTTTCCCCCTGGCTGGGCTGAAGTTGGTGGTGTTGCGCTGACCGGATGAGGAGGTGGTAGAGGAGGCGGAAGGACATGCACCAAACTGCTATGTGCCTCAGGCCCAGCCGCCACTACATTTCCCCAGTGTGCAATTAGGAAAATATAGCGTCCCTGCCCATGCTTACTGGTCCACGTATCAGTGGTTATGTGGACCTTGCCACAGATGGCGTTGTGCAGTGCACACCTGCTTTTGTCTGCCAATTTGTTGTGCAAGGAAGGGATGGCCTGGAAAAGTAGTGGCGGCTGGGAACCACGTACTGTGGGACAGCCACCGCCATCAGGTTTTTAAAACTGTCCGTCTCCACCAGATGGAATGACAGCATTTCAAAGGCCAGGAATTTTGAAATGCTGGCATTCAGGGCCAGGTATCGCGGGTTGGTAAGGGGGTACTTCCTCTTTCTCTGCAGTGATTATTTTTATTTTTATTTGACTGCAAGAAATGCATCGCAGGTCGCAAATGTTCTATTTAGCACAAAAAAGTGTGATTTTTTAAAACAACAATGTAACAGTAGTATTTAAGGGTTTTATTGGACTGCAAGAAATGCACTGCAGGCCGCAAATGTACTATTTAGCACCAAAAAAATTTGAATTTTTAAAACAACAATGTAACAGTAGTATTTAAGGGTTTTATTGGACTGCAAGAAATGCACCGCAGGCCGCAAATGTACTATTTAGCACTAAAAAAAATGTGAATTTTTCAAAGTGCGATGTAACCACAGTATTTGACGGTTCTATTTTACTCTCAGATATGAAGTGCACCGCAGGCAGCAAATGTACTATTTAGCACCAAAGAAATGTGAATTTTTCAAACTGCGATGTAACCACAGTATTTGACGGTTCTATTTTACTCTCAGATATGAAGTGTATGCCACAAATGTACTTTTTAGCACAAAAAAGTTTGAATTTGTCAAACTGCAATGTCACAGCAGTATTTGATGGTTCTATTTGACTCTCAGATATGACATGCACGCCACAAATGTACTTTTTAGCACCAAAGAAATGTGGATTTGTCAAACTACAATGTCACAGCAGTATTTAAAAAATGCCTAGATGTTGCCCACTGAGCTAACAGAACAGGATTAAAGTAATGTGCCTGGCAAACATGCAGTTGCAAGTGCCCACCTAACAAACAGACTGATTGCTTATTTCTCTGTGGCACTGGGCTCAGGGCAGGGTACAAAAATGTAGTATATCACCCACAAAAATAATCGTTGTAGTTTGCAGATTTAACACCAGAATTCTTTCCTAATCTGTCCCTCACAGCTGCAGCATCCTCTCCCTACACTAATAAGAGCTCATGTGACTCCAGCTAATATAGAGGCTGGGTCACATGCTGCACTGGCCAATCGCAGCCATGCCATTAGTAGGCATGGCTGTGATGGCTTCTAAGGGCACACAAGTCAAACGCTTGTTGGTTGGCTGCCCTGCAGCTTTTCAAAACGCGCCATTAAATCGCCGAACAGTGAACTCGAACCTGAACTGTCACTGAAATGTCCGGGCTCGGGTTCAGGGTCCAAAAATCGTAATGTTCAGTATGAACCCGAACTTTACAGTTTGTGTTTGCTCATCTCTACTTAAGATCCATTCATTTCTTGCACTGTCGAGCAATTGGATTTCTTCTTTTGTTATTCTTACCGAGTTGGAGGGGAACAATTTAGATTAGGTTAGGCATGATGGAGATCATTTGATGGATATCGGATTGGAAATTTTAATGCTCACCTCCAGGCCGGCAAGGGGATGGTAGATTGATCAGGGGCTCCAATGTTTGAATAACATGGGAAGCAAGTCCTTGACAGAGCAATATATTGAAATTTGGTCACTACACCTTTGCTGAGCTCTGGTTTGACTTCTCTGCAACGACTAGTCGGGCTAGAGTTCAGGTATATTGATTAACTGTTTACTTGGGGGGTAGGTAAGGATTAAATGTAATGAATTAATTAAGTTTTGGTTGGAACTCAGGCCTATACCTTTAACCCCTTAAGGACACATGACATGACCTTTTATTCCTGAAGTTTGGTCCTTAAGGGGTTAAACAATAAGGAATATGTTGGAATGTTATTTAAGGGAACATGAATCAAATGTGGGCCTCTGATTCAGCAGTCACAAAATATTACCATAAACTGCAAATTGGTGAAAAATCACATGGGAACGCACAAAATATACCACATGAGATGACCTGAAGTGTCTCCTTTACAAATGGTGACCCTGGGGTAATTTTAGCCATCAAGATGCTACAATGCCCAAATTAAAACATAGACCCAGAGCAAGATTAACTGTAAGTCAACCCTCCACATGGATTTATACTTGTTTATATATTTTATTAGGGGTGTTCCCATTGAGTTGCTGCTAACTGTTTAGTAATGACCGCGCCTGTACATGTTCACATAAACATTTGATAGTTGTGCCTCTGCTTTGCAATTAGCAAGATATTTGATTGGTTAAAAGTAACAGGTGTTCAATGTTTTGGCACCAGTTTCCACTTTCCAGGTTTGCCTAAGTGAACAGTGTTGTACTTACCCCAAATTATGAGTTATGATGGTGGGTATATCTATGCACAGCCAGACACTTTGATTGTTGGGTCATGAGAAAGTTCTACAATAGCCCAAAATGCATAGGCCTGTATATGCCTATTGGCAGCAAAATGATAGGAGCATGTGTTACAATGCTATTTCATGGATTTAAAAAAAAAATATTTTAGGACCTTCCCTTTATGTAAGATTGGAGAATATTTTCAAAGGTTACTTTTTGCCCTTAGTGGATGATTTTCCTGTTTCACTCTTTAAATCATGAAAAATAAATGTAGTCATTTATTTTTAATTACTTTGTTTAAGCAGCATTAATTATGTACAGATTATTATTGCCAAAACTATGAAGATTTTTTATTTTAGTTTGTGTTTCTTGATTATTTTTATTTTTTTATAATAAATGAGAATTTATATATGTACATGTCGGTATATAACATGTATTGCTCCAATACATGAGAAAGATGGTTGAACACATAGCAAAATGTCAAAATTGCTTGTGTCCTAAAGAACAAAACAAGCAAAAGGTAGTAGGAGACATTACATCTGGAATAAGTTATTACATAATGTAAGGCAAATGCAATGTACATTGATCAATCACAACATGAAAACCACCTGTCTAGTATGCTGTAGGTTTGCCTCGTGCTGCCAAAATAGCTCTGATGACTTGAGGAATCATCAAGACCTCTGAACATGTCCTGTGGTATCTGGCTCCAAAACATTAGCAGCAGATGCTTTACATACTGCAGCTTGTGAGATCGAGCCTCAATGAATCAGTTTTGTTGTTCCAGCTCAGCCCACAGTTGCTCAATCGGATTGAGATCTGGGTTGGGCAACACATTGGACTCTTTGTCATGTTCCTCAAACTATTCCTGAACAATTTTCGCAGTGTGGTAGGTTAAATTACCATGCTGAAAGAGGCCACTGCTCAGGGAACCCAAGGGGTGTATATGGGCTTCAACAATTTATAGGTAGGTGGTACTTGTCAAAGTAAGATCTACATGAATGCCAGGACCCAACGATATATACTCACCAGGCCCCCACCTGATCTAAAAGAAAACATGATTCATCAGACCAGGCAGCTTTCTTCCTTCATTGCTCCATGGTCCAGCCTAATGCTCACATCCCCATTAAAGATCCTTTTTCGGTGGGGGACACGGGTCATCATGGGCACTCTGACCACTGTGTGCTCAAACCAAGTTGCATTGTGATGTTCTGTTACCTTTATTATGGCCAGCATTACGTTTTTCAGCAATATGAGCTATGAGCTTTTCTGTGTGATTGGATCAGACAGAACAGCTTCACTCTCCACTTCCATCAATGAGCCTTGTGTGTCCAATTCCTTTCTGATAACAGTGTGCCGGTTGTCCTTCATTGCATCACATTTGATAGGTACTAACCACTGAATTCTGGGAACACGCCACAAGACTTTCCATTTTAGAGATGCTCTGACTCCGTATTCTAGCCATCATTATTTGGTCCTTTGTCAAAGTCACTCAGATCTTTTATCTTGCTCATGTTTCCTGCCTCCAACATATGATATTCAAGAACTGACTGTTTACTTGCTGCCTAATATACTACACCTATTGAAAGGTGCCATTGTAATCTGTGTTATGCACTTCACCTGTCAGTGGCTTTAATGTTGTGGCTATTTTCAAGGTACTTAAAGAAAATAATGCTTGGCAGAAAAAACAGAGAATATGAGAACTCAATATAAAAAAACTCAAAGAAACTCAATAGCTTTCCCTTCGGTAAATGTCCACTCAGGTCTCAAAATAGATTTTGCTTTCTTGTGCTATTACAGAGTTCAGGGTCCATTGCATTACAGACTGATCTAAGCCTAAGGAAAGCTCAGAACCAAAATGCCAGCAGGTTATCTCTGCGCAAGATATACAGCAACCACAACAATCATGTTGGCCTTCTTTGAGCTTCATCAGTAACCTGTAGCTGATACCCATCTAGACACAGTAAGCACAGGGTCCACATCTGGATTACTTTTTCCTAAAATCTTTATTTTGAATGTGCAGTGAGTAACAAAAATGCCTAAAATTCCATAACAGCATTAATGGGTGCATGGATATCAAACAACTTTGGTATGACATTGACACTATTAGCACAATTTTTAGTGTAGTACTAATCAGGAATATGCCTCAGCTTTAAACTGAAAGGTTGGAGAATAAGTAGAGAATAAGATTTATGTCAAGAAACACGTGAGTACTGTAAAGATTTGAGAGGGAGGTAAAAGTTAGCTGGATCAACAGATCGCTACGAGGCAGAGTGTGGGACAAGTGTCCAACCCAAGGAATGTGGTGTGGATGAATGTCTTTGCCGGCAGGGTTGCCACTACGAACCAAAGGTCAGCTGGGATCTCTCTGCTCCATCACCCAGTACCCAGTTTGTGGAAGTCACACTGAGCCCTCCACATGAGGTTCCCAATCGGTGAGTACCTGCTCTGTGGGAGCATCGGTTGCAGACCTGCTTTGGAATTGCACCCGGTTTCCAGTGGGGTGTAGATTTAGGCAGCCACAGAGAAAGTTGTCATGTTGTCCTGTGCTTGGATGAAATGCGTTTCCTGCTCTGCCGCCATGTGAAAGCCCTTACTACTCGTGAGGTTGCAGTCTTTAGCAAGTGACCCCACTGGATTACCTTTTTAACTTGGGCAGAATAACAAAAACAGAGAATATAAGAACTCTAAGAATGGACAAAAGCTTAGAAAACTAAATAGCTTGCCCTTTGGCAAATCCAAGCACAGGTCTCAAAATAGCTTTTGCTCACTTGTGCCATTATAGCGTGAACCTATACCATTGCACATCAGATTGATCCCACCCATAAGGGCAGTCCAAAACCAAAATGCCAGTAAGTTATCTCAAGAGATACAGTAACCCTGTATCATGTCAGCCTTGTTTGGGCCTCATCAGCTATGTGCCTAATATATCCCACCCCTTGACAGGCGTCATTGTAATCATTCTTATTCACCTCATAAGTGTATCTTAAGATGTTTAAAGAAAAATGTATCACCAGAATACAAATAAGGAAAAATTAACATAGAGGGACATATATGTGTTATTTTATGTAAAGAATTGATCTAGTAAGAGAAACAATTTAGTCCAGAATGGCAAAATTGTACTTGATAAACTGAATTGGATATTTGTTCACTAGTGATGTCGCGAACACAAAATTTTTGGTTCGCGAACGGCGAAAGCGAACTTCCGCAAATGTTCGCGAACCGGCGAACCGGGCGAACCGCCATAGACTTCAATGGGCAGGCGAATTTTAAAACACACTCTTTCTGGCCACAATAGTGATGGAAAAGTTGTTTCAAGGGGACTAACACCTGGACTGTGGCATGCCGGAGGGGGATGCATGGCAAAACTCCCATGGAAAATTACACATTTGATGCAGAGTCTAGTCTTAATCCATAAAGGGCAGAAATCACCTAACATTCCTAAATCACAATGGATATGGATTGATACCTGACATATGACATATTGACACCTTGACATATGGATTGACACCTGTCCTCAGAGCCCCTGATGCACACGGACACAGAGCAGAATAGAGACTGGTCCCCCTACATAGGGTCAATTGGCAGATATGGATTGACACCTGTCCTAAGGATCCCTGATACACACTGACACAGAGCAGAATAGGGACTGTTCCCCCTACATAGGGTCACTTGGCAGATATGGATTGACACCTGTCCTCAGAGCCCCTGATACACACTGACACAGAGCAGAATAGAGACTGTTCCCCCTACATAGGGTCACTTGGCAGATATGGATTGACACCTGTCCTCAGAGATCCATGATACACACTGACACAGAGCAGAATAGAGACTGTTCCCCCTACATAGGGTCACTTGGCAGATATGGATTGACACCTGTCCTCAGAGCCCCTGATACACACTGACACAGAGCAGAATAGGGACTGTTCCTCCTACATAGGGTCACTTGGCAGATATGGATTGACACCTGTCCTCAGAGCCCCTGATACACACTGACACAGAGCAGAATAGAGACTGTTCCCCCTACATAGGGTCACTTGGCAGATATGGATTGACACCTGTCATCAGAGCCCCTGATACACACTGACACAGAGCAGAATAGAGACTGTTCCTCCTACATAGGGTCACTTGGCAGATATGGATTGACACCTGTCCTCAGAGACCATGAAACACACTGACACAGAGCAGAATAAGACTGTTCCCCCTACATAGGGTCACTTGGCAGATATGGATTGACACCTGTCCTCAGAGACCATGATACACACTGACACAGAGCAGAATAGAGACTGTTCCCCCTACATAGGGTCACTTGGTAGATATGGATTGACACCTGTCCTCAGAGACCCTGATACACACTGACACAGAGCAGAATAGGGACTGTTCCTCCTACATAGGGTCACTTGGCAGATATGGATTGACACCTGTCCTAGGGATCCCTGATACACACTGACACAGAGCAGAACAGAGACTGTTCCTCCTACATAGGGTCACTTGGCAGATATGGATTGACACCTGTCCTAAGGATCCCTGATACCCAATGTCACAGAGCAGAATTGGGACTGCTCCTCCTACATAGGGTCACTTGGCAGATATGGATTGACAACTGTCCTAAGGATCCCTGATACACACTGACACAGAGCAGAATAGGGACTGTTCCTCCTACATAGGGTCACTTGGCAGATATGGATTGACACCTGTCCTCAGAGACCATGATACACACTGACACAGAGCAGAATAGAGACTGTTCCTCCTACATAGGGTCACTTGGCAGATGGATTGACACCTGTCCTCAGAGCCCCTGATACACACTGACACAGAGCAGAATAGAGACTGTTCCTCCTACATAGGGTCACCTGGCAGATATGGATTGCCACCTGTCCTCAGAGACCATGATACACACTGACACAGAGCAGAATAGAGACTGTTCTCCTACATAGGGTCACTTGGCAGATATGGATTGACACCTGTCCTCAGAGATCATGATACACACTGACACAGAGCAAAATAGAGACTGTTTCCCCTACATAGGGTCACTTGGCAGATATGGATTGACACCTGTCCCCAGAGACCATGATACACACTGACACAGAGCAGAATAGAGACTGTTCCCCCTACATAGGGTCACTTGGCAGATATGGATTGACACCTGTCCTCAGAGCCCCTGATACACACTGACACAGAGCAGAATAGAGACTGCTCCTCCTACATAGGGTCACTTGGCAGATATGGATTGACACCTGTCCTCAGAGATCATGATACACACTGACACAGAGCAGAATAGAGACTGTTCCCCCTACATAGGGTCACTTAGCAGATATGGATTTGACACCTATCCTAAGGATCCCTGATACACACTGACACAGAGCAGAATAGGGAATATTCACTAAATGCCAAACATTGTTATACAGGGGAATATTCAGTAAATAAGGATAAGGGGGGACCTTCTGCACGGTGGATGGGGGCCATAAATCTCAATGGGGGGGACCTACTGTCCTCCCGCCCGCCCCCACCCGTGAGTAAAAATAAGGAGGGGGGGACCTACTGTATGATGTTGTATCGATCAGGTAGTGTAAGGGTTACGCCCACTTCACAGTGACAGACCAAACTCCCCGTTTAACGCACCGCAAACAACCGCAAACTCCCCATTTGCACAAGGTTGGATACCAAGCTAGCCATGTCCCGTTCCTTGTCCTCACTGATGTCATTGAAGGTCTCTTCCTCCACACAGCCACGTACAACACCAAGGGTCCCCGAAAGGTGACAACAAGCCCCCTGGGTTTGGTCTTCCACCTCATCAAAGCCACCTTCCTCCTCTGACTCCTCTTCTTCAGACTCCTCTCTCTGCATTGCCTCTCTCTGTGTTATTATAAGGTGTGTTAAGTAGTATTATTCTTATCAGTTTAATCCCTGTTATGTGCCTTTTTTCTGGTTTGGTTTTTGAAACCACAGTGCAGCACCAGAGGCCCGAAAAATTTGGCATGTACACATGCCTGAAAAATTAGGTATTGTTGCAGCCGCTGCTGTAGCAGCGGCCAGAAGAATTGATGTTTGTTTCCCAGGCAGAAAGTGCCCTAAAACAGTGTTCCCCAACCCCCGGGCCGCGGACCGGTACGTGGATCAAACGTTTACCGGTCCGCGGTGATAAAAAGGTTGGGGAGCACTGCCCTAAAACATTGTAGCTTGAACCCTGGTTGGTGGCGGATAAGTCACAGAAGTCAACCGGCATTCAGAGCTAAAATACAGCAGCGTGTGGACCATTTTTAGCCCAAGGCAGCTCATCTCATCAGGCCTTTTTTAGTCGGATGTATCGCCCACTGTCAGTCCCGTCGGGATCCATCCCTCATTCATCTTAATAAAGATGAGGTAATCTAGACTTTTTTGACTTAGGCGACTTCTCTTCTCAGTGACAATACCTCCTGCTGCACTGAAGGTCCTTTCTGACAGGACACTTGAAGCGGGGCAGGCCAGAAGTTCTATCGCAAATTGGGATAGCTCAGGCCACAGGTCAAGCCTGCACACCCAATAGTGAAGGGGTTCATCGCTCCTCAGAGTGTTGATATCTGCAGTTAAGGCGAGGTAGTCTGCTACCTGTCGGTGGAGTCGTTCTCTGAGGGTGGATCCCGAAGGGCTGTGACGACTTCGTAGGACTTAAAAAGCTCCGCATGTCCTCCATCAACAACACGTCTCTAAAGCGTCCTGTCCTTGCCGGCGTGGTCGTGGGAGGGGGAGGATTACTTTCCCCTCTTCCCCTGTTAGATTCCCGTTGTGCTGTGACATCACCCTTATACGCTGTGTAAAGCATACTTTTTAATTTATTTTGCAAATGCTGCATCCTTTCCGACTTCTTGTAATTTGGTAACATTTCAGCCACTTTCTGCTTATACCGGGGGTCTAGTAGCGTGGACACCCATTACAGGTCGTTCTCCTTCAGCCTTTTTATACGAGGGTCCCTCAACAGGCACGACAGCATGAAAGACCCCATTTGCACAAGGTTGGATGCCGAGCTACTCATTTCCCGTTCCTCCTCCTAAGTGATCTTAATGAAGGTATGTTCTTCCCCCCAGCCACGTACAACACCACGGGTACCAGATAGGTGACAACGAGCACCCTGGGATGCCTGTTGTGGTTGGTCTTCCTCCTCCTCCTCCTCAAAGCCACATTCCTCCTCTGACTCCTCTTCCTCACAATCCTCTTCCAGCGTTGCCGCAGGTCCAGCAAGCGATGCTGATAAGGCTGGTTCTGGTGATGATGGTGACCACAACTCTTCCTCTTCACGCTCATCTAAGACCTGATCCAGCACTCTTCGCAGGGCACGCTCCAGGAAGAAAACAAATGGTATGATGTCGCTGATGGTGCCTTCGGTGCGACTGACTAGGTTTGACACCTCCTCAAAAGGACGCATGGGCCTACAGGCATTGCGCATGAGCGTCCAGTAACGTGGCAAAAAAATTCCCAGCTCCCCAGAGGCTGTCCTAGCACCCCGGTCATACAAATATTCATTAGCGGCTTTTTCTTGTTGGAGCAGGCGGTCGAACATTAGGAGTGTTGAATTCCAACGTGTCGGGCTGTCGCAAATCAAGCGCCTCACTGGCATGTTGTTTCACCACTGGATATCGGCAAAGTGCGCCATGGCCGTGTGGGAACGCCTGAAATGGCCACACACCTTCCTGGCCTGCTTCAGGACGTCCTGTAACCCTGTGTACTTATGCACAAAGCGTTGTACGATCAGATTACACACATGTGCCAACAATGCCGCCAACAAATTTGTTCCATTGTCACAAACCACTTTGCCGATCTCCAGTTTCTGCGCAGTCAGCCACTTTTCCACCTGTGCGTTCAGGGCGGATAGGAGTGCTTGTGCGGTGTGACTCTCTGCTTTCAAGCAAGTCAAACCCAAGACGGCGTGACACTGCCGTATCCGGGATGTGGAATAGTACCTGGGGAGCTGGGGGGGTGCCGTTGATGTGGAGCAAGATGAAGCAGCAGAAGAGGACTCAGCCGAGGAGGTTATGGAAGAGGATGGAGTAGGAGGAGTAGAGGAGGTGGCAGCAGGCGTGCCTGCAAGTCGTGGCGGTGTCACCAACTCCTCTGCAGAGCCACGCATTCCATGCTTGGCAGCCATCAGCAGGTTTACCCAATGCGCAGTGTAGGTGATATACCTGCCCTGACCATGCTTTGCAGACCAGGTATCAGTGGTCAGATGGACCCTTGCCCCAACACTGTGTGCCAGACATACCATTACTTCCTTTTGCACAATCGAGTACAGGTTGGGGATTGCCTTTTGTGAAAAGAAATTTCGTCCGGGTACCTTCCACTGCGGTGTTCCAATAGCTACAAATGTTTTGAACGCCTCAGACATCAGCAGCTTGTATGGTAAAAGCTGGCTGGCTAATAGTACAGACAAGCCAGCTGTCAGACGCCGGGCAAGGGGGTGACTTTCTGACATTGGCTTCTTACTCTCAAACATGTCCTTGACAGACACCTGACTGTGGGCAGATGAGCAGGAACTGCTCAAGGCGAGAGACAGAGTGGCGGATGGTTGAGAGGGGGCAAGGAGGACAGCAGTGGTTGACGTGGCTGAAGATGCTGGACCAGGAGGAGGATGGCCGCTTTGAGTTTGTGTGCTGCTTGTACTCATATGCTGATCCCATAGGCGTTTGTGATGTGCGATCATGTGCCTATGCAAAGCAGTTGTACCTAGGTGGGTGTTGGACTTCCCACGACTCAGTTTCTTTGGCACAGGTTGCAAATGGCATCGCTGTTGCAAGAGGCAGACACACAAAAAAAATGCCACACTGCTGAGCTCTGCAATGACGGCATTCTGGTGGTGGACACAGCATGTGTTGATTGGCGTGCTGTCGGGCTGACCCCGGGTGCCGATGCATGCTGTCTGACTGTGCCACTAGCTCCTTGCGACGACCTCCCCCTGCTTCCAACTCGTCTCCTCCTCCTCCCTGTCTCCCATCTGAACTTTCACCCTGTTCTTCTTCTTGACGAGCGGGCACCCACGTGACATCCATGGACGCATCGTCATCATCAACCGCTTCACTTGTATCTGACAACTCAGCAAAGGAAGCAGCAGCAGGTACAACATCATCATAATCACACTGTACATGTGTAATGCTGCCTGATTGAGACATATCCCTGTTATCTACATCCTCTGTCAATAATGGTTGCGCATCACTCATTTCTTCAAACGGATGTGTAAATAACTCCTCTGACATACCAAGTGAAGCGGCTGTGGTGCTAGTATTGGTGGTGGCGGCAGGCGGGTGAGTGAGTGGTATTTTGAGAGGTGCCCGAAGCTAAGCTGGAGGAGAATGTTGCGTCAAGGTTCCGAGCGGAAGCTGTAGAAGATTGGGTGTCCTGTGTTAGCCAGTCAACTATGTCCTCAGAACTTTTCAAGTTCTTGGTACCTGGCCTCTGAAAACTGGGCATTATTCTAGGGCAAAAGGGAATCACAGCACCACGACCACAACGGCCCCTGCGGGGTGGCTTGCCTCTGACTGTCATTTTTTTTTCGATTAGTGGTACTATGCGTGCAAGCTACTGTGACACCAGATATGAGTGGCACTGTGAACTGGCAGAGGTTGGCAGAGTACACGCTGTAGGGCTGACACACCTGCTTTGAGACAACTAACTGCTATTCGATCTATAACAGTGAAAAAGTTTTTTGTTTTTAAATGCAAGCTTCTGTGACACCAGATAAGAGTGGCACTGTGAACTGGCAAAGGTTGGCAGAGTACACATTGTAGGCCTGACACACAGACGCTTGGAGACAACTAACTGCTATTCAATCTATAACAGTGAAAAAAGTTTTTTGGTTTTTAAATGCAAGCTATTGTGACACCAAATAAGAGTAGCACTTTCAACCGGCAAAGGTTGGCAGAGTACACGTTGTAGGCCTGACACACAGACGCTTGGAGACAACTAACTGCTATTCAATCTATAACAGTGAAAAAAGTTTTTTGTTTTTAAATGCAAGTTATTGTGACACCAGTGAGTGAGTGGTGGCACTGGGCAAGTGGCACAGTATACGCTGCGAGCCTGACACACAGACGCTTGCAGACAACTAACTATTCAATCTATAACAGTGAAAAAAGTTTTTGGGTTTTAAATGCAAGCTATTGTGACACCAGTGAGTGAGTGGTGGCACTGGGCACAGTATCCACTGTGAGCCTGACACACCCGTTTTGAGACAACTAACTGCTATTCAATCTATAACAGTGAAAAAAGTTTTTTGGTTTTAAATGCAAGCTATTGTGACACCAGTGAGTGAGTGGTGGCACTGGGCACAGTATCCACTGTGACCTGACACACCAGCTTTGAGACAACTAACTGCTATTCAATCTATAACAGTGAAAAAAGTTTTTTGTTTTTAAATGCAAGCTATTATGATACCAGATATGAGTGGCACTGTGAACAGGCAGAGTACACGCTGTAGGGCTGACACACCCGCTTTGAGACAACTAACTGCTATTCAATCTATAACAGTGAAAAAAGTTTTTTGTTTTTAAATGCAAGCTATTGTGACACCAGATATGAGTGGCACTGTTAACTGGCAGAGTACACGCTGTAGGGCTGACACACCCGCTTTGAGACAACTAACTGCTATTCATTCTATAACAGTGAAAAAAGTTTTTTGTTTTTAAATGCAAGCTATTGTGACACCAGAAATGAGTGGCACTGTGAACTGGCAGAGTACACGCTGTAGGGCTGACACACCCGCTTTGAGACAACTAACTGCTATTCAATCTATAACAGTGAAAAAGGTTTTTGGGTTTTTAAATGCACGCTATTGTGACACCAGATAAGAGTGGCACTGTGAACTGGCAGAGTACACGCTGTAGGGCTGACACACCCGCTTTGAGACAACTAACTGCTATTCAATCTATAACAGTGAAAAAAGTTTTTTGTTTTTAAATGCAAGCTATTGTGACACCAGTGAGTGAGTGGTGGCACTGGGCACAGTATCCACTGTGAGCCTGACACAGAAGCTGGCAGACAACTAACTGCAATTACATTACACAGAAAAAAAAAAAAAAGCAGACTGATGTTCTAGCCCTAAAAAGGGCTTTTTGGGGTGCTGTCCTTACAGCAGAGATCAGATGAGTCCTTCAGGACTGTAGTGGACACTGTATACCCTAACCTAGCTATGCATTTCCCTATCTAATCAACAGCAGCTACACTTTCCCTCCTCTCACTAAGCATGCAGCTTGAGAATGAATGTAAAATGGATGCCTTCCAGTAGGTGGGAGGGTCTGCTAGGGAGGGTGTGCTGCTAATTGGCTGGAATGTGTCTGCTGACTGTGAGGTACAGGGTCAAAGTTTACTCAATGATGACGAATTGGTGGCGAATCGAACCGTGCATATGTTCACCCACCGTGGCGAACGCGAACATGCTATGTTCACAGGGAACTATTCACCAGGGAACCGTTTGGTGCATCACTATTGTTCACCTTGTTAATTTAGATGTGTCAATTCTTTAATACTACAGACATTTGTTTACTAAAGCAATATTTAGTTAGAAAATGCTTATTTATTACTATAACCACAAAACATTTTAGTTATGCTTGTTGAAAATGTAAAGATTCAAATGAATGCATAGCATCGCATTTTAATGGCAATAAGAAACCACATAGATTAGAGTAGAGTGAGATAAAGAAAAATAAATACCTGTCAGAGCCAGAAAGTAAGATTATCAAGACATGTGGCAAGAGATGTGTACTCAATTCTATAACAATGTACACCAGGAAATGATTTACCATTCAAGGTTGCAAGATATACTCTTATACAGTATACTAGGAACAGTGATATTGTGTCAACAAGAAAAAAAAAATATAAATTGACTTGAAAAACTGTGGCTGCAAGTAAAATGAAACAGCCCTCTACAACTTATGTATTTAAAATTAATTTGATTACACATTAATTTCCCATGAATTCACTGATGTGTATTTATCTAACTCCAACGATTATAATAAATTGATTGGATTTAGGTGCATTTTAGAATTTATGTTTCAATTGAACTCAGATATAGTTTTAGCTCTACTCTTTTAGCCAACATTTTTGCCATTCGCAATTCAATTAGCGATTATTCAGAATTTTGTGACTATCTCTTGTAAATAACCCTTGCTATGTATTCGATAAAATATAGGTTTTGCTTACTAAAATATTTACAGAATATAGTACAAGATGAGTTGTGCTTAATGAAATATAATGGTGTATTGAGAGTGTTTGAAAAAATCATTTATTTATTTTTTACTCTGTCATATTTACCTGAAATCCATTGCAATATCACTATTCAAGATGCGTCTCTCCGCAATTACTTACAACATATTAAAATCTGCCATTTTGAGAAAGCACAGTTTTCCAAAAAATGGCATCAAATATTATTAATTATATATCTATAGCACCAGCATATTTGCTATCATATAATGGGGATAATTGACAACAAGTAGTTGACATACAATATATTAACAAAGACAAGAGGTGAAGAAGGCCCTGCTCAAACGAGCTTACAATCTATGAAGGTACAGTTTAATACTGTTCCTGTAGCATATGAAACCTTGTGGAATGTATTTGGAGTAAATCATTCAGCAAACACAGCTGTCAAGGTCAAATACAAATGAGATTCTGGGTTTTCAGGCCTACAGATGAAATTATAATAAGCTATTGTCAATATTAATGAAACCAATTCTATTGAGCTGTCTCAGGACAAATGATGGAAGCTGAAGATAGTGTGCATATCGTACAATAAAGGCAATTTCACTTTCAAGTAGTTTCCCTCATACTGGATGATGTACTCATTTTATTTTCATGATGCAAAGTATTCCCATAAAAAAAGAAAAAAAAAATAGTTTAACCCTTTATGTGACATGCCAAAACTATAGTATATCCCCCACAATGTTTTGTAGTGAAAATTCTAGACCCATCACCTACAACATGTTTTTCAGTAAATCACATAAAAGCAGTAACTTGACAAGAAAGGAGTATATTTCCATTATACTGTAGGATATATGCTTGTGTAATTTGTAATGCAGGCCTGTTTAAATCAATTTCAAATAAATGCAATCCAAAAATAACTTTAAAGGAACATTGTAAGCACAAAAACCACTACAGCTAAATGTAGTGGTCTTGGTGCATCGATGCTGCCCTTGCAGCTTAACAAATGAAGACAGCATTGCCATTTCAGAGGTTGCCACTAGGTTTACTGAATCAAACACTTTAAGATGTTAATTTAATGATTTTTTTCAAGTTTGATGCCATGATGAAACCAAACATATTTAAATATCTTCATGGAGAAGCATTAGATAATACTTCACTATGAGGAGAATTCGACTTGGTACATCCTGCAATTGTTGTGCAGTTTGATTGGTCTGAGATCATCTAGATGGATGATCTCATAAAGAGGAAGAATTACACCAGCAGCAAGACTGAAATACACCTGAAGGAGGACTTGGATTTTTTATTTAAAGCAGCAATGTCATAGCCGAATCAAGTTTTTGTTTTTTTATCCCCCCTCCTGATTCCACTACATCTAATTGTTCCCCTAGTCTCCTCCAAATGCCCCAAAGCCCCCCATATTACCTATTTTTTAATCTTTATTTTGTGCCCGGACCTATGTCCTGGTTGCCGCCCTCTTTGTGTGGGTAGATGAAGTCCTTATTGGACACGTCATCTGCCCACACTAGATAGCACTGTGAAATTCTTGCGCATGCCTAGTTAAACACTTGGGCACCTTATGTCCCATTTAGTTGAATAGCCCCCACTCGTGGGGCATGGGTGAGGGTTCTGGGGGCTAGTTATTAGATGCCCCACCATGGGGCCATTTATTGTGGGGCTGCTCACGCGGCTGCTCACTGGTTACTAGACATGGTCTGTGACAGAACCATCTGTATGCCTATTCATGGTGGATTCGTCTATTTTGCCCTCCTTTCGTGTAAAGGGCTGTTTCTATAGCCCATGCATACGAATGACCCTTTTTACCGAACAAACCTACCGAACGGATGGCCACCCAGGATAGAAGTGTGCTGCTGGTTAACCTCTTGATCCCAATTAGAACGTTGTGGTTAACTGCAGACACTTCTCAATTAAAACCGAATACAGGGTGGCCGTCGTTCGCATGTCGACCATGAGGCAGCGGCCATTTTAGATCGCACAAAAGACCAGCGGTGTTTGGCATTGATTTCATGGAACTAAAAATGGACACTTTTTCTGCCGAACACCGCTGAAACAACGGGTCGCCCTGCTCCATCGACGAAAGCATGCGAACACCGGCCGTTCGGGAGTTTGGAATCACACGAAAAGACTTAACCCAGATAGCCTTCCCATGGAGTCAATCGCATACCGAAAGACTGTAAGAACTTTGACTCCATGGCGATTGAACTATGCATATGGTATCTGAGCGCTATTCGCTAATAATATGCACTCAGATCCAGGCTATCTGGGGATATGTGATACGAATGTAGAGTGTTCGGTGGCTGTGAAATTATATATTTTTGTTTGTTTTCTGGTATTTTATTTAAGATGGCGATTTGTCTTTGTCCTGGAGATAATTGAATTACTTCTCAATTATCTCCAGGGCAGAGGGGAGGAAACCATGCTGCATTGTGGGAAACGTTTGTATCTGTATGTCTGAAATGTCCCCATGTCCATCTGTCATTACAGTCTCCCATTTGGTCCCCTAGGGGAGTGTCCAACAAGTGGGAGACCTGCATAAATACGGGCGGGTAGCCCACAGTAAAAGTAGATCCTGTTTGACCCTCAATGCAGAGCTTGGTCTCGTTATTGGGGGGATTTATTACTGATGACTAGAGACTGATTGCTGGAGCTGAAAGCCGCTTGGTGGATATACTTGTTCGGCGGCTAGCAGCGATTCGTGGATTTCTGTTCGGGAGTTTGGAGCCTCTTACGGATTCCGTTCAGGAGATTACCACTTCCCCTGATGGTGGTTCGTATACCACAGTCTATGCGAACGGAGTTATTGATATTGCGAAGGGGGATGGTTAACTAAGCGGCGGTTTCAATAAAGGCACCAGGGGTGTCTCAAAATGCTCCTATATGCGTTATAGCGAGTAGGGGCAGATTAATCACCAATACTAAGTAATCTTCACCTAGTATTAGTGAAGTTGGCTGAAAGACCAATTTAGATCTTTCAGCCTTTTGGTAGATAGCTTGGTAGATAGCTCCCGAATACCATGGGAATCTACTAAGTGGCTGCAAGATGCAGCCACAGCACGGATTGGGATTTAATTAAATCAAATGAAATTTCAAACCGACCTAAAAGTACCAAATGTCATCCTAACATGAATGTACAAACTGTTCTCATTCTATTAGGAGGAAATTTGGAAGTTTCGCCACCATTCTGTCTAAATGACAGGATGTTCGGGAATACTGACAGGAAGCATCGCGAGAACACGAAGGAAAAGTCATATTTGTGTGAAATTGCTCCGACCACAGGAAATGGAGCACACTCAGGCGTAGGAAAAATACGTAAGACAAAGTAGTACCTACTTTGTCTTATGTTTTAAAGAAAATTAGATCACATAGGAAGAAGTGGAGAACAGATCCTTAGAGAGGGAGAGAAGAGGAAGATAGGCAAGTTCGGCATGACAGTGTCGCTTTAAATAATTATGTAATTATAGTATAAAAAAACATGGTAAAACTGCACATACATTTGCAATTAAGTGGCAACTAAAACAATATTGTATGTGTTTTAGCAAACAAGTTTTTTTTGTTTTTTTATAATTAATTAGTGCTCATCTACAATTAAAAATCTCCAAAGTCTACAGCATCCACATTTCTCACCACGCTGTGCTTTTGGTGACCATACATAAAAGTAAAAGGCCCTGCAATGACCACTGAAACCCCATTACAGTATTCTATCTTGTTGAGTGTACTCGTAGCTCTTGAATATCCTAATTAAAGTTCTATGCTCAAATAGCTATAACTATTGATGTCTTCCCAGCTCAAGATCATTCCAGCCTATTTATAAGCTTGTGTATTGATAA
The DNA here is from genome assembly GCA_933207985.1 of Pelobates cultripes. Classification (NCBI taxonomy): domain Eukaryota; kingdom Metazoa; phylum Chordata; class Amphibia; order Anura; family Pelobatidae; genus Pelobates; species Pelobates cultripes. Next base: position 189,699,854 of record OW240916.1, on the reverse strand, counting down.
AGCCTCACTGGCAGACCATTTCAGCAACTCATAGTGAAAACAATTCCCTTGATTTATATTTAAACTTATCCTTAATCAATTTCAATCCATGACCTTTGGATCAACTTTTAAGTCCAGCACAAATAAGATGACCTGAATCTAATTACACAATCTTTCATCTGTAATGCATTTTTGATGTATGTATCACTAAGTCCCTAGTCAACGCTGCTCTAGAGACTTTTCAAAGTGAATTTAATGTGAAAACTATCCCATTTATATGTGAACAATTGTTAAAATAAGGAGTATGCATGTTTCCATGACTACATGGACATAAACAACCACACGCACGAACATCTATATCAACAAAAATATTGGGATAGATAGATAGATAAATAGATCATTTTTAAGTACTCTGTCTATGAAGTAAATTGGCAGATCATGTTTTCAAACCATGAACTGTGACATCACTAATGCATTATTATCTGTGTAATGCACAATTTGGACTAACACTGTTCAATACAGGGAGATTAATCTCAAGAACATACATATTCTAGTCAAAATTAGTGCTACAGAGTTATGCTACATGGAAAACGCTGCCTTGATTTTAATTCTCCTCTCCCTAAAATGATATTGTGGAAGAGGACCTAAGAAGACAGAAACAAAGCAATTCTGTCTCACCAATTCCTCTCTTGGCCTATTAGTATCAGGTGCAGCTGTGACCTGGGAGTGTTCATGGGTAAAGTAGACATACCGTTTATACTCGAGTATAAGACGAGTTTTTCGGCACGTTTTTTGTGCTGAAAAACCCCCACTCGTCTTATACTCGAGTCACTGTCTGTATTATGGCAACTTACATTGCCATAATACAGACCATGACCACAGGCTCATTACAAGCCCGGCGGTCCTGTTGGGGCCTTGCAGAGAGCTGTAACTTACCTTTCCTTCAGCTCCTGTCAGCTCCCTTCTCCTCCGGTCTGGTCAGCTCCCCTGTCAGCTCCCACTGCAAGTCTCGCGAGAACCGCGGGGTCAGAGCATTGCCACGGGTTACCAGACCGGAGGAGAGAGAAGGGAGCTGACAGGAGCTGCAGGAAAGGTAAGTTACAGCTCTCTGCCAGCCCCCCTCGTACACAGCCCATGCCACTAGACTACCAGGGAGTGAGAGCCCCCCTCCCTGCCAGCTAACCAACAGGGAGGGGGGACGAAGAAAAATAACGTAAAAATTTAAATAATGCAAAATAAAATAAAAATATTAATAATATAAAAATTTTTATATTAAAATAATAATAATTTTAAAAAATTATAAAAATGCCCACCCCCCACCAAGGCTCTACATCACATACACAAACACACTCTGCATCACATACACACACTGCACTCATACACACACACACTGCACTCATACACACACACACTGCACTCACCCACACACACACACTGCATTCATACACACACACACTGCATTCATACACACACACTGCATTCATTATATACACACACTGTAAATAAATATACAATTAATATAATTTTTTTGGGATCTAATTTTATTTAGAAATTTACCAGTGGCTGCTGCATTTCCCACCCTAGTCTTATACTCGAGTCAATAAGTTTTCCCAGTTTTTTGGGGTAAAATTAGGGGTCTTGACTTATATTCGGGTCGACTTATATTAGAGTATATACGGTAGTCTTAAAAATAGTCTTAAAAACTCTTGAAAGGGAAAAAATGAAAAAAAATAAATATCTGTACTAACTACATTAATATTATTTGGTATTTATAAAGTACCAATATATTCCACAGCTTTATACAATAGAGGGAATAAAGACAAATAAACAAATACCGATACAAAATGAACAGAATACTCTGCCCATGACTTTACAATCTATCCATCAAATAGCTTTTATACAAAGTTCGTAGAGAGCTAACATCTAGGCATAGATTGTACAAACTGGTTTATTTACACAACCTCCATGGTGTATGTCCATTAACCCCTTAAGACCGGAGGGCATACAATTACGCCCTATTTTAGGCGGCTCTAAACGCCGCCGGGCGTAATTGTACGCCCTCCGGTCTTTCTTTACTTACCCGGTCGCCGGCGATCCAACGCCGGCAATCGCAGTGGGGGGACTCCCAGGGAGCCCACCGCGGCACGTCCGACCCCCTGGAAGCCCCCCCCGGCCATGTGAGAGTGAGGTCCTTGCGAGGACCCCACAATCACATGGCCCGGGGTAGCTGCCTCCTGCGTTGCCAGCAGGGGGACTGCCTGTAATGACAGGTGGTCCCCCTGCTGGCTGAAAATAAAATAAAATTAAATAAATTAAAAAGTAAAGTGTAGGGGCGTGGCCACGCGACGAGCCAAGACGGACGTGTAAGCCGCGAGCTCCTGCCCATGAGACGGCATACAGCGATTATACCAGCACTTAAAACCTCAAACATGAGCAACCTTGGGTGGCTAGAGACCATGGCACACCGTGCAACAAAAAAACCCAAGCAAAAACCGGCTGACCTACTAATTTCAGCACGTACCTCGCCGAGCAGAAAAATCCAAGATGGCGCCGACAACCCGCCCTCACCGGCGTCCTGCTCTGATGGCAGTGATAATACATCTATCTCCACACATGCTGCTGTACCAGCCACTAACTCCTCCATTCAAAAGATGCTGGCAGAACTCAAAAGTTCCATGCAAATGGAGTTCACTAAACTGGCTAGAGACATCAAAGCCGACATCCACGCAATAGGTGAGCGAACTGCACACTTGGAAGACAAAACAGACGAAATCATAAGCGCACATAACACATTGGCCGATGCATACACCGACATTACCGCCAAACTAGATTTCTTAACGGACAAAATAACTGACCATGAAGACAGGGACAGGAGGAGTAACGTGCGCATAAGAGGTATACCTGAAGACGTACCCCCACAAGACCTGTCAAACTTTGCAACAGACCTCTTTCAAGCTCTGTCCCCAGAACTGTCACCACCTGAACTCCTCCTAGACAGGATCCATCGCCTGCCAAGGCCTAAGAACCTACCGACATCCCTTCCACGCGTCACTATCGCTAAATTCCACTATTTCACGTCCAAGGACAAAATCATGAGGGCCTCAAGACTCCTTCCTGAACTGCCAGGCAAATATGCGAAGATAAAGATTTTCACGGATCTATCTGCGGCAACCCTCCTCAAAAGGAAATCATTAGCGCCCATCACTACAGCGTTAAGAAATGCTAATATTATTTACAGATGGGGTTTTCCAGCCCGGCTCATGCTTAGACGGAATGGCGTCGAAAAACACATCCTCACAGTGGAAGAAGGCCTCCGTATGCTCAAGGAATGGAATATACCTCATCCGACACCACCCAACGACGAGGTAAAAAATCCACCGAGACGCTCTCCTGCACAAATATCCAGAGACTGGAATACAGCTAAGTGACTTTGCAGCACAATGCATGACCAGTTAGTACGGCTTGTTGCCTATCCTATACACATGGGTTGCTCCAAGTGTAACCCGACCTAAGTTACACCTCTATTCTACCGTAACTAGTTAGGGGCAACGTTTCACTAACCCCCTAACACATGACTAGACACTCCCCCAGGACCACTCAAGGGTAGCGTACACAAGAGATTTATTCACGTTACACAGAATCTCTACACCCGCACCTAGAGTCTCACGCAGGTCACCACTAAGACCCCCACCAGGCCAACAATGGCCTCCACTATGCCGTTTGTACCTCTCAGTACCACCCTCGACGGCACTCTGTATATAGTTCAAACTTTTATATTGTTCATCATGTCTATGTCTTGGTATGTTTACACTGTGTCACAAGTGTCACACCCTAACACAACCTACCACCTACCCATGACGCTCCACAAACACACGCCACTGATGCTGTATGCAATCAAAACCCACAACGCCTCTACCCGCACAGACAGAGTCACTTTTTCGAACTGGGGCCATTTTCACCACATCATAATATGGCCACACCCGACAAACCCCACCACACAAACTACTAAGCGTAATGCAATGCTCATCTACGAGTTAGATGGGAAAGGAAACAGTAAAATAAATGGCTCAATGACCTACGTAGCAGACTTCCAAAAACCTATAAAATGACCCTCACAATTGTATCACTAAACGTAAAAGGTCTGAACACACCCCACAAACGAAGACTAGCATTGGATGAAGCCAAAAAATCGAAAGCCCAAATAGCTTTCTATCAGGAAACCCACTTTAAGTGGGGGAACAGACCCAAATTCAACTCCGCCCTCTACCCCAATGATTTTCATTCATGCTACAAATCGAAAAAAAGAGGAGTAACCACTCTCATAAGCAAGGACGTCTCCTTCACCCTAGTGAAAAAAATTGGCGACAAACATGGCAGATACCTAATCATTCAATGTTATATCAATAACAGCCCATATACATTGGTCAACATTTATGGACCAAATGACAACCAACATGAGTTTATAATTAAAATATTTAGCTTACTCACATTATACAGTTTCGGTGATACCATAATTGGAGGCGACACCAACTTCCTGCTGAATGCCTCCATAGACACATCAGCATGCCATTTAACCCCTGCGAAATCGACCAAACAATTAACAACCCTCACCTCTAAGATAGCCCACACCATCCGATCACACGACTTTATAGACCCATGGCGGATATTTCACCCCACAGATAGGGACTACACATTCCACTCTGCAGTACACAATACATACACTAGGATAGACAGATTCTTGTTACATACTAATTACATAGACAAAATTCAGTCAGCAGAAATAGGCCTAATAACATGGTCAGACCATGCCCCTATAACACTAACCATCCAAGAACAATACACATCCAGAGGAAAAGGCACCTGGAGACTGAATGACACCTTGCTTGCAAACCAAGACACAGCAGCCAACATACAGAGCGGCATAGAAACATATTTCAGAGAAAATGCATTGGAAGACACAAGTATAGAGACGTTATGGCAAGCACACAAGGCAGTCATTAGAGGCACGATTATTAGAATAGCTAGTTACCAACACAAACAACGCAAACTACACTATACAAAACTCATACAAGACATCGCAGATCTCACGCACAAAAATAAATTACAACCCTCTAAGGACACACACATACAATTAAATGTACTACATAAAGATCTTCAACAGTTAGAACTAGAGAAAACTACCTACCTATTGCAGAGATACAAACATAGATTCTTTGCCACTGGAAACAAAGCCGGGGCCCTACTAGCCACGCAACTCAAGACTAGGTCGTACACCTCAAAGATAACGCATATACAGAATTCCAAAGATGGCAAAATAACCAACCCCCAAGACATAGTAAACGAATTCGCAACCTACTATAGCTCCCTCTATAATCTTAAAGATGACCCTCAAACAAAGCCTCCCTCCCCCCAATCTATTAGAGAGTTTCTACAAACTATAGATGTCCCTAAACTACAAAATGATGATATCGCGACTCTCACCTCCCCCTTTACAGTAAGTGAAGTGGAAGAGATCATCCACGACCTTCCCAAACAGAAAGCACCAGGACCTGATGGTTTCTCCAATCTATACTACCAAACTTACGCCAACCTCCTCGCACCCCACATGACTAACCTATTCAACTCCTGTTACACCTCAGGGCAAATACCCAAAGACATGCTGGTAGCCCATATATCGACACTCCCCAAACCAGGTAAACCGCCAACACATTGTCAGAACTTTAGGCCGATCTCCCTTATTAATGCTGATGTCAAAATGTACGCCAAACTCCTGGCTAATAGGCTATCCCGAATTCTACCCACACTTATCCACAATGACCAGTCTGGGTTCATCAAAGGTAGGCAAGGCTCGGACAACACGCGAAAAATTCTAAATATACTATCACATATGCACAAGTCCCAAACGAAGGGCCTAATCTTAGCTCTTGATGCCGAGAAAGCCTTTGATAGGGTCAATTGGATATACATGCAACAAGTCCTAAGCAAATTTGGCTTCCCAGAAAGCCTCATCACTGGCATTATGGCCCTCTACACTGATCCACAAGCAAAGGTATCCAACTCTGGCTTTCTATCCAAACCCTTCCGTATCACCAATGGCACCAGACAAGGTTGTCCCTTGTCACCGCTACTCTTTATCCTATCACTAGAACCCTTAGCATCTAAAATCAGGCACCACGACTCAATTACAGGTATCCCCATTAAGAACCACACGTACTGTCTCTCTATGTTTGCGGATGATATTCTGCTCACTGTAGAAAAACCCGAAAAATCAATACCAGCACTACTACAACTACTACAACAATTTGGACAACTATCATACTATAAACTTAATCAGAGCAAAACACAAGCCCTCCCAATCAATCTCCCGAATGCATTACAGTCACAACTCAAACAAGCCTTCCCCTTCGATTGGAGATCTAATGATATTACTTACCTAGAGGTAAAACTCGGGCCATCCCCCTCTACAATGTTCGACCTAAACTTTAAACCTTTAATATCACTCTGCACAACACACACCCACCGATGGAAAAATGTGAAACTCTCCTGGCTAGGTAGGATAAACTCAGTTAAGATGATGCTACTCCCTAAGCTATTATACAAATTCAGAATGTTACCTATCTACGCTAGCCCAAGGTTCTACAAACACCTCCAGGCCATAATTTCCTCCTTTGTGTGGGAAGCACGCAGACCACGACTAGCTCTTTCACTCCTGCAGCAAACCCCACAACACGGAGGCCTAGGCCTCCCAGATGTAGCTAAATACCACAGAGCATCACTCCTAGAAGCGGCAATTAAACTCCACGCCGCAAAAGGAACCTTCCAATGGGTAGATATGGAGCACGCCACCGCACCTGGTGGTTCCCTGATACCGATTCTATGGACGCCCCCGCACTTCCGACCACGCACACCCCACCTGTTCCACACGTTGAACCAATGGGACACCCTACACCACTCTAAGATCACAGCTGACAAATTTCACCCGAGAGCCCCACTAGCGGCCCTAAGTTCCCTAGCCCCAGGATTGACGTGGACCTCTTGGAAGAAACGAGGTATCACACACATAGCAGACACTTACCATGGCCTTCAGCTCATGCCCTTCCCAGACCTCCAAAAGAAATACGGACTATCGAACTCTTCTGTCTTTCAATACCTCCAACTTAAAAGTATTGCGGCCCATAAAATCCTCACACAAGCGGATGTTGCACCCTATGACCACCACCCTCTAAACACCATACATGACAGATGTTGGCAAGTGCCCACCAAGCCTAAGTCTCTATCTCTATGCTACGCTTCACTACTATATAACACCACCACCGCACCCTTTCCTTATGAAAAACAATGGCGAGCAGAACATGCCTCTTCCCCATCGGGAGATGCATGGTTGCATTCTCTTAATGCACTTAAAGGGGTCACCAACTGCTACTCCCACGTAGAAGCTCACAAAAAACTGATCTTCAGGTGGTACCTAACACCCAGTAAGTTACATAAAATCTACCCCACAGTCACAGCACAATGCTGGAGATGTGAAAACGCAGAAGGCACAATGATACACATTTGGTGGGAATGCCCTGTACTGACCCCGCTTTGGCGACATGTGAGCAGCGTCCTCAAATCTCTCAATGTTGAGAATATTGCCCTCACCCCATCAGTTTGCTTATTCCTACTGTTCCCCGCTCCCGTACCCAAACCACTAAAACAAGTAGCAATACTTACCATACTGGCGGCCAGGAACCTTATTGCGACTAACTGGAAACAAAACACCTGCCCTTCTAGGCAACAACTGTTAGATAAAATCCATCTATACTATACATATGAACGTATGGCCACAACCACCCCCAGACAATCACAGGTACTACGAGAAGCCTGTGCACCATGGGCTAATATATACACAAACCAACAGCATATGGCGCAACCTACCAAAGAGTGCATAACCCAAGCCCTTCTTAGAACACCATAGGTCAATATCTAGAGCAGAGCAACCTCTTCCTATCCGCAACAACCAGCTGCCAGTTCTGAACGAGGGCTCCGCTCTGATATGGATATATAGGGACTCACAGCCTGCAAACATGCTCGAATTTTCCCCAGGGTAGATGACACACACTGACAACACACGCTTAAGTGACACCCCATCCGGTATATTTCAACAAAGTTTGACAAGATGTGTTAATACTCCCGGTTATTGATCCTTCCCTTACACCCCCTGGGGCCAAAGTCCCACTTTTTCTAGTTGTCACCATAGACTGAATTTGAGAACCACCAACATGTTGCATGTAACGTGTAACCAGCTGTGTGAAATATTGAACGACTTTGTGATGTACCCCACCCCCCTCCCCTCCCTTTTTCTCTTCTGTACCCCACATCCCAATACTTTATTGAAAAATAAAAACGTAAATATAAAAAAAAAAAAGTAAAGTGTAAAAAATATATATATATATATATATACTTAGATCATATATATATATATTATATATATATATATAAAATATATATATATATGATCTAAGTATATATATATACGCATATACATACACACTCATACACTGTCTAGTATCAAATTAAACGTAGACTGATACTGATTAAATATATATATAATTATTGTTATATATATTAATATATAATATAAAAAAATTAAATACGTAAATACGTTAAAAAATAATTTAAAAAAATAATTTAAAAATATATAGATGTGTGTTATTTTGTTCTAACTGTATTGTGATATTAATATATAATATATATATACACGTAGAACAAAATAGTATATATATCTACATACATAAATATATACGTATATATCACTAAATATATACGTATATATAAATACAAATATTTTTTAAAAATTATATATATATACACATATAGATTCACATACGTATATATACATATATTAATTCTACATGTATATTTACGTAATATTTTTACATAATTAGGTATCTTAATTAATTACAATTAGCGGGACTTGCCTGACAACCCATGCCGAAAGTAAAGGGAATTTAATTTGCTAGCAATATATTTAACCCTATAACTCTCCAAGACACCATAAAACCTGTACATGGGGGGTACTGTTCTACTCGGGAGACTTCGCTGAACACAAATATTAGTGTTTCAAAACAGTAAAATGTATTACAACGATGATATCGCCAGTAAAAGTGAAGTTTTTGCATTTTTCACGCACAAACAGCACTTACACGGACGATATTATTGCTGCGATACTTTTTACTGTTTTGAAACACAAATATTTGTGTTCAGCGAAGTCTCCTGAGTACAACAGTACCCCTCATGTACAGGTTTTATGGTGTTTTCAAAAGTTACAGCGTCAAATATAAGGCTTGCGCTTCATTTTTTTCACATTAAAATTCGCCAGATTGGTTACGTTGCCTTTGAGACCCTATGGTAGCCCAAGAATGAAAATTACCCCTATGATGGCATACCATTTGCAATAGTAGACAACCCAAGGTATTGCAAACAGGGTATGTCCAGTCTTTTTTAGTAGCCACTAGTCACAAACACTGGCCAAAATTGGCGTTTTTTGCATTTTTCACACACAAACAAATACTAACGTTAACTTTGGCCAGTGTTTGTGACCAAATGGCTACTAAAAAAGACTGGACATACCCCATTTGCAATACCTTGGGTTGTCTACTATTGCAAATGGTATGCCATTAAGGGTGTAAATTTCATTCCTGGGCTTCTATAAAGTGCCAAAGGCAACGTAACCAATCTGGCGAATTTCAATTTCAAATGTAACGTGCTATATTTGACCCTGTAACTTCCCAAAACGCCATAAAACCTGTACATAGGGGGTACTGTTTTACACGTGAGACTTTGCTGAATACAAATATGTGTATTTTATTGCAGTAAAAGAAAACCGTATTATGACATTGACAGTTAAAATGTCATGTAGAACTAAAAAAATTAAAACGAAATCTTATTTTCTCCCATTTTTTTCATATTAAATTATGTTTCATAGCTAAATAATTGATATTAAATTAAAGCCCTGTTTCCCCTGAATAAAATGATATATAATAAGGGTGGGTGCATTTACTATGAAAGAGGTGAATTACGGTTGGACAGACATGTAGCGCAAATGCCAGGTTTTGTTTACATTTTGTTTCGTTCACAACGTGTACATTTGGCTCCGTCCTTAAGGGGTTAAAGTTAAAATATAATAGAGGATCAAAATAAAATAACTCTCCTGTCTGCTGGATATAGCATGGTTTTGGAGCATTGTTACTATTCTAAGATACATAAACAACAAAACATTCTAACAAGAAGACCAATAGTTTTTGGGCAAGGAAATTTGATCCTAAATGCAAGTATATGACTACAGTGATCAATTGGCAGAGACTACATTTTACTGTCATCTGACTATTTTTTTTAACCCCTGAGGGTTAAATTGTTTGTTTTCTTAATTAATTTAAATATTTTAAAATTATATATTTAGCTAGCTGGGGTGAGTGGAAGTTAGTGGGTAATTTGGTGTTAGCTAGCTAGGGGTTAATGTTAAAGAAAGCTTGAAAAAAGTTTTTAAAAAATGATTTAATAACGTTTATTCATTCCTAATACAAATTAACCTCTTCCCTGCCAGTTGATTACTGCCTACAGTGATCAAAATACAGATCACAATATTATACTGTGATCTGATTTTTTTAACCCCTGAGTGTTAACTTTTATTTTTTAACCCTCAGCGGTTCAATTTATTTAATTACTTAATTTAAATATTTTAATCTTAAATATTTTGCTAGCTGGGGTGGGTGGGAGTTATGAGAAATTGGGGAATTTACTGTTAGTGCTGCTTACTGCAAATTAGGGGTTAACGGTAAAAAAAAGTTAATAAAAATGTAAATTTAAAAAGTGTAAAAAAAGTTTAAAGAAAGTTTTAAAACGTTAAAAAAGTTTAAAGGAGTAATAAAATGCATTAAGAATGCTCATTACCACTACACCTGGAACAAACTAGTGTAAAAATTATCCCACGCTAAGGTTCAAAATAGGCCTTTTGAAATACCCCAGGGTGTATTCTTTAAAAAAATGATATGCGTTTGTGGAGTAATTTGAATAACAAACCAGCTAAACTACTCCAAACTGAAACATGGACACAGCGTAAAATTCAAAGTTAGAAAAAAACTGGCTGGGTCTCAATTGTGCCCCTTCACATCCACATATACCTGGCAAAGGTACATACGGGGGTATTGTTGTACTTGTACTGTACTTGTTGACGACATAGCTGAGAAACATATGAAGTATTATACAATCGTAGCTCACAAAATGTTTGCAAAATATACTGTGCAAACTCACTTTGTGTGTCAAAAAGGCAGAAATAAAATGATAATTACCACTTCACTTGGTACAAGCTAGTTGAAAAATGATCCCACGCTAAGGTTCAAAATATGCCTTTTGAAATACCCTGGGACGTCTTTTTTTAAGAAATGGTATGCTTTTATGGTGTAGTTGGAATATATAGCCTGCTAAAATACTCCAGAATGGGACATGGACACAGCGTAAAAATTCGCAGTTTTAAAAAAACTGGAATGGCTGTGTCTCAAATGTGCCCCTTCAATGTTCACATATACCTGGCAAAGGTACATATGGGCGTATTGTTGTACTTGGACGACAAAGCTGAGCAACATATGAAGTATAATACGGCAATAGCACACATAAGGTTTGCAAAATATACTGTGCAAACTCACTTTGTGTGTCAAAACGGCAGAAATAAAATGATAATTACCACTTCACTTGGTACCCACACTAAGGTTCAAAATATGCCTTTTTAAGAAATGGTATGCCTTTATGGCGTAGTTGGAATATGTAGACTGCTCAAGTGCTCCAAAGTGGGACAGGGACGCATCAAAATCCTCCATGAAAATTCACACGTAAAAACCTGAACTTGTCTTGTCTCTTTCACATTGAAATTTTATTTTAGTCCTTGTATTTTATGTTTTATAACTTTCAAAATAAGCTGAAATCCTACACATTATGTAGTCTATAAATCAAAACACATAAATGTACCTATTTTAAATTATTTTTCGTAAGCTGGACATATTATGCACACGCTATTATTGCCGAAACTGTTCAAAAAACAATTTCCCCCATTTTTTGACATTTTTTGTATAATTAATGAGAATTTATCTATGTATATGTGACATAAAATTAAAGTCCTTTTTGCCCTCTAAAAACAGTATATAATATGTGTTGGGGCAATAAATGACAGAGATGCAAATTGCGTTTGAACACAAACAGCAAAAAATGCAAAAATGGCTTGTGTCCTTAAAGGTAAGACAGGCTTTTGAAGCTGTATCCTTAAGGTTTAAATGTATATGTTTTGAGGGTTATTTGGTGATATTTTCACTCTGTAGGTTTTACTGTACATATGTTTTTTGTTTTTTTTTGCTTTTGCAGTGTCAGTGAAAGCTCTACATCTCAGGGAGCCATTGTCATGCATATTTATGAATATTCATAAATTCATTAATATTTAGATTGAATCAGTTGGTCATGCATTCCATCAGTCTTGCTGCACGTAACTTAATTCTGACTCTAACTGTTCACAAGCACACTTTTAGCATGATAAGGAACATTTTTATTTCTGGAAAACATATCATGTGATATAAATTTTTCCAGCTAATAGTGCACCTCCACTGAATAAAAGAGAGCATTCTCTGGAACATTGGGAAAAGTTAATCCTGTCAGTTTAGAAATATACTCAGATATTTCTCTCCAGAAATCAAGCAGCATTTTCATTTCCAAGTATTTCCACTAAGTATGCAAAAAGGATGTCAAATCTTTACATTTCATCCAGCAATGATTTGAGGTGAATGAAATGAGCCAGTATCAAATACCATCAAAACTGTATTGTTTCTTTTTCTTTTTATTATGGTTTGTACCAAGAGAACATTTAGAAAGAAATATTAAAGAAGCATTTTTAATCCTCTTTTCAACTCAACATATATTGGGGTATATTTGGATTTTAAGGGAACAAAGGAACAGTGTAAATGAAGGCATGAAACTGTCCACTCTTTTCTGGGATGCATGACTTTCAATTGTTACAAGAAGGGGCCAATGTTGTTACTTTAATCATTTAGAGCCACACATTTTATTTTTGTAAAATGTTTACTTGATGCATGTGCATACGTTCAGTGTTTTAGAGATGCCTTTGCACAGCAACTTAATATGGAATTATACTCATTGCAAAGTTCAGGGACCCAAGCAGCGATTGTAGATCTTTCCTAGAGGTAGACCCTCTTGTGAGAAATTCCACCACCTCTGCCTTGATCCACTGAACCTTGTCGCCTGGGAGTCTCGCTTGCATAGTGACTGAGTCTAATTGTATGCCTAGAAATGTTAAGTTGGTGGTGGGATCTATTGTTTTTCTGGCTGCTACTGGGACTCCTAGTGCAGAAAATAGTGCTAGTGTCTTAGCAATGCTCTTTGAAGTGGTATTGGAGTGTTCTACTGTGAGGAAATCGTCCAGATAGTGTATTACGACTGGGCAATTAGTGACATTCAACAAGAGCCAACACAGTGTTTCAGCAAACAGGTCGAAGAGTTTGGGGCTACTTTTGGCACTGAATGTTAGATGGTTAGCGAAATAATAGCATTCCCTCCACTTTACTCTGTGCAGATGCCACAGAGATGGATGTATGGGCAGCAACTTAAATGCATTGGAAATGTCGGCTTTACTGATCCAAGCTGCTGCCTGCTGCTAGCCTTTAAGATTGCCTGTATGGCGTTGTGTACTGTGGCATACTGCAGTGAATATTCCTCGAATGGTATGAGAGAGTTTAAGTTAGGTATGGCGACAGAATGTGGAGCAGATAAATCGATTATTAATCTTTTTTTATTGTTGTATTTTCCCGTAGCTATGCCCAAGGGATTGGTACACCAGGATGAAAATGGTGGGTTTAGGAATGGCCCAGGCATGAACACTTTCTCTGTTTCTAACTTCAGTAAATTGTCTACTACTGTTGGTTCTGACGTGGGTTGTTACGTTCTAGTGTGCTGGTGGGGAGTGTGATCAAACCTGTGTGAAAACCTTCAGTGAACCCTGTGACTAGAAATTGCACTAACTCTTGTGAGGGGTGTGCATTTAGGTAGAAGGCTAGAGTGTTAACTTGGATTTTGGTTACTCATTTCCTCGGGAAGAGGCAATTTGGGCACTTGGTGTTAGCGTGAGCTCGGTAGCAAATCAAACAGACGTGCAACAATCTGCAGGCACTGAAACTGCAGCCTCCTGCAATAAAACTGTTGCACACCTGTGCTTTCCCCAAGACCACTATTGGTCTACCAAGTTTATCCTTTCTGTTCTGACCTGCTGGTATATGGGGATGCGTAGCTGGTGGTAGGAAAATTGGGCTTGCTGGAGCACAAGTTGGTAGTGTGTGCGTTTGATATGCAGATGGCGCATACTGGTGGTACAAACCCGGCAAAGTGGCAACAGAATAACTTGGTGTCCATATGACTCCAGTCTATTCTTATGTTAAAACTGCGCAAACGTTGCCGCTGCCTTGGCTGAGAAAGATTTGTGGTAGTCGTAAAAGTTAGACCCACCGTACTTGTTTCCCAGATCTACCAACTTGTGCATATACAAGTCCAGTTTCTTTCTACGTTGTAGGAAGTTAAAGCATATAACGTCCATATACAACCCAAATGCGAGAGCAAAATCTATAGACAGTTTTTTCATCAGTCTAGGGTCTTTGGCCTTATGCACTACCGACAGATCCTCGTAGTTGTAGGTCTTGTTTTCTACTATGTCCTGTGATGTAATGAGTAAGGACATAAGGTTCACATCTTTCCCTTCTAGAATATCTTTGTTGATGTTGGGTGGTACCATGTGTGCTGATGTGATAATGTGTGTATCCGCACCCTGTGCATTTTGTGTATCTGTGGCACTCCCCTCTGGGTGTCATGCGGCAACACATCCGGGTTCGGCACTTCCGCGATGCGGAGCTGACCCCGCCCCCCCTCTGACGTGGCTCTGACTGTACTTAAGCAGTCCGCACCAGAGAGAGGGCGCTTGGTGATTGTGTGACCTACTTCCGCCATACTCGCCGGCTCCCGAGGCTCTGACAATGTGGGACCGACTTCCTGGTATACATGGCGGCTCCATAGACTCTGAGAAGCCGTCCTAGCCTTTGATCTAATGCATGGATGATAATGCATGCCATGGAGGATTACTGGAGAACTGATACTTGTTAATTATCAAGTGGACTATAACTTTGAACTCTTGGAGGATAACTCACCTTAACCTTAAGTATGCCTTTCAGCTATTCTCTGCTATCTCATTTATTGATTAACTATTTACTGCTTGCTTAAAACTTCACTGCTTCAAGCTACTAATTATATGGAGGACAACTCCCATCAAGCTTAATCACTAGGAACTGTTCTTGCTTTGCAAATACTTTTCTACCTGCTAAGTATTATTATTGAAGATTATTCCTAGCAACCTAATGAATCTTATTTAATATATCTCTGAGGAAATACTTATTGATGAACTTTGTATTGTTTAATGACTTTCACTTATTCTTATTGGATTATTGCCTAAATGCAATTCATTAAGTTTACCAATTATTAAAACTTCATTCGATTCTCAAAATGCCAGCAATCCTCTCCTTTCTTAAAGCTACAGTATTGATACTTTAAAGATTCTCCGCTTCTTCACTATAGTAATTAAGGAGTTCTACAAGCTGCAGTTGAGTTCCAATCCAAATAACCCAAGTAGCAAAACACTGGGACAGTTTGGTTGACAACTAGTGTAGGAGGGGTATAAGAGTTTCCAATATCTCCACTCTCTGGTTTAGGCTGTTGATAGATGCGAGCATGGTGGTCTGAATCCCAGTGAGAGTGTCAATAATTTGGTCTTGTGAGCTAGACCCTGGCTGTCGATTGTCGGGGCTTGTCATCATTAGTTTGTACAATTCAGCTTTCATAGCCATGGTCGGGTATGGTATCCCTCTACGCCTGAGTTCTGCTGCGATCTTTGGGATTGTCCAAGCTCTTAATGAACAGGGACTAGAGAGGTCTTGACTTTCTGCAACTGTAGGAGCCATAGTTGGAGTAGGAGGTCTAGCTGGCGTGCTGGGTAGTGAGAAATTGTCTGCTTGCTCTGACGCGTGCAACATATAACGTCCATATACAACACGATATGATTTAGACGTGAGTTTGACTTGCTGTGATTGAAATATTTGCACTATCTGGCTTTTAACTGCCGGGTGGCAAAGAACTTAACTGATAGAGGTGCTGTCTATGATTTGGCCCTATGCTGTGTCTTTGAGTGAAGGCAGGGTCTTTGTCTTTGGGGAACTAATACGCATTATTAGGATGGGGAGTCGTGATGCCCTAACTAGTGCTCTTGAGTAGAGCGGTACAAGACAACTAGCCATGATTTGGACCGTTTGGGCTGGAACCTCTATGTGAGGATGGGTGTTGGTCTCGCAGGATTACCATTTGCTTTACCTGTGTATGGCTCGTTCAAGTGCCCTAACTGCCAGTATAGTGCTGTTTGGTGTAAGTGGTATGTTGGAGGCCACGTACCTGTTCATACTCAGGAATGTTGTCTTATCAGTCGTGGGCTTCTGAGATTTTAACCTGTGCCACCTGTGAAACCAAGACTAAAATAGGTGACTTTTATATGATAGTTTGTTTTTTTCGGATTGATTTTTAGGTGATACATACCTGTACCAACAGTTGGTCCTTTATGGGGTGACCGGTATGGGTGGGTACTTCTGGCTCTAACAGCTTAAGGGAATGAAGTGACTCTTATTAAATTTCACGTACTTTAAGTGATTCTTCTTATAGATATGATTGTTTGTATTGGTGGAGTATTATAACCTGACTGTTACGTAACATTGCTAGGTGCTAGGCCTTTGTACATATGTGTTGTTTCTGGTTTAGTCTTACCTCTAGTATTTGTGTCTGGTATGTCTAAGATGTTTTTAGGAAATACCTATGTGTATGTAATTTTGATTACCGTGTCTGTAAGTGTGGCTAGCTGCCTTCCTCTTACTTCTTGTTTCGTTTGCTGTAATGATGTAGTATCTGTGTTTAGAAACGGATATTGTTTTGGGAAGTTTTTTGACTTACTGGCTGTGCTTGTGAACTGTAGACGTATTCTTGTTATGGGGTAGTAATCGTTAACACTGTTATTTAGATCATAGGGGTTCTGACTGTAATAAATTCGAATGACTAGAGATGATTAGTGCTTGTTATATTCCTTTTGTATAGGACCGTATTAGTAATTCAACGTACCGTATGTGTCAGAGAAGTAAAAAATTACAAGGATGAAAATTCGGTGATTATAGCTCGGGTTCTGGAATACATAATGACTTTGTGAGCATTTCTTTGAAAGTGCACTGTGACCCTGCTTGTTACCCCAGCAATCTCACAGCCAGTCTCACAGGTTAAATACATTTTACTTAAAACATTGTAATCATGTGTTTAACTATCTGCCCAATTCGTCATAATTATTAACTATTTAGCCGTTTTGTACTTATTAGCGGTAAATACATACACTTCTTGACACTGACTATGCAGACGAGTTTTATAGACATTAGCGTTAGATACGTTCAACAAGTGATTATTCCTATGCATGGGGATTGTAAATTTTCGGTAAATTCCATCAACTAGCGGTTGTTAACTAAGCAGAGGAATTTATAATATTAGTGAAAATTGCGTTCAACAAGTGATTGTTCTACATTCAGAAGATTTTACATTTTAGTTCTCTATGCAGATGTTGTTTTAAGTATCAGTGGTAAATATGTTTTACAAGCGTCTATGCAAAAGACTATTTTAATTTTTTGGCTTTAAAGTGATTGTACTCTATGCAGAGGAATGTATACATATTTGTAATTAGGTTCAACAAGTGATTAATATATATACAGAGGAATTTTGATTATTAACTGTAATTAATTTTAACCAGCGATTGTAATCTATGTAGGGGATTAATGCACCCATTCTTATTGGCTCCTGTTTTAGTTTTCTCAAGTCTGTTAGTTTTATTATAAGTGTAGTTAGCTGTTTGATCTGTAGATGGCGGTATTGTGCGATTTTTTTCCGGACCGTTCGTCTGAATTAGCAGATTTGACTTGTTCGTTTGTTAGTACGTGGTTACATTTGTACGTGTGAATGGAATATATGCTAGGAGCAGATTGATTTGTGCGTTAGTTCGTGTGAACGAACTACCGTTCGTTTGAATAAGAGCTCTATGTGTGTGATTTTGTGTGGTCGCATAGAACCCCTGTTAGGTGAGTAGGTGTGTTCGTTTACTACTCACTGTTGCCGGGTGCCTGGTGGCCAACCCGGAAGTCTGGATAGACGACCCAGAAGTGCTGTTGCTGAGCATGGGAAAGTTGCTTCGGGCGCTGAATGGGCGCTAGTAGTGTCGTTTTCCCTGGGCTTCTGACTCTGGTGTTGGCAGTCTGTGGACAGAGGGCCTGAGAGATTGCCTGGAAGGTATCCTGGCTGTTTGTGGATCTGGAATTTGCGCGAGGAGATCCTGATGGTGCAAACCGATACCGGAAGGGACCTAAGGACGTCAGCCCAGTATGGAGGTAGGTTTGAGCTTATATAGGCCGGTCTCTCCCCTCCCACAACTCCAGGCTCCGCCTTCCCATATATATATATATATATATATATATATATATATATATATGTCTTACATTAAAACATATTTTTTTTTTTTAAATTAACGTTTCAGCTTGATATCCTCAAGTTTTCATCCTGTCCTGATGACAGCTTGAGGATATCAAGCTGAAACGTTTATTTTTTTTATGTAAGACATTAAAAGCTAAGTTTTATTGCAAACTCCTGAGAGTGCTATATTTACACTGTTTTTTGTTTTTTTTTGGCCTGACAAGCACTGGGCAAAGTATTTGTTGAAATTCTCCCTTATGGGTTCTCACCATTGGCGGTTTCTTAATGGATTCCACCATCTGTAGACTTTCATTTGTTAATGCAACAGGCAGAAGGTTACCTGTGTAAATATGATAAATAGATAAAGAAATTATCAGGAAAGTGTTATGGAACATGTAATTGTGCTTACATCAACTTTCATTCAGTTTAATGTGTCACCTGACCAACAATTTCATCATCTCATTTGTCAGCACAGAAGATAGAAGTAGGACTGTGGAGCTGTTCCATGTTTGCATACAGAATATACTTGACTTGTTTGTGGGAGTGCATTAACCCAGTACAGGTCACACATGATTGATATAAGGGTCTTCTGAATCTGATATATCTTTATATTGTCAAGCATAACTTGACAGTCTATTTTGATAAACAAAAATATCTCCTAGGATTACTTTGGAGTGTGAGGCACACTCTGAATCCTATAACAACTTATCATAATGAAGTTGTTATGCTCTCTGGAGGTTCTATGAGCCAACTTACCTTAATTGCTTTGCCATTTATAAATGGCTCTCTGTGGCACTTGTCCTCCGGGTCCTCTGCCTCCTCCTCTGGCCCTGACTTTTATGTGGAAGCCTTTTCGATGGGTGACAGATTTTTAAAAATAAATCCCAAGCATTTTTCATGGAAAAACACTTTCTAAATATATACATTACTACAAAATAAAAATTTATTGTAACAATATGTTTGTGTATGTATAAATTACAAGCATGACTAAATCTCATAGAAAGGTACCATTAGACAAAATGAAATTCTGATTCAGTAGCTTAAATGACTTATTTAAGCCATCTTCCATCCTCAAAAAAACAAACCTAATACTTCCATAACTTCATTAACCCATATGCATTAAAAATGTGTTTTACTTTCAATTTAATATTTTTAAATGCCAAAGCTCCACTAGTGTATTTCCAACAAGCTCTGGTTAATAGCATATTTGAGATCATTGCAGACAAAACTTCCTTAATAGTTAATATTGCAAGTGCATGGTGACAGTTTTTTTATTGCTCACTGAACATCTCTGATTATATTACATGCTGTTGGCTAGCAAGTGATTTTTCTTTTTTTTAGTTTTTTGAGGCATGATAAAGGATAAATCTGTTTTAATTGGTGCCTTCATAATCCACTATCTGCTGCCACATAATTATTTGGAGAAATGACTTTACATCTTTTTGGCACTGCTTTTTCTGTAGGGAAATTATTTTAATAGGATCTTTAAATCACTATTGCAGCAAACCTAAATCAGAATTAATATTCCATATTCTAGTATATGTGAACAATTTCAAATAGTTGACAATTGAAATTGAATCTAATAATATACTTCCATAACTCTTTCGATAAATACATAGAATATTTTGTCTTGGTTTGAGCTGTAAACTTATAGTTATGAGTATATTATAGTTAAAAAATAGTGAACTGGCCATTTATCGATTTGGGTACTTTCCATTAATTAAAAGCCATGCAAATATATTACAGTGACATTGAGTTAACATATAGTGAGCTCTTCGATAAAGTAAAAAACTAACAACAACTAATTACATACAAAACAAAATAACTCAAAAGAGAAAAGAAACTGAGTCTTTGGGGAATTCCAATCCAATATTAATTTATGAGATTGTGTTCATTGGAATGCCAAACACTTACTAGATATCATCAGTGATTATTATCCAGGTAAAACTGGCATGCTAACCTATTCTGGAATCAATATTTGTGCACTCATTTTACTGAAGTAAGATTAATTATCTCTTTTTATATACTTAATACTCTTATATTGCAATTTCTATAGCTCCATGTAGTGTCCAGTCTGAGAAACACACTTCTATATGATGAATGATGTTGTTGCTACAATGTTCATTCTTTTTCATAAAACACTGTTTTTTTTTTTGTTAGAGTTACAGATTGTGAGATCCCCCCCATCACAATTTAAAAAATAAAATAAAGCATACAACTTACATTGGTTCTATTGGAACTTGATGCTGGACAGACTAATGATGCTGTTAGAGGTTACGTTACACCTCCAGTGACTAAGAGGTAAATGTATGTATATGTGTTTCATGGGCAAACGCTGCAAATACAGATCCAGACACTAAATGCTGCATATACAGATTCAGGCACCAGGAACACTAAACCTAAAATTTGTTTTGCCAGATTATAATTTTGGAGATTTCTGACCCCAAGATGCAAATAACTTCTGCAATTCTCCTTAAGTGTATGTGAGCAATGTCTTGAATTTTGTCCATACGGAGATACCATAGTCACAGAGATTAGCGAGTGCAGCTGTTTTGGCCACTCAGAGGCTTTGTCATCAACGCGCAGGGTTTATTTTGTCCGGCAGCATCTCAAATGAGATTGATTTTCATTTACTGTTGAGGTAACATCTGTTTGACTTTTGCCTTTGTCCCCTAACCCAGGGGTTTTCCCTAGTGTGTCTGTGATTTCAGACAGAATAGTTATATATTATATTAAGATATGAACATATCTGGTGGTTGTGTTGGTTGCTATAGCAACCACCCACCATATGTGCTCTTTGTTTCCTCTGTTTCATTGTGTAATTTTGGTTACTATGATTACCGAAGTGTTGTAGATTGTAACTGGGACAACTAATGGGGATTGGCTACTGCCTTTTTTAATTAGAGCACCTATATATATACCAACCTGATAGGGTCTGTCACATCCTGTTCCTGCTGTGGATCATTTCTGGCAATGGCCTCTGGTATCCAGTACTCTTTTTACAATTCTTGTTTAAGTTTTTAGTTTTTTTTCTGGTTTTCTATTCTATGTCTGGTTTTCTTTATACTGGGTTTTTCTGGGTTCATTCCTGTATTCTGTTCCTGGAATTCCCAGTCTCTTGGATTTCTTTTAAATGTTTTTTTTTTTTATTGCCACACCCATACTTTCCCATTAATGCTTTTTGTTTCGGTTTGGCCCTGCAGACGGTGGTTTCATTTCCTCTGCAGGTAAGTGCTGTGTGTGTTTTATTATTGTTTATTTAGTCATGCATATCTAGGCAGCTCGGACCCGCCGTAATTGGAGTACTCTGGCGCAGTGGTGGGCTGCATACGTCTTGGCCATTTATGTATGCCTAAATCTCCAATGTTTATTACACATATAAGTACTTTTTGTTTTGCCTTGTATCTCTTGTCTTGTTTTATTTTGTCTTCCCAGTTCATGTCCATGCCTTGTTCTGGTTTCCCTTATATTTCCCTTATATCTTGTATACATGTTCTGGACTCTGCTTTCTGTCCTTCTCTGGCTCTGGGTTTGTCTAGTCTAGTCTTGTCTGGTGCCTGTTTCCTTGTTTCTGTACTGGATACATCTCTGCTGCAGAGCCTCCCTATCCAGATCCTGGGAGGTCTGCATATTTTCTCCTAGTTCGTGAGATCCGCAGAAGCTGCATCAGGGACCTGGTATGTGGCAGCACAAACCCTGGTGCTCAACACCAGGGGGCGTGTGGTTACCCTGCTACAGGCCCTGATTGTTCATTTCCACGAGGTTGACTCCTATCATCACCAGGCACACATGGGTCCCTGCCTCCGTACCACTACACATGACAGGGTCATAGCCTTACCCTTGACAAAAATTAAGAGAAAAAGGAATCTTGAATGAAAAAGAACATCTTTTCTTTGCTAGAGGGAGTGGGGTAAAATGACACAGAAAGGTAAGGATAGTATTAGACTAGTGACAGTTGCAGAAGAGGAATCAGTCAGGAGCTATTAACAGTTTAATTGATATGCTTTTATGAAGAAGTGGGTGTTTAACGATTTTTTGAAGGAGTGAAGACTGGGTGAGTTTCTAACGGAGGAGGGAAGCGAGTTCCACAGGAACGGTGCAGCCCTCGAGAAATCTTGAAGGCGAGCATCAGAGGTGGGAGTACGGACAGAAGATAGACGTAAGTCTTCAGCAGATCGTAAGGGCCTAGACGCGACATACTTGTGTATAAGGGAGGATAGATAGGTGGAAGCAGCATTAAGCCTTAGGCCTCAGCCTTAAGGTAGAGGTCAATGTGTCGCATCGAAAACAAGTTTGGGACATATTTGAAAGTGTTGGAAATGGGCACTCGGCAAAAGGAGGAAAGGAAGCAGGGGGAAAGTTTTGGATTTTCTCATCCAAGCCAGGATGAACATCAACTCTACACACACTACAAGGAAATTGTATTGAGGAAAGAGCCAGAAAAACGTAAGGCAGGCAGCAGAGCTACTACTACTAGTTACACAGGTTAGATAGAATCTCTATCAGGTAGCTTTAACACTACTACCACTGTTAGGAAGAACAGGAGAGATTTTGAAAAGCATAGACACGTGACACACTCCAACCCAATGACCCAGGTGGGTTGGAGCATCCCAAGTATTCATCCAGACCACCCTGTAACAGTTTGGGGGATCTCATTCCAGGGTCATGTCCAAACAGAAGTCCAATAAAATCATGTAAATTATTGGGCAGCTTTGGGGGTGTTTCTTTTTCACAAATATTATGGGAGTCTTTTAAGCAGATAATAGAAGCCATGTCTCAACAATACCACCTTCCCTCATGTTCCACTTTCAGATGGAAATATGCCCCTCTCTCTGTCATTCCTGCATTGCAGTTGCGAAAGAGGAGCTTGCTAATACTGCTGGTCAGTCACTACAGATTTGTGTAGTGCTTCTAGTTGGCAGCATGTCTTTCTTTTATTGATGGCACAGACCAGTGTGTATGACTAGTCTTAACTGGAAGTTCAAGAGTTGCAGCAGCATGGAGTATCTGTAGAGCTGCAGGGCTAAAGATCTTTCTTCTTCCTTGCCGAAATGGTCGATATAAAATTTATAATATTTATAATATTCTCTAGGAAATTGGGGTTATAGTGTAATTTTGGCTAGAAAAACAACCAGGCACAGTGCTGCTGGTAGTCCTTACAAAATTTAGGGTTGGTACTGACATGCAGATCACTGCCAGTCTGAGACAGTTTATCCTCGTGTCCATTTGCCTTCTTCAACTCTGAATATCCTCTTTCTATACAGTTGTACTCAAAATTATTCAACTCCCAATGAAAATCAGGTTTATTGTCAAAATTTGCAGACTCTTAGCTGTTTGCAATAAACAAATCAAACAAAAGCAATTGAAATAGCTCAACACAATGAATGCCTAAAGTGAATTCCCCAAACTCAACTGGAAACACAACTTATAATGACTTCTCCAGTCTTAAAATTAGTCAACCCACCTAAAAGAATACCTCACAACTGCACAAATATTCAAAACAGATGTTTTCTCAAGCACACCTGATGCAACTAATCAAGGGCTTGATTAGGTCAATGCACCAGGTATGTTTGAGTGTCATGTTTGACTGCATGTTAGAAATAAGTCAAAAGAATAGTCCACAAAGTTAAGAGAAGAGGTCATCGCTCCTTAACAAACAAAGAACAGGCTACAAAGAGAAAGCAAAGTCACTGAATGTTTCTAGAGGCACAATTGGAAGTATAGATTGCAAGTTCAAAGCTGAAGGAAGAGTGATTAAACTACCTGAATGGGGAAGAAAAAATAATCAATGCCTGCAACCAGATTTATGAGAAGGCAGGTTGTGACTGCAAAAGACCTACAGCAAGACTTGGTGGAAACAGGCACTAAAGTTTCAGTAAGCACAGTAATATGTGTACCAAATGTGTACCGAACTCAATGCCAGAACTTGGTGATGCTCTAGGGCTGCTTTGAGTCCTCTGGCACTGGAAACCTGCAGCATGCGGAAGGCAAGATTGATTCAATGAAGTATCAGGAAATCCTAGGAGAAAACATCATGCTTTCTGTGTGTAAGCGGAAGCTTGGGCAATAGGGTGCTCTACTAAGTACTAAAGATGCTTGCCATGATGGTGTTGAATCATTTTAAAGACTTGAAAAGTCATTATAAGTTGCATTTTCAATTGAATTTGGGGAAACCACTTGAAGCATTTGTTGTGTTGAGCTATTTCAATTGCTTTTGTTTAATTTGTTCATTGCAAACAGCTGAAAGTCTGTAAATTTTGATAATAAACCTGATATTCAGTGGGGATTGAATAATTTTGATTCCAACTGTGATTGTACAGAGCTTTTTAGTAGGATTCAGAATCTACCAAACCCGAATCAAAACGAACATGCTCAGCCACTGTGCATTTCATTTGGTTCATGATTTGGCTACAGTTCGACTTGTAGTTTGGACTGAAATAAATCTTCAAGTTTATTCACAAATCTTTAAAAGCCGATATTCCTAAATTATATAAAATCATAAACTGAGTAAAAGGTGCATGCAAAAACAGAGTGAATTGAGTGATGGTGCTACACTGTCATAAACCTAGTGGTGCACTACCTAAATAAAATACTTACCAATTAAAAAAAGGAAAGGTATATGAATGAAACTCTGCATTTAACATCCTGCAGCAAATCCTACCACTCTCAGGCAGTGGCGTAGCGTGGGTTGTCAGCACCCGGGGCAAGGCAAGTAATTTGCGCCCCCTAACCCGTGGATTTTAGCACTCGAGTCTCTTCCACTAGATTAGTTAAAGAAACCATTACCCCCCAAGCACATGTATTGTTTGTTATGAAAATACTTATGTAATTAAAGTAAAATGCATCTAAATACAAGTTTATTTTCCAACACTTTATTGAGTGCGAACATGCATTACACACATTCTCCACATTTTCAGCAGGTCTATGAATACAAATATACAAATGTAGTAACCTAGCATGGGCCATAAATAAATTAAAGGTTGTGCCTAGACCCACTGGCTTACATCAACTTATGTTGAGCTGGAGCAGCTACATATGGATCGAAATCTGTCTCGTCACTGTTGAACCAACCAAACTTCAATCCATCTGGTCAGCTCAACATGCCAGTCTTGACCTGCAGACCGGGAACATCCCAAAGAAACTTCAGTTTGGGAGATGCTCTGCCTCTGCTAGCACTACACAGCCACCCCACTGAGCCCAGTACTACTCCAGTCAGTCCTGACTCCTACCTTTTTTTTCACCGGCTGTCCCGGACCCGATCACAGCAGTCAGCACTGACTCAGCAGGCTAGGTTTTCTCCTCCAGGTCCTCCTAGGTTTTCCTCCTGCAGCGTCTGTCACCACTGGCTCCCTCTCTCCTCTCTGGCCTGGCTGTGTCACCTGCCGCCGCTGCCAGCTTCTTCTTGCTGCTGCCTGGGCTGGTCTGGTGTGGTTCTCTCCCACGCTCAGCGCTGCGCTGGGCGGCCGCTGCACTGTCCCTCCCCCAGATAGTCCCTCGCTCTCTCTTCGCACCCACCGCACCGTACGCCTGGCACACCCCCCCCCTCCACAGTGTGCGGCGACCCGGCAGCTCAGATCGGATTCGCACAGCCAGCACTGCAGAGAGAGTGAGTGAGCCAGGCAGGGGCAGAGAGCTGTGAGTGCGAGCGCGCCCCCCCAGATGTTGCGCCCGGTGCGGCCGGCCCCCCTGCCCCCCCCACGCTACGCCTCTGCTCTCAGGTATTAACTGAAGCTTGAAAGATACTCCACCTAATTTATTCTTGCATTGCTTCCATATTATCATGTGTTACTATAGAATTGTTATCATTTATACTTGTAGTTTGCCACTGTAATTTCCTGTGCATGCTCTTTGTATTATTGTCATTTAATGTTTCTGACCAATATTTAATGTACACAATTATTGATATTTTGGGTGATAGAATTTGGTTACTAAACATTTCAATTGCATTCAACACATGGCTACCCTCCCTCCTTCCTATGCTCCTCCTAGCTGTAAATACCTTCATATAACTGTTCAAACTTCAGGCCTCACTTCACACTCAAACTCTGTGAAGCTCTGCATTATTTTCTCATCACTTCCCAGACACTCTCCCTTCCTCCCGCCCACCCTAAATATATAGCATGCTACTCCAGCTGTTTGGGATTCTTACTCAATTACCTCTTCATTCCCTTCATATTTTACCAATAGCTGCTTCACTCTGTTAACTCTTCTAGCCATCACCTCCAAATTTACCCTGCTACCTCTTGTCTCAAATCCCCATTGCATCCTTTAGATTGTAAGCTCACGGGTCATCTAGCTCAGCACTTTGTATAAAAGAGCTCCAATGGCTAGATATCGCTGTACAGGCAGGGCTCTCTCTACCTCTTTTATTTGTCTGTGTATATTGTATGTTCTCCACTAATTGTACAGCACTGCATAATCTGTAATCGCTTTATAAATACCAGTAATAATTAAATAAAAATAAATATGCTAAAAAAGAAATGTGTATATATAGTGTAATATGTTCATTATAGTAGTGCAGTAAATGAATATTGGATGCACTCACAAATTAGAGCCACACAAGGACAGGCTCAGATCTCAAGAGCGGGGGTGTACTTTGGCAATACCAGAACCTCTTCTTTCTTCAATACAATGGAGACTCAGGGAAGAAATAAAACAAAAAGAAACACAGCTCGTAGTGTAAATCCTTAAATAAAGTACAATGATGACTATAGAGGTTCAAAAAAGTCCTTATCTTCTAAAGAGCAAGGTATACTTGGCACTCAGTGTCTATGCAAGTGTGCCAATGGAGGGGGACGTGTTTTGCCAGTATCCACAACTTTTTCAATTGATAACCTGCTCTCATCGTGTTCTTAATTAAATATCATGGGCAAAATGCTGATTGGACACTCCGCCCGAGTTTCGACCAATCATATAGCGCTATTGTAGGGGGAGTGTGATGTGCAGCTGTCCCATATCTATGCACTGAAGCGACGCGACTTTCGTGCATAGATATGGGACAGCTGCACATCACATACCCCTACAATAGCGCTATATGCAGGGCCAGATTAAGAGCCCAGTGGGCCTGGTGCTAACAATTATGATAGGGCCTAATTACAGAATCTTATCGACCAAAAACACTAAAACAGTCATACCTCCAAAGCGTCATGTATCTGATGGAGATGGTGTTTGGAGGGAATCTCAAAGGATGCAGCTATAAGAAAACACATTCTCTATGCTAATCTCTCTCTAATTTATGCTTTCATCTTTCAAGTAAATCCATAACCCCTAACAGCAATGTCCAGTGAAACAGGAAGTCAATGGGCGGGTAAAAGGGTGGTCCACTGACGCGAATCACTTGACCAGAACTGCCAAAAGGGGCGAACATGCCCAAAAAAGGTCTATCCAAAGAAGTGGAAGGCTAGCCTGGCATCAATGTCCCTATGTATCACAGTGTCAGTGTCCCCATGTCGCCCAGTCCCCTAGTCTCCCAGTCTCTGTGTCCTCATTTCTCCCAGTGTCCCCATGTCTCAGTTTGTCCCGTGTCACTAGGATACTAGGGGACACTGAGAGACATAGGGACACAATGAGACATGGGGACACTGAGAGACCCAGGGACACTCAGACACTGGGAGACATGGGGGCACTTGTGGATACAGACATGGGAACACTGGGAGACATGGGGACACAGACATTTGGGGACACTGGGAGAAATGGGGACACAGACACTAGGGACATGGAGACACAACACAGAGACATTTGGGGACACTAAGACACTAGGGACACAGAGACATGGGAACACAGACATTGGGAGACATGGGGACACAGACACTGGGGACACTGGCTGGGAGGCATAGGGACACTGAGACACTTGCGGACTCTGGGAGACATGGGGCACTTGTGGACATAGACATGGACACTGGCACACATGAGGACACTGAGACATTTGGGGACACTGGGAGACATGGGGACACTGAGAGACACAAGGTCACACACAGTGACCCCTACTGGCTGGTGCTGGTATTGCAGAGTAATCTCTGTTTATACTGAGAATATCTTCATTTGTATTGCCGGTATTACTGCAATACTGGCACGGCCAGGCAGCCTCAAATACTGGCTGTGCCAGTAAAATACTAGTCAGGTGGCAAACCTAAGAGTAGTGTGTAAAAAAAAAAGTTTTTTTTGTTTGTTTTTTAAATGGGCCTATTCCATGGGCCTGGGTCTGGAGCTACAGCACCATCAGCCCCTATGTTAATCCGGCCCTGGCTATATGATTGGCCAGACTGTCCAATCAGAAATGTAAATTCCTGATGAGGGTATTTCTCTGTGAGTCAGGGAGAGCTCTATTTATTTCTATCAAACAACCCTACATGCAGTGCTCTATTATCCAAGTAGAAGAACAAAGGATAGTAGCGTATTACCAGACTTTAGAATTGCTGGGCTTGCAATGCCTATAGTAGGTAAAATAGCAAAGTCAAGAAAGAAAGCAAGACACTGAAGAAAGGTGTGTAAAACTTGATTTTCGAGACAGAAATACCATTAAGATATGAGTATAGATTTGTATTCCTAATGTTATAGAGTTTTTTTAAGGTGATGCCCATGATTAAAACATTGTGGATAGTCTGATATAGGCCAAACACTAATTTCAACTTTTTTTTCCCAACCAGATTGAAATGTTGAACATCAATACATAGAGACCATTTTCTGCTTGCAGAACTGTAACTGCATGATTCTTTCATGTATTTTTAGATCAGAGAAAGAAAGCTTTATAGTAAAGCTAAAATAAAATTCTAGATCTGCAAATATTTCCATGCTAAACAAATACAGTGGCATGTTCAAACAATTGTTCCAGTAATTAAGCAGAACGATAGTATGGAAAATTAAGGCATTTTTGTACTTCTATCTCAAATCTTTTCACCTTTAACCTTATATTGCTGCTACCAAGACGGCGTAAAAATGATTGGATAATTGGATGTTTCATGTTCTTGCAAAATCATCAAAGCAGGAGAGGAACAAGTTGGAAAAAAGTTAGCAGTGAACCGTAATATATAGCTTTGCTAATTATGGCTTCTCTTTTCATTTTTCTGTCTATTGTTAAACTTCAAAAATTATTGTCTACAGAAATCTCAAGGGTCATATTTTTCAACCTTACAGGTATTAAATGTGAGTGAATATACCAATATTAATTATAACATACATACTATTACTGAACTTTTGGTATTAGGCCATTCATGTATAGCTTAACATATTATTGTAACAGAGCTGCACTGACCCTTGAAGTTCTGGGTCATTATTTCTGACCATGATACCTATTTTGTCTAATACTTTGTACACAATTGTGTTTGAACATGCAGCATATATAATGAAATTCTTCCATGTGTAAGACAATCTATTAAACAGGTGTTGCATACAACTGCAACAGATGCCTAAAGAATATGAAGAGCCTGGACATATGAGTGGAGTTGGAGGGTAGGAAGAGTACAGGAAGAGAGAGATTGTGTATTGAAGCAGAATAATAGAGTTTTTTAAATTTTATCATTTGGGGTAAATGCATAGTAATAGATGATAAGTTTGAGTGTGGCCCGTGTCTCTCTGCTTCATTGTATATATTTGCCATTGCTAATTATGCTTATGAGTGTTTATATGTTTATATGTATATCTCTCTATCAGTGTCTGTATGTCTATTTGACTGCATAAATTGGTCTGCAAGTGTATCAATCTTTGGGTGTGTATGTCTACATTTGTGTGACACTGGGGCCGTAGAGGGTTTAGGAGCATTGCCATTGCTCTTTGGAGACAAGACAAACTGGTAGTTCTATTTCCTGGACTGCTCGGTTGATGTTGCAGGCCTTCCAGGCCATGCTAGGCATCAGCAGAAGACCCTTCCGCCACAGCTGCACAGAGAAAAGGATGCAGGGTAGAGTGACTATTTGGAGCCTCCATACACATCACTGCACCACAGCCTATGTGGGGCTTTTCAAGATGCAGCTGTGAGACTCCCAAGAGAGACAGAAAGGAGGACGAGCCTCCAGAAAGGATGAGAATTGAGAATGAATATGCTTTGTGTGTGGTTCTGTGTGGAGACTAGTTGGCTGGCTGTCACCGCTGGTGAGTAGTTATTTATTATTCATTACTGACGTGGGTTTTAGGGAGTGGATTTGGTCCTTTGACAGTGAGGGACTGGGAGAAGAAAAAGAGGCAACACTGTTGTGTATGCTGTTATGATCCTGTGGGGTCACGATTATTATATTTAGTACTGTGATGCTAGTTTCTGTCAGTAACTGTCCCCAAATATCACATATCCGTTTTACTAGCTGATTCCTTAGTAACTATTTAAAATGATTTCCAACTGTTCCTGCTTGTTCTTGGGGCATTTTCCTTTCAGATTTGTCTTCATCAAGTGAAATGCATGCTCAATCGGATTCAGGTCAGGTGATTGACTTGGCCATTGCATAACATTCCACTTCTTTCCCTTAAAAAAACTCTTTGGTTGCTTTTGCAGTATGCTTCGGGTCATTGTCCATCTGTACTGTGAAGCGCCGTCCAATGAGTTCTGAAGCATTTGGCTGAATATATTGCCTGAAACACTTCAGAATTCATCCTGCTGCTTTTGTCAGCAGTCACATCATCACTAAATACAAGAGAACCAGTTCCATTGGCAGCCATACATGCCCACGCTATGACACTATCACCACCATGCTTCACTGATGAGGTGGTATGCTTTGGAACACGAGCAGTTCCTTCTCCATACTCTTCTCTTCCCATCACTCTGGTACAAGTTGATCTTGGTCTCATCTGTCCATAGGATGTTGTTCCAGAACTGTGAAGGCTTTTTTAGATGGTGTTTGGCAAACTATAATCTGGCCTTCCTGTTTTTGAGGCTCACCAATGGTTTACATCTTGTGGTGAACCCTCTGTATTCACTCTGGTGAAGTCTTCTCTTGATTGTTGACTTTGACACACATACACCTACCTCCTGAAGAGTGTTCTTGATCTGGCCAACTGTTGTGAAGGGTGTCTTCTTCACCAGGGAAAGAATTCTTCGGTCATCCACCAGTTGTTTTCCGTGGTCTTCCGGGTCTTTTGGTGTTGCTGAGCTCACCGGTGCGTTCTTTCTTTTTAGGATGTTCCAAACAGTTGATTTGGCCACACCTAATGTTTTTGCTATCTCTCTGATGGGTTTGTTTTGGTTTTTTTCAGCCTAATGATGGCTTGCTTCATTGATAGTGACAGCTCTTTGGATCTCATATTGAGAGTTGACAGCAACAGATTTCAAATGCAAATAGCACATATACAAACTGTTGTAATTCCTACACCGTTCACCTGATTTGGATGTAAATACCCTCAAATTAAAGCTGAAAGTCTGCAGTTAAAGCACATCTTGTTCATTTCAAATCCATTGTGGTGGTGTATAGAGCCAAAAAGATTAGAATTGTGTTGATGTCCCAATATTTATGGACCTGACTGTATATGTAAATAACCCAGCAGCAATAATCCAAAAAAGTGACATATAATATAAACAAACCCAAAAAAAGTGTTGCTCTCAGAATACTTATCAGATATATTTCCAAACAAATGTTAAAAAAAAAACTAGTGCAAACCATCTTTTGTTGATTTTTTTTGACTGAATGAGGTGGTCAGCAATAGATTTTTTGTGTTTTTTTTTTTTTACACTTGTAAAAACACTTGTTTTGTTTGTTTATACTAAATGAAAAAGAAAAAAGGCCTTTACTTACCTTCCACACCCCCTCCGGGCATGGTAGTGTAGATCAGGTTGGTATTCAACAGGCTGGTAACAAAGTAGGTAAGTTTATAGGAGCCAGGAACAGAAGTCTTTCAAGTAGACCATCAACTTCATTGTAAAGGCCCAGAATTGAGCTGGGTGTGGCCTTTTGTAGGAGAAGTAATCAGCCCAGGCAGGTGAAGTAGGGTGAAGGTAGAGTGAAGGAAAGTTCAGTCCTAGTGGTTAGGGAGGCCCCTAGTGTTGGAAAACTGGAATTGTTGTAATGAAACAAAATTAAAAAAAAAACATAATTTTGGTTGTCAGAATAGGATCCTGACACAAGGCCTTGTGTGGTTCAATCACAGGCTTCCCATAGAGAAGCCTGTGTTGGACAGCTTTGCTTACTTAGAACAAATGCACACAATTTGAGCCAGAAAGGGAGTGGGAAGTGAGACTACTGATTTTATAGTAAGGAGGTTCGGCATGTTGCTGACAGAGTGGATGGATTATTGGGAGCTGCTGGAGATGATTCGGCTGTCATGGTCCATGTTGGTCTCAATTCCAAAGTCAGACGAAAATGGAAAATAGAAGGCCCTCAATAATGAGTTTAGGAAATTAGCAAGTAAACTGGAGGAAAGACATCCAAGGTAGTATTTTCATACTTTCAGAAATATATCCTGTGTCATGTGCAACAGTAGAAAGGCAGCAGTAAATTAGGGAGGTTATAGCCATAGTATAGGTAGGAGAGTTTGGGATTTTTAGAGTACTGGGTTGATTTTGTGCTTGGGTACAAAAACGAAAGAGGGTCTGCTGTCCTAAGAGACAGAATGGCTGGAACGGTGGAGGAGATCCTAAACTAAAGGTAGGGGGAAGGGACACATACATCTACAAAATGGAGATAAGACAGAGGCTTTACCTAAGCATGGGGAGGGCAAGATCAGAACAGGGGAGATATGTAATAGTAATAGAAATGAACAAAAAGTACAAGAGACTCATGATAATATTAAATGTGTGCTTACTAATGTAAAGAGCCTAAATAATAAAATGGCGGAACAATAGCATACACTAAGTAATATGGCATAATAGGCATAACGTAAACATGGTGGGGTGAGACACATGACTGGGCAATTAACCTAAATTGTTACACATTATTTAGGAAGTACAGAAAAAAACAGGAAAGGTGATGGGGTATATTTGTATGTCAACCATGAGTTAAAGCAAGTGTAATGTGATGAGTAAAATGTTAGTTGGATATTTTACAAACTGCCTAAAGTTAATATTGATGAGGATGAACACCTGTTTGGGAAAGCTGCACATGTGGAGAGCACATTAATAAATAGAGATTACATAACCAGACATAAAATGGGATAGAGGGACTAATAGTTTAGTGAGGGATATCAGGTTTTTGAATGTGTTACAAGACACCTTCATGTCACAACTGGTACAAGCACCAGCTAGAAAGGATGTTTGTCTGGACATGGTTAAAAAAAACATTTTGAACAACATTCAAGCAGAGGAGCACTTGGGAAATAGTGATCACAATATGGTGTCTTTCGAAATAAATTCAAAAGAGCTAAAGCGTATTAAAACATATAATTTTAAACAGACCAGTTTCAATAAGATTAAGGCAACTTTACAACACATTTACAGGCATAAGATCTATAGTAAAATAAAATCCACTAAGTATAAATGGAATATCTTCAAACAAGTATTAGAAAGGTACACTTTCCAGTATGTACCATTGGGTAATATATAAAAGAAACTAATTGAAATGTGACTTAGTGAGAAGGTATATCAAGAAATTAAAAATAAGAAAAAGCCATTTAAAGCATTTAAATCAATCAAATCAGAGGCTATGTGAGGAAGCTAATAATGCATAAAAAGGGTGATTAGTCAGACTTAGCTGCTTATTTTTAATCATGTTCCAAAAATTGCAGATCGGTGGACAATACCACCACATGTGTAGGTAGTCCCCTTTCCGATCCCGGCATCTCCAGCAAATATTAGTGCTATCTGGAAACAATTTTGATAACCTGGATGGAACTAGATACCAACAATTCGAAAGTCTGACATTCCAACAGATTGAGACAATGGACATTCTTATAGGTTTTGTTCAATGCCCTTCTCAAATCGTCACCCTCAATTATAATATTTAAATTTAAAGCCAATTTCTCAATAATAGGTTCTGGGTCTCTGGAACCCAGTTCCATACAACCAGCCAACATCCTCTTTAAATATGTTCTTTCCATCAGTTGTCCCAGAGCCTTCACCCTATCAGGGCTAGATATTTGATCAAAAACCTTTAATTCTTAAATAATTAAAAACCTCAATATGGCCCATGTTCAAAGTATGGAAATCTTTGATATTGTTATTTTCTATTATCAGGTTTCCTATTTTATAGACACCCTTCTCATTCCAATTTTTTAAGGCTATATCCTCCATGTTAACCTCGATATACTTAAGAGAAAGACATGGAATCAGTCTATTCAGAATTTTATGTTTTTCTTAAATTGTTTCCAATGCTTCCATATATCTTGCAAGATTTTACTTTGAGTTCTCACAAGGGGGGAACCTCTCTGGTTGCCAAAATAATATACCTAAATCATTATTGTGATTCAAAAATTGAGTCATAGAAAGTTCAATTTTATACCACGCGTGTTATTTAGCATTTTCTGATTGCATGATAAGGGCATGTGACAGGCTAGCAGCTTGCTGGTAATCTTTCAATAGGGGTAATCCCAGTCCTCCCATCTTAACTTTAAGTGCCAATCTTTTTTGATTAATTCGAGGCCGTTTGCCCTGCCATATAAACTTGTTGATAATAGTTTGTGGGATCTGAAGCCAGCTGTCCGGACATGCTAGAGGAACCATACGGAACAGGTAGATGTAGTTAGGAAGGATGTAAGATTTTACCGTATTTATCCACCCCACCAGGAGATCTCCAAGTTTTTCCATTTCCTTAGCTTTCTAACCGTTTCTTTAACTAGTGATAAAAAAATTAATTTCCATTGTTTTGTTAGGGTCTCCTGCTATTTCAATGCCCAAACACTTAAATGAATTACAAATAACAAAACCAAAATTTTTTTTTAACCCGTCCACTCCTTTCTGTGTTAAGTTGAGTGGTACTGCGACCGTTTTTTCCAAATTCATTTTGTTACCTGAAATTTCTGAAAACTCCATCATAAGAAGGATAGGTTTTCTCAACAAATTGACTGGGTCGCTAAGGGTGAGTACTATATAATTTGCATATGTTGTTAGCTTAACGCTATCCTCCAAAATACACAGACCTTTAATTTGTTCAGTTGCTTTAATCGCTATTGTGAGTGGTTCTATAGCAAAAAGATTCAGAAGGGGAGATAGCGGACAGCCCTGTCTAGTGCCATTTTTTTGTTTAAACCACTCAGACAAAAACCCACCTCCAACCACCCTAGCTGTCGGGAAAGAATATAGTGCCATGATAGAGCATCTAATATCTCCCATAAGGCCAAATGACACTAGTGCTGCATCAAGGAAGTCCCACCTGACTCTGTCAAAAGCCTTCTCGGCATCCAGTGACTGAGCCAGGAGAGAGACTCCTTCTCTAGAAACCAAATCCATAACATCAATTATTCTTCTAATATTATAAGCTGAAGACCTGGTTTCTACAAACCCCACCTGATCACCATGTATATTTGAAGGGATAATATTATTCAATCTTGAAGCTATTACTGTAGAATATAGTTCTATATCAGTATTCAAAAGGGAAATAGGTCTGTAGTTAGCAATTATTTCTGAGTTTTTGTTGTGTTTGGGAATAGGTACAATATAGGCTTTTTGAAGTTCTTGTGGGATGTTACCCGTCTCTCTAAATTAGTTAAATGTACAGGTAAAAATACTTGCTACATTGCCACTCACAGTTTTATAAAATTTGTTACCATAGCCATCTGGGCCAGAGGACTTGGCCGTCTTGAGTTTTCCAATTGCTGAAAGCACTTCATCTAGTGAAAAATGTTGGTTCAGTTGGTTCTGAGGCACCTTAGGAGTCTGGTATTTATTCAAGAATTAGAATATATTTATCGGGCGTGTCTTTCTGGCAGATTATATAAGTTAGAATAGAATTCTTGAAAAGCCTGTCCTATCTTAGAGGGGACAAGAATGGTTTCATTACCCTGTATAATTTTAGAGACTGTTTTCCTCGCTTCTTCATTTTGTTATCTACTAGTTAAACGCTTATCAG
This sequence comes from Pelobates cultripes, assembly GCA_933207985.1. Taxonomy (NCBI): domain Eukaryota; kingdom Metazoa; phylum Chordata; class Amphibia; order Anura; family Pelobatidae; genus Pelobates; species Pelobates cultripes. The sequence continues at coordinate 189,663,339 of OW240916.1, read as the reverse complement.
CCTTATTTCCTTTGTAAATATATTAATGGGATCCACTTGTAAAGGTTTAGTCCTCAAGGGACAGACCTCCAGTGGATTCCAAAAGACACCTAAGCGGACACTCCAGGGGTGTCCTGGGGCTTAACCCCTAAATAGACAGAAAATACTAAGTCGAATCACTGGGAAACCAGTGATTTGAACATATACTGGAACTATAATGTAGAATGGTAAATAATTTATTTGATTTTGCTAATACCAAGATATATACAGCAGAACCTCTTATCCAGATTATAAAGTCATCCCAGTGTGAAAAAAGTGGAACCAGCCTGTTGGGCAAAACCTCCCTTGTACTAATTAATTGGTCAAAGTCTGATTATAGTTTTAAATATTTGTCATTAAAGTCACGGAAAAGAGTACCTAATTCCAAACATACTGCCTGTTAACATCAATATTGTCAATTAAACATTGTAACAGTATTGTATCAATTTCTAAGTTCGAGAGTGTCTAAATATCCATATGTTACTAAGTAGCTTGTTTGGAGCCCTGTGCTCACTGAAGCTGCTATGATAGCAATAACTAAATAGTTAAGCGGAAAGGATAGCTCTCAAACTAATGTGATGAAAACAAATGAAAAGACTGTATAATGGTAATTAATATCTATAGTCTAATTCACATGGCACTAGATAAAAGAGTGGAATTAGGACAGAAAGAGGAGGTTAGAAAAATATATAAGTGCTAATGTGCAGAACCATACTTAGGATGTTGGATGCCTGCACATAGTGAAAGTGCCCTGTGATAGAGTGAATAAGATAAGAAACGGAAAACCTGACGCGCGTTTTGGTGCTTGCGTGCACCTTCGTCAGGGGCCAGACGTTTGGCCCTGCTAGGCAGGTAGGAAGAGAACGTTTTGTTTCTCTCTGAAAGGCTGGAAGCAGCAGGCTGGCTAAATACTGGAGTGCTGAGAGTGGACAAAGACTCTAGGTTGGTGAAACCACTATTGTTTTGTTTAGTTTAACCCTGAGAGATAGGGAACCTAATGTCAGTTAGTGCTCAGATGAGCTAGGTTTTTGTTTATAAGGTTTTGTGTTACATTTATGTTTTCATTTACTGCTGTATCCTGTGTGGATTTACAAATAAAGTGCCTGGAGTATATGCAATTACAAGGACTGTGCCTATTGTTTACCCTAGAGGACCGTGCTACCTGCAAACAAGGATCACATATATATATATATATATATATATATATATATATATATATATATATATATATATATATATATATATATATATATATATATATATATATATATAAAGGAAAATGTATTCCTACTTACCGTAATTTTCTTTTCCTGGTCATAGGCCATGGCAGCACAACAATGTGAATAACCAAGCAATAACTAAGGGAGGAAGAGAAATACCCAAGATTTCCAAATTCTGAATGCAAAGTGAAAACACACACACCTCATAATGACATTGGAAATTAAAAACGGATTGCCCACTATTGCCACATTACCAGATTGACCTACTCAAATGTACCAAAGAAAATGTCTGAAAAAGTATTGGTTGAGGACCAAGCAGGCATTTAACCTTTAAGTTCCAGGGAAACTTGGCCACTGATGCTCAAGAGGTAGAACGGCTCTAGTGGACGGCCAACAGACCTTCATCTCTACGTTGGACATCATTTGCGTGATGACGAAAATGATATAAGATGGGGGAAACTGGTAGGGATGGAGGCAGAACCAGGAATAAAGGAAAGCAAAGATAAAAAGGGCCTACTGTGCTCCTGTTCTAGATTTTTAAAGCAAGACTGTTGGGACTTATTCTGTGCAGTTTAAGAGAAAGACGAATGTGCAGTTAAAATGTGTTAGTGTGTGTTTATCTTAACTAATGCACCAGCAGATGTCTTCATGCCTCTATATAAGCCATCAGCAGAGGGATAGTCTTACATAAAACATTCATTTCACTAAAATAAAATGTAAAAACTGACATTTCTACTGGATATTAAAAAATATAGTTACATCACATATATATATATATATATATATATATATATATATATATATAACAATCACAAACTAAACAGTGAAATAAATATATATATATTCATTAAAAACTATGGAGAGATAACATAAACAAAGTGATTCATTTAAAACTATCTTTAAGACTTGAAAAGTTAGTTTAATATTTATATCAATAAACTCATTGAGGTTTAAAAATATGTCTCTAAATATAACCCAAATACCAATAAACATAGTCTCAATAACCACCTAAAAATTAGGAGAAAAAAAGAGAGAAGTACAAAACTTCAAAAAAACAAAACAAAGGAAATATAAAAAAATATGTTAGATAAAAGTTATTACCCCTAAGTCTATATTAAGACCATTGGGAGTTATGGTGTCTAATTTGAACATCCATTTCATTTCACTTTACTTCTGCTGCCTCTCCAATGGTTATTAACCTGATCAATACCAAAAAAGTGCAAGTTTATTACACTCTCCATTATGATATTCAGAAAAATGTTTTGATACTGTCACAAACTCCGGAACCAAACACGCTGACAGAACACAGACACAGGAAGTGCAGTACCGGTCCTTAGAGTGGCCGTGCCATGCACACAGAGATAAGTCAGGATACAAGCCAAAGTCAGAGGGAACCTGAGAGACAGAGTAATTGATAAGCCAAGCCAAGGTCAGGGGTTAGAGAAAGTAGGATAAATGGTAAGACAAGACAAGATTCCATAACCAGAAAATCAGACAAACGGATAGAGTAAACGTGCTATTAGGCTATCAGAAGACCACAATAGGGCAAGGGGACATGGGAGAGGCAAGTTTATATATGCTTAGGGCAATTCTGATTGGCTAATTTCCAAACAGAATTGATTACAACATGTGTAAGGTATTTAATCTTTCCATTATGGGCTGTGACATCACTATTGTGCACTGAGTCAGGAGGCTGACTCAGGCGCTTATTTAGATATGTAGCATGCAAGCGTGCAGCATCAAAATCCCTGCCTATGGGATTGGAAAGAGCCACGGACAGTGGGGAGGAGTCAGAGACTGCACAGGACCCGGAAGTCGCCGCGAGCTGGAGGGAGGACCTGACAGATACACCATGATTTAAAAAATCTTCTTCTGATATTCCCAATATGTTCTCTTACTGTAGAAGTTTTACCTACATATTGGTATCTGCACAGGCATGTTAATAAGTAGATAATATTTTCCTTATTCATATTTAGTCTACTTCCAATACATTTCCCACAATAATAAAGTCCTTTTATATCAATAATAGGACTTTTTAAATAGCTTTTTCTTACTCTAAAAAGCTTGTAAAATAAAAATAAATCTAGGGTTTCTTCCTATAAATTTGATAATTTCATCATCCTGTCTCAAAATAAACCATTTTGTTTAATGATTTTGAATAAATCATTTTGCATTGTGTTATAATTAAAGATAAGTGGAATTTCTTTAGTTTCAGTCACTTCCTCTGTATTTATTTTAGTTTGTAGAAATCCCTTCCTTTCTTTTCCTTCGACTAATTAACAAACTTAATTTAAATATTGTAACTTATATCCCTTTCTTAAAAAGATACCCTTTAAATCCTCGCATGTTTGTCAAACTCTTCTACATACGTACAGTTCCTTCTTAAATAAAGGAAATTACCTTTAGGGATATTATTTAACCAGGGTTTAAAACGGCAACTTCTAAATTAATAAAACTATCTACATCACCCGTTTTAATCTCAATCTGATTATTTTCTATGTAAATGCATATTAAAAAAAAAAAGACTTTTATTAATAATCTCATGAGTAAGTACTATGTTCCAGTTGTTATAATTGATCTCCCCTAAAAAATCAATGAGGGAGTTTTTACTCCCCCTCCAGGTTATAAAGATACCATCAATGAATCTTTTTGTACAGGACCAAGTTTGCCCCACTGTCATATTTAGTAAAAATAAATAAACCTTCCCAATATGACATAAACAAATTAGCGTAACTTGGGGCAAACTTGATCCCCATAGTAATACCCATGTGCTGTAAAAAAAACTTACCCTCAAACCAAAATAAGTTATTTTCTAAAATTACATTTATGTTCTCCAGTTTAAAATCCACTTAAACAATGGGCATCTCCTTTGCCTCCTCTAGACATTTTTTACAGCCTCGCAGAATTTTATACAGGCTACTAACATCACAAGATGATATAAAAAAAATTACCTTCCCATTTAACATTTTCTAAAACTTGTAAAAGGCTAATCATATATATTATATTAGCTGGGCATCTTTTAACAAGTCCCTGTTAAAAGGTGTCTATATACTGGAACATAGGGACGCACCTCCGCTCACACAGGGGCCAGGTCTAAACTCATCAGACAAACCGGCCACTGCAAGTCAGAACCTTTCAAGGTTCTTAGTTAACCCCTTAGTTCCAAACCACTGGGAATGTGCGTGTGTCATAACATACACATGTTCCAATGTTAACAGCTTCTCTGCAGCCAATCATAAAGCACCTTAAGCTATATATATCTTTTTTGACCATTTCTCTGTGCCCTGTCGTGGTTTCCATTGTGGTTATCTGAGAGAGCGTTTATGGTATTGATATTGTGTATTTTGACTTTGGCTTTGGTTTTGACTATTCTGGTTTCTGTGTCCCTTGGACTTTGGCTTCTTTCCTGACTATTTTGACTTCTTTATTCTTTGACCTTTGGCTTGCCTACCATTTATGTACACTCTGTATTCTTGACATCAGCCTGTCTTGTACTTTTCTTTTTATGCATTAAATCCAGTCGTTATAAGGTCCAGTAATATGCCTTAAGGTTTTCTTTTATATCTTACCGAAGTTCTGCGTGCTGGGCATATTAGTGTATCCTGACAGGAAGTCTCATTAGTTTCTGTTTATAAATCTAGCGTTGGCATGATCTAGGCCCTTCTTCTGTGTGCTTTCCCTTATTTCTGTTTCTGCCTCCATCATTTTCAGCTTCCTCCATCCTGTTACATAATTTTTGTTATCACACAAATTATGTCTAACGTCATTGCATTGATGACGTTATTACATTTTCAAGATGCAGTCATTGGGGTTGCCATTTTGACTGTGAGTGTAATACCATACCAATACCTGTGTGGTTTTTAAGAATGTTACATACTACACTATGGTCTGTATTTTTTTTTTTTATCAATTTGAGATTATTTTTAATGTAAAATTCAGAAAGTGGTAATTTTTTAAAATTATGTTTGCATTTGTGCACTTTCACCTGCATTTGTTGATTTGTTTGTACTGTATTCATTGTTGTGGGGAGTGATGTAGCAGGAATTTTAAAATTGCATTTTGATTTTACACAAACAGCAGTTTAACCTCTTCATATAGCATGCGTGCATAACATGTTTAAATATGCATTACACTTCATTTTTAGTGAAAATGAAATCACTAGTAATGGTTAATTTCTATCCAGCGCTGTCGTATATGAAATTGTAAAACCTACAAAACATTGCTTCATACAACCCAGTTCTGATTATAAAATAAAACTAGTTCAAACTCTAACTCTGCAAATTGTTCTTTTACCTTTCTTATCATATTTGAATCCATAATTACCATATTTACTTACTCACTTTTTAAAGTAGAAAGGATCAAGACATTGTCAACAACTGAAAAATATATATTCTGCCTTAACATATTTTCTTTTGAAACCAGATCACTGAAGATTTTTTCTACTTCTCCTTTGTGAGCAGGTTGATAATGTGGAGTGAACAACACCTTTTATGCCATAAAGGAAAATAAAGCTTTGAAAATGATCTATGGTAGAATACCCATATAGTTGTGCAACCAAGTATAACAGCTTTGGTAAAGGTCAAAAGGAATTTATGGCATTTCCCAAATTATCCTTCTATGTGAAAGTCATCTGAAATCTCCAGTAAATATACAGCAACTTGCATGAATATTGAATAATAAGGTTCTGTACTATAGCTGTAGCAACTACCCAGGGCATGATTAGACTGACTGAATACATGCATTCAGGTATTCATTAGTAAGTTTTCTGAATACAGAATTAAATAGTCCCTTAAGAAATTTGGCATAATGTTACGTATTGGCAACATTTCTTCTTAAAGGGTTACCCTAAGCATCATAACAAGTTTGCATTCTTGAAAAGAAAGTAGCGGAGAGAATAAGAAATACATCTTTTTTACTGCAGAAATTTGTAGCTCTGACTGTGATACTGCAAATGAAGATTTGACTTTAATTAATTTAAAGTCCAGGGGTCTGGGAGGGTTCCAAAATATATTTCTGCCCTGGGTATGTATGTATGTATGCCTCTGGCCTGTTATATTGACTTGCTGGAGTGGAAGGACAGTTCCCCTACTGCTTCATTCTCTGCTTTTCGGAGCCCTCTACACGATGATGAAGGAGGTAGGAGCATGGCAAAAAAGAAAGGGATATCACTGGGAAGGAATGACAATTCTCAATTCTCAAAAACGTCAGCTCTGGCCTGAATCAATATATATATGTATATATATATATATATATATATATAATAGTGTATAAGTCCTTGCACACAGGCTGTAAATCAAGTGAATGGATGGGTGCAATATAACCAGGGCTTAAATATCCAAATGTACTATAGAGGTGACTGCACATTCCAAAATCATTAAAATGAGAAGATCAATGTTTTAATGCTGGTCTCAACACTTTGCACCTGGGGTAAGTCAATATTCTTATTTAGGATACCTATATGTACCTGTTTTGTATGCTACTGTTATTATTATGATCCTGATGAAAGCCCCTGAATGGGACTGAAACGTTGATCTTCTCATTTTAATGATGTTGGAATAAACTTTGGATTTTTAACAAGAACCGTGAGCGCAGCCACCTTTATACTATATTTATATATATATATATACACACACACACACATATATATATACACATACATACATCTATATATATATTTGTGTTAGGTGCTCATGATAGTACAGAGTAAAATACCATAATGAAATGCAGGATAGTAAAAAGAGCAAGTCGGTTGTGGTGTGCCGGAACCGACGATGAGGTAGGCCTGAGAAAGAAGAGGGCTTACCAAGGAAAAGAAATAGAAAGGAAATAATGTTAAAATGTGGTGTGGTGGGAGGGTCATTCAACGCTGACCTCGAACGGTAAGGAGCAAGGTAAGGGGTGTGCCTTAAGTAGGCTAGGAGTGGATACCAAGCACCTCCCACAAATACAGGCCAAATTGCCTTACTACTTGTGTTAGGTGCTCATGATAGCACAGAGTAAAATACCACAATGAAATGTAGGATAGTAAAAAGAGCAAGTCAGTTGTGGTGTGCCGGAACCGACGATGAGGTAGGCCTGAGAAAGAAGAGGGCAAAAATTAAGCAAATGTATTACAGACAACCAATACAGATACATATATCAACCAGACATGTTTTTGAAAGCATCCCTTAATTCTTGTACTGGGTTCGGTATGTACCGTGAGTAAGCGGATGATTTCCAGCGCACCAGTGTTTTTATAACATGAACTGGAATGTTAACACTGGAGGCTGTGGATGCCGCCCCTATGAGGAAGGAGTGCCCTGAGTAGTTAGCTGCGTTGAGGCCCAGTTGAGTGAGTAAAGACCTGACGTAGATCATGAAGGTTGTATTGGTGAGTACCGAACTTTGTAATAGGAATAATGGTTGTGATGGTAGTAAATTATGATGCTGCATGTATGCATCAATAATCTTGACGGGGCACCACCTGTTGTGCGTGGGATAGTATGTTATTTTTACTGGTGCATGCTGACTGGTTTTGGAGTGAGGTAGAGTCAGGATGTAATGATCCATGTGTTTTGTTAAGTGGAAATAGAGTAGATTGTGTCACGTTGGTTGTAGTGAATTCTCTAGGTCTAAGGAATCTATAGAAAGCTATATATATTGATGCTTTGATGACAGAATTTGTGTTGGTGTTAAAAGGTTTTAAATCAAGCAGGTCAGGCAATGCTTTGAAGATATGGTTGTCTATGGGTAGCCTCTGTGATGTACGTGTGGGTTCAGATATCTGAATGCCTCTGAGGATAGTCTTGATCTGGTGAGATGCCATGAAACTTGTGTTGTTTGGTTATAAGATTAGCATATGGTGTTGAATGCCTGTGAGATAAAGTTTGATGGTGTTGTATGACATTTTAAGTTTAAGGTGGCAAAAAGAAGCAAAACCCAAAAAAGATGTCATGACAAAAGGTTGCATGATGTTATGTTCCGAAAGGAATCTTTTGAATAATGCAAAAGCCCTGTTGTATGTTTTGTGCGTATTTTTTGACAGTGCCAGTTGGGACAGTGCCCTGCTATGATGCATGATGGTGTCTAGTCCAGTATTAGTTGTTGAAATGTTGTAGTGGTGGTGGCTGTGAGCGCAGCTGACGGGAGTGCTTGATGAAATGCCTGAAATTTAAAATGAGACAAACTGTCAGCAGCTGTGTTACATATACCTGGAACATGGAAACAATACAGAAAGAAATTATGACAGGCCGCCAGCCAAGTGAGTTTCCTCAGAAATCTCATGATCGTAAGGGATTTGGAATAACTTTTGTTGATGATGTGACATGTTGCCTGGTTATCTGAGTAGCAACATACTGGCATGTTTGCCCATAAATGACCCCACGCTACGGCAGCCGCTACAATGGGATAGATCTCAAAGAGAGCTGAGGTAGTGGAAAAACCTTTCAAATCCTGAACTGCTGTAAGCCAGCTGCCCCAAAGCCATTCGTTCCCAAAAATTGCTGCAAAACCTGTGGTAGATGCTGCATCTGACCAAATGGTAGGTGATGAGTCAGTCAATTGAGGGAGGAACATACTTTTACCATTCCAAATGGTTAAAAATTCCTTCCACATGCGTAAGTCTGCCGTAGCTTGAGTGGCTAAGGACAACCTGTGTGTGTCGTGTAGGAAAAGTGGAAAAAGATACAGGAGGCGTGATATGAAGGAGCGGCCTTGAGGTATGATACGCATGGCAAAATTTAGTGAACCCAGCAGGGACTGTAGTTCTTTGCGGTTGCAAGTACGGAGCTGAAGGTAGTGGTTGATGTAGGTAAGAATGTTCTCTATCTTGTCGTGTGGCAGGCTTGCTTGAATTGTGGTTGAGTCTAATTGAATACCCAGGAATGTGATTATCGTGTCTGGCCCCTCCGTTTTCTTAGGGGAAATTGGGACACCTAGCTGCTCGAATAGCTTGGTGGTAGCTTTGAGGCTACTGGGAGGGGAAGTATTCTCCTCGACCAGTAAGAAATCATCCAGGTAGTGTAATATCTGGCTATGTTCAGTAGTAACCAGCACGATGCTTCGACAAATGTGTCGAAAATAGCTGGGCTACTTTTGGACCCAAAAGTTAAATGGGAGAAAAAATTGCAGTTCCCGGACCACTTGATGCCATGCAGGTGCATCAGTGTGGGGTGGATTGGCAGCAATTTAAAGGCATTAGTAATATCGGTCTTATTAAGCCATGCTCCGACCCCTGCTTGTATGATCGCTGTAATGGCGTGGCCTATGGTGGTGTATTGCAGGGAGAATTCTTCGGAGGGTATGAGGGAATTAAGACTGAGGTTGGCCGATGAGTGTGGTGCAGATAGGTCAATGATGAGTCTCTGTTTAAGGGAAGATTTCCCTGTGACAATACCAATGGGGTTAGTGCGCCATTCTTTGAACGGAGGAGCCTTGAAAGGCCCCAATAAGAAACCCTCAGCAACTTCTTGGGCTATAAGAGTGTCAACAGCTGTGTGGTTGTGTTGTGCTGATTGTAGATTAGGGCATTCCAGAATCCCGGACGGTATGTGTATAATACCCGTGTGGAAGCCTTCTGTTAAACCAGAGATAAGAAAGTCTACCAAGTGTTTAGACGGGTGTTGTGACAGAAATGCTGTAAATACCGAAATATTTATGGACGTTAGGTAATGCTTAGAGTACATTTTATTTGGACACATGGTTTTTGCATGTGCCCTAAAACATTTTAAACAGATATGCAATAATCTGCAACCGCTATAATTACAAGACCCAACATTGAAATTATTACATATCTGGGACTTGCCCAGAAACTTGATCGGGTGTCCCAGTTTGTCTCTGGTCAATTTTTCTGGAACACCAGAGGAACTAGCTCCTTGCGTGGAGGCATGTCCGTCCTCCATGTTGGGACAGAAATTTGTTGTATGTGCCGTAGAGGAGCAATATGCACAAGCCGGTGTTCTTAGACCTGCAAAGTGTCTGCAAAATATGACGGTATCAATCCTTCCCCAGTTGGATCTTGTTCCATACTGAGAGAAGGCTCCAGACACTTTTGCAGAAAAAGACCTATGGTAGTCATAAAAGGCTGATCCACCATATTTGTTGCCCAGGTCTACCAGCTTGTGCATATAAAGATCAAACTCCTCTCGTCTATTGGGATAGACCGCATAGATGACATCCTGGTAAATACTAAAAGCCAGTACAAACTCAGGAATAGTCAGTTTCCTGTTTAGGCGGGCGTCCCTAGATCTGACAACAACAACACATCATCATAAGCATAAGTCTTATTCTCCACAATATCCTGGGAGGCAATCAGTAGAGAAGGCAGGTTGACGTATTTACCTTCCAGGATATCTCTTTTTATGTGCTCAGGGATCATATGAGCAGGGCTAACTTCCTGGTCAACCTGGGTGATGGTTGAAGCAACTAATAGTAAGTCGGCTGGTGCTTGTGAAGCAGCAGCGGGTGGCCCTGCTAGAGTAAGGGCCATGGTGACCGACTCAAGTTTCTCCAGCCTGGAGTTGACCTTGTTCATGGACGCCATGAGTGATGACAACATGGAATGTATGTCTCCTGGGTTGGATTGGCTAGGTCCTTCCCCGGCATCCATGTTGTTAGTTGAAGTACATAGCAGTTTGAAAAGTTCTGCTTTCCTTGCTGTAGCGGGGTAGGGGATTTGCCATCTCCTCAATTCCGTAGTTATACGAGGGATTGTCCAGGATCTGATCGATGCTGGACTAGTTACCTCTCCTCCTTGTGTCTATCCTCTACCCCTTCCTGAGACATACTAAAATAAAACAATTAATTAGTGTATGAAAACCACCAAGATCGTACTGGCAGGCTAGCTAAGCCGGATGGCGAAACATTACACTTGTTTGGTGACATCTCACAGCGAATTTGTGTGTTGAAATATATATAAACCTGGACAGCCTGAAACGGGTAAAATAAAATAAAAGGGTAATATAGTGAGTGTGTACTGTGTGGGAATGATGTAGACTGTGTAGCCCGTACCAGCGGTGTTTAAGGGCTTGATTGGAGTTTTAATGGTAAATGAAGTGTAGTGATATACCATGAAAATATAAATGTGTTACAAAAGCCAAGTGATCCCGTGTCTTTAATGCCTTGAACGGTAAGGAGCAAGGTAAGGGGTATGCCTTAAGTAGGCTAGGAGTGGATACCAAGCACCTCCCACAAATACAGGCCAAATTGCCTTAATACATATATATATATATATATATATATATATATACACACATTGAACAAAATTCTAAACCAACACTTATTTTTGCCCTATTTTTCATCTAGATCTAAGACTTTTGTACACAAAAGACCTATTTATCTCAAAAATTGTACACATCTCCTTCGCATAGAGTCATGTTGTTGATTGTGGCCTGTGGAATGTTGGTCCACTCCTCTTCAATGGCTGTGCAAAGTTGATGGATATTGGCAGGACCTGGAACACGCTGTTGTATACGCCGATCTAGAGCATCCCAAACATGCTCAATGGGTGATACTTTACATTTGTTCTCCTTCTGATTATTTCTGCTCCTTTACCTTTGTGCTCCTTCTGCCCTGTTCTGCTCCTTGCAGACCCTTCTTTGTCCTTGCAGACACTTCCTGCTTCTTGCAGACCATTGTTGCTCATTTCTGTTCCTTCTCCTACTTTACCTTTGTGCTCCTTCTGTCCTTCCCAGCTCCTTACTGACCCTTGCTGCTCCTTTCTGTTCCTTCCTGCTCCTTCTACTTTACCGTTGTGCTGATTTACCTTCCAACTCCATGCTGATACTTCCTGCCCCTTCCTGCACCTTGCTGACCCTTCATGCTCCTTGATGTCCTTTCCTGCTCATTTCTGTTACTTCTCCTTTCTGCTCATTATCTTATTTTACCTTCCTTCTCCTTGCTGACCCTTCCTGTAGGCTTTCTCCCCCCATCCTAGACTAACCTGATCTATAGGCTGCCTCCACCCCATCCCTCACTTACCTGATCTGTAGGTGGATCCCCTCATCTCTCACTTACCTGATCTGTAGGCTGCACCCCCCCCATCCCTCACTTACCTAATCTATAGGGTACTTCCGGTTACTTCCATCCCTCATTTACCTGATCTGTAGGTGGATCCCCCCATTTCTCACTTACCTGATCTGTTCGCTGCAGATCACTTACCTGATCTATAGGCTTACCTCATCTCTCACTTACGTGACCTATAGGCTGCCCCCATCCCTCACTTACCTGATCTATAGGCTGCCCCCTCACGTACCTGATCTGTAGGCTGTCTCTGCAGTCTGGGAGTTGTTTGCTGCACTCTGTGCTGCTCCCCTGCGGATTCAGTCAGGAGAGAGAAGCAGGAATAAGATGTAGCTTCCTATCCCTTTCTCTCTCCATACACAGCTCATTTCTGTTCCTTTGTGCTCCTTCTCCTACTTTACCTTTCTTCTCCTTGATGTCCCTTCCTGCTCATTTCTGTTACTTCTCCTTTCTGCTCCTTCTCTTACTTTACCTTCCTGCTCCTTGCTGACCCTTCTTGTAGGCTGTCTCCCCCATCCCTCACTTACCTGATCTATAGGCTGTCTCCCCCCATCCCTCACTTATCTGATCTATAGGCACTTATCCAGACTCAATTTTAGCAATTCCCTCACTTTCCTGATCTATAGGCTGTCTCCCCCATCCCTCACTTACCTGATCTGTAGGTGGATCCCCCCATCTCTAACTTACATGATTTGAAGGTGGATCCCCTCATCTCTCACCTGATTTGTAGGCTGCACCCCCATCCCTCACTTACCTGATCTATAGGCTGCACACAAAACTTCAGATATATCAAATGCCAAGTGTATTAATCCAAACCAAAGTGACAAGACACTGTAGAATCTTTCAGTTACATGCTGAAAGTACACTTTTACCAAAGTGATCAAATTGTCTGTCTCTAATGTCCAAACAGTAATACCTGATGAACGTATTGGCAATGTAAGATTGTAGCTGCCACAGCCCAGGAGGAAAGGGGTCTAGTAGAAAATAGAAAAACTATCCCTCTATTGATCACTTCCTTGAAAGCTTGAAGACCTCTCCTGGCCCCATTTGGTATAACAAAAAGTATTTGAGATGAACACTATTCAGCTGATCTTTCAATATACATTTTCAATCATCTTACCATGGCAGTAGGAGAAATTTACTTTCTTCAGCATTTTCTTGTTCCTTAGGCTTTAGCGTAGGAAGAACAATTTCCTCCTTGACATCGAAAGGATGGAATTCTGGGACCGTTCTTAGAACAACTCTGTTTTTGTGGAAGATGGTGAATGGTTCTTTGAAAGATAAAGAATGAAGTTCAGAAGCTCTTCTGCCAGATGTTTAGGCCATCAGTAGAATTATCTTGATGGTTAGCAAATGTGAAGAAATATAATCCAATCATTCAAAAGGAGATGATTGGAGGGCCTTATGACCCAAATTCAAATCCCACTGGAGAGTGATAGATTTGATTGGATGTTCAATCTTTAAAACTTCAGTCAAGAATCTAGCAACGTCCATGTCAAAAGTCCATTTGTGGCTGGTGAGATCCAAGATTGCTGAGACATGTACTTTAATGGTATTATAGATGAGACACTTATCCAGACTCAATTTTAGCAATTCCAAAAGGTCTCTAGAGTTATTTTAAATGTTTACCTGTATAGGTTGAAAATGCACCCAGACTCTGTAATAAGTGGCCTTTAGGGGGGTATCAATCATGGCAGAAGAGAAGCTTTTTGTTTTTAATCTCATGCCTTCGGGTTAAGGTTTTTAAGCATTTCCTTTTTAATCTCATGTAGTGATGTCGTGAACACGAAATTTTCGGTTCGCGAATGGCGAACGCGAACTTCCGCAAATGTTCAACACCGCCATAGACTTCGATGGGCAGGCGAATTTTAAAACACACAGGGACTCTTTCTGGCTACAATAGTGATGGAAAAGTTGTTTCAAGGGGACTAACACCTGGACTGTGGCATGCCAGAGGGGGATCCATGGCAAAACTCCCATGGAAAATTACACAGTTGTTGCAGAGTCTGGTTTTAATCCATAAAGGGCAGAAATCACCTAACATTCCTAAATCACAATCAATATGGATTGACACCTGACATATGACATATTGACACCTTGACATATGGATTGACACCTGTCCTCAGAGCCCTGATGCACACTGACACAGAGCAGAATAGGGACTGTTCCCCCTACATCGGGTCACTTGGCAGATATGGATTGACACCTGTCCTAAGGATCCCTGATACACACTGACACAGAGCAGAATAGGGGCTGTTCCTCCTACATAGGGTCACTTGGCAGATATGGATTGACACCTGTCCTCAGAGACCATGATACGCACTGACACAGAGCAGAATAGAGACTGTTCCCCCTACATAGGGTCACTTGGCAGATATGGATTGACACCTGTCCTAAGGATCCCTGATACACACTGACACAGAGCAGAATAGGGAATGTTACCCCAACATCGGGTCACTTGGCAGATGTGGATTGACACCTGTCCTAAGGATCCCTGATACACACTGACACAGAGCAGAATAGGGACTGTTCCTCCTACATAGGGTCACTTGGCAGATATGGATTGACACCTGTCCTAAGGATCCCTGATACACACTGACACAGAGCGGAATAGGGACTGTTCCCCCTACATCGGGTCACTTGGCAGATATGGATTGACACCTGTCCTAGGGATCCCTGATACACACTGACACAGAGCAGAATAGGGACTGTTCCTCCTACATAGGGTCACTTGGCAGATATGGATTGACACCTGTCTTCAGAGATCATGATACACACTGACACAGAGCAGAATAGAGACTGTTCCCCTACGTAGGGTCACTTGGCAGATATGGATTGACACCTGTCCTCAGAGCCCCTGATACACACTGACACAGAGCAGAATAGGGACTGTTACCCCTACATAGGGTCACTTGGCATATATGGCGTGGTCGTGGGAGGAGGAGGATGACTTTCACCTCTTCCCCTGTTAGATTCCCGTTGTGCTGTGACATCACCCTTATACGCTGTGTAAAGCATACTTTTTTATTTTGCAAATGCTGCATCCTTTCCGACTTGTAATTCGGTCACATTTCCGCCACTGTCAGCTTATACCGGGGGTCTAGTAGCGTGGACACCCAGCACAGGTCGTTCTCCTTCAGCCTTTTTATAAGAGGGTCCCTCAACAGGCACGACAGCATGAAAGACCCCATTTGCACAAGGTTGGATGCCGAGCTACTCATTTCCCATTCCTCCTCCTCACACAGAGCAGAATAGGGACTGTTCCCCCTACACTTGACAGATATGGATTGACACCTGTCCTAAGGGTCCCTGATACACACTGACACAGAGCAGAATAGGGACTGTTCCTCCTACATAGGGTCACTTGGCAGATATGGATTGACACTTGTCCTCAGAGACCATGATACACACTGACACAGAGCAGAATAGAGACTGTTCCCCCTACATAGGGTTACTTGGCAGATATGGATTGACACCTGTCCTAAGGATCCCTGATACACACTGAGACAGAGCAGAATAGGGACTGTTCCTCCTACATAGGGTCACTTGGCAGATATGGATTGACACCTGTCCTCAGAGCCCCTGATACACACTGACACAGAGCAGAATAGGGACTGTTACCCCTACATAGGGTCACTTGGCAGATATGGCGTGGTCGGGTCACTTGGCAGATATGGCGTGGTCGTGGGAGGAGGAGGATGACTTTCACCTCTTCCCCTGTTAGATTCCCGTTGTGCTGTGACATCACCCTTATACGCTGTGTAAGGCATACTTTTTAATTTATTTTGCAAATGCTGCATCCTTTCCGACTTGTAATTCGGTCACATTTCCGCCACTGTCTGCTTATAGCGGGGGTCTAGTAGCGTGGACACCCAGCACAGGTCGTTCTCCTTCAGCCTTTTTATACGAGGGTCCCTCAACAGGCATGACAGCATGAAAGACCCCATTTGCACACCTGTCCTCAGAGACCATGATACACACTGACACAGAGCAGAATAAAGACTGTTCCCCCTACATAGGGTCACTTGGCAGATATGGATTGACACCTGTCATCAGAGACCATGATGCACACTGACACAGAGCAGAATAGAGACTGTTCCCCCTACATAGGGTCACTTGTCAGATATGGATTGACACCTGTCCTCAGAGACCATGATACACACTGACACAGAGCAGAATAGAGACTGTTCCCCCTACATAGGGTCACTTAGCAGATATGGATTGACACCTGTCCTCAGAGCCCCTGATACACACTGACACAGAGCAGAATAGGGACTGTTACCCCTACATAGGGTCACTTGGCAGATATGGCGTGGTCGTGGGAGGAGGAGGATGAATTTCACCTCTTCCCCTGTTAGATTCCCGTTGTGCTGTGACATCACCCTTATACACTGTGTAAAGCATACTTTTTAATTTATTTTGCAAATGCTGCATCCTTTCTGACTTGTAATTCGGTCACATTTCCGCCACTGTCTGCTTATACCGGGGGTCTAGTAGCGTGGACACCCAGCACAGGTCGTTCTCCTTCAGCCTTTTTATACGAGGGTCCCTCAACAGGCATGACAGCATGAAAGACCCCATTTGCACAAGGTTGGATGCCGAGCTATTCATTTCCTGTTCCTCCTCCTCACACAGAGCAGAATAGGGACTGTTCCCCCTACACTTGGCAGATATGGATTGACACCTGTCCTAAGGGTCCCTGATACTCACTGACACAGAGCAGAATAGGGACTGTTCCTCCTACATAGGGTCACTTGGCAGATATGGATTGACACCTGTCCTCAGAGACCATGATACACACTGACACAGAGCAGAATGGAGACTGTTCTCCTACATAGGGTCACTTGGCAGATATGGATTGACACCTGTCCTAAGGATCCCTGATACACACTGACAGAGCAGAATAGGGACTGTTCGCCCTACATAGGCTCACTTGGCAGATATGGATTGACACCTATCCTAAGGATCCCTGATAAACACTGACACAGAGCAGAATAGGGACTGTTCCCCCTACATAGGGTCACTTGGCAGATATGGATTGACACCTATCCTAAGGATCCCTGATACACACTGACACAGAGCAGAATAGGGACTGTTCCCCCTACATAGGGTCACTTGGCAGATATGGAGTGACACCTGTCCTCAGAGGCCATGATACACACTGACACAGAGCAGAATAGAGACTGTTCCCCTACATAGGGTCACTTGGCAGATATGGATTGACACTGTCCACAAGGACAAGCTGCAGGCTTCCTGGCAGGGCCCATACAAGGTGGTAGAGCAGGTTTGTGATACCACCTTTGTGATCGGTGCGGACCAGACCCCCCTTCGCCAAACCGCCTATCGCATACCCAAAGCAGTTAAAGAAAATATTCAGAAAGAAATTGAGGAAATCATGCAGTTAGGGATGATAGAACACTCTGACAGCCCCTGGGCCTCCCCGGTAGTACTAGTACCGAAACGGGACGGCACAACGCGTTTCTGTGTAGACTACCGGAGGCTAAACGATAAAACAACCTCAGACGCCTACCCTATGCCCCGGATAGACGAGCTCCTAGACAAAATGGCCAGAGGCCTGTACCTCACCACAATAGATCTGTGCAAGGGGTACTGGCAAATTCCATTAGCCGAGGACGCCATTCACAAGTCGGCATTTGTCACCTAGTTTGGCCTGTATCAGTTTAAGGCCATGCCATTCGGGATGAAGAATGCCCCGGCTAACTTTCAGAGGATGGTAGATCGGCTACTGGATGGGTTTCAGGAGTATACCTGCGCCTACTTGGATGATATAGCCATTTTTAGCTGCTCCTGGCCCTAACACCTGACCCACATAGGAGCCATACTAGACCGGATTAGGGAGGCCGGACTGACCCTAAACCCCAGTAAGTGCCATATAGGAACGCGTAAAAACCTCCCCAAGATAGTAGTATGGGCCCCAGAGTGTTAACAGGCCTTCCAACAGCACAAGAAGGCGCTCATTAAATCACCTGTACTTTCTGCTCCTGATCAAACTAAACGCTGTCTCGTCCGTACAGACGCTTCTATGTTTGGATTGGGAGCAGTACTGAGCCAAGTCGGAGCAGATGACGGCGAGCAACCCGGGGATTATCTAAGCCGGAAACTTTTGCCCAGGGAAGTAGATACACTGCCATTGAAAAGGAGTGCCTGGCGGTGGTGTGGGCCCTCAAAAAGCTGCAACCTTACTTGTATGGACAACCGTTTACCTTACTCACAGATCACAACAAATTTGGGGCACTGCGCGTGCAATCTAATGTACCACCAGATAGGAGTGGTGTGTTAAGTAGTACTATTCTTATCAGTTTAATCCCTGTTACGTCCCCTATCCGTTGATGTGGAGCAAGACACAGCAGCAGAAGAGGACTCAGCCGGGGAGGTTATGGAAGAGGATGGAGTAGGAGGAGTAGAGGAGGTGGCAGCAGGCCTGCCTGCAAGTCATGGCGGTGTCACCAACTCCTCTGCAGAGCCACGCATTCCATGCTTGGCAGCCGTCAGCAGGTTTGCCCAATGCGCAGTGTAGGTGACATACCTGCCCTGACCATGCTTTGCAGACCAGGTATCAGTGGTCAGATGGACCCTTGCCCCAACACTGTGTGCCAGACATGCCATTATTTCCTTTTACACAATCGAGTACAGGTTGGGGATTGCCTTTTGTGAAAATAAATTTCGTCCGGGTACCAGTGAGTGAGTGGTGGCACTGGGCACAGTATCCACTGTGAGCCTGACACACCTGCTGGCAGACAACTAACTGCTATTCAATCGATAACAGTGAAAAAAGTTTTTTGTTTTTAAATGCAAGCTATTATGACACCAGATATGAGTGGCACTGTAAACTGGCAGAGTACACGCTGTAGGGCTGACACACTCGCTTTGAGACAACTAACTGCTATTCAATCTATAACAGTGAAAAAAGTTTTTTGGTTTTTAAATGCACGCTATTGTGACACCAGATAAGAGTGGCACTGTGAACTGGTAGAGTACACGCTGTAGGGCTGACACACCCGCTTTGAGACAACTAACTGCTATTCAATCTATAACAGTGAAAAAAGTTTTTTGTTTTTAAATGCAAGCTATTATGACACCAGATATGAGTGGCACCGTGAACTGGCAGAGTACACGCTGTAGGCCTGACACACCCGCTTGAAGACAACTAACTGCTATTCAATCTATAACAGTGAAAAAATATTTTTGGTTTTTAAATGCACGCTATTGTGACACCAGATATGAGTGGCACTGTAAACTGGCAGAGTACACGCCTGTAGGGGGCTGACACACCCGCTTTGAGACAACTAACTGCTATTCAATCTATAACAGTGAAAAAAGTTTTTTGTTTTTAAATGCAAGCTATTGTGACATCAGTGAGTGAGTGGTGGCACTGGTGTCACAATATCCACTGTGAGCCTGACACACCCGCTTTGAGACAACTAACTGCTATTCAATCTATAACAGGGAAAAAAGTTTTTTTTTTATAAATGCAAGCTATTATGACACCAGATATGAGTGACACTGTGAACTGGCACAGTATCCACTGTGAGCCTGACACACCCGCTTTGAGACAACAAACTGCTATTCAATCTATAACAGTGAAAAAAGTTTTTTGGTTTTAAATGCAAGCTATTGTGACACCAGTGAGTGAGTGGTGGCACTGGGAACAATATCCACTGTGAGCCTGACACACCTGCTTTGAGACAACTAATTGCTATTCAATCTATAACAGTGAAAAAAGTCTTTTGGTTTTAAATGCAAGCTGTTGTGACACCAGTGAGTGAGTGGTGGCACTGGGCACAGTATCCACTGTGAGCCTGACACACCCGGCTGAGACAACTAACTGCTATTCAATCTATAACAGTGAAAAAAAAAAATTTTTTTGATTTTAAATGCACGCTATTGTGACACCAGATATGAAAGTGGCAAAGTACATGGGCAAAGGTCTGCAGAGTACACGCTGAAGGAGGCCCCACACCTCGCTTTAAGGACACTGACTGCTGGGCTAGCTTACACTGAAAACGTTTTTCTTTGTGTAAAGTTAACGCTATTGTGACACCAGATATGAGTGGCAAAGTACATGGGCAAAGGTCTGCAGAGCACACGCTGAAGGAGGCCTGACACCCGCTTTAAGGACACTGACTGCTATTAGCTTACACTGTAAAACGTTTTTTCTTTGTAAAAGCACGCTATAGAGACACCAGATATGAGTGGCAAAGTACATGGGCAAAGGTCTGCAGAGCACACGCTGAAGGAGGCCTGACACCCGCTTTAAGGACACTGACTGCTATTAGCTTACACTGAAAAACTTTTTTTCTTTGTAAAAGCATGCTATAGAGACACCAGATATGTGTGGCAAAGTACACCGGCAGAGGTCTGCAGAGCACACTCTGAAGGAGGCCTGACACCCGCTTTAAGGACACTGACTGCTATTAGCTTACACTGAAAAACTTTTTTTCTTTGTAAAAGCACGCTATAGAGACACCAGATATGAGTGGCAAAGTTCACGGGCAAAGGTCTGCAGAGCACACGCTGAAGGAGGCCTGACACCCGCTTTAAGGACACTGACTGCTTGTAGCTTACACTGAAAAACTTTTTTTCTTTGTAAAAGCACACTATAGAGACACCAGATATGAGTGGCAAAGTACACGGGCAGAGGTCTGCAGAGCACACGCTGAAGGAGGCCTGACACCCAGACGCTTGTAGACAACTAACTGCTATTCAATCTATTACAGTGAAAAAAAGTTTTTTATTTTAAATGCAAGCTATTGTGACACCAGTGAGTGAGTGGTGGCACTGTGCACAGTATCCACTATGAGCCTGACACACCCGCTTTAAGGACACTGACTGCTATTCAATCTATAACAGTGAAAAAAGTTTTTTGTTTTTAAATGCAAGCTACTGTGACACCAGTGAGTGGTGGCACTGGGCACCGTATCCACTGTGAGCTTAACCCACCCGCTTTAAGGACACTGACTGCTATTCAATCTATAACAGTGAAAAAAGTTTTTTGTTTTTAAATGCAAGCTATTGTGACACCAGTGAGTGAGTGGTGGCACTGACTGGGCAAATGGGCACAGTATCCACTGTGAGCCTGACACAGAAGCTGGCAGCAGTGGCAGACAACCAACTGCTATTCAATCTATAACAGTGAAAAAAGTTTTTTGTTTTTAAATGCAAGCTATTGTGACACCAGTGAGTGAGTGGTGGCACTGGGCACAGTATCCACTGTGAGCCCGACACACCCGCTTTGAGACAACTAACTGCTATTCAATCTATAACAGTGAAAAAAGTTTTTTGTTTTTAAATGCAAGCT